>PVIW01000007.1:914459-1535247 GCA_004026585.1 Noctilio leporinus
AACCAACTGTATGGGAAAACATAATTGCCAATGATACCTCAGACAAGGGTCTGATCTCCAAAATATATAAAGAACTAATGCAACTCAACACCAGGGAGACAGACAGCCCAATTAAAAAATGGGCAAAGGACCTGAACAGACAACTCACTGAGGAAGATATACAAAGGGCCCAGAGGCATATGAAAGAATGCTCAACATCTCTAGTCATCAGAGAGATGCAGATTAAAACTACAATAAGATACCACCTCACACCTGTCAGAATGGCAATCATCAGCAATTCAACAAACAACAAGTGTTGGCGAGGATGCGGGGTGAAGGGAACCCTCGTACACTGTTGGTGGGAATGTAGGCTGGTGCAGCCACTGTGGAAAACAGTATGGGGTTTCCTTAAAAATAAAAACTAAAAATGAGTTTAAATAAAGTCCTACTATACTGTTCACACATTATTGCCATTTAAGCCACATTCTCCTCTTCTCATCCATATTGTCTTTTCTAGGTTAACTTTCTGCAAAAGAGAGCGTCCATCCTTCAAGAAGAGCTGACCACGTACCAAGGCGGAAGGTACGGGTCTTGACCAGGATGCTTCTGGTGGTTTGTGTTGTTTTGCACCTGTGAGTCTCCTGGTTTGACATTAAAGGCTTTAAAATTCTTAAACATAATATCAATTTTGGGGGAAAAAAGGCTTATTTTTGGTAAGTAGCCTGTCTTTGAGGAGTCACCCATCTCTTGTATTCACGCTGCTTAATCAGGAGCTCACTGAGCAAGCCCGCGGGCGCCTGGTGAGCCCCGGGGCCCCAGCGGCACTGCCAGGACAAGGCCCCGCCTGGGAGCCCAGTGGCAGGATTGAGGGGCAGTGTCATCCTTTTTAGGGGACCAGATGATGCAGTTCTAAATATGGTAGGGCCTCCCCTCCCAAGTCCTGTGTCTCCGGGAGGCTGGAGCTGGTGCGGGTGTTCTCCAGCCCAGGGACGTCACCACACTCAACGCGACCTCGTGCCCCGGCTGTACTTCTGGGGGGGTGCGGGGCCTTCCTGTCAAAGGCCCTCGGAGATGTCAGGGACACCCATTATGTGTGCCTGCTCTAATTTAGTCCAACTACCTTCCTTTTGTGAAAGACCGATCCACGTACACGGCGTTGTGAAAGACCCTGTGAGTCGTTGACTTTTCCAAAGATCCTGTTGCCTGGTGTAGACAGGCGTGAACCCCTATAGGCATAAAGGAAGAAACTTTGATATCAGATGTCCTTTTTAACCTCCGTCCAGCTTCTCTTGAATGGGAACCTATTTTACAATCCGCGTGCCCACGAACCCTAGAGAGCATCCTAACCGAGTCTTCGGGTTTGCAGGTAACCGTGTGAAGACTTCACTGCGCAACGCAAGAGCGTCAAGGGGATGCCGGGTCTGGGCTGCGGACTTCTTCTAGCAGGTTTGAAGCGTGGATAGTGTAAAGCAAAGTCTGAGAACTACGGGGGTTTTTTACTACTTACATGGAATTAAGATCATAAAAACATGCATCACTCATATACCCGTGGGGTGGTTTTATTTGTGTCTGCCTAAGTTATCTTTTTAACATTCCTTTATTTTTCATTTCCATGTTTGTGTGTGTTTGAGTGTGTACTGCAAATTGCTTATACTGGGTAATGAAATGATTTCCTGTAACTTGCCTGGTGAACGGTCTTGCGAAGACCTTTACCAATTGTGTATGATCAAAGTCACGTTTGTAGTATCACATCAAAAACTTTAGCATGTTTACATTATTTTTGTGTTCGTATTCATACTTTATTAAAGTATTGTTTTGTACCTGTCAATTTTATTTCTACTTTTTTGTGGCACCTCATTTGCTATGACAAATATGACGTCTGCATGATATTTTTCCCTAGAAAGTACTGACAAACTGACAATCTCAAATTACACTCTGGGGAAAAATACCTAATGCCCTGTCAAAGATCAGATCCATATGGAGTGCATTTCTTTAGATTAAAAGTCACAGGGTTGTCTGATGTCAGTCCAAGGACTCGTCATGTTGATGTCTGATCTGACCCTGGACCGCAGGGGAAGGGGAGCATAAGAATTTTAAGTAGCAGCTCTGGTTTTATTGTTACTTTCTCGTCCTTCTTTTTGTGACTGTCGTTTTAATTATAACATCCATTAACACCCTTTTAAATACCCTGAAAATGTAGCAGTGTGTTGGGAAGGGTGCTCAACGGACTGGCAAGGGGTAGCACGAGGGCTTTGATGGGTCCCCTTTTGGCTCTGGAGAGAATCTGGTGTTGCTGCCAGGCAGGAATGTCTCAGCTGCTACCAGGGCCAGGAGGCCCTTCAGTGCTGATGGGTTAGCCCTGAGTGGCTGGGGAGAGCTGCACTTGCAGAGGATGGAGGCGCAGTGTTCTGCTGACTGCGCCATGGTGCGTGCCGGGGCCCTGGGACGCTGACGGTCTGGGTTACCACACAAGGTCAGGGCTGGACGTTTGCTTACACTTCTTCCAAATTCTCTCTTTCCCACGCCCATCTCTGTTGTTTGCTGCCCAAGGATTAATTACCCTTTTCTGCACTGTAACTGAGACGTGGAGATGATAAGGAAGCGACACATTTTACAGCCACTTCCACAGCCAGAGCCAGGGCTGGCCTAAGCGCCACCATGCAGCCACCATTGTGGCCTTGCACCGAATCATCTCTGCCTTGTCTCCACTCTGCCTGGTGACGTTCACCCCAACACCTCCTCCAGAAATATGTCCCCTTCCTTTGAAAGAGTAGGTTTTTCTTGCATTTACAATAAATTATAGCTCTGACGTACAGGATACTCAAGGAAAAGCGAGATTGTAGCAGATGCTATTGAAACCACCTAATGGATGAGGACAGTTGGCACTCAGTCTGCGATTTAGTGCTTGGGAGGAAAAGATTAAGGCGACGTGATTAATTTTAAGTACTTCTCTACACACCATGAAAACCAGGTGGAAGCTCAGCAGATTTCATTAGTAATGTTATTCGCTGCTTGAAGTGAAAATACATTGTGAATTGTATTGTCTGCAGGACTTGGAACTCCCACTCACGAGTACTTGTTTTCCGTGAGTAAATAGCAGTAGGTGTTTTTGGAAAGTTGCCTGCTATTCTTTCTTTTCCTTATTTCAAGGGTTATGAAATTACAAACACTGGTGAACCTTTGACATTACCCAGATCCTGTTTCCTTTCCGAAGCGTGTCGTATACGTCTGGGAACAAGTGGACTGAAACTTTAGGTCACTCCGATTGTACGTGGTAGGGAAGCGTGGTTGGCACTAACGTTGTTGTGAACATTCTCAGGTAAAGGAAGAGAAAGAAAAGTGATGCCTGACATGTTTAAAATTCCTCAGTGAATTTATCACTGAGTGTGCAAATAGCCACTGAAAGAAAAAGCAGGTACTTGGGGCTTAAATTAGAAACATTTTGCTTTTTAAAGAAATCACTTAAGATTTCTTCCTTCCTTTTACCTGGTGGAAGATCAATGGTTCATCACAAACCTATTTTAGTTACATTTCAAGTTATTATTACTGGCTGCTCCACTTGGTCATCCGCCTGTGCTTTTTCCATCTCCGTGTGTGATTGTCAACAGGTGGCAGGTAGGAACAGGCTGCACAGAAGAACAGCTGTGAGGTCACAGTGGTCTTGAGGTGTTAGTGTCCAGTTATGGGGTCGGGCCTGAGAAGGGTTAACATAAGCGTTAGCTGTCAGTCATCTCCCTGTGTCATGAGTCTGCCCTGTCACCAAGCAGGGAGCAGGGGGTCGGATTTTGCTGTCCCCCCACTCAGTGGCCAAGTCCTCAGAGTGTAGCCACCCAGGGCACAGTGGGGAGAAGGGGACTAGAGAGGGCGGACTTGCTTCATAATTTGTACAAAAGAATTGATCTGTGATGCAAAGGAAATAGCTCAGATTCAAACATTACCCGGTAATGTCATCTATTCTTCTCTGCGTGGGGCATGGTATGCGTTGTGTATCTAGCACATGCCATTTTTCAGAAACAGGCATGTGCTTGTAGTGGTGAGCAACCTTTTTAAGGGCCTCTGCAGAAAAGGTGCAGAAAGAAGAAGCTGGGAGCTTGAATTAACAATTAACAGCTCTCTTATTGAAGTGCATCACGGTCCACCAAAGGCAGTGGTGTCTTCATTTTCTTTCTAAGAGTACAAGGGAAAGGTAAAACATCAAAAATGGTCGGAGAAAAGTTTCAGAACACAAGGTCATTTCAATTCATGGTTCCCTTTAAAGAACTATCTCTTCTCAGCTTTCATATTTTGTTCAGAAAGGTCGTCTCTTTTAAGCCTTGTCATTAAAGACAGTTTGTTCTTTAAAGTGAATTATCAAAGGGTGTAGAAATTGCAAGTTACTGAAACTAAAATGCATGATCAATTTTAAGTCTGCTAACTAAAGCTTACTTAAAATTGGATGTGCTCTTGTCCTGGCAGTCTCTTTGATAAAACCAGAAAAAGATACATGGTTGGTCAATTCAAAGTAGGAAAAGAAGATAATTAGATAAAACTTTTTTTCAACCATTGAAGTTGTTCTTGGATGTGGAGACTTGATAAGGAAACTATGGGATAGGCTGGAATGGTATCTGAAAAGTAAAAATTTTGATCCCAGATTTTGACCTGTATTAACATTCTTCACTCTGCCGTTTTAAGAACTGAATCATACTTCAGATCATATTGTTTACCTCTTACCTGGAGGAAGAGAGATGGCATTTATAACATAAGACTGGAGGAATTGTAAAATCTGGATCCAGTATCTAGATCAGTTGAAAATTCGATTTTCTGGACATTTCCATTTTAAACAAAGATTTTCATCAGGCAAATGGTTTAAAACCAAAGGCCCAAGATGTTGCTGTAGATTCTGCTGGTTTTAGAACTGAGCTTAGTCTAGACGTCAGGCTAGCAAGTACTCTGATATCCTCTTTGGGAGTCTCCCACTTGAGAACAGCCTCATGAAAAACAGCCCGTTGGATGCAAAGACTGGACAGAGTAGGAAGAGGGACTGTGGTGAGAAGCCTGACATATTTAATTGGCTAAAATGCAGGCAAGAGTGAGCCCATTTTGTCCATTCTCCTTTTCGCCTCAGCCGGAAGGGAGAGTAGGTCCTAGGTGGAGTCTAGTGATAGGTTTGTTTCCAGGGACAGACCTGGGCCCGGCACAGGCAAAGCCTCTGATCTACTGTTCTCTGTCAGAGAGCGGCCTACCGCAGCCAGGGCAGAGGACACAGGCCCAGCAGGGTCACAGAATCTGCGGCCACCTCTGATCTGCCACACCCTGTAGTGAAGAGCCTATCCTTCTTGCGTCTGGACTGTCTCCCAAAACAGTTTGGTGTGTGGAATTGTTTTCCTGTGGTGCACATATTTTACGGTACCGATTTCTGTGAAATATTGAGAAGCTGAAATCTTGGTGATGGCGAAAAAGTTCCTTCCTCTGCAAAGTCCCATTAATCTCCATTGTATTTCTACAATCACAGGTGAACGGATGGATTTGGAAATGCGTGGCAGGCCCTGGGTTAGGAATGTCAATAAGGCCATGTCTTCCCTCTGTGATAGCAAAATGGTAGCAACCCCAGCTGGACACTTCAGTTCTTCTCTGCGTGGGGCATGGTATGCGTTGTGTATCGTAATTTTCTTAGCAAGTGTATTACTACAAAAGTCCACAAAAACCCAGACCCCGTGCCTAGCATGGCTTCTTTTACTCCCGTGGAAATATCGGGCACACGGAAGGATGTGAACTTGCTGAGTGCTTGAGGAAAAATTTCCTGAACCACAGAACACTTAAAAACAGCTCAACTAAGTAGAGCGTAATCATCCAGATAAACAGATGAATCAGCCTCCTCATTCCCCATTAGCTGGCTGAGTTCTCTCTGTGGGTTGGTGCCGCTCAGCCCAGCCCCTGGGCCTCCTCCCTTCTCAGCTTGAACTTGGTGGGGAGTGGGGGGCTGGCATAGGTACATAGAGGAGGCCTTGGCCACTGTTCCGCCATCTGACATGCCGGTCTGTCTCCCCGCCCCCCCCCCCTCCCCCCCCCCCCCCGCTGCAATCGATCACGTGTGTTGCAGAAGCATCACAGTGGCGGGTGTGACTGCAGGGGCACCGCTCTCTGGAGCAAGCAGAGCCTGGCAGTCGAGAGTGCAAGGAAGTAGAGAGGACACCGTTTCCTCAGGAAGAGGAAGTATTTTCCTGACAGTGGGGGAGAGAGTCCTGAGCATCTGGTACTATTGGCAGAAGTATCTTGACATCTCCTGAGATTTCCCCCAAACCAGGTTGCGTCAGCCGGTGTCGCCTGGTGCCAGCAGCCCGCCGCCTCCTGCCTGCCATCCTCCCCTGCGCTCTCCAGGTTCGGTGTCAACTTGGCTCCAGCCCCGTTTCTCTTAAACACTCACGTTTCTTTCCAGTGACCGCAGTGTCACAATCCGGTGTGAACCCTTAAAGAAAGGATCGGGTGGCCCATGGCATGGCATTGTGTCCGTAAGGAAAATATTTACCCAAGCTGTCTGCGAGAAGCGGGGCAGGATTGCTTCCCCGCCCACCTGGCAAGCCGCTCCTTCGCAGGGGCGAGACCGGCTGGCAGGCTTCTGCCCAGAGAGGTGCTTCTGATGTCAGGGAACCTTTCCCTGACTGGGCTCCCACTCGCGTTACCTGATCTTCTTCTGCAGCGTTTTTGTTTACGCACTTAGGCATGCGAGAGGGGAGCTGCTAGAATGTAAACTGGGTGGATTAAGGGAATATTTTTTCCTTTTAAATCCCTTCCTACCATCTGTGTTGGAGGGTGTGTGCATGTGTGTGTGTGTGTGTGTGTAATTTTTAATAGACTAATTTAGACAGCAAACCTACGTAGACCTCCTGCTGCTGGCCCCTGCTATTCAGTACTTTGCCTAAAACCATGTAATGCTCCCTCTCTCCGCCTCTGTATTGGTAGAGGAGAAAGATTAATTGGCCCCATGTCCATCTCACATTGTAATTATTGTTCTCTCTCTGATATAACCTCTAACGTACGAGGGGCATCTTCGCCTCAAGCAGACTGGATATTGAACTCAACTCTTCAAAACTTGAATACATCTGCCCCAAAACTCAACGTCCGGTGAGCCTGGGACAATGAGACACAGAAAGACCCGCCCCTGGCCTGTAAAGAGCGTGGGGGAGGGAAATAAGACATAGAGAGAAAAGGAAGAAAGAAGACAATACAAGAGAGAACGTGATCTGCCCAAGAAGGAGAAATGCCCAAGATGATGGGAATCCCAAGGAAGCAATCGCGTTTCGTGTTTCGAAATCAGCCCTCAGAGCGTGAGGGACCTGCGAGCGGGACTAGCGTGGGCCTTCGGGGAGGGGGGTACGGTGGGTGGGGCCACAGGCGGCAAGCCCTTCAGACCCCTAGACAGCAACGTGCTGGGACAGAGGTCATGGGAGAGAGAAGATTCAAAGGTGCGTCGGAGTCAGATTATGGATGTCAAAGGGAACCGTATTCACTGACCTACAGCTCCGGCTGGGCCTCAGCCCGTGGTTAGGGGCTTCGGAGTCACAGGGTCTGGACTTGGGCCCATTGCTTAGCTTCTCTGAGCCTTAGCTTCCTTATCTGGGAAAATGGAGGAAAGACTAGAGCAAAGCGATGAAGATGAGATGAGATGATGCATTCAATGAGCCTAACAGGCAGTAAACACTCAGTACGTGAAAGCTGCTTTTACCTTCTGACAGTACGCAGTCATTTCTTGAGACCAGTGTTACTTGTACTTGAGAAAACTGAAGCAAAGAGAAGTTTGGAGATGTGCCCAAGGCCACAATTCCTAATATCTGACGAAAGCAGGGATTGGAGCTGATGCCTTTCTAATTCACTCACTTTTGCCCCTTTGACTACATCGTGTCGCCTCCGTGGGTGGGTGAGGAGAGGATTGGACTTTGTAATAAACACCAGAGAGCAATTTAAGAGTTTGGAGCAGGGACGCGGCACTATCAGAACTTGCTGTAGAGCATTTGCCCAGCCACTCCGCACGGCAGACTCGTTTAGAGGAAACAGAGGCTGGAGGCCTTGGGCAAGTTAGGAAAGCTGTGCCCGAGTCCAAGATGGACCAAGTCACTTGGGAGAGAAGCGTCTCTCTGGGAATGGGAAGTGGGTCAAAGGTCCAGGAGCTCCAGCGGCGCCTGAGTGAATGAGATGATTGTGGGAGAGCAAGAAACAAAGGCGGGGCCAAGGTTTCCAGCCTACGCGTACACTGAGCTGCGTCAGGTAGCTGGAAACCTGGGTTGGGGCCCAGAGACTTGTCCGTCGGGGACGTTGGGTGAGAGCGGACACTGAGATAGCTGCCCGCCTCCGCAAGAAAGGTTTGGGGAAACTGAAAGAGAGAAAGAAGGATAGGAGGGGACCCGGAGGGAGCGTACCATCGGGGAAGCCAAAGAAAAGAATTTCTTAAAGAGTTGATAGAAGTGAGGGTACAAGAGGGCTGGTGGCAGGGTAAGACCCAGGGTGCTTCTAGAGTGGCTCACAAAACCCGTTGACCTTGCCCTTGAGGAAGGAGTCAGGGGGTGCGATGACTTCAGAGGCAAGCGTCTAAATTCCTTGAGGGTCCCAACTGAAGGGCGGGGTCCAGACTCTACAGTCCTGAGCTAAGAGGCAGGTTTCCCCCTTGATTCCCCCTATCAGTTGGCACCTGGCAGTGGAACCACCAGACATTATCCCCACAAAAGCACCCGCCCCTTGTGCATGTGAGGGGCATCCTGCGCCACTTGGGAATGTCTAGGGAAATGTTTTGGGATGTTCAGCTCCGCTGGCGTCTGCAGTTAGCCCCAGTTAGCACATTTGGCAGAGTTGCTAAATGAAGTGAGCCATTTTGCGAACCAGCCCTCTGGGTACATCAGGAAAATAAAACTGATGGCGCCTTAGGAACATTTCTTCTACATTAAAATAATTTTGTCTGTGATTCTTAGTTATGTGGAAGTATCATGAGTTTTCAGGCATTTTTATTTTTACAACAACAGAAGTCAACTTGAACTCGATATGTAGGTAGAACTTAACCTTGAATTAGTAGAATACGTACTTGATCACAAAATTACATTTTTAAATGTCCCACTGCAGGCACACAATTGTGAATACAATTGAGGGCTGAAGAAAAGTGCATTAAAAACAGAGCAACGTAAGGACAGCATGAGGGCTTTGAAATTACACAACTGTTTTAAAGGGGAATTAAATTTATTAAAATTCTAGAAATATGGGTAAAAACCTTTTTACTTCATAGAAGCATTTTGTACCCCAATAAGTTTTAAAACAAATGTTCTAAATGTTTACCATGATGTCTAGAAGCCATAGGTGTCTTCTTTTTCTTACTTTTTTAAAGTTTGGCATCAAAATTTCTTCTCATGCCAACACTAAATGTTTATTAATAGGGAATTAGAAAGAAATCAGGCAAGACATTAATTATCATTCTGTCAGAACAGCTTGGATTATGGACTAATTTTAGAGGGAAGGAGAAATAAATGGCTTTCTTCTACTAAGAAAAATGGAGACTGGGATCTTTAGTCACTTTAAAATCTCCACTCCTGCAGGGTTTGAAAGGGTTTATAAATGCTTTACCTCCGCTCACTGTCCTCCAAAGATGTGACAAAGGGAACCCAGTTTAGCCCAGTGCCCTTGCACTTCTAGGAGAATTCAGTCAACTCAAGCTGATCATTCAATGGCTTCCCCAGGGTCCCCCACGGGGAATGTCTGGAGGTGACTGTGGTCACTAGGAGTGTCGCCACTAAGCCAGCTCTAGATTTCTTTCTCGTAACAGACCGTGCCCCTCCCAGCTACACAAGAGAAGCCAGGTCAAACTTGAAAGCATGTCCATATGTAGCTTGTGTGTTGCGTAGATCAGCACTGTGGACAGTAGGGGAAGGGTTGTAGACAGGGACTCAGGACTTGGCTGCTGCTGGCATCCCAGAGGGGGTGCCCTTTTCTGCCTGATGGCATCAGCTAAAAACAGGCTGAGCAACGACACGGGTAGTTATGAGCTGGGTTTTAGAATACTTACCACTCCACTGCTGGGTGGGATGTACCTTTCAAAACCCAGGCACTTCAGGAACAAATGGAGAGGATTCTAACAATATGGTTGAGAAGCCATGAGTTTTGTTCCTAGAAATGTATATAAAACTGGAAGTAGCATTTACCTTTATCTGAAAAGAGTCTTTGGGCTGCAAATAAGTAGAGTTATTTCAGATTAGCTTCACTGGAAGACCATCTACATAATTTTGTTTTATATACTTAGATTTTATGCTGTAATTCCTACCTGATCATAATGGTTTCATCTGTGATTATGCCCCTAGGGTGGTTGGAGTTTAAATTATGCCTTCTGACCAAAGAGAAGAGAAAGTATAATTCTACTGTGTCTTCAGGCAAGTTATTAAATATTTTTTCGTGCAGGTATAGTTCACAATAGTGAGGCAAGAACTTGTATTGATAGACAAATTCAATTTCTAACACTGGCTAAATTGGCCTTTGGGCCAGCCACTTAAGCTCTATGTGCCTTAGGGTCACCATCCAGATAGATGAGAAATAATGACTTATTGGAGAATCACCTTAATGGTGTGTTTAAGATGTAGGAGTCACAGCGGAGAAATCACCGAGACCATCTTGAAAGGGAACTGCCACCTGCCGCTGCTGTAGACAACCCTTCGTATTCAGCAGCTTAAAGTCTTGGTCCCCAGACCTGCTATCAGGTCTTCTCTTAACCTGGGGAAGAGCACAGCTCACCATGAAGCAGGCACTTATGTGCACTGCATCAGCTGGGCCTGCAGTCTGCCGTTCAAGGTCAAAGTTGGTAGTGACTCATCTGACTCCCATCTGCTGCTTAACAAAGCAGAAGTGTTTTGTAACACTTCATTTTAAGTCTTGATGAAAATTTTTAAAAAACATTTGCCTGCTTCAGCATATCTAAGAAAAGTAAATGTGATGTGTGGATTCCTGAATCAACAGAAAAATAAAGAGAAGCCGGAGTGTTGGAAATCAAGCATTGAATCCAAGGGAAGACATCTTCCTTGATTGTGAGCACAGTTTTGAAGGGCAGAAAAAAACACTTGAAGCACGTCTAGAGCCCGTTCTTGGAATAAGAGGACGTGATAGGCTCATGGCTAAAGACGTTTTTGATGGCAGAGTAGAAACCCCATGCAATGCAATGAATCCTCATGCCTCAGGATCGAGCAGTCGTTGAACCAAAAGAACCACTTATTTCCCAAACACATGGAACAGGGAGACATTTTCAGCACCACCAGAGCAGTATTTCATCACTTCTGGAAATGAACCTGTTGGTTTGATGTCAGAGGACAAGAGAAAGCCTTAAGAACTTACTCAAAAGCATCAGAGAATTTCACAGAAAAGGTCATGAAAGGGAGCAGCGGAATCTTGCCTCCCCCAGCAGTTACCACTCAGTGGGTTTCTGGAGCATTCACACTTGTGATACCCACTGTCACTTTCTACAGGTGACCCTGAGCTTGAGCACAGTTCCAAGGCCCTTGGAGCAATGAACAAAGGTGTCCCCTTCTGTTTAACACCACTGGACTAGTATAAGAAAACTCATCCAACCCAGCCCATGAAGAAAAGCTTTCAAAAAGGAACATTTACGATCTGCTGTTTAATTCCATTGATTTTTCTGAGATCAAAGATCAGCTACTGAGTGGCCAAATTAGGTCTAGAAGCCAAATTTTTTACTTCAAAGCCCATGCCCTTTCCCCTGTTGCTTATTCTCTCCCATCTCCTCATAATGTATTAGACGCAGCCTTTAACTTTGTGGTGCTATGAGCTACACTTTTTTGTCATCAGGGTCCCCCTTGGGTCAGTGCCCATTTTACTAGTTTCTTCCATATTTTGTGTCTTACGATCCAGAAAGGCTACAAGGTCAAGTGCTTAGTGGGAACAGTGTGTGTTTGGAAATACGCTATCAGGCATCAAAGCTTCATTTCATACACCATCTGATAAGGCATTTTATAAGAGGATGACACTTGCCAGAGTCGTGTGCAAGAGTCTGCTGTTGGGCAAGAGTGTGAGAATGGAGTGGAAGTTGCGAGAGCAATGTCCTGGCGTCACTTCCAAATGCTGTCTGGTCCCCGTCCAGGCCTGGGCCCTCAGTTGTCTCTCTTCTGCGCCGTGGGAAAGAGTCTGGAAGAAGCTGCTGCCTTCCAACGTCAGAAACTTCGAGAAGCGAATAAGGAAATTCTCTTCTTTGAGGTTCCCTTTTTTTCCCATTATTTGCAACATGTGAGTGGCCATGTGAGTCTTCTGCCTCCGTGAGGTTTGCGGGTCCTCATTCCTGCAAGACCTCGAGCGTGGTGTGTCTGGGAAGCAGAGATGGCATTGATTGTGCAAGCCCTTGATCAGTATCTGTCAGGCCCTTTGCAATTCCAAGGTTCTCTGACAAAATCCCAGGACTCGAATAAGCACAATAGCGACACTGGGGCAACGGGAGGGAAAAGTGTGAAGCAACCAGACAGACCCTTGACGTCCAGCCAGCAACCTCACGTGGCACATGATTAAATCTGGATGCATTCGGACCGACCCAGCTCACAGAAGGACCTGGCTGTCCTGTTGCTGACACCTCTGGGTTTCCGTTTGGGGATGACAGAAGCACAGCAGAGCGGCATGAAAGAAAGGTCGACGGTTCCGAGATGTCACCCAAGAAGGACAGAAGCAGAGCCTCCGGGTTTCCAGGTTTGAGTCTCTACAGATTCAAAATGTTACATCTCAATTTTTGCTTAAAATGAAATGCACTGAAACAGCATCCTGTGCAAATCATACCCGGGGCTGGTCGCTGTGGGTCCCTCACAAGTCATGAGCGGCGGGTTCTCCCCACTAAGCCCGGAGCCCCCGTGTCTCTTGTAGTTTGCACGTAGGTTGAAAAAGAGGGTGCAGACACTTCCTTAGTCATCAACTGCATTTACTCTTGGACCAGAGAAAACAGGCCAACTTGGAACTAAAAGCATTGCTGGGTGGCCCGACTCTAACTGGAAATCATCCGTTCTCTGAGGACAGGCCACTTTCACAGACACTTCCCCCTGAGCCCTCACAACCATGCTGCCAGTTGGTTAGAGATCGTCAGCTCTTCCTTGCAGGTAACAAACGAGGCTGAGAGGGTACACCCCACAGAGAAACAGTCCCGGTGGTAGGACGAGGGCTCGAACTCAGGCCTGTGGGGTAAAGACCTTCCGCTAACTCGGGGAGTGTGGCCAGCAGTCCTCACCCTGGCTGCAGGTTGGAACCATCTGAAAAGCTGCCAATTCAATAAAAAGCTCAGGGCTGGGACTGGGACTGGGGCCTGCAAGCAGGCTAAGAGCTGCCGATGATTCTCACAGGCGCTGGAGGCAAGAACCACGGCTGGAGGGCCTTCCAAACCCAGACTTGAGATTTTCAGGAGCGCCCCCAGAAGGAATGGAGACCTCCCCCGGGAGGAGGGGTCCCACGCTGCCTCTAGATGAAGGCCAGTTGGGCGCCTGCTCTTCAGCGACACCTCTCGTGGGTGACTTAAGAATTACAGTGACGCCTCTGCACGGGAGTGGCCCTTGCCGTGCCGGAATTGGCCTGTGCTAGCGGAAGACAGGGGCGGCCAAGAGGCAGCCCCCGTCCAGCCCACCCCCCGTGGGATTTAATGTCCACTGTTTCATTCCCCCAGAAATGAATAGACGCTGCAGGAGACAGAGTTTGAGGAGTTTCACCCTCAGGGCCCACGAAACTAACGCATCCCGCATGCCAAGCTCCGTGTTTCAGTGGAAGGCACAGGAGGGGAGTTTGCAGGCAGAAGAAAAGCAAAGCTGGAGGCACCTGGGGAAGGATGGGCGGCAGCAGCCGTGTTGAACTTGACGAAGGAGGAATTCCCCCAACTTCACAAAACCAGAAAATGGCAGAGCTGGGCCGGGTCTGACCTGAAGCCATGATCTTGATGATTTATCTGGTCATTTGAATTACTAGACAACTGAAATGCCCTTTCCTTTCATTTGTTAAAAACAAAATGAAAATAACACCCCATTATTATTATGAATAGGCTGACGTGGGCCCCGAACCTACAGAGCAGACACCAGCCCTGGAGGGCAGCCCAGAGGGGAGGGGATTTCTGGATGGAGTGGCTGTGGGTGTGAGGGAGAAAATGCAGGGTGATTCCACAATGCTTGGCCTGAGCAGCCCAAAGCGTGTGGGTGCCCCCCAGTGAGACGGGAAGGCCCCTGGGGGTGTCGACGGAAGGAGACAGCCAGGAACCTGGTTTTGATCATGCTCATTCTGGTCGGCTTTTCCCATCCCCTCCATCCTGTGCGCAGCACAGCACAGGGAGAGCTCCGTGAGCAATTAGTACTATTGCATTATCATCAGCACCACCTTGCTGTTTCACCTTGACTCCTGCAGAGATGAAGGACTTTAGAAAAGGTGGAACAGATTCCACTGACTCCCTGTCGTTCTTGCCTCGTGATTGGCTGTTTCTCCTCCTGACTTTGCAGCAGAGAAGGCAGGCAGCGCCCTTCCCAGGTGCCCTCAGGCCCAGGAGAAGCGGCAGCTGACCATCTGGAAGTTTCCGTGCTCAGGCCTAGTGTGAGAGGGGCGCTGACCCAAGTTAGGGTTACACTGAAGCGTTGAGCTGCGATCCAGGGCCCCAGACAGAAATGTAAGCAAGGACCCCTTTGTTCTCTGTGAACACATTCGTGTTCTACACAGAGCTGGCACTTATGACCACAGAGAGGACCTGGGTCCTGTGGCTGGGCCTCACTTCCCAGAGGAGAAACTGGGGCCAAATTACAGGAAAGGACTTAGCAATATCACATGGCCAGTTAGTGGTGGACCTAAGATTAGATGTAAAGGTTTTTGAAGATGTTATGTATTTACTTATTTACTTATTTGTAGAGAGAGGGGAAGGGAGGGAGAAAAAGAGGGAAAGAAACATCCATGTGTCGTTGCCTCTCATGCGCCCCAACTGGGGACCTGGCCCACAACCCAGGCATGTGCCCAGGCGGGGAATTGAACTGGTGACCCTTTGGCTCACAGACCAGCGCTCAACCCACCGAACTGCACCAGCCAGGGCAGATGTCAAGTTTTTCACGTGCACAATTTTTCTTTTTCTTTTGGGAGAAGGAGGATGTTTATTGTACAGAAGATTAAGGGGTGAAGACCATCAAGATTGGGTTGAGTTCCGATCCTAGTAACGGCAGAGCAGCTTGTGTTGAACTCAGCCTCTGGGACGTGATAAACACTTGACAAAATCATTTAAAACATATATATTAGGAGGCACAGGAGAGCGGCCGAAAGTCGGCGTGATCTGCAGGATGCCCCACCCTGATAGAAGGAAACTAGACTGAGAGCCGCCTGTACGCAGTTTGCCTGGCAACCTCCGTGCACAGGGCCCCGGGCGGCCAGAACTCAGGCAGAAGCCACACCTTACCGCACTGAGGAATCAGAGGACATCACTGGGGCCACCAGAGTGGCTAAAAATTGAGGGTGACACCTCGGCTGATAGAGCTACAGTTGGAGAGCCTCAGAATCTGCATGTAGCTTCTCTCCTAATCTTGGCTGGCCCCCCAAGTCTCTGGGGAGACCCCGCGGAGCTGCAGAGAGCACAGCAGGCACGCCAGGTCTGCAGCCACGGAGGAAATCAAGCCTGGAGCTCAATTCCCATCCACTTAGCTCTCTGCTTGGGAAAAAAGAAACTTGAACCTTCCATGGGAGGTACTACCCAGTCATTGTGGCATTTAAAACACAATGACTAGTACGTAATTTTTTAAAAAATACTGAACGTAAAAGGAAACAAAATTTTATCTCAGTCAAAAGAAACAGCAAGCCAAAGAAACTGGCCTCAGGGTGACTCCGAGGTTGGAATTAGCAGACAAGGACATAAAGGCAACTTTATAAATACATTCAAAGACTTAAAGGAAAACATGTTCATCATGAATTTAAAAATGGAGAATTTGAGGTGAGAAATAGGATGTTTAAAAACAGAATCAAAGTCTAGGACTGAAAAGTGTATCTGAAATGAAATTTTTCCTAGATGGGCTTGCCAGCAGATTGGAGAAAAATCCATAAACTTTAAAAAAAAAAAAAAGATCAACAGAAAGCATCCAATTTGAAGAAAAGAGAAACTATTGCAAAAAATAAACAAAGTCTCTGTGATTTCTGGATCCAAATACATGGTTTCACATGTGTAATTAGAATCTCAGAAGCACAGACAAGAGAATAAGGAAGAAAAATATATTTGAAGAAATAATGCCTGAAAATTCAGTGAATTTGGTGAAAACCATCAACTTACAGATCAAAGAAGTTCAGTAAATCTCAAGCTGAATTAATGCTATAAAGAAAACTGTACTTAGGGTATATATCCTGGACTGTTGAAAACCAGATGTACAGAGAAAATCATGAAAGCCGCAAAAGGAAAAAAGACAGCATGACCAGAGAATGATGTTAAGAATGAATACTTACTTCTCATCAGAAACACTGAGGGTCAGGAGACAATGGATCATCTATAAACTGCTGAAAAGATGTCAGCATCCTTGCAGATTGTTTCAAAAACAGGCTTTTAACCCCTACACTCCTCTCTGCCTGACGACTCCTACAGCTTGGCTTGGAGAACACTCTGTGTGTGTGTGTGTGTGTGTGTGTGTGTGTGTTCTATGCGACTTTATCACACATGTGTCTGTCTTGTTTCATTTTTCTTTCTAATAGATGTTTATTAGCATAAGACACGGTTCGTGCTGAAGAATTCACAGTCTAGTTAAAAGACCATGGAAATGTATAAAAAGAGTTCAAATATACTTTAGGAAATATTTCACTTTATTTAGCTTTTTTATTGAGTACAAGTTCATGCAGTAAAGAACACAAATCTTAAGTGTACGGCGTGATTAATTTTACATGCGTGTATAGTTCTGTAATCATCACCCAGATAAAGTGGTGAAACATTTCCATCAGCCTAGAAGATTCCCTTGTGCCCCCTCCCAGCTAGTGCCTGTGACCAGAGGTGGCCACTCATCTGACTTTCAGCACCAAGGTTAACTTCTGCTTGTTGTTGCACAGAAATAGAATCAGACGGTGTGTTTCCATGTGCCTGGTTTCTTTTATTCGAGAAAACATCTGTGAGTGTGAGTTTTAGTTACGTTAGTATTTGTATCTTGTAGCTAATTCCCTTTCATGGCTGTGTAGTGTATTCCGTGGTATAAATACCCCACAATTTATTTAGCCATTCACCGACTGATGAATATCTGGGTTGTTTCTGATTTGGGGCTATTATGAATATGAATGTAAGTGCTGTGAATATTACAATACGTGTTTTTGGTGGACATGCGCAACATTTCCTCTCTGTCAACTTCTGTGTCGGCAATAGATTTAGCGGGACAGAGGACAGACATTCTAGCAGTTATTGATAAACAATTTTACGAAGTGGTTTAACCAGTTGACTCTGCTATCAGCATGTGTGCGAGTTCCCATTGGTTGACATGCTTGACAGCACGTGGTATTGTCAGTCTTTAAGCCGTTCCAGGGCACGTGTGGTATTAGCCCTCGGTGGTTTTGCTTTGCTGTTCCTGATGAGTGATAATGCGGCCCATGCGGGGTCCCCCAGCCTCCGGCTCGGGCTGGGACACAGCAGGCACGCAGTGTGTGCTGGGTCAGAGTGAGTCCTCTCCCTTCAGCCGTCCACCTTTGTTCTGTCATCATCCGCCACAAGGAGAGGAGGCAGGCCACCTGGCTGATCTAGATGGTGTTGTCCACATCAGGCGGCACCTGACGCCTCTGAGAGTCCAGCCACTCCGGGACTGTGGTGTTGAGGACAGTAACTTGTTGCCCAGTGGCAGATGCGGGGAAAGCAGCATTGGGGCCCTGGATGGGCACGACTGCTTTTCCTCCCTACCTGGACATGAATTGCGTTGCAGTGGCCAGCTTGCATGCCAGCCGCATTCCGTGAAGGCCCGTGTTTTAGAGGGGACTGAGCACTGCTGGGGTGCGGAACTCGGCGTGCGGACTCAGCCGACAGGGTCACTGGGGGGGCTCTTCTCTGCTGCGCAGGGCCTGGGGGTGCGTTTCTGTTTCCATGCAGCAGCTCCACGGGGGTGCTGGCTCCAAGAAGGATGCTACCCACTGAGCTGTTCGGAGTAAGTAAATGAGAAAATAGGTTCATAAAGTGCATGCCAAAGGAAAAGAAAATATGATTAGGAGGCTGGAGTTTGGGCTGAAAGTGCTTTTCTGGGCTCCAGAAAAAACAGAACAAGTTAATTTCATTTTTTTTTCTTTTTGGCCCAAAGGACGTCATGCCCAGAATACCATGGCTAATCCAATTTTCCTGTTTTAACAAGTATTTTATCAACACCTTTTTACAAGTTTAGTTCTCATACTGATTAGTTACTGGTTCTACTCTACAGATATATTTCCAATTTCTTTGACAGAACTTGACTCTATAATGCCTGTTTGCTTCAACGCAAAAGTAGTGGGGTATGCTTGATAGCGTTTTTCTACCATAATCACAAATCACAATTTGGCGGGGGGGGGGGGGGGGGTCACTTTTAATGGCCCCGGAACCTGTGAGTTCATGAAGTCATTCAGCTGGTGTGGACACGCACAGCCAACAGCCAGCCGGGTCAGCCAGCCTTGGCAGTGGACGGGCAGCGGTCACTTTCCTCCCGAACTGGGGAAGGGAGGCAGGAAGCTACAAGGAAACTAAGAACTGACGTTTTCATTGGTTAAGACTCTTTCCCAAACTTTCAACCTGAAAAGGTTTTTGAAACGTGCCAAGCATGTTTTTGCAAGACGTCAGAAAAGAAGAAAGGTTAAATAGAAAAATGGAAGTTTGGCAGGCAGTATTCCCTGAACTCAATGCATTGCTTGCGGTATTTTGAAAAAAAAAAAAAAAGAAAAGAATTTTGCTTTGAAAATGTCATACTCCAAAGAGGGTTTTGTAAGCTATTTCCAGGGCAGTTGACTTTTATTTAGCTGAATGGATGATCTGAGTGTTCCTTTAGAGAGGTTTCAAACTGTTCCAAACAGTCTCTCCTTTTTGTTTCCTGAACAACAGAAGACCTACCCTACAGAACATTCCAGGAAAGCAGGGTAGGAGGGAAGACATTTCCATTTCAGGGGAGAAGTAATAATTACAACAATGTTAAGATGTTATGGCTTATGCCGGATCATCTCAGAAGAGACGGCAACATATGGCTTTCACTGGGCCCCAGAAACCCCCCAGAGGTGACCCAACCAATCAGCGACTGTTGGAACCTCAGGGAAAGTTTGTCTCGGTGCTGTCAACACACTGTTCTAGAAAAAGAGCTCTGCCACTCTGCATTCGTCCCCCTGGGATGGCCTGATTTCCTCCTCCTCTTGGGCAGGGGCTATCATGAACGTGGCTGTCATGAACGTGGCTGGTTTCCCTAGGCGTCAGGGCTCCAGCCGTTCACAACAGGAGCCCGCAGAAAAGTGCAAGGAGGGAGCAGGCCTGGGCAGGAAGAACCACCATGGGTGAAGGGCCACGGTGTGGCAGAACAGGAGGACAGCAGTGGAGAATGCGCCACCACTCCAGCAGCGCTGTGTTCACTCAGAGCCACGACGGTCCCCTCCTGTCTCACCCGGGTCACGTGATCTAGTCTGCCGGCACTTAAGACACTGAGAGACAGAGAATGTGAATGGCTTGGCCAAGGCCATGTGGGTCACCAGTGATAAGGACGACTGAAGGCTCCAATGGCCCTGACACCAGGTGGGCACTAGAATGGCCTGTCACCTGAAGCACCCCCTCCACTCTACTGTAAGAGGGCATCCGCCTTAGCACAGCGCCAGCGCACAGTAGGTGCTCGATGAGTGCAAGTGAAATGAATGGGCTCCAGCGAAGATCGCTAACAAGTGAACCCTGTTTTCCCATTGAATTCTGTTGCAAGACCGGTTCTGCTGTCTCCTGGGGGTCAGGGAGCCTCTCTGATGGGTCCAGTTCGTGAGCACACACACCAAGGCTGTGGTTTTGAGCCCCACTTGGCCCACCCCATTTTCCTTGTGCCAGCATCAGAGACCCTGTCCTCGTTGGTCATCGTATACGTCTGTGACGGGCCACAGAGCCCGGACAAGATACCAGGGCAGATGGAGGCAGATCCATCACGGTTGCCACAAGGTGAGCGGAGCCTGCCCAGGCTCATGTTCCACTGCGAAGGCGGGTCTGTGGCTTCTCAGGTGTGGCACAGCCAGCAGTTTGAGACCGTGGTAGCGTTTGGCCCTTCCTAACTTCAGAAATCCCCTTCGCCTTTGTCTCCGCTTATGCTGCTTCCAGGGTCAAGGGCTCCCCGATTCTGAGCTTCCTTCGCCTCTTCCTAGTCCCTTGGGCTAGTTGAGGGCACCAGCTAAGAGAATTGGGTCGCATTTCCATGCTTGACCAGTAGGTGCCCCTGTTTAACTCATGACGGACCTCAACCCTTACCTGTCATTTGTCACTTCTGTTAGATAGAACTAACCGATTTTCCAGTTAGACAAGGCTGTAGATTATTCTTTCGTTAAAATAAAGGCTGCCGTCATTCTCATTCGCCCAGCAAGTCTGCAGTGGTCTAAGGAGACAGCCACAATCTCACGTTGGTACCCGCCATGCTCCTGGCAGTGTGCCAGGACCTGCAGGTACAGAGGGAGACACCCTAGCTGGTGGTTTAGTGGATTAACCTGGGCCTGTGAACCCAAGGGTCACTGGTTCGATTCCCAACCAGGGCACATAACCAGGTTGCAAGCCAGGTCTCCAGCCAGGTCCCCAGCTAGAGGCAGGTGAAAGGCAACCATACGTTGATGTTTCTCTCCCTTTCTTCCTCCCTCCCTGCCCTTCTCTCTAAAAATAATGTATAAAATCTTAAAAAAAAAAAAAAGAAAGAAAGAAAGAAAGAAAAAGGGAGACACAGTTCCTTCTCACATGGAGCCTACCATCTTGGGGGCCCGAGGAAATGCTTTCATTCATCCCTGCCTGTTTTGTGCACACAGAACAACAAATGGAAGAATAATGAGTTCCTGCTACAGTGGGCCAGAGATGCTGGCCCACCTCTAATAACCATGGTAGGTCTCGGAGACAGGGTTCCTTCCGCATCGTACAGGCTGGGAAACTGAGGCATAGAGAGGGTGGGTAGCTTGTCCTCGGCCAGTGCGGGAGAGCGAGGTTTGGGCTCAGGCTGAATAACAGACACAACTCTGCAAAGCCAGGGCGGGGGGCCATGCACCGTGCAGTCCATGAGCCTTGAGGTCATGCTTTACTCCCCAAAAAAGTGAAAAGCACCCTGGACCAGACCCCCTCCCTGCCCCCTGTACCTGCCCCTCCAGTGGGTGACAGGGGCGCTGGGGTCGGGAACCCATCCGTCCTCGGTGTGACCCGCGCTGCTCCTCTTCGAGGCCCAGCCCAGTAGGAGCTTATTAAAAAGAACGTCCTGGCTTCGGGCCCTCTCCTGCCCCAACAAAGCCACCTTTAATGGGGCCTGTTCCTGACACCTCTCATCACACACACAGCCTTTCTCTCAGAAAGCCACATGAAAGGAAGGCCTTTGACTCCGCTCCTCAGGTAAGACCGTGGCCTGCAGCCTCTCTCGGAGAATTCGGGTTGAGCTTCCCTTGATCATGAACGTCCATTTTCTCTGGCTGCAAACATATCTGTCACATTTTTCATTTTTTAAGGGCAAGGTTTAAAGGGGAATTATTGGCATACCGCAAGGGAACTATGGATGAGGGAAGGAAGCCAACCCCTGACGCCAGGTCCCCAAAGCCCCTGGGTCCCCGTGCCCAACTCCCAGGGCCCCTCCCCACGTGTCTCGCTGCCCCACCCTGTCCAGCGGAACAGCCAGCCGGAAACCAGCCTTAGACTCTCAAAACCAATCATTAAAAATACACTTCATACCTCATCTTCCTTGGGCCAGGCGAGAACACGAAGAGACCTTTTCAAACGTACTTGAGAACAACCCAAGGCACTTTAAAGCGCTTTCAAACTTAAAAAAAGAAAGAGGAAAAGAAGAGATCCAGGCCCTGCCTAAGTGTGTTCCCCGTCCTATAAACATCTCCAAGTATCTTACTGTCCGATGTGTGGAGATTAGAAGACCACGACAAGATGGAAAGTCCTGGAATGAGGAGAAGAGATTACGATTATTCCTAACACGGGTCAACGTAGGTTACCGCGCTGTTGAAATCCTGCCTTTCCTGACAGTCCAAACTGTTTAGTGAGCAGTTGTCGTTTCTGGCAAAAAAAATGCAAATGCAACCCTCCGATTCAAGGAGAAGTTCCTCCAGGGCCTGCACAAATCATATTAGAAAGCAGCTTTTATGTATCTAGAATAATTACACTTGATTTGAAGAAGTTTGTTTTCTGTTAAGCTAAGTTTAGCATCAGTTCTAATTGGGAGCAGATGTGTCCCAGGCCGGGCGGCATCTTTCGCTCACATATAAATATCTGTGTTTACATACATGTCCTTGGTCAAAGACAACCACCATCAAGGACATCCACCACCCCCTTCCAGTGGCTCAACAGACCCCAAATGTTGGTGACGTCCCATTGGCTGGGCTGGGGTCCCCTGCCTCTCTCACCTGGAAAGCCACGCGCTGCTCAAACCTGCATCCTGCACCCTCATGGAAAAAACAGAATGGCCCAAACCTTGTGGCTCATGTTGAGTGAGTGACTCACCCACATCTGTGACCCCTCTGGAAGAAGGAAGGACCTAGGGGACATGAGGGCTGAGGCATGAAAGGCTTCCACTGTCAGAGAAAAGTTCAGGCCCTGGGAGAGGAGAGCCCTAGGCCTTTGGAGAAAATATGAGAAACATTTTTATCTTCCCATGGAAACCACTCGCCTCTGCAAGACCGGCTGCCTTGTTTTCCCCAGACTGCTGGCCGGAGCGTGTGTACAAACGAATGAGAGAGAAGGTACGAAAAAGCCCCGGTCAGGATGCGGCGTTTTGTCATCAGATCCCAAGGCAGGTTCGTTTCGAACCATAAGCATCAACTTTGGGGTCTCAGAGCGGTTCGTCCTCCCCAGCTCTGGCAGGAGGGCCTGGCTCAAGGGGCTCCCAGGAACCCAAGAAAGTAGGGCTGCTGCTTCCTGTCGGAACAGGCTGGGGGGGCAGGGCGGGGCTGGGGGGACACCCGCTGCCTCCCTTGAACTCCGATGCACCGTGAAGCACGGGTTCAGGGCCGGGACGTGGCCACCTGGCGGCAGGCGGTGGGCAGGCCAGTGTACCCGGGCCCTTCATGCTGGTCTCCCCTCCAGCAACGTGAGCCGGCAGCAGGGCCCAGGCCTGAGAGACGCAGGCAGGGCCCTGCAGATGGAGCGGGGAGTTCTCCAGATGTCGCTCACAATAAAGCCAGCTTTGATTTTATTTCTGTGTTTAATGAGGAGAGGGCGAGTTGTAACCAGCCCTGGGTCGGCGGCGTGCGTGCCTGTGCCCGGCGGGCAGGGACAGGGCTGCGGGGCCCACGTTTCACACCCGGCAGGAGCCCCTCGGTCCAGCGCGACTGCGAAGCTGCGGGGACCTGCGCCTCCCCCGAGTTTTCTTCTCCGCTGGGTAGACAAGTGTTCCTCATGGGACGAAATGGAAAGGAGACGCGAACACACTTCTGCGCATTAGTGAGCGCGGGCTCCTCCCCTTCCCTCTTCTCTCCCCTCCCCGCCTCCCCCCAGGGAAAGACAGGCAGCAGAATGATCCAGAGACCTGTAGGAGCTCTGAAAGACTTTGGGGACAGAATAACAGCACACCAGAAGGGCGTCGTGATGTTCTTTCCTCCCGGCGTGAGGCCCCACGCGAGCCTGTCCCCTTCAGCAGGGGAAGCTGGGTGTAAAACACCCCCCGACACGTCTCCATCCTCAGCTCTTGGGGGACAGACCTTTTCTAACAAGCCACTTCCTGGCACTTGAAGAGCCGGTCCCTTCCCCCTTGAACAGTGCCACGCACCACGTCAGACATCAAAGCTCTAATTAAGCCCATTCTGTGTCTCCCTGCGCCATGACTTCCCCTCTGCTTTGAAGAGAGGCTGCGCCTCCCTGCTTGCCCCGGGTGATCCCCGTCTCCGTCTTTTCTGGAGGGTTGGAAGGTGCTCCCTGGGCTGTGGTTACTGGGGTTCCCCCTTTCCTTTTTCTCCTTCTGCGCGCCTGGGACAGTTCCTTCCCTGTCCCCCCCCAACCCTTCTGAACCAGCCAACAGTTACGGGGTGTTCACACCTCTTCCTCTCCCAGCTCCTCTAGGCTTATGAAGTTTCCATTGATTATGGTCCTGAAATTCCTTGGTCCAGTCATAGATAAAAGGATAATGACTTCAAAGGGAAGAGTTAAGAGTTTAACCCCAAGCCGAGAGAGGGGACAACTAGATAATTGAGGGTAATAACCATCACAGACTTGCTTTCAAAGGATCGCCACGCTGAACTCTCAGGTGGCTTTAATTTTATTAACATTTGTAGCCGCTGACTTGAGAAGACAGTCTGGAGTCATTAGACGCTTCAAAGCTCCAGGTAACACGGTGCCGGCCGGCAACCTGACATCAATTTGGGCCTGAGTGCCCCCCTCTCAGGATGGCAGCGATCGCTGGGCACCCCGAACTTCACAGCCAAACCACAGACCCAGAAACTCGGAGGGAGGGGTGGGCGCGGAGATCAAAGGTTCCTGGGCCCCCACCCACCCCTTCGCAGGGCAATCAAGAATTCAAATCAAGTGAAGACACAGAAAAAGCTGGAAGGTTTTGGAAGGCAGGTAGGAAAACCCTCCTCTTCGCTGTCCTGAGGCAGGCATTACACAGGCCGGGGACCCTGTTTCCTCCCTGGAGCCCCAAGTCTACTTGGTGCTGGTCCGGCGGGGCGGGCAGTGGGAGCGAGGACCCCTAGAATCCTCCGGGACCTCTGGGGACCCCCACCAAAGCCTCCTAACCTCCCCGTCTAACCTCAGCCTCTCTCAGCCTGCCTACCATCCTCTGAGATGCCCCCAGCATTTCATGGTCAGAATGAGGCCTGGGTACCAGGTGACATCTATTTTATGAACAAGAAAATAGGGTTTCACAAAGGTGAGGCGACCTGCCCTGAAATCACCGGCTAATTGGTAGCAGCAGAACCACGAACAGAGGCTGAGCTCCGTCTTCCACGGCTCACGGTGGAGGAGCCAAGGGAACCTGGGGAAATTAAACTGGAAAATCACCGGAGGGCCACTCGACACTGAGTGCAGACACGTGCAAGATCCTCGGCTGGTGTCTCTCCAAAGCCCAGGGGGCCTTCCTGCTCGGCACACCTGCATGCGGCCTTCAGCCAGTCCCGCAGGCGGCGGAGCGCCCTCCTCCTGGGCCCCTTTGGACCCCTCCCCACCCCCCATCGCCCACCCCCGCGTCCCCCGTGTATGGCACTGACTGCCCGCCCCTGTCTCCACGCTCCATCCAGGGCAGGAGGGAGCTCGCCAGCCTTCCTGGTCACCGCAGTCGGGAGGCCTTCCCTGGGCGTGGCTCCAGCCTGTCCTCTGGGCCGTTAGAACTTGAACAAAAGGCCTTTGAAATGGATGGCACTTGAACAGCTGCCAGGGCTCCTGCAGGCCAGCAGGGCTCTTCCAACAACCGCCTTCCTGGATGCCCCATCGGGAGACCGGGCGCTGGGGGGCTTCCTTCACCCCTGCCAGTATGCTTCTGCCCTCTCCACCCCTGTCCTTCAGGCTTCCACAGAGAGCCCCCTGAGTCCCCCCAAAAAGAAACGCTCCCCAAGCCACCATGGCCCGCGTGTGGCTCACCTCCTGGCACGCTCCCTAAGTGTCACCAGCGGGCCTGAGAAGACCACCATATGTGGTCCCGTCCTCCCCACCCCCACCCCACAGCCCTCAGCCCAGTCCTAGCAAAAACCTCTCAAGAAGCACAAATGACAGCTACCCCAGTGAAAGGGTTTGCAGCCTCTCCAGCTGGCAGGCGGGGCCTCAGGGGGAAGGATCCAGGAGGGCAGAGCCAGTGGGCATCCCTCCTGGCCCCTCGGAAATCACACCCCTTGAGCAGCCCCGACACAACCACGGAGGACATGGCTGTAGCCGTGGTGTTAATACCTGTTCACACCGTCACCGAGTCAGGGGGACCCCAATGGACCTGCCTTGGCCGCACAGAGGCTGGGTACCCTTTACATGATCCCAGTGACGGTTGCTTGGTCAAGTCGTGGCATTTGGTTTGTTCTTAGAAAATGATGATGAGTTTTCAGGGCAGCCTGAGATGGAGAAATGATCCACATGGTTGGTTTCAGAATCCAATCCAGAGTCTGTGAAAAATCCTGTCTGACTGAAGTATTGTACAGTGCAGCCCAAATACTCCTATAGGAGAGAAAACTCAGAGCCCCTGGAAACAGCCCTAACGTGCCCTGTGCTTCCCGCACCCGGAGCTGCAGGGACGCCTTCTGCACCCTCTTCCCCAGAACCCCTCATCAGCCAAGATGTGCCCCGGGCCGGGGTCACAGACCCTGGGCTCTGGGACGGAACAAGTCCATGTGTGAAACTGGATGCTGGGAATGTATCGCCAACCTTTTGATTTTTATGGTGGTGTAACCCAGATGTCTTAGTTTAGGCACATGTGTGGCATATTGGAAGAAACCCAAACTTTGAAGTCAGACAGACATGTGTCCAAGTTCAGGCTCTGCTATTTACTGACCAGCTTCAGGGCCCCTGTTTCTCCGCTGGTGTGGGGTGAGGTGCAGTCACTTGTTGGGCCACCTACCGCTGCTGGGCACCTGCCTTGCGTGAACTTGTAGGAAGGTCCAGGCGAATTCCGTCCTTACCTTTGAAGTGTTTAGGGTCCGGAGCTGTGGGTGGGGGCTCCCTTGGCGTCCAGTTGAGGGGAACTTGGATGTAGACACAGAAGTCACAGACTCTGCACCCCTCCGCCTCAGGCCCACCTCGGGGGCCCCCTGGTTCCCATGGCGAGATGGGGCACCACCCTGTTGGAGAAGCTCTTCAAAGTTATACACACAGGTGTTCCCTGCGAGGCCGCGTGTTCCAGCCTTCGTTTTGACTTTTGTCTTGCAACCTTGACGTCCAAGACAAGCAGGCTTTGCAAATGGGCCTGGGGCAGATCTTCTCATGTTTTAGAGTCTGTCTGCTGGTGGTCTACCAGGGAAAGAATTCAGAGGGGCTGCCAAGGGGAAGGGGGAGAGGTGCCGATCAGTCAAGAGAAAGGCAGCGGTTTCCCTGCGCCGTTACAAAGGGGGAGAAGTTAACCTCGGGGCTCAGGGGTCCTGGAGCACCAGGCAAGGCTGGCCTGGCCCTGGAGGGTCGGCGGACAGGACTCGGGGTGGACATGGGGAGGGAGGGCAGGGAGCGAGCTGGCTCTGGGCCTGGGAAGGCTTATCAACGTCCCGTTGACTGGCCGGCTTTATCTATAGCCTCTAGTCTGCAGAGGTGACCCAGATCCTCGGTGATTAATTTCATGTTGGTGAAGATCACAGGTCCTCGTGGTACCTGCAGCTTGCAGGGACAGACCAAGGTATCTGTCGTATCCCGCCCGAGGGTCAAATTGCTACCCTGTGTGCCCTGCAAGGACAGCCACAGGCCTGCAGGGGATGTTCCATAAGCGTCACTTGCCTCCCTGTGGGTCTGTCCCACGTGGCTCACCATTTCGGAAGTGGGATACGCGGGCACATTCTTAAAGAACTTTCCTAGGCCAGAATCACATTTTCATCCCTATAACAATCTGCGGGATCTGCAGGGCTAGGAGGTAGCATCCTGGTTGTAGGAATACAGGGCGTTGAGTCCCCGATGGGCGGGGACTCACCTGGGCGGCCCCCAGAGCTCCGGACTCCCCACTCTGACTCCTGCTGGGGCCCAGGCACTGTGCGGTCAGCGTGGGGCCAGCCGTCCTTTCTCGGCCTGGTGCCTTGCCCCTTTGCCTCTGGGAAGAATCTCTTTCGGCCACAAGCTCCCCGTACTCTTGGAAATGGAATGGATGCTGCCGTCCTGCCTTAGACTTTCCTTGACCTTGTAGAGTTAGGACATGTAAGTTTTTTCCCAAGCACTCATCCCTGGCCAGGCAAGACTGGGACCAGGCTCGGGGGTGCTCTGGGAGCCCCTGGGTGGTCTCAGGACTGCAGATCTCCTGCGATCCCCTCACCACCCTTGGGCATCAGCGTCCTTCGGCTCTCACTCCCCGCTCCCTGCCTGTCTCTGGTGGACTTGGCCTGCAAGTGTGGGGAGCAGAAGGCATCTGTGTCCTGCCACCCCCTCCCATCCAGCCCGGATGGATGCTGAGGCATAAATTCTTCAGCTCCCTTACCCCTGAGCCAGATGACTCCAGATCTGCCCATGGCTTGACACAGTGCCAGGTGGGTCCCTGCTGGACAGCCTGCCCTCCCTGCCTCCTTCACTGCCCTAGGCCACTTGCCTCTCCGGCCCCCTCACGGAGTTGTTCTGAGACTATTTCCTAACAATTCACATGAATGTCCACCTCAGGCTCTGCTTCTGGGGAGCCCAGCCTGAAGCCGTTAGTGAAATAAAATCTGAGTATCTCACCAACTATGGTCTTAGACTATAGCGGGCTCCCATTGGGGTCCCTGCTTCCTGAATCCCACCCCCACCCCCGTTCACTCCAGCCAACACACGCACAAGAAAGCGTTTCTGAAAGCGCAGCTTCATGGCATAGCTCTGCACCAGCCGACTGAGAACAGTTTCCCTGTAAAATCAAGGCTGTGCTGCCCAGCAGGGCCTTCCCTTTGGCTTCTTTCAATCTGACCATAGCTGCTCCACCCCAGCACTGCTGGCCTCGCACATTCCGTGCCAGCACAGTGTGATCCTGAGGGGTCTGCCCCCCTTCCCGTGGCCGTGTCCAGTTTCCCAGCCTCTGTCCATGCTGTGTCACTCAGCTGCTTTGGACTGGTTCTGCCCCTTTGTCTCTTATTGGAGGTGGGCTCAGTGCCCACTCTGACCCCAGCACCCTGTAGGCATCTCTGCCTCGGTCCTTATTCTGTTGCTGTTATGTCATTTGCTCTGTGTTCATGCCACACAGTGAGGGCCCTCAGAGGACAAAGCCCATGTCTGATCATTGCTGACACTGTCCCTGAGCCTTGGACAGCACAGGGCACTTGGCAGGCACCTGTAGATCTGGGTCAGATCAACCTGGGGATGATTCTTGAAACTCAAGTCTATAGACTGAATGTGTCCCCCTCAAATTCACATGTTGGACCCCTACCCCCAAGGTGATGGTGTGTGGAGTGAGGCCTTTGGAAAGTAAGTAAGGTTGGATGAGGTCATGAGGGTGGGGCCTCCAGGATCGGGATTAGCGTCTTTATCGGAAGAGTCCGTCAGCCATGTAAGGACCCAGACAGGGGTCATCTGTAAACCAGAGAGTTTTCACCTGGAACTGAACTGACTCCTACCTTGGTCTTGGGCTGCCAGCCTCCGGAATTGTGGGAATTAATTTCCTGTTGCCTGAGTCACCCCGTCCGTGGGATGTTTTTATGAAAGCCCAAGCTGTGCACATGGGCACAGTAAACCAAAATATGGACACATCTGAGTGAATGCCCGTGCACCCATTCTGCAGTCCAGCATCCACACAAGCAAGTAGTTTTGTTTGTTCTTTCGTTTTAATGATGGGAGAAGGAATTAAAGGCATTTCTGTCCATTAATTTTATCTGCATGTAATGACAACGCTACCATCCAATTTTTTAGGATATTTCAGTCCAAACTAGTCTGAAAATCAGTGGACGAGTCACTGACCCCCTACTTCTGCCCCGTCCCCAAGTACCCTGATGCAGGTGACAGGGGCAGCCCCCGGTGCTGTTTGGCGCCACGGGCCTGTGAGCAGAGGCCAGGCCCAAAACTAGACGGACACGCTCTCTCTCCATGATACGGCTTTATCTATGCCATCCCACTTCTTCTGCTTTGTTTTTAAACTTCGTGTATTATTTGCGTGTGAAATACAGAGCCAGCGGTGGGGCCGGTGTCCCCAAAGCTGAACAGTGTGGCTCCATCAGAGACGGAAGCTGGGAGACCAGCCTGGAGGAGCCATTCTGACCACTCTCAGGACACATGGTCGTCGGCTTCCAGGCCCTCTGTCGCCGTCTTTCTGGGTTCTCCAAGAGTCTGCCGGGGGCGGGGGGGTGCGGGGTTCGCTTCCTTTATTCTGCCTTGAGTTGGGGAGACTGGGGGAGACGCGATCTAGACCTGGCCGGCTCCCGTCAGCATCCCTGGCTGCGGAGCAGCGCTCAACACCCCCAGGGCCTGCAGGACACCCCGCTGGCGCCGCTGCCCCTCCAGTGCCAGCACACTAGCCTTGGCTTTGCCTCCCCTGCCAGCAGCCAGCACTGCCCTTGCCAGGAACTCTTAACTATGGTGCCACATCCAAGGCTCTGTAGCTTCCTCTTCGGCTGATCCAGGACCCACGGAGGCTTCCTTCCTGCCAAGGCCATCGGCCCTTGGGAAGCCAAGCAAACCTTTGCCTGGCGCACATGGTCCTGGAAGGAAGGGGCTTCCCCCAGGGCCCACAGGGGCAGAGACCCGGACACGCAGGAAATGTCCTCAGCCTCCCACGCAGAAGGCCTGGGCGTGGGGGCAGGAGAAAGAGTTAAAAGTTCTGGGCTGAGGCTTCAGTGTTCAATTTCTTTATTTCCTGTTGATGGCATTATTGCCTTCCTACAACCATGGACACATGTTGCTTTCATCTGTTTCATTTCAAGACATGAGTACCCTGGCTGGAAACTATGCCTAATAGCTAAACTCAAAACATTTGGGTTTCCTTTCCTTCTTGACTCTTTGCTGGTGTGCTGCATTCTCTGCCGGGCTGGTTTTTTGGGTGGTGGTGGTGGTGGTTTCAGCCACCACCTTTAACCCAGCCAGAGAGAAGCTGGTGGCTTCCTGGCCAGTTGCCGTGGGCTCGCCGGCTGCGTGTGGGATATTCCTCGTTGGGGTGGGGGCATCAGTGGCTGGGCCAGCCCCCCTGCCCTGGACGCTCGGATAGCATCTCGCCGCCTCCTTTGCCCAGGGAGAGGGCTGTCCTGGGCAACTGCAGGTCCTTGCGCTCCCTGAGTCTTGCCTTGGGCCTTCTAAATGGAGCCTTCAGGACAGAAGGGTGCTGGTCATTCGGGGCTGCCTGGGGATGAGGTGCGGACTCGCCCTTCCCGGGGCCTAGCAGCATCGCCTGGTGACACCGTCTGCAGCACACACTGCTCTCTGAGAGCCTGAAAGGTGGCTGCACACCTGGCCCGGGGCGGCCGCCCTGCGCAGCGTGCCCAGCCCCCACGCGGCTCCCCAGAGGGTCTGGGACACTTTCCGGTGGGGAGGGACGGGAAGGGCGGCCGCAGCCCGGCTCCCTAAGATGAAGGGAGGTGAACGTTTACAGGGCACTGACTATATACCCGGACCGCTGTGTCCGTTTTCTCATTCCACCCTCCCTGTAATGGGGTGGTTCCTTCCCATTGCATAGCTAAGAAAACGGAGGCTCAGGAAGGGCAGGAGAATGGGCGGTTTCCAAGTGGTGACTTGGGCTCTGGGCCCCGGCTTGCGGTCTGCCACGTACTTTCCCGTTGTCCTGGGGGCTGGGGGGCGCACAGGAGCTTTGCTGCACTACCTGCCTGGCCGCTTGGAGCGGAACCCCTGCACCCCCCTCTCGTCCCCGCCCTCACCTCGCCCCCGCGGGGCCCTCCTGCCCGGCAAGCTGCATTGCAAGCAGGTAGAAGGGAAGTTCACCACCTTTTTCCCCGGGAGGAGAGAACGTTCGAGGCCAGTCAGCGCCCCCTTCCAAGATCCGGCCAGCATCGGAGATCGCTGGGCGTGGGGCAATGCTAAGGGATGATAAGGCCAGGAGATCGTTCGCTCTTATCTGCTCCGACACGCTGACAAAAGTTGCCTCGCTGAGGACGTGGACTTCAGATTCTCTGAAATGATTTAGGTACTTTCCTGCCTGGTGGTTCCAGGCTGTGGGTTTTCTGGTTTGGGGGTGAGTCTGTGGAAGGCAGTTCCGAGGCCCGGAGGCCAAGGCAGGGTCGCTGGCTGTTGTCTGAAAATGCGGTCGGTTAGCATGAAGCACACGCCCCACTGCCTTCAGAGACGCCACTCCTGGGAGGGACCAGACTCTGTGGGCCTGTCAGGTTGTCCCCAAAAGGAGGCTGTGATGCCACAGCCTCCAAAGGAGACCCTGGGCGCAGGCCATGCAAACAACCTTGAATGGCAGCCCCTCTGTCACCTGGTAAGGTGAAGTGACACCACGTTCACGCCACGTGTTTGACCCTATAGAAGAAGGCATTTCAAATTGGTGGGGTCATCCAAGGATGGGATGGAAAACATTCTCTCTGCTGGTTAATTATTTTATATTAAAAGTAATATAAACTTGTCACAGAACGTGCGGGAAACACAACACAGTATTGTTCAGTCGCAAGGACAAACCAGGGACCCGCTCCGTTGACCCCAAGGGAAAGTGGGGCTGTGTTGACAGACCGTGAGTGTCCTGGGGGCCTTCTCTGTCCCTCAGGATGGCTCCTCCCTCTGGTCCCTGTTCCTTGATGGCCATTCCCCCGGCCTCACCCTGGACTGCAGCGCAGCCTGGGATCTCAGGAAGAAGAGCTATAAGCAACCCAGCTCATCTTTCCAGACCTGACTACTCAAGTCCCACGGCCCAGGCTGCCCAGGCGTGACATGGCCAAACCTGACTCACTGTGCTCAAAGGGCTTGGGGTCACATGGGACAGCGGCCTGCCCCCTCAGAAAGAGGCCAGTGGTGGCCAGGCAGGACACTGCAGTCCCACCATCTGCTAGTCAAGCTTTCTCTCCGTACATTTCACCTGCATACGTTCTCTGCAATTTTTGCATCTTGCTTCTTGGAACGAACCTCATAAGCACTTCCAACAGTATCATTACTTTTTAGATGACTATATAATGTTCCTGGGTATAGCCTGTGGGGTGTCGCTAATGTACTTAATCAGTCCTCTGCAGACAGGAATGTTATTTCCAAATTGCTATGACTAGGATAGGATTCTTCCAAGCAACCTAGGATGCTTGGAAGAATACCAGGAACGTACAGGATGGCATGCTGGGCTCACTGCTACTCCTACGCCCAGGAGTGTTTGGGACACCTGGGCCTTTCTCCCCAGGCATGAGAATAATGGTTCTTGGTACGAAGCCACAGGAACAGGGAAGAAGTGGGTCCCCCCGCCTCTTAGCATCTATGTCCCTGCTACCCTTCTTGAATGCTGGACCCATGGATGAACCCCAAAGCCACAGCTAGCACCCCTCCGCCATCCTAGGAGACCCAGGGAGGAGGGAGGGTGGGTGACAAGCTACTGTACTGCCTTCTGATGCCTTCACCCCACTTACCCAATGAGGCTGGCCACCCCATGCGTGAGGCGTGCAGCGAGGAGGGAGAACAGAGTAAACCAGTCAGGGACGCCGGTGCCCAAGTCCCCGTGAGCGCAGGTGAGGACTCCAGGCAGACCAGAGTGGCCTGGGTCACAGGGTAAACAGGGCTGGAGTCAGCACTGGGCCCCTGGCCCGGCCGCTCACCACTCCCCGTTGACAAGAACACGTGAGCCAAGTGGAGAGTTAATAAAGCGCCTCTTCCGTCTGACAGTGGGCCGTTTAGACCAATGCCTTCAGCTATTGAGGCCTGTCATCCAGAGAAGGGGAACGGATCACTAGGCCAGCGTTTCTGCCCATCCGGAGCCCTGGGCCTGAGGCAGGGTCCACTCAGCGCCCTGGAAGGTTCCTGAACAAGCAGCTCCATCAGCCAGGGGGCTTCCACCGCCCCGGGGGGGTGTCGCCGCAGGTCAAGGCTCAGGTAGACATCTTCCAAGACTATAAGGATGACCTTGAATCCACTGCTTTATGGGGAGAGCCCGTCACCTCTCAGGGATGTCGGTGGCCTGGAACTGTTTACTTACCCTCCCTGCACTGTCCCCTGTGGCTGGTGACAGCACGGTCCCTGTCGCAGGAGGGCTGGGAGGAGCTGAGAGGCCAGCCAGAGCCCCGTCCTTTCCTGCTGCACTGCGCTCACATCCGGCCTCAACTGCATACTTTTTATGCATGTGACCTTCATGGCACGTCCGGAGCCCTCCGGACAGGCTGGTTTCACGGGCTCGGGTCTGTGCCATTGGCAGGCCCCCATGCCCAGCAGCCCTGCTGGGTTCAATGCTCTGCTGTCCTCATAATTGTTGAACAAGGGGCCCTGCATGCGACAGCAGGTCCTGTCCCCAGGCCTGCGTTTCCCCTGGAGCAGGTTGACGAAGGTTGCACGCCGAGGGTGGGTGGGCAGGGGGGTAAATGAGTGACCTCCCCTCTGCAGAGGCCTGGCCCTTCGGGACGCGCCGCCTCCTCCTACCCTCAGCCGACGCGCCCGCGGGTGCCTCCTCCCGGCGCATCGACTCTGTTTCCACGGACTCTGAACCGTTCAGATGTCTAGGGCCCAGGACCCAGACGGGGAATTACAGCCACCTCCTCAGAGCCCTTGAAGCCCTTATCAGAAAGGAAACTGCTAATGACTCTGTCTCTGGTTTATGGCAGCTCTGCCCCATTTACGGCCCGGTGTTCAGACAGCGCCGCTCTCTGGGAGGGAACAAGGCGCCACGGAAGGAGACGACCCCGGTGAGGTGCCCCGAGACCCGCCTTCCCTCCGGGGACAGGCCTTGGACTCGCTGTGGCCGGGGCGGGGTCGGGCCAGGGTGATTCCTGACTCGGGCCAGGGCCCCACTTACAGGGCTGACTGTGATGCGCTGCCCTGGTCCCTGGGGTCTCGGGATGCTCTCCCAGTAGGAAGACGGTACTCACACCCGTGGCGGTCGCTCGCTTCCTCCCAGCTGTGGGCTGTCACAGCCGCTGGGCACCTGTCGTCCTGATCCCCACCAGCAGCCTGGGCCTGCTAGGCACCCAGGCCAGGCGTGTGGGAAACGTATGAAAACGTATGGAGAAGTCTTTCGGTCATGCGCAAGGCTTACAAGGTGGTCATCTGTCCTCTGCTCCCTTTGATAAATGAGGAAATTAAGGCTGAAGGGGCGTGTGCAGCTTATACAAGGCCACGGTGACTTGGGGGTGGGGCCAGGATTGGAAAGGGAAGTTACCCCTCCGACTCCAAGAGTGAGGCGTGGCTTCCAGTCCGTTGCTTCCTTCATGACACTGTGCTGGCACAGAAGTGGCAGCCTTGGTCCCCGCGCCTGTGACAGCTCCCTGACAAGCATCCCTGGGCCCACCTAGCACCTTCTGCTTGCAAGACAAATGGCCCGGGGTGCATGAGACGGGCGGAGGGAACTGCTTCTGGGATGGGATGGGGGACTGTGGCTTCCCGCCCCTGTGTCCCCCCTTCGTCCTCTTCTCCTCCCAGCCTTGGGTGCCCCTGGGTCAGGCCCCCCTCAGAGAACACACTTACAAAGGGAACGGCTTCTAAACCAGGTGTTCACGGTCTGGAGAAGCTAATAACTGGCCCCCCTTTCCCCTGCCCAGGTACGGAGCGAACGGAGGGTGGACACAGGCGTCGGGCCGAGGGAGGTGCATGTTGCTGACCCAGGAACTGTGTGACCGTAGTCAGCAAGGCTCACCTGCCTCCGCTGTGCCCCAGGCTAGACAGGCTTAGGACTCAGCGCTGGTTTAGAGGACAATCTCAGGTCCTTCCCAGGGGGCGGGGGCTAACCTGTGAAGTTTAGGGTTTAGGGGAGCAGAGGGAAAGGGGGACACTCTGCGGGCCAACACCTAAGCAAGCGCAGAACTGTGCGCCCTGGGTCGGCTCCTCCGCTGCTGGGGTCAGGGGACTCTCCCCACGTGGAAGCTAAAGGGGTGGAGGGCAAGCATGCTTCCATGCAGGGCAGGGCTGGTGGTCAGGACCCCCCTGCCCAGCTGACCAGCGAAGGATGGAGTAGGCCCGCGGCCTGGAAGGGCGGCGGGAACATGTGGCCAGTGGGGAGGGCCGGCCGCTGCCTCCGTGCGCCAAACTCTGGGCAGCTCCGTTCACTTCACTGCAGAGGGCGAGACCAAGCACGGATAGTCCAGCTGGAAACCCAGCTGTGCCCCTGGCCCTCTCCTGCCCCTGCACCCTATCCAGAGTCAGGAAAACAGGGCCCACTGCCCTCAGAAGGTCTTCCAGCCCCCCTCGCCAGAGAGGGAACTGAAGCCTGAAAGTTACGGCGGGCAGGCCTTGCAGCCGGACACCCCAGCAAGTGCGTCTAGAATGAACTCGCTTCCCCTTGCTGCCTCCCTTCCCGCTGCCCTCAGTGCTGGGCGCCTGCTCTACAGAACACTGTGCCATCCCAAAGACAGTGGCAGACACGGGGGCCTTGCGTACCCTTTCAGCTTCTTAGGATGAGGCTCTTGTCAGGAGGACTCTGGGAACCAGGCCCAGACACCCAGCAAGAGGAGCCTGCGTGCAGGGGACCGGGCACAGGGCCCGGCACCGCGTGTCAGGGGAGCGTGGAATCCACAGTCCAGTGTGCAGCGCACCAGCGGGCTGGAGAGGAGCTGGGAGGGGCTTAATCCTGGGCTCCCCTGTCACCCCCTGAAGCTCTTATCCACCCAGGGGTGCCAGGCGCCACCCTCCCCCACCACCACCAAGCGGCTACATCCAGCTGTGTTCAGAGACGCACACAGAGGGGCCTGTTGGTGGGTGAGATCCCCCGTGTCCCACCCTCGGGGCTCCTTCCGGAGCTCCCCAGCCAGCCACGGAAAACACTCCCCGGCAGAAGTCTGTGGCCATCGTCCCAAGGCCCCCATCTCAGGGATCTTGGGAAGCTGAGCTGACAAAATGTGGGCTACATAGCTCAGGGAATGGCCTGGAGGCTGGGAGGAGGGGTGGCAAGTGCCAGCACAGCTGGGGGTCCCCAGGCAGTACAAGGGTTCAGTCACCAAGACAAGGACAGGTGGACCATTGACAAGTGCAGTTTGTCCTCCGGACCCATGGGTTCTTCACCCGCATTCAACTAGGGGCGCTTGGAAATACTTGAAAAAAAAAGATACACTGTTTTCTTTTGGTTATTTGTCTTTATAAGATTTTGGTTAGTTAGTTTTTGAGAAAGAGGAAGGCAGGGAGAAAAAGGAAGAGAAGCACGTGCAGCCCCCACCAGGGGGATCTGGCCCGAAACCCAGGCATGTGCCCCCACCAGGAATCCAACCAGCGACCCTTCAGTTCATAGGCCAGGGCTCAATCCACTGAGCCACACAAGCCAGGGAAGAAGTTACGCTGGTTTTTTGACATGTACCAGGTAGTTAGGCCGCCAATGGCGGTGTCTGTACTGCACATGTACAGACTTTTATTTCCTGTCCCTTTTCCCTCAACTATACCACAGTGTAACAGCTACTCCTCAGCACTTAAACACTGAATTATGTATTTGAAGTACAGTACTCCCTTCCCCTCTATCCTGGGGGAACAGGGTATGTTCCATGGATGCCTGACACCGGGAGCATTTGGGCAGTGCTGAGCCCTGTATACACTAAGCTTTCCTTATATAAACATACCTGTGGTAAACTTTAATGCCTTTCCTATCATCACTAAGCACCCTAACTTTTGCAGGTTGAGACACGGCCGCTGAAGTACCCCAAGTTGCCTTTTTCCTTCCTCACAATTTCAGAGGCAGTAGACTCGGTCTTAGAGATAGTAGCCATCTCAGCACACTATTCTTTTTCCTTATGAGGTTGAGAACTTTCCCCATCTCACTCCAAGGAAGCCCTTCCCAGCTTCTCTTTGGCACATTCAGATCATCACCCTCACGCCTCTTGTGCTTTGTGGCCACTATTTGGTCAAGTAAGGGTGACTTGCGCGCAGGTGCTGTGACACCGCAGTAGTCAACCTGGGATTTAATCACTGAGAGAGTGACTTAATGAATGACTCGTGGGCCAAGGGCTTGTGCAGTGTCCGGACACAGGGAGGATTCGTGTCTGGAGGGGGGACGGAGCAGGACGCTCTGAGATTTCATTTCGCTACTCAGGACGGTGCGCAATTTAAAAATGTATACGCTGTTCGTTTCTGGAATTTTCCGTTCACTATTTTCGTCGAACCACAGTTGACCCCAGGTCCCTGAAACCACGGAAAGTGTGACAGCAGATAAGGGGGACCATTATAAGCCATTCAATTAGGATGTACAGTTTAGGGGAGGGTTGCATAGGTTAGATGTAAATGCTACGCCATTTTGTATAAGGGACTTGAGCACCCATGGATTTTGATGTCTGGGGGGGTCCTAGAACCAATTCCCCACTGCCCACCCCTGGCCGTGGGTACTGAAGGACAAGGGTGCCTCAAAGCTTCCACTGCCATCTCAGCAAGGCTTGGGCCTGGGGGTGCACCCTGAGGGAGGCTCACGGTAGTCAGCCGGCTGATGGTGGTGACATGCGTGCCCAGACCTCCACAGGACTTGGGCAACTTTTGTGCCAGAGAGCTGGGCACTCACGTCTCCCAGGAACTGAACGTACTGGCTGCTACATTTCCACTTTCCACATGGCGTTATTTTATTTTATTCCCACTTTATAGTCATAGGAAGAAGGTCTCTGATTGTCCCAAGACCTGTAGGATGTCCTGAGGAGATCCAGGCCCCAGTCTAGCCAGGCTTTTCTTGTTTCTTCCCCCAAGGTAGCTAATCATCCCTGAGTGCTCAGCCGTTAGCAGGCGGGGTTCTAGCCACTTTGCTCTAGGCCCTCATGTAGCCTTCGCAACAACCCCGGCACTTCCGTTCTTCCCATGGTACGCTTGGGGAAACGGAGGCACCAGAAGTGACAGACTCTCCCGGGTTTATGTGGTGTGCCACTCTCCCCTGGCTCATAATTCTGCTTCGGGACAAAGAAAACCCCTCCCTCCCATGGCCCAGGAGGTGCTGCCAAGCCCCGGCCCAGTCTGCCCCACCGTGCCCCGCACCCCATTTTCTATGGGTTTCTGGAAAAAGTGCTGCTTCCTCCTGCCTGGGGCCGGTGCAGGTCCTGTTCCCAGCTGCCCACAGCCTCCTTCGCCTCCTGGACCCTCCTGGTCCCTCTCACCTCTCCTGCCCAGCACCTGACAAAGAATGTCAAAGCAGCCACCGGTTTATTGGTGACTTCCTTCCGCCTGATCCTCAGAGGCAGGCGGGCCGCTCAGGTCAGCCCGGGCCTTGGCTCCACTGGGGCCACCGCAGGGGGTTCTCACCTCACCTTCCCGGCTGGTGGGGGGCTCTTCCTGGGCAAAGCTGCCACCCAGAGGACAGGCAGGACCCGTCAATGTCTAGAAGAGTGGAAGATCAATTCCTTTTCACAGGGAAATTCAGAGCCAAGACCCCCTGGGGGTGGCTGGCGTGGCGGAAGTAAGCGCCTTTGTCAGTGAAGCGGGTCAGAGCCCCGGGTGGGGGTGGGGAGGGTTGTGTGAGGACAGGAAGAGCCAAGTTCGGGTCCAGCAGCCGCCGGTCTTACGCGGGATGGGTGGCTGCCTGAGAGAGCTGGAATGCGGAAAGGCCTTGAGGCCATCCCACGCCTCATGCCACACACCCCCAAAGCCCCCTTTCTGGGTGGCCCTTGGCCTGGGGAGCCACCCTGCCATGGGGGCTTCTCCAAGGTGCCCTCGGAGGACCCACGGGGAGATGCTGACACCACCCACCCCCATCCCTGCCCCACCCCTCACCCACCCTCCTCCGGGGCTCCTCCCACCTTGGAGTGGGGACAGGTAAGGGAGGAAGCCCTTTACTTTTTGTGACCATATTTTCTGACCCCCAATGTCGGGCCACCAGGTCTGTATCATTTTCTGATTTGCTGATTAATGGATTCAGGTGAAAAGTTTTACAATGGTAGACAGATTTAGTGCGTTGGACACATTTACCTTGCTGAAAATAAACTCAATGCTGCCATAGGATACTATCAGCCGAAAGTTGGCCTCCTGGCCTGGTCACCTGCTGAAGTTGGTGGCATCTTGCTCCAGCCTGTTTTGACCTAAGAGTTGGGTTAACCCAGGGCTTATTTACTCCCACTTCATTTTTTTCTAACATCCCCTAAGTGCTGTGGTGATTCATGAAGATGATCAGATTTCACAGATTCAATCATTACTATATTTTTCTATGTTCAAAAGTATTTTTTATTTTTTGGGGAGGAGTATAAAAGAACATTCGTGATGGGGCCAGGTTCAATCCACACATTTTAATTTCTGTTTCAGATATGCATGGTTTGGCTTAGACAACCATGAAGGGTATTCAGCCATACCTGACGCACAGACAATTTCTCCTTGTTTGTTCGGGCCACGTACTCTTATGGTACCCACCATTAAAATGGTCATCCAAGGACAAAAGAAAAAAAGACTTCTCCACAGTCATTCTGGGCCACCGCATTCAGGAATCCCTCCCCAAGTTTATTGGCAGGAATTCTGTGAGGATAGCTTTACCAAGATCATCATCGTTCAAAGCATGAGTCCCACCCATGCCCCGGCCCCTTTGGGTGCCACATTTTAACCCCAAAGCTTCTCTCATTGGCCCGGATGCAGTGGGAATGTGTGAATGAGGAGGAGAGGGGAGGGAGGAGAGGCACTGCCCCTGGTGGGACTGAAGAAGGGTAAAGGCACAGGGAATGGAAGGTGGGGACCACTGTGTGGGAGTGCCCTTGGCAGGGGCCTGGGGGTGGTGACAGCCAGAGATTCGGCTGGGGAGACCTGAAGGGGCCAACCACCCTGTGCACGGTGCTGAGGACTTCGGTTCTTATCCCTAAGACTGCGTGGTCATCAGAGGACTGACTGCAGGGGGGTGACATGGTCAACTTTAGATTGCAGAACTGTAGCAACAGACAAGGCATCCCAGGCCAAGTGGCAGGGAGAACAAATAGACCGTCCTGCTGCTCCTAACGAGACCCGGGGCCCTGGCAGGGGCTGTGGGTCTAGGGAAACGTGGGGATGTTAGAAGACTGAGGCTGAGAGACCGAAGGGGCGAAGGAGTCGAGATGTGGCCCAGTTTCTGACTGAGGGAGCTGGGGCCGGTCAGCTTGCTGCCTCACAAGGGACGCCGGGGACAAAGCAGTCTCCATGTTAGGAGTGTTACGTCCCAGGTGCCTGGGGCCTGGCCCCTCCAAGGTGGCGATGATGACGGAGCGGGAGAGAGAGAGGCCCCAGGTCTGGGGCATCCCGACCTCTAGAGGGCAGAGCTTGGCACTATGGGTGGGGACAGGAGGAAACATTTTAGGGGGTTCCTCTTGTTTGGGACCCTCTGTGCTCCCCGGACTGGTGCGTCTTTTTCCTTCATCAGATTGGGGACGATTTTCAATCATTTTCTCAGACAGGTTCTCCATCCCTCGCTCTCTCCGTTCTCCTCTGGGCCCCGCGTGACAAGCACATGTTGCCCTTCATGTTGTCCCAAAGGTCCCTTAAACTGCCCTCGGTTTTCATTTTTAATTCTTTTTTTTTTTTTTCTTCCCTTTTTGCTGCTCTGATTGGGTGTCTTCTGCTACTTTGGCTTTCAAGGCACTGATTGGATCTTAAGATATTCTGGGGGGAAAGGACCCCAGAAAAGGGCACCTGTGTCGAGGGGAGAGGAGCAAGAGGTGCCCGGGTGGGCATCAGGAAGGGCAGGTGGTCCCCGGCCGAAAAGGCTAGAAAATGCTACCGGGCTTAAGCGCTTGGAACGTGAAAAGGAGCGAGAGCTGCGAAGAAGCCCAGCCATACGCCAGTCAAAAGGGGTCTCTCAACGAGGATGGTCTTTAACCCGACTGGAAACGCTTTCCGAGGAAGAGAGACTGTCTTGGGTTGAGGGGACAATGGGAGGGCAGAAGACAGATACCCCCCATCTATACCACCTCGGCACTCAGGAGCTGGAAGACAAGGCACAGGACACGAGGACACTGAGGACATTGATTGCCATGACGGGCAGGTTACATAATAAAGCAGCACACCAAGGCCCTGCGGAGGGACGGTTCTCCCACAGGAGGCAAACACAGCGCCCTCCAGGTGTGCCGGGGCAGCCCGGGACTCTGCCCAGCACCCTGGTGACAGCGGGAAATTCTCCAGAGCTCCCTCAGCGGAAATGCCCAAAGCAAATCAAGCAGCGTTGCCGCAAAAGAAGAAAGGAACTGACTTCGGGCTGGGCAGATCTTTCCTTTCCAGAAGTTGTTTAAAATGAGCAGGAAGTTGAGCCTGATTTTTCCTCCTCTCTTCCTCCCCCCTGGCTCCGTGGAAGTCGGTTCTCCGTGAGGGGCCCAGATGCCATGGAAACTCGGTGGCCGTGGAAGTCACGTGGACCTGCCCAGGCTCTGGGGGTCAAGGCCCCTCATCAGTAGGGGCTGGATGAAGTGTGCCTCTTTGGTGTTTCAGGTTGAAGCCTTGTGACGATTCTTTTAGAAAAGCCTCCCAAATCATGTTTGCTGGCTCCGTCCTAGAAGTCAAGGCCTCAAGAAGCCCAGGGCCCCCTCTTAGCCAGCTCTGCCCAGCGGGGGGAAAAGAGGACGGACCAGGAGTCAGGACCCTGAAGGGGTTCTAGCCGGCTCGAATGTGGGCCAAGCAATCCTGGGACCGTCTCTTCGCCTCTTCTTTGCTTAATTTCCCCATTGTAGATGATGGGTCGGATGACAGAACCCTTTCAGGACCCTTGTCTAGAAAATTCTGGTATTTGGTGGGGGTACAGAATAGCGTGGGGGTTGAGAGAATGCAGAAGGGCAGAGCCCCTTCAGCCCCTGCCCCTGGATTTTCTCTGCAGGGGGCACGGTAGGACCTCCCTGGTCAGCTTCCAGGCCCCACCCCCCGAAACATGGCTCCGGATGGAGGGCACCTTTGCCATGGAGTTGGGGCATTTCTTCCTGGCATAGACTATCAAGGGAACAGGATGACTACGCAGAAGTAACCACCATGTTTTGAAAACCTGCTGAGTCTAGTGCATCAAGCCCGGCGTTTACCTAATGGCTTATCCTCACAGCAGCCTTTGGAGGGGTGTGGCTTCCACTCTAGACCAGCGGCGACTGGGAGGGCTTAGGTGCCCTGCTGTCTTAGGAAAGGTTGCCTCTATCTCGCTCCATCGTCCTCTCTCAACAAAGGTGCATTGTCTAAGGTGGCACCTTTCCAAAGAAAGGAAAGTCACTGAGTCTTGGTGAGCAATGCCCCTGGTTCTTCTGAAGTCGCAGCTGGTGTGACTTCCCCTCCAGAGGGGAATTTGCAGGGCTGGCTGAGGGTCAGAGACCTGGACGGTTGCCTCTCAGGGACCACTAGGTCCCCGTTTTCTGGGGTTCTAGGGTTTCAGCCCTGTACATACTTCCAGAAAAGAATTACCCTCTGCTTTATTAAACTTGTCCGCACTTAGGCAAAGTGAGCTGTTTATCCTCTGTAGGGGTTTTCTTTAAAAGTGTGTGGGGGGGGGGGGCATGAGCATGTGCAGAAATCCATCACCTTGCTTTCCAGTTTCCAAGCAACCATGCAAGATTACAACCAGTCACATGATATCCCTGCTGCCAGGGAGAAGGAGAAAATGGAAAACTGCTATCTTGAGAAAGGGGCTGGGTAGAAGCCGAGGACTTCGGAGCCTCCTCCAGAAATATTGTCAACAAGTAGTCGAAGATCTGGAGGCTCCAGGGGGACCCTGGCTTCTCAGCATGTGGCCCAGCATCCTGCTGGTTGGGCAGTGTACCCATGATATGAAAGTGGGGTGAGGGAGTGAGATGGAGGCGAAGCCGTTGGCCCAAGGTTAGCAAGCACCTATCTGGAAACCAGGCTCTCAGGGGGTCATTAGTGAGAAGGTCTAATCCACAGTAGGCCTTGCTCCTGAGTCTCCACCTCCAGTGCCCGCTGATGCCCTGGGACAATGAGGGAGTGGAGCCTGTGACGACTGGGGGTAATGGGGGGCAGTGAAGGGTCCCCAGTGGGGACTGCTGGGAGGGGAGGAAAACCACCCACGAAGACCCAGTCCCCATTTCCTTTTCTAATGCCTCCTCTTTCTGATCATTGTTTATTTTGATTTGGGATGTTTTGATGTTTTCAATCTCTCCTCCCCCGGCATGGCCCTGTGCGGGCACATACACACACGCTGCTGTCATTGTTATTCTAGGCACTTCTATGACGATTTATCCCCTTCTGCATATACATCTTGTTCCTGTGATAACACCCTGTCAGGCTTGAAGACTCCCAGCAAACACAGGGACTGCTTTGCTTCTGGCTCTCCTGGGGTCGCTGGGGTGGTGGGTGTGCCATTGGCCGTGGTGCCCGAAGGCCAGGCTGTTACATCAAGCAGACCTGAAGTAGACTGGTGTCCAGTTTCCTCACACCTGGCTGTATTCTGAGGCCAAGATGAGCCATCCTGCTGTACGCCCACTGGTCGTCCCAGTTTGCCCCAAGACAGCTGATTTCACAGCCTGGCCGCCTGGGGAGGTGAACCAGAGGGCACATTGCATAGAGACCAGTGTTGCAGATGGAGCTGCTACCTGCCTTGGCACCTACGGGCTATAGCCCCTTGTCACCATCCCATGACCTGGGGGTGGGGCGTAGGACACATTCTCCGCTGCTTGCCCTTCGCTAGCACAGCATGGGTGCCGTAGCTTCTTTCACCCTCTCCTTCTGGCATGTTTCAAAGTTTTGATGGCCTGATGACAAGTCAGAGACACCTGTGCATTGAAAGGGGGCTTGTCATCCTGTAAGTTCAACAAGAAAGTAAACAGAGAAAAAGTGAGTCGAGTTGGAGAGCGAAAGCCTCCCGTAGCCCCAGGGGGTGCTTGGCTCTTTCTGTCACTTCTTGCACAAATTTGGTTTACACCCTTGTTTTTTAAGAGGAGGAAAAGTTCATTATGAGCTTGTCACATGATGGGTCATTCTGTTAACAACGATGAGTAGACGAATAATGTTCTGTGTTGGTGATGTGTTTTCTCATTACATTAATGGAGAAGGTTTGCCTCATAAACACTGGGGGAATGTGGGCAGGAATTCAAAGGTGACAGTGGGGTGAGGAGTTTTCAATACATTAAAACTGTGGGTGGAAGGGAAAAAGACATTCCATGTCTGTTTAATATGTAACATATGGGAGGATGGGGGATGCCTGCACCAGAGTGTCGGGTACGCCTTGTTGCAGAAGGGTGGTGGGTGTGCGCCCAAGGAGGGTTCTGAGGGCCAGGTTGGGAAGCTGGGGTTGAACCTTAAGGGAATTGAGGCATACAGGTGTCAGATCCCGTCTTAAGCACTCAGGCCTGTGCTGGCAGATTAACACCCCTTTTCGCACATTCACAAAGGCCAGCACTTGAGCTTCGCTCACACTCGGATACACGCACGCACAAGCATGCGTCTGCCTTCTAAGTCCAGACCCGCGTTCGCCCTATGACACTTGGCCAGTCCGTGGACTGCAGGACTAGAAATCTCCATACCAGATCCTCCGAGCCCACGCTCCCAGGAAAACTTGAAGAGAAGTGCAAAAGTGTTTGATGATAGGAAAAAAAAAAAAAAAAAATCTGCTTGCTTGCAGTTCTTGCTTCGGCCTGAATGCTACAGAAACTGTTGCTTTCCAGAGCTGGGGAGGACGAGGGCAGGCGCAGGGGTAGGAAGCCGGAGCCAAGAGGCCAAAAAACTTAAAAGCCAGAATCAGAACTTAGGCTAAGAACGCCCCTGGGGCGGGGGTGGGAGGGCCTGGCAGAGGGCGGAGGAGGGCCAGGGGCGGGTTACTGCCGGAGCGAAGTGTGCTGCAGGGGCGGGTCCGCCCGGCCCGGGCGGGCGGGCGCCGGGCGCTGTCGCTTTAAGGCGGGCGGCCCGGGCCGGCCGAGCGCGGCTGTGATTGGCGCGGCGGGATCACTGGCTCCCCAAGCCGGGCCCGGGGGAGTCGGCTGGAGCCCGCTGCGCTTTGATAAGGTCCTGGCAACTCAGTAACAACCCGAAAGCTTGGAAATAAAAATAATCCCTCATAGCAATGGATTTCGTGGCTCCTGGGCGTCCGAGGCGCCCGTCTCCCCGGCCGACAGCCCTGCTGTAAAAGGTAGAGATGGAGGGGCGGCTCCAACAGAGCCGATTCAAAGAAAGCCCCTCAGGGACAGGGGGCGAGGTCAAGCCTAGTCCGGCTGCGGGTGCCGGGAAAGGGAGGGGGCCCGGCCCTGCGGAGAGTGGACTGGGAGGGGCGGTGCGAGCAGCCGGGCGGCCCCCTGGAGGGGCGGTGGGGGCGCAGGGGGTGGCCCGGGGCGGGGCCGGTGCTTACCTCCCTTTCAGGACCGTGCGCTCGGCTCGCGCCTTTGAAGTGCACAGTTAAATCCACAGCGCAGTTTTTGTTGGAAGCGCCCGGAGGACATTTGGTGCGCGGAGTGACTGCTGGAAACAGGACCTGTGTTGAAAGCCGGCCGGGCGGGGGCCGGAGGGGCCGGGGGCGGTCGCGGCGGGGGCGGAGGCCCACTCGGATCTTTTGCATAAAAGGGGCGGCAGGGAGCGCCGCTTCCCCTCCCTCGCCGGTGGATCTCACTCTAATCCCGGATTGTTTCCCCACACCCCCTTCCCCTGCTGTGCGACTCCCCATGCTCCCCGACGTCGGGGCCGGCCCGTGGGGGCCCGGGGCTGGTGAGAGCCAATCCGGGGGCCGGGGCCGGGGCCCTGCCCGGGGCGCCTGCGAGGTCTCGCCGAGGAGCGCGCGCGCAGATCTATGGTGAGTGCGAAGGCAGGGGTGGCGGGGCGGCCCGCGCGCTTTGATGTGCCGGGCGGCCCTTTGAAGTTGGCAGGGCAGCTATTTCGGGGCGCGCTCCAGGCGGCGGTGGAGGAGAGCCGCGGGCCCGGCGCCCAGCGCTCTAGGGGGCTTGGCCCGGCTGCCCCAGGCACCCTGCGGGTGAGCCCCCGCCCCAGTGGTGTGGCAGGGGCCCCAGAGGAGAGACTTCTGCAAGTGGCGGCTGCGGCGGGGGCGGAGAGGGGGTAGATCCCCACACGGGGAGCGCATCGTTGTCGTAGTTATGGGATGTAGTCGGGTTGTGAATGTGCACGGCTTTGGAAGGTGGGATGAAAGGGTGGCGGCGCCCCCCACTTGCCCTCCCCTCCGCCTCCTCCCTCCGCCTTTCCCCCGCCCCCCTCCTCTCCTCCCGCCCCTCTCCCCACTCCCCTCCCTGCCACTGGTCCGCGCTTAGGGGCCCCGAGCGCTGGCCAAGGCTCAGTCTGCGAGCTGGAACGGCCCGAGCCCGGGGCGCCCGCGTCCCCTGCGTCCCTCCTCCCTGCCCGAGCCCTGCGCCCCCGGCCACTCCGACCCCTTTGGCTAAGAGGGAGAGACTCCGCGCGTCGCCATTTCTGGACCAGGCTGCTGCTTTCCGTGCTTTTTCTGCGGGCGCCTCTGCGAGCGGCGGCGCGGGGGCCGACCCGCCCCAGGGTCGGGCTGTTGCGAGCGGTTCCCGGGGCTTCTGCCCCGCGCTCCGCGGCTCTGGACACGTTCAGTTGGATTTGGGCCGGGGGGGCGGGCCGGTGGGCTCGGTGGAGATGAGAGCCCGGCCTTCGGCCGCCTTCGTCTTCCAGGTAACGGGGCCGCTGCACCTCCCCTCCGCCGGGGTAACGCGACGCTACAGCCGGCCCCGCCACTCTGCCCACAGAGTTGCCCAGCGCAGCGGCCTGAGGCCCCTGGCGGGGACCGCACGCACCTACCCGGGGCCGGGAGACTCGGCCCTGTGTTCGGGGTCGTGCCCCGTTCTCCCTGCCAACCCCCTCTCCCCCGGCACCCTGCCCTTCTTAGCTGGGTCCTACCCGTGTGGGGAAAGAGGTTTGTTTATTGGTTAGACTTCTCTTTTGAAAAGAAGAGACAGGCTTGATCGAGGTCAGTAGGATTTGGGATTCTTGGCACAGGCAGTGGTAGCGTGAGACGGTTTCTGATCCGGTTTTGTAGGGTTCGCGGCTCGGGGAGGCGGCTTGGGGGGGCGGGGGAGACGGGGTGGTGCGTCTCTACGTTTCTCGGCTTCCTCGCAAAGTTTGAAGATCAAAGTCTCGTCTTGAGTGAGTTGATTTCTGGTTTGAGAGAGCGGGAAAGACAGAGGTGTGGACTGGGTCTGATTCTTGGCGGGAGGCGGGGGCGCAGGAACGTTCGCCGCTCGGGGGTGGGGGGCGTTTTCCAGCCAGGAGTCCCGGAGCCCATTCCTCCCCGTCCTGGGCGGGCCTCTTCCTCGGTAGAAGATCTGAATTTGTAAGGAGTGGGAAGGGGGAGCGCAGAGGGAAGGGGTGGGTGGGGGGAATGGGAACCAGATGCCGGGGAAGGGCACGTTTGGAGCTCGAGTTATCTGTGAGGAGAGCCGAGTGGGGAAATTTACCGAAATTGGTTTCACCTGCACAGAGCCCTGCGCCTCGGAGTGCGTGTGTGTGGAGTAGCAGTTGGGGGAGCGGCGGCGGGGGGCGGGGGGCTGTTGGCAAGGGGAGGAGGGAGCGGAGCAGGGAGGCTCCGGCCGCCGGCCGCCCCGTGTGCTCCTGGGCGAGCAGGCGAGTGGGTATTTGGAAAGTTATGCCTCACACCTTGCATGCCCCTTCTTTGTCCCCACCCCTCACCTCACCTTTTCTGCCCCTTCCCCAACAAACCCCCTTTCTGCTCCCCCAGCCAAGTGTGCAGGCAGCTCAGATTTCGCCTTTGAAAAGGCGTCTGATACCTTAGATGAGCACCTCGCAGATAGCTGGGTTGCTTGATTTGAATTCGAGGAGTTGAAAAGCCTGTTTACTTTCTTGCTTTGATGTTGGGTAGATCTGGTTTTGATTAGATCAATACCCTTTTCTCTCCCTACCTCCCCCCCCATCCTTTTCTTTCCAGAAAGGAGGCTCGGATGAGCCCCTGCTGACTTGAGAAAGAGAGACCACGCTGATTGCTGAGAGGAACTGGAAGAAGAAAAAAAAAATTCCCAAACTCAGTGAGAAGAACGCACTCACCATGAGCAGCGCTGTGTTGGTGACTTGCCTGCCAGACCCCAGCAGCAGCTTCCGAGAGGATGCTCCCCGGCCCCCGGTTCCGGGGGAAGAAGGGGAGACCCCTCCCTGCCAGCCCGGGGTGGGAAAGGGCCAGGTCTCCAAACCCACGCCTGTATCCTCCAACACCAGGCGGAACGAGGATGGGTTGGGGGAGCCCGAGGGCCGTGCATCTCCTGATTCCCTCCTGACCCGGTGGACCAAGTCCTTGCACTCCTTGCTGGGCGATCAGGACGGTGCGTATCTCTTCCGGACTTTCCTGGAGAGGGAGAAATGTGTGGATACTTTAGACTTCTGGTTTGCCTGCAACGGATTCAGGCAGATGAACCTGAAGGATACCAAAACTTTGCGAGTGGCCAAAGCGATCTACAAAAGGTACATTGAAAACAACAGCATTGTCTCCCAGCAGCTGAAACCTGCCACCAAGACCTACATAAGAGATGGCATCAAGAAGCAACAGATTGATTCCATCATGTTTGACCAGGCACAGACCGAGATCCAGTCGGTGATGGAGGAAAATGCCTACCAGATGTTTTTGACTTCTGATATATACCTCGAATATGTGAGGAGTGGGGGAGAAAACACCGCTTACATGAGTAACGGGGGACTGGGGAGCCTAAAGGTCGTGTGTGGCTATCTCCCCACCTTGAACGAAGAAGAGGAGTGGACTTGTGCTGACTTCAAGTGCAAACTTTCACCCACTGTGGTTGGCTTGTCCAGCAAAACGCTGAGGGCCACAGCGAACGTGAGGTCCACGGAAGCTGTGGAGAATGGATACAGGTAAGACTGGCGGGGGTGGGGGGTGGAGGGGTGGGTGGCAGATGACAGGGACTTTGCCGATGTTCTGAGTTCTGTAGGGGGGATGGTTGGATGCATGTGCTGCAGAGGCTGACAAAGGTCTGTTGAGAGCCAGGACCGCTGGCCATGAATGCTTTGAGCTACTTTTTGTTGTTGGGGGGTGGGCGGGGGCAGGGGGGGGTGATGCACGTAAACCTCAGTGCCTGCAGTCTTCCAGTGCTCAAGTCAAACACTGGCAAACAGTGTTCATTAATGCAGGTTACTTCGTTCTCTGGGCCGGCTTTCAAAGGGGTTTAGACAGAGAGAGAGAGAGAGAACAGCAGCTTTTGATGCCGCTGAGTCACCAAATACTGTAAGCACTGGTCTTGGAAGGGGGTTGGAAGGGGGTCATTCACCACTAATCAGCAGAGAGTGGAATTAATGTGGCTAAGGAGGCAGCTGGGTTGTGGTGGAGACACAGGAAATAAAGTGTGTACCCATTGGATGTGGGGGTAAGTGGGATCTTTTGGACTTGGATGTGAGGATAGGAGCCGCACTGGGTCGCGAGGGTCTCTGTAGAATTAGGTATTTCCCCCCGCGCAGAGCCGTCCTCATTGGGAAAGGCTCTGCAACTTTGCCCAGCGGAGGACCCTTAGCTTTACGGTATATGCAGCCCCAGGGGCAGACCTCAGCTGATTATTTTGTTATTTTGTGGTGAAGGAGCAGAGGTCTTGGCCAGAGAAGACTGGGGGCCCTTGGAGAGCTTTCTCTTTTTGAGACTTCAAAGACAAACAGTCCCTTACAGAAAGGCCAAGTCTTAAGATTCTTGACCTTTGGAGGCAACTTCAGACCCCCTGTGAGCATGAGTTTTCCTGTTTCTCTCCCTCTCTCCCCTCCCGAATATTCAAAAAAGAGAGTGAGCCTCTTTAATTCTAGGTGGTTGCCAAAGGAAGGCGTGCCAGGGAAGGGGGTGGGCACTGGATTGCTATCTCAGTCGTACATTTCTTCATGTGTTAAAGATTCCTCGGCGACGGCCCTCTCTCAGTAGGGGCGGGCCCCCACCCCACCCCCTGCCCCCCACCCCCCCACCCCGTGTCCGGCAGCTGGAGGAGGCTGGGGCTGGGCAGCCGGGTCTGAATCTGGGAGGAGGTATTGAGGGGGTGGGCAAGACTCTTCCCTGGAGGGGAGGGGAGGGGAGGGCTTGCTCTCCGACCGCCAGGGGGCGCTCTTACACTCCCGGGAGCCGTTCGCAGACGCCTGGCCCGCACTAAGCGGAACCGATTGGCTTTTGCAGGGAAGCATAGGATCACCTGAAGGAATTGTTTCAGCATCCTGACACTTATGGTTTCAGGTTGTTGACGACGAAGATACTGGGTCTGGCCTCGGTGGCTGGGCAGTCACGGGGCATCTGCCGCTACTGCCCCATTCCGTTCTGTGAACGTTTGGGTAAAACCTGCAGGCACTGCCCTCCGGTTCCGCAGTGTAGCTGAGACTGGTCGAGGCCCACGTTCAAGTTGCTTCCTCCCTTGGGGCCTTTTAACAGTGGGGCTTCTGTGTCAGGACCTGGAGTGTCCCCTTTGTAAATAGCACCTTGTGTGGGTTTGGACGGCTGAAGCCAGCGCAGAGGCAGGACCGTGCTGGGGCCCCTCCCCTTCCTGGGTGGGCGGTAGACCCAGTCCCGGGGTGCCCTTCCCCCCTCTGAAGACCTCAGCTGGGTTAGCACCAGGATTAAACTTTCCGGAAATTACTCTAATGAAGCTTTTTGACCCTGGAGGCTGAGGCCAGGGATCCTTTGTGTTTCCAGTGTCTTACTTCTTGGTTGCGAAGTGTGGGTGCCATTGACATGTAGGTGGTACCTCATTTAAAGGCCTGGGTCCCAGCCCTGTCCACCACCTGCCTTCCTGAGCCCCACGTGCCATCTGTAAAGTGAGTGGGCACCCACCAGCCTTTCTGTTTATATCATAGATAGCTATTAGGAACAAAATAATAAACATGAGGCTCTTTGCAGAAGGAACTGCTTTGAACAGATGCAAAGCGTTATAATTAGCATAATTTAATAATGATAACTATTGGGTATGTGGAAAGGGCCACCAGGTTAAGGTATCACTTTCGAAGCGTGGCTCTTGGGTTCTAGCCCATACTCACGGTCATGTCTCATGTCTCACTCAGCTTTGTCTACCTGTTGGACTTAAGTCTGTCCTTCCAGCAAGTTTTCGGGCTGCAGGGATTTAATCTGAACTCCTAAGTGCCCCTCCTCCTCCTCATACACTCATTCACCAAGTGAGGCACCTGGCGCATGTAATGGACTTAACTATTAAGTTAGTGAAGTGAATGAAAGAGAAAAACAAGAGTCCTACTGAGTGTCTCCCGCCATCAGCTGCTGGGGCACAGCCCAGAGCACTGGCGTCTTCCGAGCCCCGTGTTTACCCTGGGCACTCAGAGGAGCCTCATCTTTAATGACTTGTTTGTGTCCTTACTGATTTGGTGTCAGGTTTAATATAAATAGTTGGAACGGAAGAGCAGGAATTATCCTCAGAGGGAAGGACTCTGGTTTGCGAGCGGTGGAGTGGGAGGACCGGCTTTTGATGGTCTCTATAAATAACCCAGTGCAGGAGTGACCTGCTGGTGGGAGCACGTGTCGAAAGCCCAGCCACACACACACACACACACACACCAGCGTTGAGGTGTGTGTATTTGTGAAGAGGGCTGTGGGATTAGGAGCTTGGCCCAGCATTTATTTTGGGAAGGAGAAGACAGTGCCCAGCCAACAGAGCTCCCTGTGTCCTCCCTTTCTGCACCGGCCCTTGTGTGTTCCTGCCCAAGGCGGGTCTCATCTGTCTCGCATTGGACCCTCTGCTCTGGCCTCACTTAAAATGAGCCGGGCCCAGCAGATGGCCCTCTGCGGGCTCCAAGCGCCTCCTGTTCCCTGAAAGAACTCGCTGATGAGGCCCGTTTTTGTGCGAAGCCCTTGGAATGGAGCTTGGCTTCAATTATCAAAGAAAATGATGCCATAGGAAAGATATGCTGGAAGCAGTAGGCCGCAATTAGAGGATGGAAGCTCTGAGGAAGGCAGTTTGCTAAGATCCACTTGCAGAAGTCCGCCTGTTTTCTCCAGGTCGGGTGGCTGAGGATCTGAGCGCCCTACCCTCACTGAATGTCCCTTGATCCCGTCTTGGGAAATGCCTGCCAAAGACATTGTTGCCTTTCGGACAGTGACTTTGGGAGTAAATTGTCAGAGGGTTTTTGGAAAGCCCTAAACACACAGCCTTAGAAGCAAGAGCTTGAGAGGGGACCCGGAAAGAGGCCTCAAAGGTCAGATCTGCTGTGCTGTCTGCAGGGGGGGCTTTACCCTGGTGCCTGGGGCGGGGCTGGGGCCACAGCACCTCCTGGAGATAAGAGGTAAGAATAAACTCCAGGGTGGCTGGGGGAGGGAAGCAGCCAATATTTCCCCAATAAACAAGGTCCCAGGAGCCTCTGCTACCTGCCAGCTGAAAGTCCTTTGCACACTGCAGTTGCACACTTGGGCCGCCCAATGCAACATGTGTACCATAGGCCTCCACTCTCCCTAGGAATTTAAAATCCTGCCAGCAGCTGGGAGCACAACAGCCCTGAAGAAATAATCAAAGCATCTGGGTACAATTACTGCAGCATGGTCGAATTTCTTTCCTCTTTTTTTTTTTTTTTTTTAAGTAATCGCAAGAAAACAACTTTAATCTGTTTTTTAAAAATTATGTGGTGATTTTTGACCAAGTTCGGGGCGCTTAAAAATTGAGTTTGTCTCCCCCCCACAACCCTGCCTCAACCTTATGCCTCATCTTGCCATGATGGTAGGGAAATCCAAACACTTTATGGCAGTCAACAGAGCTAAGAGTAGCATATTCCGCTTTTAATGACTGGTCACACAGTAGCCCTCTATTTCGGAGACGAAGGGAGACGAGTTTATTTTGGGATCCATGCGTTCAAGGAGTGCGAAGCTGTGAGCACACCCAGGAGTTGGGTGTCTTTTTAGTCTGGGGTGGGGGGAGGAGGAATGTCCATTGAGTCATTTTCTCCCAGTAGAGGTTGAATTCTAACTCTTACAATTAGGGACGTTGTTGATGTGTTAATACCACAAAGATAGCAACGCTGAAGTGATGGAAAGAGTGTTTAAGGCTGTTTTGATCCTGTTCTATGCCTTTGGATGAAAGAAAAACTTTTCAGCTCCCCATTGGATGGTCCCGGTCTTTTAGGGAGGTTTACCAGAGTTTTGAACTTCTGCACCATGTCACAAATGTTTGTACGCTCAGCATCGGGGAGACACGTGGGAAGAAGAGTGACCTTGATCTGGTCCTCATGGCGCTTACGGTCTCCTAGCACAGGACAGACATTCAGCGTGTGAACATACCACCGCTTTGTGATCGATCGTACGTGACAGTAAATGCCACAGAAGAAAAAAGAGCTACAAGAGCTCTTTGCTTTTGTTGGTGGTTGGTTTTTTGGAGTAGTAAACGGTGATGTCTCCCCAAGTTACAGTGCCCTTCTTTGGCCTTTCAGAGGACACAAGAACTTTGTGCAGGTGGCCATGTTGGAGCTGTGCACCCATGGGGGCTGTGACTTGCCTGTGGTCCTCCCCCAGCTAGCTGGGAGCTGCGCCAGCACCAGCTCTCTACCTCTTGGACCATTACGAAATGCTTTCTCGTTCTGACTTACGAAGCCCATTTTCGCTGGTTCTGCTTTAGATGCCAAAAAGAACCCTTCTCCCCTGTTTGCATTCCTCGATCCCTTAGGAGACTGCCTTTACACCCTTTTTTCTTTCCCCCCAAAACTGCCTTTCCTTTGCTGGCACTATTCCTCTCTTTAGCCCTGGTGCCTGGGAACCCCAGATTGAGAACATGGGGACTAGTTCTAGAGTATAGACGATCATACCATCCTCATTTAATTGTCATAAAAAATCCTGGGAGGTAGTGAGGCTTCTTACACTTTACAGATACGAGAACAGGGCCAGAGCCTCTGAGTGACAATTCCAAGTCACTCAAGCCAAGGTATTTGATAGGTTCAAGTGCCATGTTCCTCATGTGCGCTTTGCATCAGTTCCGCATCGACGGAACAGATCTGGCTTTATGTTCCAGTGTAGCTCGTAGACTAAATCAAGGTCGTTGCCAACCAAGCTGTCAGGGAGTCCAGATGTGGGTTCCATGTGGCTGAGTCTCTAGCCTGGTGGCCTCCCGGAAGGTTTTTGGGCCCTGCCTGGGGCTCCATGACCTCCTTGGATGGTTGTGAGGATGAAAGATGATTGGGCAGCAGGTGTTCATTGAGCACCTACTGTGTGCTGTGTATGTCAGTGACAAGAATAAAGATCCTGCCCATATGAAGTGCTCAACCAATGGTAGTTCTTGCTTTTTATCAACATTTCTAAAGGAGGAGGTTGGGTTAGAGCATTTCTAAGATTCATTGTGACTGAAATGTTATGACTCTGAATGTAATTTCTCTTTTGTCACTCCAACTACAAGAGTGCAAGCTCCTTAAAGACAGGGACCGGCCATCTCTTCCTTTTTTCCCTCCCATTCAGTTCTGTCCTGCCCCTGCCTCTGTTTTGTGGCCACCACTGCCTGTCCGTCCACCCTGCCCCTCCTTCTAGTCCAGCTGGTGCCCAGCCTCCAGATTACACCTGCTGCTGGGGAGCCTCAGGCCCCTCCCCGGTCTGGGGAGCACTTCTAACTGCTGTCCCTTCCCCGGTCCTGGGTAGCATCTCCTCCAGTTCCTGCTCACCCATCGGGGTTCACTTTGTTCACACCTGTCCCAGGGAGCCATCCCTGGCCATCCATTGGGAAAAGTCTTCTCCATCGTTAGCTCTCCCAGGATGACCTCTACAAGGTTGCTCATCCTGCCCCTTAGTCTAGAACTTTGCCAACGTTGAGGCTAGTCTTTGTTTTAGGAAGCAGAGAGAGCGCCAAAGAGATCAGGTCCGTGCCCATTGGTGCTGCCTCTGCAGTGGGGCTGGTGGCATGGGCGGGGCCAGCAAGGGCACACCTGTAACGCGGGCACAGGGCTCCTCCCCCACAGGTGGCCATGGGGTTAAATGAGATCATGTTTATACAGGTGTGTCCTTCTTCGCAGGCCGTAGAACACTGTGTTTGCCTCCCTCGTGGCGCCCCTTCTACCCCCATTTATGGCCACAAACCCCTTTCAGACCATGGGTGCCAGACAGCCAGAGAAAGGGGCTGGGTGCACCCATAGTCCACTGCAGTGCCACACGCATAGTAGGGGAGTTGGAGCTCAGTAAACACAAGCATAAGACCGCTGTGACTTTTCGTGGGTCCCTTTCATCTGCCCACCTGAGGCCATCTTTATGGACTGGCTGCAGTGGTCTGATAGAACCGGTTCTTTGCCCTGAGCCATTCCGTTCCCCTCCCATTGGCAGCTTTGCTGTCAGCTGGGCTTGGTGGCCCCCTGGAATGTTCCAGTCTTTGACAACAAGGTTGACCCAACTTCAGTCTTCACAGGCTCTTCCTGCAGCCCCAGGACCATGGTGGCTCCTTCCTCCTCCTCCCTCCACTTAAGTCCCTAGCTGGGGACATGAGAGGAGTACGGCCCAGCAGGGGACAGGCACAGTGGTTGTTCTGGGAGGAGATCAAGAGGGCATAGTGGAGTGGCAGAGGCCACTGAAACAAAAAGGGGGGACACAGGAGGAGGGGCCTAGACCTTCCTTTGAAACAGCTGTGCTGCTCATTTTAACCCCACCAGCCTCAGCCAGCCTGGGAGAATGAGGGCTGGGTCTGGGCAGGGCACACAGAGGCTCAGCTCAGGGTGGGGTGCAAGTCTTAAACATGGTCTTGAGTTTTCTATCCCATATGTCCTGATCCCTGGGCCCACGGTTGCAATGTGAAGGCTACGCCAAGCCTCTAGGTGTTTGCATCTCAGAATAATGCTAATAGCTGTCTTGGAAGCTTAGGATATCTAGGGCCCTGACATTGTATTCCTCTGGTGCCGCCACTTGGAAAGGGGGAACCCAGCCTGCTTTCTCCCAGGGAGAATCAGCGGCTCAGTAGGCGCCTGCTTTCTGGCCAGAGAGCACCTAGCCTTGGGCAGCAGGTTGGCACTGAACACCTGTGGGGTTGTGCACGCGGCCATCCTGGGGTCCCCTGGCCATGTGGTGTCCACGAGCATCAGCAATGGGCCACTGTTGTGCTTCTCCTGCAGGCCCTTCAAGAGGAGCGAGCCTGCCAATCCGTACCACATAGGCTCTGGCTACGTCTTTGCGCCAGCCACCAGCGCCAACGACAGTGAGATATCCAGCGATGCGCTGACTGATGACTCCATGTCCATGACGGACAGTAGCGTGTAAGTATTCCAGTGTCCCCATTATGTGCGCAGTTGGCACTGTGACTCACCGGGCCAGCGGGACAAAGTCCACAGCCACCCTCAGCGGGCCTTGCAGGCCCCCCGGTAGACATGTGTTTGGTGGTTGAGAAGAGGGACATGGTACGTGGGGTCCTGTTAGGCTTAAAGCCATGAAGGGAAAGTTGGCTGGGACCTTAACAGAAGCAAACTAAAGGAATGTAGAAGGTTAAGGTGAAGATACGTAAGTTCTTTGAGTTTAGCAGTGCATCTTCTGGTTGTCATTTTGCCTCCTTCCCTGTGGGCAGAAGGGCCTGGCTGGTCCTGGAAGCCAGGTATCCCATCTGCAGAACCAGCGGGTGGAGGACAGGGCAGCAGCAGAAAGGTGTGTGTTTGGGTGTTCGTTGTTTTTGAAGGAAAAGACAGTGAGCTTGGGGGAGCCGGAAAGCCAGAGTTTTGTAAAAGGCCACTGTGTGTGATGTCCCCTCATGAATGGGCTTAGATGGACATTGTTCAGCTGAGTTGGGCCCGGTGGAACGCCCGCTCTGTGTCAGGTGGGGTTCTGCACCCTTGATCCGGTTCCTTCCAGAGTTGAGCCTGATCTTGGATCTTCTGCAGATGGACGGCTTTGATTTCTAGAAGCAACCCAAATCATCAGGGTGGTCTGCAAGGTCAGCAGGCCACCGGGCAGGATCATGCATTGAGTTGTAGGTCATTTGTGGTCCTACAATGGTGATCTCTGTGGATGGAGGACAGTTTACCTTCTATGTGATTTTGTAGGGTATGTGGTTGGTGGGGAGGACAGGGTACCACATCTCCTGCCATCCTTTGAGATTCTGGTCAGGAGACTCGGGCAAAACTCCCCAAGAGCTTTGCACCCAATACCCAGTTGAGAACCACCATCCTAGAAATGTTCTTTGAAGGCGCGCCCACGGGTGTTTTCCAATAGGCATTTCTTCCACCAAGGGAACCGTTTTGAAAGGCAAACCCATCGAGTTGTGTGGGTTCTGGCGTACTTACTCAGAATGTGTTCCTTTTACCTTCCCGATAAGAACCGGACCATCTATTCTTCCAGTTTATTTGAAAATATCAGGTTGTTATTGGCCAAAGTCCTGTTGCTGCCTGTGGCATGGAACTGGTTGGAAGGAATGTCGGTGAGGTTGGTTTGGGGACTCTACCGTTGACTGTGTTACCTGACTCCCCTGGTAGGAAAGGGAGAGAAATCCTTCAGGTGAAACACTCCACTTTAATAAAAGAATAGTATTTTCATATGAGTACAAATAGAGTAAAGGTACACATCTTACATCCAGTATGGAGGAATGAGGCATTCCACCCAAGTAAGCTGGACTGAACTCCTTAAGTAGCCACACTTGAGAAAAATTAACCTTTGACAGGCATAGTTCTCAATACGTTTTGGTCTGTCTTTATTGAATAGTATTAGACAGGCATGATTTATATCTTATTACAAATAATATTAAGATCTGTTTTCACACTATGTTGTATTTTCTCATAGAGTATAAGGTCACATAGGGCTATCCGCCTCTACACCTCTTGGCACGCCCGTCTTCATTGATAATTTTTCTTTTTTCTTATCATTCTGCCAGCTTTCATTTTGTTTGTTTGTTTGCTGTTGTCTGGGTACTTATTTCTGGGAGATTCGCTCCTTCAGCTTTTACCCTTGGGTGGGTTGCATGGGCGTCTCAGCCTTCTGTGTAAAATAAAGGTGAATTGGATTTGAATGAGGGCCTTGGTGACCCTCCTAAATCAAAGGTAGTTGACACAAGACAAGAAGGCTTCTGTTTAGTTTTCTTAGAGACTGTTTTTTGGCTTGTTTCCCGATCCTGGCCCACATTTCATGTCGGTCCCGATCCAGGTGTTATTCTGGGTTCATGATGAAAGAACTTGGGTGCGGTCCCCATTGGTGTCTGAGCCCCACGTGACCCATCCACTCAGAAGGGTGGGCTGTCCCGTGACCCACAGATGGAAGGAGCAAGGCCCATGGGAACTCAGGAGGTTCAGGCCGGACTGTCACTGCCCCCCTCCCCCCAGCACACACGAGATCTGTTATTAGGACCAGTTGGTAATGCCACCTTTGAGCCACTTTGAGTTTCTTTTGTTTTCAATGGTGATCGCCCACACTGCTTCCATTTTCCTGGGCGGGTAGGAGGGAGCAAGTTCTAACTTCTGCCCTGCGCGCTCCCCTACCCTTTCATCCCTCCCCAAAGAAAAACCCCCTCGTGTGTACAGGGGTGACTTGAAGGTGGTGACCCTCCTGTGCTTTAGCTAAAGAACTCGAGGGCTTGGAACACAGGACAGACAAGTTGTATCTGCTTGAGTCCACTGTCCAGGGAGCAAGGGTTTGGGTGTGAGCAGATGCCCCCGGAAAGGGCAGACCCCTCGCTTGGCAGCCGTCTCTTTGGGGCATGGTGCGGTCCCTGCGGTCCCCGCGGTCCACAGTGGCAGATCCTCAGGTGAAGCTACCTTGGCTTGGTGATCAGCCAACGGGGTGCCAACTCCAAAAGCAGGAAGCTGGGGTTCGTGGTGTTGGATCTGATGTCCTGACATCAGCTTGGGTGGCACTGAGCCTTCTCCCACCCAAGGTGGCAGTCAGGTCGGCAGTGGCCGCTGGACCCACTTGGGCACGTTGGGACCAACTGGGAAGGCGTGTATGGTCAGAGCGAGACCCTCCCCTCGGGAAAGGTTGCCTGGTGCTGCCTCTAGTGGGGGACAAATGGGTCTCCAGAGCCCATCGTTTTGGATGGGTACCTGGGCGTAGAGGTTCCTGCAGGTCTCAAGCTGCTAGGCACTGGGGGGTCCCTGGGGCCCTTCACTGGCCCTGAGTGTGTGTGATCTGCCCAGTGCCCAGCGGTCACCCGGGATTCCCAGGGCTCTGCGAGGAGTTGCAGGCCTGGCACAGAGGAGAGAGTGTGTGTGTGTGTGTTTTGGGGGGGAGGGGGGTGGATAAAAGCTGGACTGAATCGCTTTCAGCCCATTGTTCATGTGGGGAAGCTTAGAGGGGATAAGAGGGTAGCAGGACCCTTTGAAATTTCCTTGAACGAGTGAATAGGAGCGCCCCATAAAGCATGAAAAGGCCCTGGCTGCTTCTGGTCACAATGGCCAGCTCAGGCTGGGAGCGGGCTGGCGGCCCTGCTGGGGGTTGGGGCGGGGACTCGGCCGGGAAGGGGGATGTGGGGGTCACAGGCAGCCCTCAATAGACTCCAGAAGGTTGGAGTTCATTAGACACAAGCCCAGGAAGCGGAGGCCTGGGTCGCAGTTGGGCAGGCTGAGCCTGGCTACTCCAGGGAGGTGCGGAGCGGGCAGGGGCCGTGAAGAAACCCTCGCCTTCTCCCCGGGCCCCGGCTGGCTTCTGTCTCCCTGCTCAGTAACACGCCCATTCAAAGGACAGGTCTCCAGCCCAGCCTCCCAGAGGCTGTTTGATGGGCTCATCCCTCTGCAGCCCACGTTCCCAGAAGAAATGGCTTCTGACTCTTTTTCATTTTTATTTTTTGGAAGTTAGCTGCCAGACTCCCCGCCAGGCTCTAAACCCCAGGCTTTGGAGCCCTGGGGACTTGGGGCGCGGTGGCGGGGCCAGGCCTGGGGAGCAGGCCAGGATGAAGCAGGGGACTGAAAACCTCTGAGGCAGCAGGTTCTTTGCCGCCCAAATGTGGCTGCCCCGGGGAGGCAGCCAGGTTTTGCGAAGGCCACGCGCAGACCACTGCGTGGGAGCATCTCTCTTGTCTTGTCATCTCTGCGGGCCCGGAGCAGCGTGGCCTGCAGGCCGACCGGTCACACAATCAGCGCAGGACCCTTCCCTCGCGAGGGCGGGGCCGGCCGCTTTATTTATTTATTTTCCTTTCCCTGTATCTTATTTATGGGTTTACTTTGGGCCCCGGGGACAGCATCCGCGTGAACTTCAAATATGACCTTATCTTACAAACCAGGCTTTTGATGTTGGCTGTGATCAGAGGCGGCCCTCGGAGAGGCGGCCGAATGGGAGGGCGAGCGGACGCCTGCTATTCCAGTCGCCGGGAAGCGACGTTCAGGTTAGGCCGGGCACCGCGGAGTCAAAAGGCGAAGCTAATTGGCTCGGCTTAAATGGCCGCTAAGTGGAGTCCACACTTCCAAACCGGCGTTCCCCAGGGGCAGCCGGCCCGGCAGCCGGCGCGTTAACTGAAACGTTGATCATGAAAGGAGGCCCCGAAACGCGGGCGCCCCTCCGCTCACAGTTCCGAGCCGCCGGGAAGCTGATCACAGACTCGTAGAGCCTGAACGAAAAGGAGAGAGGGGCCCCCTTCCGAAACGATGGGCTGTTTTGGAAGAAGATTCTGGGCTGGGGGAGAATTAAAGCCACATTTTCTTGAGGCGTCTGTCAAGCCTCTTGGAGCCTCTGCACGTTGAAATCTCTCTCTTCCTGCCCTGGCTCCTGGCTCCTTCCGCTGCCATGTGTGCTCACGTGTGCTCACACGTGTGCATTGTGTGCGTTGTGTGCGTGCGTGTGTGTGGTGTTGGTTGAGGGGGTAGGGTACCGAAAAAAATCCTTTGTTCTTTTGGCCTTCATACCAGCCAGTGACCTGCTTCTCCTTCCCCCCATACCTATGTTCCCCAATTCTGTCTTCTTTCTACCTTGTGTGGAAAAAGAAAAAGGTAGAAAAACCTGATTACCACTGACTGGTTTCCTCAGAGGAAGGAGAAAAGATGGACGGTTGCTAGAGGACATTAAGGACTGGGTCTTAAAGGGGTGGTTGGGAGACTTCTTTGAGGTGCTTGAAGCCCTGCATTTGGCACAGTGGGGTTCATGGGGTACTTGATGCCGGGCCTCCGGGATTGTCGGGAAGGGGCCTGGACCAGAAGCGGCCACTCTTAGGTCCCCGGAAGAGGCGCTGCTCAGAAGGCATGGGCCTTGTGTTGCAGCCCTGGGGCGGCAGAAGTTGGGTTAGACCAGCATGAGGCCCAATCTGTGGGACCCCCAGCCTCACCCCACAGGAATGTAGGTTAAGAGATGGGGAGAGCCACTGTCTCAGGAACCACCGGGCATGCCCCATAGCCAGTGGGTACCAAGTGGTAGGGGAGGACTTTCCACAAAGTTTGCCAAATCTCCCATTCGTCCCTTCAGAATGTCAGGTGACTCAGGGGGTTAGCAAGCGGTGCCCCCACGTTCAGTCAGGGCGCTGGTGTCTCTGTGTGGGGTTGGGAGCCTGATTCTGGAATCCAGCAGTGGCTTGGATTCAGGTCCTGGATCCAGCCGCTCCTGACTGTGACCCTGGTCGTCTCCAATGCAGTGAATTTGGGCTTTTGTGAGAACGAAGTGGGATTCTGCGTTAGGTGGGTCTGAACCTCCGTAGGAACTTGGTGGGTGGAAGCTGACAGCCTGGGGTTGGAGCCAGCCACCTGGCTCGGAATTTGGTTTACTGGTCAAGTTGGGTGTGCTCTTGAGAGCCTGGTTTTCCGTCATGTCTTATAAAACAATCCTAAGGTGAAAACAGTGAATAAGCTCCAAACGAGTCAGTAAGAATCTGGACCCGGGATTCGGTACCTTGGTCCTACTTGGCCTTCAGGGGCCCCGTCCAGTCCCAGGGCCCGGTGAGTAGGAGGCTGTCTGGGCGACAGCTCCCCTTGCCACTGTGTCACTGTCCCTGCCCCTTGACCTTTTCCTGGGGCAGGTATCACATGTGTTTCAGGTCCTTGCTTCAGACACTGATCCCCCTCTCCCTTGCACCCTCCGCGATGGTCCTTTAGGTGCAGATTCTCACAGTTCGTTGATCTGTTGTGAGTGGTATCATCCCGAGGTGGCCCCGTTCTCCAGCCTAGGTCACAGACTGCAGCCCCTGAAACTCCAGTGCGGGGTCAGCGGTCAGCTGCCATCTTGCCCCTGCATGTTTCTGGGCACCAGTCATGTTCAGCCGCTGCCCAGCCGGCTGTGGCCTCCCTTCCGCACTCTGTCCAGGGAAGGAGAAGTAGCCCAGCACCTAGTGTCAGTACAGCACCAAGCGTGGTTCCGTACGGCACTGTTAGAACACGAGGCTTTCGTAAGTTAAGTTGTCTCCGGAAGGGACAGCGAGGGTGATTGCTTTTAAGAATAAACCTTTTTTTAAAAAATATTTTATTTATTTTTAGAGAGAGGGGAAGGGAGAAAGAGAGGAAGAGATACATATATCAGTTGCCTCTCGTACACCCCCAAATGGGGAACCTGGCCCGAAGCCCAGGCATGTGCCCTGGCCGGGAATCGAACCAGCGACCCTTCAGTTCTCAGGCCGGCGCTCAGTCCACTGAGCCACACCAGTCAGGGCGAATAAACCTTTTTTTTTAAGAAGAAAGTCACAGCAACTCCAGGTCGTGCTTCTAAGTGAAGACTAGCTGGAGTGCAGCTGTTTCTTACCTTTTCTACTTGCTTTAAAAAAAAAAATGATGGACCCAGAGGCCCCTACTCCTGCCGGTCTTGACTGACAACCCCCTACCACGCTGGCAGGCCCGTCCCCAGCGAGGCCTGAGTGCTGGGGGACGGGGCTTTCAAATGGCAGCGCTGCTGCCCACCAGTGGCTCTCCCCCCATATCCCGCCGTGTTTCATCGCGGTAATTACCAGCTTCCGACGTGCCGTAGGCTTTGCTTTTTCATTTTTGCCTACTGTCCGGCCACACTGTTATGATACAAGCTTCAGAAGGCAGCCCTCTGCATTTTCACTGCCCTAGCGCAGTGCCCAGAACGAGGCTTGGCGCGTGGTGGGTCCTCAGATACTGGAGTGAGTTGTGCGGATCGCCGCACGGGAGGGGCTGTGTCTTACGCCCACGCCAGTCATGTTTTTGAGACTTGGTTGGTTGGGGGTGGTAGGGTTTGGAGCGGAGGGAAGGAAGGACCCCAAAGGTACCCTTTGGCGATTTACTGGAGGAAAAAATTTGGAAATGATGGGGAGGCGGAGGGTGGGAGACTCAGGCAGAGCTCTGCTGTACGCGGCCCTGGAATGCTCCATAAGGCCCTCCTGCGTCCCTGGATGTGTGGCCGGGGCCCCGAGGGGTCCTGGGAGGACCAGAGGGATCCTAGACTCTCCTGTGCGGGGCGCCTGTCAACTCGGGGAGTCTTCGCCCTGACTGGCTGGGGTGTCACCAGTTCTCAGAGAAGAGCCCGGGAGACGAGCCTCCCGCCACCTTTCAGCGCCAGTGATTCCAATCCAGGAGGCAGCCAGAGATGAATGACGGACGGGCAGGCAGCTGGCGGTTGGATGGTGGGGACAGCCATGGCGCCGGGAGCGGGGTGGGGGCGCGGTCGCGTGGAGGCGTGCGGCCCGGCCCGGCCGCGGGCGGGATCGGAGCACCCCGTGTGCTGACAGCACGCCCTCTTGAGCCCGCGGGTTCTGTCTCTCCCCTCCCTCAGGGATGGAGTCCCTCCTTACCGCGTGGGGAGTAAGAAACAGCTCCAGAGAGAGATGCACCGCAGCGTGAAGGCCAATGGCCAAGTAGCTCTACCTCATTTTCCGGTGAGTATAGTCTAGAGGGGGAGGCGCTGAGTCCTGAAGGAAGGGGCGGGAGGAGAGACGGTAGGAGGGCAGCTGGGCCTGCGAGGGGGAAGGCGGGGAGGGAAGACCAGGCAAGAGGTGCTGCATGGTTCCTTGGGGTGTGACGCCGAGTGGCGGGGAAGGAGTTCAACATGACCTTCTGGAACCTTTCCCTCTTCCCGGTTCATGGAAGGAGATTGTGAGAAAGGAGCCAAATCAATTCCTCCCCAGAAACCGGGACAGGATGGGGGATAATTCATGCCTCTCATCCGTTTCCCGCTAGAGTGGAACCTCCCTGAGGGCAAGGAGTTTGTCTGTTCTGTGGACTTCCCTGTTCACAGACCCTAGAACAGTGCCTGGCACATCACAGGTACTTAAAGAAACACTTGCTGGTGGGGTGGATGGATGGATGGAAGGATGGATGAATGAGGAGGCTAGGAAAACTGTCCCATGGGAGGGACCTTCTCCTTGTGTTGACTGCAGGGCTCAGTCATTTCAGCCACCCATTTATCTATTTCCTTGGCCGCGTCCCCTGCGGACTCCAGAGGCCCTGGAGGGCGGCTGTCCCACCCTCTCTGTTTCCAGCCCCGGAAAGCAGCTAAGCCTCTGACGTTGAACCTGCACCTAATAGGTGCTGAGTGACAGAAGTGTTTGCAAGTGGGGTTCCCATGGGCCACTTCTTCCTGGGATAGAGGGGAGAGGCCAGCATGGCATGAAGGACTTTTCGGGGCCCTCCCCTTTTAGTTCCATGTCCGCGGGGGCAGCTAGCATGTGGCCCCCTGTCTCATAGACCTGCCGGCTGCATTTCAGGAGCTGTGCTCCTGGCAGTGCCCTGAGTCCAGGCTGCAAGGGTGCTGCTCCTGGGAAAGGGGTGCCCAGTCTAGAGCGGCATCTCTGTATGACCCCTCCCACCAGCTCCCAAGAAGCCAGCTGGTCCATGGGTGAGGTTGAATGTAGAAACTTAACACGTAGAATTGCTAATCCCACGTGGCATTAGTGCACGATTGGTGCTGGAGCAGCTCCTCTCTGAGACCCCAGCCAGGGCCGACGTAACTTGGTCCTGAAAGTAGCACATGAGGTTTGCTTTTCTGGAGACCTTCAGCGTCCCCCTCCTCAAGGACAGTACCCCCAAATGCACAACAGTATTGATGGTGGCAACATTCAGACGTTCTCTTTGCCGGGGCAGGGGGGGTGTGTGTGCTCGGAAAGGAAACTTGAACACACAGGCTCACTCGTAAATGAGATGATTTTGTCCAGGGGTGTGCACATCAACCTCCCCATGGGAGGGCCCCCCGGTGGCGGTGGGGGCTGCATGGAGCCAGCCTGTGTGGGAATGGCCACCTCCTTCACAGGGCTGGGGGGGCTTTCCGTCCCCTCACTAGCTCTGCAGCGAGGTGGTTGCTGTGACGAGCCCCCGCCCCCGAAGACAAGGGCGAAGCAAGAGGGAAATGAGGAGAGAGGCAGCAGGGCCAGGGGAGAGGGGTGGGCTCCGGGCCGGCGGGGGTCCTCTCTGTTGGCTGCTGTGGGCAGCCAGTGCCTGTGCCTTTTTGTATTTCGCACTTGATTTGGAGACATCCCCCTTTCCCTTGATGGAGCAGCCTCAGGCAGCCAGGCGCAGCTTTTTCTTCATTTTCTGTACAAAGAGCGGGGAGGGGCGGGGGCGCAGGCAGATCTAGGACAGTGTTGAGGCAACACCGCCTCCAAGGTGCGCAGTGTGCGGCCAGGAAATAAATTACCGCTGCTTCTGATCCGGCTGTGTGACTCCCTTTCCCTCCCACCACCTCCCTTCCCATCTTCTTCTTTCAAATTTCCAGCTCCCTTTCTGTTTAGACTCTACTTTCTATTCCTTGAGTTGGTCTCTCCCCCCTCCCCACCTCAGAGGCTGCCTTTTTTTTTTTTGATGTTTGACAACAGTCTTTGAAGATTTTCTACTTCAGAGTAACTACTGATGGGCTGGTTGTACTACAGAGAGAACAAGCGGTGCCTCTCGGAGTGCGACCAACTGCTCCTGCCCCGGGCAAGCGCCGGCGGGGACCATGGCGCTCCATGAGGCCGCAGCGCGACACATAAAGCCCCGACCGCCCGGCCGTGCCAGGCCCGAGCCCGGAGCCGCCGAGTGCGTCGCAGGCCCAGGCTGCTCCGGTGCCCCCGCGTGCCCGGCCGGCTAACGCGCCCGTCCCTTTCCTCCCCGCCCTGTAGAGAACCCACCGCCTGCCCAAGGAGATGACCCCCGTGGACCCCGCCGCCTTTGCAGCTGAGCTGATCTCCAGGCTGGAGAAGCTGCAGCTGGAGCTGGAGAGTCGCCACAGCCTGGAGCAGCGGCTGCAGCAGATCCGGGAGGTAGTGCCAGCCCCCCCTGCGCCCCGAGCCCTGCGCCCCGCACCCTTGCACCCCGCACCCCTGCCAGCCCCCAGGGTGCCTGCGGCTCACAGCCCCCCGCCCCGCTTCCCTTCCAGGATGAAGAGAAGGAGGGCTCTGAGCTCCCGCTGGGCTCGAGGGACGGAGCACCTGCCCAGCACCCCCTCTCCCTCCTGCCCTCCAGCAGCTACGAGGAGGACCCTCAGACGATTCTGGACGACCACCTGTCCAGGGTCCTCAAGACCCCTGGCTGCCAGTCCCCGGGCATGGGTCGCTACAGCCCCCGCTCCCACTCCCCCGACCACCACCAGCATCACCCCCAGCTGTACCACCCCCTCCTCCCGTCCGGGGGCAAGCTGCCCCCCGCCTCGCCGGTCGGCTGCCCCCTCCTGGGGGCCAAGGGCTTCGTGACCAAGCAGACGACAAAGCATGTCCACCACCACTACATCCACCACCACGCCGTCCCCAAGACCAAGGAGGAGATCGAGGCGGAGGCTGCACAGAGGGTGCGCTGCTTCTGCCCCGGGGGCCCCGGGTGCTACTGCTACCCCAAGTGTAAAAGCCACCCCAAGGCCCAGGAGCCCGCGCCAGCGGACCCGTTCAGGTAAGTGGCAGGCGGGCAGGACTGCCGCCGGGGGGCTTCGCTCCTGACCACAGCCCGGGGCCGGTGTGAGGTGGGGCCGGAGGCCACTGGCGTTTTACCTCCAGGCGGGGGAGCAGGTGCATGTCTCCCCGCCACCTGCCCGTCTGTCTGATGGGTGAGTCCCAGAGAGGTAAGGGGACGTGGTTCTTGGTTCCCCACAGCGGCAGCAGAGGTGGCACCCTGGCCAAGCGCAACGGCAGAGCCACGGAGCCCAGCCCGGCCGCCAGGGACGGAGCGGGGGCGCTGCAGCTGCCCGGGGAGGAAGGAGACAGGTCGCAGGATGTGTGGCAGTGGGTGCTGGAGACCGAGCGGCCGGGCAGGCCCAGGCCCCATAGGTAAACAGCGCCCCCGGCACCCGCCCGAGGGTCGGGACGGGCACCGGCGCTGCTGCGGGGCGGCTGCCCTGGAGTCCGCCGGGAACAGGCGGGGTGCCTCGCTCCTGCCACCTTAATCTAAGCGCTGGACCGAGCAGACCACAAAAGTGCCAGGTGTCGGCAACGCCCCCCTGTTCATGTGTGATGGTGGTTATTTTTTTCTTCTCTCCCTGAAGGCAGAGTAGAGAAGTTGCTCTTGAAGTCACATTTTCCAGTTTCCTAACCCAGTTTCTTTCCTTCTGCTTTTTTCTCTCCTCGTGCCTTGTTCAGCGCCCAAAACACAAAAAAGCCCTACCCCTTGGAGTCTGCCCGGGTGTCCCCTGCCGAGCGAGCTGGCCGGCACCACCTGTGGGGGGGCGGCAGCGGGCACCCCCGAGCTGCCGCCCGCGCCCACCCGTTCACCCAGGACCCTGCGATGCCGCCCCTGACCCCGCCCAACACGCTGGCCCAGCTGGAGGAGGCCTGCCGCAGGCTGGCGGAGGTGTCGAAGCCCCCAAAGCAGCGGTGAGTGGAGCAGCGTGGAGGTGAAAGGCCGGCGGTGGTGGGGGGTGGGGTGGGGGTCTGCTGAGGGAAGGCGTCTCCTCTGCCCACTCTCTGCCTTTCCTCAGGGAGGGGAGCTGCCTTCTGGCCGCACAGCAGGGCCCTTTCCAACCTCTAGAGGTGGTTCCCTTTAGCCCCACTCATCCTGAAGAGCTGAGCGGGATGTACCGCACTACTCATTCGGCCACGGCTGACAAACCCCACCCCTCGCAAGTGCGGGGACCACTTCAGCCTAGTTGGATGGGTGCGAGGCCTGGCTGGGTCCCCCATGGATGGAGACGCGTCCGTGCCTGTTCAGAAGGACTCGGGGTGGTTTTCTGCCGGCCCCCCATTTCCCCAGGGGACAGCAGACTTACCTCTAAACCCTGTGCCCCGGCTGTGTCTTCAGGTGCTGCCTGGCCACTCAGCAGAGAGACAGGAACCACTTGGCCACCGGTCAGACAGGAGCCACGTCCTTCTCCACCCCAAGCCTGGCTTCAGAAGAGTGAGTGTCTGCCTGGCATTGCTGAGATCCGCCCGGGACCCACACTTGAGGGTCCCACACTTTAGGACCCACACATTGGGAGTAGCGATTTTTGAAAACACTTGTTAATCTATAAAATGACCTCGATTTTAACATGTTAGTGACCAGTAGACACAGATGTTGCCATGAATGAGAATCTTGAAAACCCTGCCTGTGCTGAGCGGTGCATTGTGACTTGTCCATAAGTGTCCCCTCCTGAAGTGACAATGGCTTGGGGTGCCCGGGCTCAGTCATCAAAAGCTGAGAGGGGAGACCATGAGCCCCCCAGAGACAGGCCTCCAAACCCATTCAGCTTGCCTGTTGGCAGGCTGGAACCTCTTTGTGGCACACAGAGCAGGGAGGTGGCCCTGCCCGGTGCAGAGATGGGGGCAGGTGACCTTCGTTGTCCCACTTGGGGTCTAAATAATTAAAGTTTGTTTTCTTTTTAGCGTTTTTAGCTTGTGCAGTGAGCAGTGTCTGCAGTCCTGAATAAGCCACCTCCCCGGGCCCTTTTGTTTTCACGGTTGGCCTTAACACCTACAAGCCATTCTGGCCTAAATCGTGTGTGGGGGGTGGGGGTGGGGGTGGGGGTGGGGGTGGGGGGCGGGCGGGCTAACCCGCCCTACAAAACCTTGGAATAAGTGGGGAAGTTGAAATGGCTCCCCCAGGGGGATTCGAGCGTTCCGGTCTCACGTGGTCCCCGGGGTGCCCCGAGTTTGTCTCAGTGGCATCCTTGAACAGCGAGTGTCTGCTGCTCCGCGGAGTTTGTCTGTCTGTGTGGCAGGCACCTCCTGGGCCACCTGAAAGAGACTGCACTGTCCCCTCGTTGGGTGGCCGCAGGAGACACGAGTAATTTCCGCAGTCGAAGGAATCGCTCCTTCCTGTGTGCCCCGCGCCGTGGCCTGGGGTTGGGCCGTGTTCACCAGTGGCAGCTGTCTCTGTGACGGGGCCCCGTTTTGGACTTGTAGCTGCAGCCGCAGGGGACAGCGTGTGGAGAGCGTGTGTCTGCGTGTGCTCGCGTGCGTAGCTCACTGCGTTGGACGCTCAGCTTGTGTTGCGTCTGATTTTCAGCCACCGAGAGCCAAAGAAACCAGCAGGGGTCCACGCGCTCCCGGCCAGCGAGTTGGTCGTCACTTACTTCTTCTGTGGAGAAGAAATTCCCTACAGGAGGGTGCTGAAGGCCCAGAGCTTGACCCTGGGCCACTTTAAAGAGCAGCTCAGCAAAAAGGGAAATTACAGGTAAGAGTCCCGTGGCTTCTTTCTGCCCTGGAGCCTGTTTGCTCAGAACCAAGAGCCAGAGTCGTCTCTGGCCTGGTGACCTACCTGGAAGGGGCCAGGAGGGGCCGTGGGAGTGCTCTGGGGACAGGTGAACAGGAGGCTGAGGAGGAAGGTGGCAGCGGCCCTGTCACAAGGAGAGCTGGGCTTGGGCCCTGCTTGTGGGGCTCTGTCTGGAAGGGAGACAGGTGGACAGTTGGTAGAGACAGACGGACACACATGTGGGCAGACCTGTCAGGAGCCCAATGGACTATTGTCCTGGCGAGACTGTCCACACTGAAGGCTCGGGGAGGGGCAGGGACCATTGCCTGGCACGGAGGCAGCATTGTCCTTGCTCAGCTTTTCTGCCCGAAGAGCTGCCTCCCTCTGTCTTTCGGGTCCTGTGAAGCAAGCTGCGCTTTTGTCCGCAGCAAAGAGGGGGCAGGACCTGTGGTGGGCCCCGGGTGAACAGGGGCCTTGGGAAGGGAACTGGCCCATCCTCCAGGCTTCCTTTCCCCGGCTGCACAGTGGAGGTGCCCACCAGGCCTTGCAGGGACCTGGCTGGGAGTAGAGCCAGGGGCCCCATATCTTGTTCCTGTGCCTCTTTACTGGAGAAAGGTAGTGACTCCACCTTAGATCATCCAGAGTCCTACCTGCCCCTGCTCAATGGCCTTTGTCCCAAGGGAGAGTTGTGGGTTCTCCGGTGTATCTCAGATGCCATGTGCGGGGCTGGGAAAGGGACAGGCAAGTACAGCTCCAGACACACAGTTTAAACAGCACAGTGTGTGTCCAGAAAGGTGTTGGCACAATCCTGCCTGGAGCCCGAGGCGGGAGTGGAGAACCCTGACAGCACTTAGCGACCTGGTGGTCACAGGCTTCTGGACCCTGGCAAGCCCAAGATCAGGACCTCAAGATCCATTCCTTCCCCAGCAGCCACCCCCACCTGGAAGCTGATTTGGGCAGAGACCCCAAGTGATTCTTTCATGGGAAGAGGCAGGGTTCAGGCTGGGCCCTGCAGGTGGCTGAGCTCAGGGCGTGAAGCTGGGCTGAGATGATTCTGCCTGTGTGTTGGGGGGGGTGAGGCGGGGCTGGCTGCTGTGGCTTTTTTTTTTTTTTTTTTAATCTTGAACAGACACAAGGCAAAACTCATTACACAAGTGTGCCCCTTTAGGGATTCATTTTGATCTCAGCTGTACCTCGGCTGGACCTGGATGGGAGCTGCAGGTGACCTTCAAGGGAGTGGGGCCACACGAGGCTGCAGGGCAGGCTCCCTGCTCAGACACTGGCCACATCTGGCTCTGATTTTTTTGCCTAAGGCACACTTAATAAGCCTGGCTTTGAAGGCCCGGCCTCCTCTTTAATGCGCAAAGACTTGCACAAATGGTTGACGCTCAGATTCTTGACTGATTGGACCAGGCTGGGACCAGGCGCTTCCCGGTTCTGTGTCTCTCTGGGCTCCCCTGGCCCGAGCCGGACCCCCGGTCCACGGTGGTGTGGACACGGATGCCGTGCTTCGCTGCCCCCTTCCTTCCGGTCCCTGGGCAGGGCGATGTGCCAGCATTCAGGTCGCAGCCCATGCCCCCCACGGGCTGAAGCCCAGAGAAACGGGTCTGTGGAGTGGGGGACCGGCTGAGTTGAGTAATCTCACCATGGCGGAGATTCAAAAAGAGAACAGCCCCCGCAGACGTGCCAGCCGCTCTTGGTGCCAGATGTCAGAAGAAAGCCGAGTTTACCCCATGCAGCCCGTGTCCTGGAGGAAAGGAGGGCAGCACGCGCCCTGCCAGTCTCGGGGGCGGGCCCAGCGAGCGCTGCCTCCCTCCGCTCTGGAAGAGGGTGCAATTATGCGGAAGGTCACTGCCTGTTCGCTGAGCAAGCCCCGCGGGGTGAGGGAGGTCAGCGCCGGGGACACGGGGTGGCGTTGGACTTGGAGCCTTTTTTTGGCCAAGGACCTTCCCACTGTCTGGGGTCTCCCCTGCCCAGTGCCCCTCCCCGCCTTTTCACCATCTCCTCTGGGGCCCCCCAGCTATTCCGACCCCTGCGTAGGAAGCGTCCCCCACTTCCCCCGCTGACCCATGAGAGCCATGCCTTGGCTCCGCTGGGAATGCCAAAAAACAAAGAAGCTTGACTAAACCCAGCTGTTTCACTTTATTTAGCCTTATCTCCTATGAAAGTATTTGGCTTGCCTTCATTAAAGGAGAAAAAAAAAAAACCCTAGCTCTAACCAAGGGGAATGAATTTTAAGAGAAAAGACAAACAACATGCAGCCATAACCCTGAGACACAATGAAGTTTTTTAGAGAGGCCGCCTGTCCCCTCCCCCCAGGGGACCGTGACTCTCCCTCTGTGACGGGCCTTTATTGGTTGGAGATGACAGCTTGCAGGGGCGAGTTTAATCCGATCGAGGGGTGTCCCTTGCTGGGGACGGAGAAGGAAGAGGCCTTCACTTCTTTTCCTGGGAAGGCAGCCCGTTCCTGAGCGAGGCCGGCCTGAGGGACGGAGAGACGGCTCATTGGAGTCCATACAATTAAACAGCCTCAGAAGAGAGAGCTGGGGTGGGATGAAAGGAACCTTTAATCAACGGACATAATAGAAGGGCCCTTCATGTTTGACCCTGAAGGGGTGGTGAGAGGAGGAAGGAGGGGTGGGTGTCCCAAGGCTGGACCAGGGACCAGACGAGGAGTTGGCACCTGGGTGCTGGAGGGTGGGAAGACCAGGAGGTACCAGCCTCCAAATAGGCTGGGGTCTCCGAAAGACCCCCTTTCTTGGCTGCAGCAGCAAATGAAACATCAGGCCTGCTTGGCCCTGCCCATCCCTGCCCTGTGGTCTGCAAAGTGCACTTCCCACGTGTGAGTGCTGGTGATAGCAGGTGTCCTGGGCCGCTGCCCGCTGGGTGCCCAGCTTCCTTCCTGAGCAGCAGGGCCGCCCGCGTGTGCCCTCGAGCCAGCCCGGAGCCCTGCGGTCGACTCCATCCAAACAGCCGGAGTTGACCTGCCCACCTGCCATAGCAGAAGCCTTGAGATACTGGGGTCCTCAGTGGCCACATCCGTTTCTTTTTTTTTCCTTCTTTCTTTAAATATTTTAATTGTTTTTAGAGAGAGGGGAAGGGAGAGGGAGATAGGCATCAGTGTATGGTTGCCTTTCACTTGACTCCAGCTACATAGCTGGCTGGAGACCTGGTTATGTGCCCTGGCTGGGAATCGAACCAGCGACCTTTAGGTTCCCAGGTCGGCACCTTATCCACCGTGCCACCAGCCAGGGCGTTACATCCATTTCTTTTAAAGAAGAAAATGCAGTTTTACCGAGATGATGTTGGGTTTTCCTTTTAAGGTATTACTTCAAAAAAGCAAGTGACGAGTTTGCCTGTGGAGCGGTGTTTGAGGAGATCTGGGACGATGAGACAGTGCTGCCCATGTACGAAGGCAGGATCCTGGGGAAGGTGGAGAGGATTGATTGAGCCCCGAGGGCCCGGCGTGGCCAACAGCGCGGCTGGAGCCGCCTGGGACGCGAGTGGCCGCCATGCAACAAGTTGAAGGAAACACTTTTATTAAACAACCAATGAAGACAAAGTCTAGGAAAGAATTGGCCACTGGGCCTTGGGGAGGGGAGGGGAAGGGTAGGTTGGTTTTCATTATTCACGAGCTGGGTACTGAGATTAAGAAAAGCCTGAACTATTTATTAAAAACATGACCACTCTTGGCTGTTGAAGATGCTGACTGTATCTGAGAGACCGCCATACATAATATATGACTTCCTAGGGATCTGAAATCCATAAACTAAGAGAAACTGTGTATAGCTTACCTGAACAGGAACCCTGACTGATATTTATTGAACACGTGCTTCCCCCTACCCCCAGTTTATGGATATGCTGCTTTAACCACGGAAGGGGGGTTGGGACGTTTTCATTGTTCTTTCTGAACTTAGGAGTTGAGCTCGGAGTGCATTAATGGTTTCTTCATTAAAAGAGGAATTATGCTCCGCCCTGCATTTTCTCCAAGTGAAGATAGACCTTTTTGTTTTGTTTTTTTTTTTTTTTTAAATGGTGACCTACCATTGACAACGCAGAAATTGGTGCATTTGTTTTCTACGCTGCTGTATTTTGTCATAAAGGTCTTGAGGGTTTGGCTTACGTTGCAACGTTACCACCATTGGGAGGTCATCTTGTTGAATGGGATGATCATGGCTGAGTTAGGGGGAGCCATCTGGGGGATCCCACATTCATCCTGGGACCCCACAAGGCCCAGGGCCCAATGGCTGAGGCTTGCACCAAGGTTGTGGTTCAACTTGTGCTTTTATTGACATAATTCTTTTGAGTCTTTTTTTTCCTTTCTTTCTTTTTTTTAATTTTTGGGGCCACAGCCATTCTGGAAATGGCCCCCCTGCCCTGCAAAGAGGGGGACAGTTGCGGGAAGACCCAGCAGCACCCCGTCTCCTCCAGACGCCTTCCTTTGATGTTTGTGTATGAAGTTCATCTGTACATGCTGTCTGCCCCCGTCACTTGTGCTACACGTCTGTATATATCGTACGACAGAGTATTAATCCACTATCTCTAGTGCTTGACTTTTAATCAGTACAGTACCTGTACCCGCACGGTGTCCCCAGCCGTGTGTCGCCCTATATTGAGGGCTCAAGCTTTCCCTTCCTTTTTGAAAGGGGTTTATGTACATAACTATATTTTATGCCTTTTTATTACAAGTCTTGTACTCAATGACTTCTGCCATGGCATTTTTGTTCTACTTATACTGTAAATTATGCATTATAAAGAGTTCATTTAAGGAAAATTACTTGGTACAATAATTATTGTAATTAAGAGATGTAGCCTTTATTAAAATTTTATATTTTTCAAAACACTGGCCTGGTCTTGGAATCCCCAGGGCGGGGGAGGGGCGGCGCGGGGACACTTGCGTGTGGATGAACACCTGGGCTTCATTTCCCACCTGGGCCGGCCTGGGGGTTTGAAACCCTTGCTTCACCTGGAGCCTGGCCGTGGCTTCTTACTGTGGATCAGACTGGAGGCAGCCCTTCCACTGGCATCTTTCTGGTGGCACCTGTGGTCAGCCCCTACTTCGCTAGTAGGTGTCTCCGGTTAAGCCAGGTAAGTACAGATGATGAGGGGCCCTGGGGTTTCAGCCAGTGTCCCAGAGAAGAGCCTCTGAGGAAGTGGTGTAGGGACAGGGAACATCGAGTGGGGCCATGGACCTTGCACTGAGCGCTAGCCTGCCATCCTCCCGGTGGCCAAGTAGACCCGCTGTGGCTTCAGTGAGGGTCGGTCTAGGCAGGTTCGGGGAGGGGGCACCATGGCGTTTCTGCACTTATCAGTGGACACGTTGAGGCATGGAAGTTGGTGGGAAGCAAGTTCGACAAAGACATGAACCCTCGTACGTGCTGGGACACTCGGGGTGCCAGGCTGAATTTCAGATCTAGGGGAATGGGTCTGTTTACAGCAGTCCTAGGATGAACCGTTTTTAGAAATAAAGGGTCTGTGACAGCAGTTGGCCTTGACTTCTACGCTGGGCTTTCAGGAGGTGGGGTCTGCAGCCATCTGACTGGCTCTTGGCCATAAGCTTGAGGCTGACGGTGCTAGTGTAGGTCCTGGCTGTGGGGTTGGGGGTCTGGACTGGGCAACCTCAGGGTGGCAGGGCAGCTGCTGGGCCAGTGGGGGAGGGGGCGTGGGTGCAGCAAAGTTACATGATTTTGGCCTTAATGATGCAGCTGCTGCATCTTCCTCTTCCTGGGTGCTATGGGGCTCCCAGCAGGGGTACCCAGAATCCACTTCAGAGGAAAGGCCCCTTCCAATCCCAAAAGATGAAGAGACTGAACCTGCTGTGTGTGGTGGGGGTGGGGGTACATGGCTCTTAATCTTCAGGCCTTTTGATTTATCCAATGAGAATAACACGGTAAAACACAGGCTTGGGGCTCAAGTCCCAGTGCCATCTCTTTCTGGGGGCCCCTGGGAGAGAGGAAGCTGGATTGGCGATTGCTCACATTTGTACCCCTTCGGAGAGAGGCTGTTTCTCTGATGCCCTCATTTTAACAGTAAGGTGCTCTGAGCCGGTTTGAAGAATCACGTCTGCCTTCCTCCAAGGGTGGGCCTGTAGTCTTGCTGGGTTCTTAAGGGGAACTGTGACTGGAAAAGTCGAAAACAAGGTTTATGCTGCCCTTCCCTGTCACCAAATCATTTGGACCCAGCTGCTCCAGAAACCCTCTTCTCCCTCCTTCAGTCCCTGGACCTCACCTGGGAGCTGGTGAAATGCAGGCGCCCACCACAGACCCATGGGCTGGACAGCACCTGTGCATTTCCAGGCCTCTCCCGGTGTCACCTGGGCACCTCGGAGATGCATCCTCTAGTCCTTGTGGGTCGTCCCCTTTCAGAAGCCCAGTTTCAAACCAGATTCCCCTACCTAGTTCTCATCTCAGGCACTTCCACGAGCTCTGGGGCCTTTTTCTGATCAACAGCCGACTGGCTAGTCAGGCGGAGCACAGACTGTGGGGCAGTCCACGTAAGGCTGTGTCATTGGGGAGCCACAGTTTGCTCGCCTAGTAAGCAGGGACACTACATGTGCCCACGCCCAGGGCTTGCTGGGCCGGGAAGGGAAGTGAGGGGGCCTAGCATCTCCGCAGGCCTCAGGACCTCTGACAGCACCATCTTCACAACCTGCAACCTTATTTCCGTAGAAATTGCCTTCCCCCTCCGCCTGCAACACCAGGGCTCTGCCCTCCTGCGTCTCCAGCCGCTGGTACAGTAGAAACAAGAAGCCAGCGGTCAAACGGGCTGGCAGGCTGAGCCATTGGGAAACGAGACTTTGGTCCAGAGCCAAGCTCTGTCCTCAAAGCGCCGAGTTGTTTCTATTCAGTTAGTGACCCTACACAGTACTTGGAAATTCTACGTGGACTTCGACCTGAGGTGACAGTCCATGCATGGAGAGGGGCTTGACATGTAGGGGTGTGGGCAAAGGGTCTTTGTTTTACTCCACCCCCCACCCACCCCAGAAAATGTTGGGACCATGATCATAACTGTCAAAATGAAGGCAACTGGCAATTAGCCCAGAGAAAATGTTCCAGTCTGCTTGATTTATTTGGTAAGATGTTTTTTCTTGTTGTTGTTATTTTGGTGAAGAAAAATCTTTCTCTTTTTTTTAAGCGTTAGTAAATGATTTGGTTGTACGGAAACTCCCCCAATGACATAGATGCTTCCAAAAAAAGGGATCTACATCTCCCTTTATTATTTCATTCTTCAATCAGATTTTCTAAAAATCTGGTATCTTAGTGAGCCTCTACTATGTTGAGGCTTGTCCCACACGTAAACATACACACACACACACACACACACACACACACACATGAATTTTAAGGTATTTTGGTAAATGCTGGTTGTTACCAGAATTATCCCAGGGAGCAGCCAACCTGCTTGGTAGAGTCTCTGAGCCTAGAATTTGCGTAGAACTTTAGGTCCAGTGGTTTAGGAAGGGTGTGTGAGAGAGAGAGTGCTGAGAGGGTGGTGCTTTGGAAATGATCTCACGTAGAAAGGATGTAGCAGTCCTCCACTATCTACAATGCCCAGTTCTGAAAATGTAAATTCCCGTCTCCGCCCACACTGACCTTCTAATTCTCCCAAAGTGCTCTGCAGCTCAGGGCCTTTGCATATGCTGTTCCCTCTGCTAGGCACGCCAGCCCATCCTGAGGTTTTCTCTTTTTCAGCCTCAGGTCTTTTTTTTTTTTTTAAAGTAGATTTTATTGACTATACTCTTAGAGTTGTTGCAATTTTTTTCCCTTTGGCCCCCTCTGCCTAGTATTCCCCTTCCCTCTAGTAACCCACCCCTTAGTTCATATCCATAGGTCCTGCATATAAGTTCTTTGGCTTCACCCTTTCCTACATTATTCTTAACATCCCCCTGTCTATTTTGTTCCTACTATACTTCTTGATTCCTGCATCATTTCCCTGTTCTCTCTCTTCCCCCTCCCAGCTGATAACCCTCCAAATGACCTCCATACCTATGATTCTGTTCCTGTTCTAGTTGTTTGCTTAGTTTGCTTTTATTTTTTAGATTCAATTTTGTTGATAGCTGTGAGCTTGTTGTCATTTTAATGTTCATTGTTTTGATCTTTTTTCTTAAATAAGTCCCTTTAACATTTCATGTAATAATGTCTTGGTGATGATGAATTACTTTAGCTTTACCTTGTCTAGAAACCATTTTATCTGCCCTTCAATTCTAAATTATAGCTTTGCTGAACAGAGTAACCTCGTTTGTAGGTCCTTGCTTTTCATCACTTTGAATACTTCTTGCCAGCCGCTTCTTGCCTGCAAAGTTTCATTTGAGAAATCAGCTGATAGTCTTATGGGAATGCCTTTGTAGGTAACTCTGTGCTTTTCTCCAGCTACTTTTAAGATTCTCTTTTTATCTTTAACCTTTGGCATTTTCATTATAATATGTCTTGGTGTGGTACTCTTTGAGTCCAACTTGTTTGGGACTCCCTATGCTTCCTGGACTTGTATGTTTACTTCCTTTGCCAAATGAGGGAAGTTTTCTCTAATTATTTTTTTCAAATAAGTTTTCAGTTTCTTGTTCTTCCTCTTCTCCTCCTGGTACCCCTACAATTCGGATGTTGGTATGTTTAAAGTTGTCCCAGAGGTTCCTAAGCCTCTCCTCATTTTTTTGCATTCTTCTTTCTTTCTATTCTGGTTGGATGTTTATTTCTTCCTTTTGTTCCAAATCATTGATTGAAGCCTGGCTTCCTTCCCTTCACTGTTGGTTCCCTGTAGATTTTGTTTTTTATTTCATTTAGTGTAACCTTCATTTCTTTCCTTCTTTCCTTTCTTTCTCTCTTTTTCTCTTTCTTTCTTTCTTTCCTTCCTTCCTTCCTTCCTCCTTCCTTCCTTCCTTCCTTCCTTCCTTCCTTCCTTCCTTTTCTCTCTCTCTCTTTCTTTTGCTGAGTTCTCTGAGCATCCTTAACACCAGTGTTTTGAACCCTGCATCTGATAGGTCGCCTATCTCTGCTTCATTTAGTTCTTTTACTGGAGATTAGTTCTGTTCTTTCTTTTGGGCCACATTTCTTTGTCTCCTCAATTTGGCAGCCTCCCTGTGTTTGTTTCTGCGTATTAGGTAGAGCTGCTTTTAGTCCCTGTCTTAGTAGTGTGGCCTATCATAGAAAAGGCACCTGTAAATTGTTTGGGATGGAGCCTTAGGTAATTTGCAGGGTGGAGCCGCCCACTTAACCACTTTATGGCTCTGTGGTGGGGGGCTTGGAGAGGGGACAGTGCTGCTGTCTGCCTTCTGGTGATTTGCCCAGCACTGGCCCCATTTCCAGTCACTTCACTCACTTCCCATATGCAATTGGCGTTCTTCCAGTTGCTGCCCTGATGTTTGCACATGTTCTAAGACCAGCGGGTGGGCCCTTTCAGTGGAGAAAATCTGGCAGTTTCTTCGGCTGCCCCAACCTCCACTGTTTTTTACAGCCAGAAGTAATGGGGGTTCATCTTCCTGGTGTTAGAACCATGGGCTATACAGTCTGGCCTAGGGCTGGAATCATTCACTTCCAGGGCAACTCACCCAATTTTTATCCACCATACATGACTGTATGACTGTCTTTTCTGCCCCTCCTACCCATCTGGATGAATGTGGTTTCTTTAAATCATTGGTTGTCAGACTTCCATTTGGCTTGATTTTCTGATTGTTCTGGTGGTTATTTGTTTTTGAGATCTGGTTGTAATTCTTTCTATGTTGCATGAGGAGGTGAAGTGTGTCTACATGTACCTCCATGTTGACCAGAAGTCCTCAGCCTTAGGTCTTGACTTAAATGTCAGAGGTCTTCCTTGCCCTTCAGATCCTCGTGTGTCCCCAACCGAATCCCCTACATCATCACAGAACTTTCTTAATTCTTCCTATTCACATTCTAATTTTAACTATGCACTTATTAACTATCCACATGTTTACCCATGAGGCAGGGAGTAAACATGCTTTTATTCACTGTTGTGTGTGTAGCATGCAGCATAGTTGTACTCACCCAGCAGGCACTCAGTGTTTATAGACTTGGAGAAAGAAAAAGAAAAAGAAAAATTGTCTATAGTAGTATTACCTAAGGTTAAGATAACCACTTGTAATATTTTGCAGTATTCTTTCAGATTAAAATACATACACACCCACACACAGGAGCACAGAGTATATACTATTTGGTAATGAGCATTTTTAACTCCACAACAGGTCATTGGCATATGTCCATGGTCATAAATATTTTTCTACATTTCTATATTCACAACATAACTTAAATGTACGGCTGAACTATCATTTATTTAACTAATTACTTATGGTTGGACATTTCTCTGGTTTTCAAATTCTGCAATTATCAGTCACACTGCAATGAAATCTTTATAGTTAGCCCTGGCTGGTGTGGCTTAGTGGATTGAGTCCCAACCTGCAAACCAAGGGGTCCCAGTTCCCGGTCAGACACTGGGTACTTGGGTTGCAGGCCAAGTACCCAGTGGGGAGCAGGCAAGGAGAAACCACACACTGATTTTTCTCTCCCTTTCTTCCTCTCTCAAAAAATAAATAAAATCTTTTTAAAAAATCGTTAGAGCAAAAGATGCCCCCAGGATTCATAACTAGAGAGCCTTAAATGATTAGGCTGAAGGTCTTCCAGGTAGAATTTCTGGATCAGAGGTCTTCTTCAGGGTTCTGGCCATGTCCTGCTAGCCTGTCTGAGGTGGTGGCTCATGTGTCTGGGCGTCCCTGGTACCTTGCACGCAGTTGACACCCAAGCCACGTCTGTACCATCAATTTCAACCTCAAGCCTGAATATTCAAGGCTCTCAATTGGAGTCGAGCCTGTCTTTCTGCTATTATTTCCACTGACAAGATGGGTAGCCTTGAGCAATGAATTTCGCTCTACCTGGGTTTGCCTCTTCGCAAGATGAGGAGAGTCCTTCATGGTGCTGATGAGGCTGCTGAGCTGTGCGCGGGGTTCTTAGAAGAGAGTCTGCCCGTGCTAAGGGCCTTGTACATGTCAGCCGCTATTACCGCCTGCAGACCCCCACCATCTGGTCTTCAAGCCTGGCTTCGCTCAGCCCTTCTCCCTCCTTCCTTTCACCTGTCATGTCAGGCCCAGCCAACCCCTCCACCCGCTCCCCGACCCACCTCCCCCAGGCTTCCCGCTCAGAACACTGTGGACTCCGGCTTTTTCAGATACTGATTGGACGATCACTTCCCCAGTTTTTAAGTTTTCCTCCCCTGAGTTGTATGTAAGCCACCCTGAGAAAAAGTCCTGTGACTCTGACCTCCGCACATAAGAGCTTTACCCAGAGAAGGTCCCCCTGAGTGATACAGCAGGTACCAGGTAAAATTCACTCAGACATCCCACGACCACACACACCACCCTCCTTAACCCAACATCTGCCTTCGTTCCATCTTCCCAGACTTGACTTCGGCCCACATTATGTAGGCAGGAGCCCCTGTTCCAGAGCCTTTCATGCTGTTTGTATCAGACGCGGTACATGGACAGGCTCAGGGGAGGATCAGACCATGCAGCGGAGGGTTCACTTTCTTCCCTACCCTCTCCCGTGATCTCAGCAAGAAACAAATGGAAATCAGCTACGGATGATGTCGTGATTAGAGTTGCCGGATTTAGTAAGTTCAAATACAGGGTGCCCCACTAAATTTAAATCCCAGGTAAACAATACATTTTTTTAGTATGCGTATGTCCCATGAAATAGTCGGGCCCCGGCCAAGTAGCGGAGACGCAGGGTTTTATGGCAGCCACCTTCTCACCATCACTTCGGGTTGGAGGGGGTGACCCATAACAAATACCGAGAGTGGTGTCTGTACCCTGACTGATGACATCGTGGCACCTATCACCATGTCTGCCCTAACATGAAAAGAAAAGCGTAGATCTGCCAAAGAAGACAACTTCAAGCATCGCCTCGAAGAGAAAACTTGCTGCGATCAGGAACAAGTAGCAAGTCAGGACGTTCCCTGGCGGGTCTTGCTGCACAGATGCTAGTAGACGGAGCCAGCTTTTCCTACGCACACACTGTCCTGACGGCACAACACCTCTGCTCTCCATCTCCACTCAGGCACAACGGGGACATCCAGGTTGGCCACGTCTCCGCCCACCTGAAGATGGATGGGGATCTGAGTCTTTGTCTCCAGGCCCATGGTTAACAATCATCTCTCCAAAATCTATCTTGGCTCCCAGTTATAGAAAGCCCTAAAGACCACCCTGGATGGTGTAGCGCAGTGGATTGAGTGCTGGCCTGCTAACTGCAAGGTCATAGGTTCAATTCCTGGTCAGGGCACATGTCCCCAGGTGGGAGTGTGTGAGAGGCAACCAACTGATGTTTCTCTCCCTCTCTTTCTCCCTTCCCCTCTCTCTAATAAATAAATAGAATCTTTAAAAAAAAAAATAATAAAACCCTAACGATAGATCAGTGGAAGAGACTAGGGAGTTTCTGTCTCCAAAGAAAGCCAATCTACCTCTGGTAGCTTTGAGACCTCTTCTGCTGCGGAAGCTGCACCTTCAACACAGTCTTCCTGCCTGAGATTCGGAGTTTGGCACAGGCCTGGGACGGTAATTCCACTTTGTTTCCCAAGGGAGAGGTTCGGCTACTTGGCTGCTGGGGGGCTGACTGACTTTCAGGGGAGAGTTTCTGTCCTGACAGGGACTTGTCCTGACTCTCCACTCTCACGCCAGCCAGGCAGTGGGTGCCTGAGTGTCGACTTCCATGAGGGTAAAAGTCAGTCGCCATAATCAATTGTATAAGTGATTTGTGAATCACTGTCAAGCTCTTGGCAGCCTGAAGACAGCAAGAAGCAATTAGTCTTCCTATCAACATGGTTTGTCAACATAAAAGGTTTGGGCAGAAGTGTCCTCCAGATGACAGTCACTTTTTGGCATGCCTGAGATGGCCACAGGCCTTTGTTGTTTATTCATCCTGCCCAGAAAGGCCCAGGGGGGGCAAGAGACGGGGGAGGGGTGCGAGCTGGGGGAGGGTCACAGCTGCGGTCCATCTGATCCCCATTCCCTCAGCAGCGCCAGGCTCAGTGGGAACCAGGCCTCAGCTTCCAGACCCCATTACCCCCCACCCCACCCCCAGAGAAGCAGAGACTCCTCCCAGCCTCCAGTGAGAGGGCAGGGCTGTCTCAGCCACCTGCTCCCCTGTCCTCGGCCAGAAGCCAATTACCCAGACCGAGGGGTAGCCAGGTCCCGAGAAAGGGACAGAGAATGGTGAGAAAATGAATCCAATGGAAGAGTGAATTACGATGGTAAAAGGTTGGCTTGTCGAGTGCTTGACAGGGGCAGCTTAGAGATGTTTTGCTTTAATTTGCATTTTCTCCTGACCACAAAAATAGGCAAGATTTTAAAAATGGGGGAAAAATGCATAGAATTACACAGACCCAAAACCAAAACCAAACAAAAGCCCACCTCTCATCCCACTACCCCAAAATACCAATTGATATCATTTTGGCCTATTTCCTCCCAATACATAGCATACTCTCTTGCTCAGTAAAGTGTCCTGAGCGCCTTGTAATCTTTAGGATAGATCCCTACCGACGCGAAGGCTTGCATTGTTTCGAGCAGCTGGGCTGGCCATTCCTGCCAACTGTCCCGGTCACCGTGCAGACCGGCCTTGATTTCTTTGCTTGTGCCTCCTTCTCCAACAAGGAGCACAGCACAGCCTTGGCTACTTGGAGGCAGGAGGCAGGCCAGGCCCAGGATAATCTCCCGGCTCCTGGGAACTGTAGGATTGTGGAAGGGATGGCTTGGAGTTCCGGTCTGCCCCGCCCTGACCCTTGCTTGCTGGCCGGGGTTGGGACATGGATGGTATCACTTCTTGATCACGCTGCTTGATTCATCTGCTATCTGCCACTTGCCTGGTTCCATTGATATCACCTACCACCTTGGCACAACATCTGATGAGGTCTTGTTTCTCATCCTGGCTTTCTCTACCCTTTGGCCCCCAATACTCGGTGTCTCCCCAGCCATCTCTTCCCAGGAATCTCCATAAATGACACCAGGGAGTATGAAGACATGATCCCTGCCCACGAGAAGCGCTGATGGAGACATTATAACTTAGTGTGAGGAGCTGCGTGGCTAGAGCTGGTCTGGGGACACAGAGGAGGGCCACCTCGGCTTGGGCAGGCTCACTTCTGGGCTGAGACTTGGAGGGTCCCAGGAGTTGACCAGGGGACTAGTGGACGAACAATCCTAGAAGAGGGAACTGCTTTGGCTGAGGCCAGAAGGAGAAAAAAGAGGGGGCACTGGGGCCTATAAAGCAGAGTTTGGGGCAAAGGTACCTCAGGCTCTTCCAGGTTGGGACTGTACCCCACCTGAGGGTGACTGTCCTGGGAGAAGCAAACCCTGGCAGGGACCTGGAAGGTAGCCACGTCTAAGCTGTCCCGCCCTTCCTGTCCCCTCCCCCCGCCACCCCCTGTCTCCCCTCTCTCTCTCCCCACCTTCCGTTCCTCCTTGCCTCGTTCCGTCTTTTTCTGCACCGTCTTTTTTTCTCATCCTTTTTTCCTTCGTTCTCTTTTTCTCTGTTTTCCTTCTTTCTCCTTCCTCCTCCCCTTCCTCCTCCCTGCGTCCCCGTGTCCCCACCCTCCCGTCATCCTCCTCACATCTCCCCCTCCTAAAAGCGAGGGGCAGCCCTGGTCCCTGCCCTCCAGGAGCTACAATCTCTCACAGGCTTATTTTGATGGCGTGCTGCCTCTCCCACCCCCACACCCCCAGGGGGGCCCTCCTGGCTGGGGTGCCCCCCATGCCCCCTGGAAGGGAGGTCCTGAGACAGGAGAGCCAGGAGCTCAAGGAAGCTGCCAGAGATCGGGGAAGTGAGAGCTGAGCTGACTCTCTTATTATTTTTCTCCCCTGGGGGCCCGGAGCAAAGACTTCTGGGCTCCAAGCCTTTATAGATCCTCACTCCCTTGGCAACCCAGCACTCCTGTCCAACCTGGAGTGTTTAATTACCAAGGAAAAGAATGATTTTTTTTTTTCCCTGAGAATCCATTTAATTATTTGATTGCACAGTAACCAAAGAGTGTGAGAGGCCTGTAGCCAGAAGGGACTTCAAAGCAATACCTTGATGTTGCTGAGTGGGGCATTAATGGGTTCTGAAGGCAGGAGATTGCTACAGAGGGGAAAGTATTCAAAGCGCCTCCCAATCCTGCCAGCAATCTCGAAAAATGCATAAACACTGGACTGCTCCGCCGGAGAGGGAAGGCGAGTTCAAAGGGACTGGGAGAGTTTTCATGTAAAGTTTAGAGTTTAAGGCGTGACTGTTGGCGATGGAGCCCGAGCGTTTGAACTCTTGTTTATTAAAAACAGTTTCCCAGCCATTCAGCAGGTTCCCAAAGACAACAGAGGAACGCGGACTTCTTCAGCGTGGAAGATTTAAAGGTCTCATTGATTTCTACCTAGGGTTCCCACTGCCCTCCCCCTGCCCCCATCCTCGCCCCGTGCCTCAGTGCTGGCTTTTTCTTTCTTTCTTTCTTTCTTTATTTTTTGATCAATTTTTAAAATCCCACTGTCAGAGGGAGGTGGCAGCAGAGAGGGAGGGAGAGGACGAGGTCTTCTCCTCCCTTGTTGTCAATCAGGGAGCAGGTGGTCCTGCCCCTGCTCCGCTTTGGGGGCGGGGGGCTGAGCTGATGTGTCCCCTCCCTGGGTCCCACGGGGAGTCAAGGGTTCGAGGGAGGTGACCTAGATTCTGGGCCCAGCTCTGGCCCTGGCTGGCCCAGTCGGGCTGCCAGAAGTGCCCCCCAACCACCCCCCGAGTGTCGCTGCTCATCCCTGTCTCCCCCGAGGCCAGAAAGGGCATCACGGGCACCTGCCTCCAGAAGGGACTCAGAGAAGGCCTTCAGCTAACCAGTTGCCAAGCCCAGACACATGGGCCAGCATCTTGCAGTGACCGCACACCGTCCCTTCATGAGAATGTTAAAGGTCACATGCTTTAAACTGATTCTGGGAGAGCTTTCGAGCCATTGGGCTCCTCTCGCTGGCTCTGACCTCCGAAGCCTCAGTTGTGCTGATACTGAGTCTTCCTGATATTGACTTGAGCTATAGTTGGGATATCGGGTCGATCCCATTGTTCCCATGCCAGGAGGAAATGAACTTTGGCTCATGGGCCAGGCTGGAACCCTGAGAGCTGGGACAACTCCGGGCAAAGCCATAGGAACCAAAGCCTTTGGAGTCCCTGGGGACTCCTTCCCTTCTTCTGCCCTGGACCTACTTGCTTGGAAAAGCAACGGAGGAGCCAGGAGACCCTCAGGAAGCTTCAGCTCAGCCTGGGCCTCACCTTGAAGCCACTGAGATCCCCTGTCCCCTGTCCCCTGTGCCCTGAGCCATCAGGAAGCATACAGCACAAGGTGGCCAGGCTCCCCCTAAACCTGGGTCTCTCCACCCAGCTCTGTGCTGGTTAAGAAGTCTTTCTGGCTTGATGAAAATATCAGTGGATGTAGAGATAAAAGCAGAAGAAATGTGGGCGGGGGCAGAGGTGAACGCTTACTTGGCCTTGGGCACCACAGGGGCAAACAGTGTGTGACTGTGGCCATATAAACACGTGCGTATGTATGTAATAATAATGTAATATTAGGTTACTGTTGACTGACCAGGGGGCTTCTTTGTTCTGCTTGTCGACCCTCTTTCTTCAAACCAATTCGGAAACACGGATCTGATTTTGTAGAATGTAAGGGTTTCCCAATTGTTGTATCTCAAGTCCCCTGTATTCAGTACAGAGAGACTTGCTCAGGGTACTTTACAGTTAGAGCGACACACTTCTAATTACCTGATGGGTGAGAATAAAAAAAAAAAAAAAACAACTTCAAGTTAGCATTCAGAGTCCTTTTTAAAATAGATTTTATTTATTATTTTTAGAAAGAGGGGAAGGGAAAGAGGCAGAGAAGGAGAGAGACATCAATGTATGGTTGCCTTTCACCTGCCTCCAGCGGGGGACCTGGCTGGAGACCTGGCTTGCAACCTGGTTATGTGCCCTGGCTGGGAATCGAACCAGCGACCTTTGGGTTTGCCAGCCCGAGCCTTTTCCACTGTGCCAACGGCCAGGGCAGAGCCATTTTTTAAAAGATCAATTTTATTGGAGTGTAAATTTGTATAAAATGCTTCCTTTTACCACAATCAAGACATAAAACATTTTCTTCATTCCTGCACTCTTTTGAAGTGAACACTGACTTTTCTGCCTATCACCAGTAGCAGTCACCAGCCAGTTTGCTTTCTGTCACTATAGCTGAGTCTAGCCTGGTTTCTCAGCCTGGACTCTGTGGTCACGTGGGGTCAGATGCTTCTTTGCTTTGGGGGCTGATCTGTGCCTTGTCAGATACTAAGCAGCGTCTAAGCCTGTGCCCACTCGATGCCAGGAGCATATGCCAACTTGTGACAAACTGAAAATGTTTTTCAGATATTTCCAAATGTCCCCTGAGGGCAAAATCTCTCAAAGTGGAGAAATCCAGAATTCCTTATATAGAAGCGAATCATACAGGATGCCCTCTTTCATGTTTGGCTTCTTTCATTCGGTCAAGTTTTGAGGATTCAGCCCCGTTGTGTACCTAAGTAGTTTGTTCCTTTTTAGGGCTGAGTCTTAGTCCATTGTACGGATGTACCACAACTTCTTTATCTATTTACCTGTTGCTGGAAATGGGAGTTGCTTTTACTTTTATAAATGTGTTAAAAACATCCATTTATAGTCGGTATGCATATATGTTTTCTCTTAAAGAGTGAAGTCATTTGGGGTGTATGTAACTATATTTTTAACTTTAGAGGTAACAGCCAAACTGCTTTCCAAAGTGCTTCTATCATTTTATCTTTCCATAACAATCCCTGAAAGTGCATGAGTTCCAGTTGTCCCATAGCCTCTCTAATATTCCATCTGATTAAGCATTTTAACTCTAAACTTTCTAGTCCCTGTGTCGTATTTCTCATTGCATTTCTTTGACAGCTAATGGCATGGATCACCCTTTTGTGTGCTTATTGGCTGTTCATAGGTCTTGTTTTGGGAACCAACTGATCACATCTTTTACCTCTTTTAAAAACTGGGTCATTTGTTTTCATATTATTGAGTTATAAGAGGTCTTTGTACATTCAATCCTTTAATTATGTCTTTGGACATCACATACTTTTGATTTTGATGAAGTCCTCCAATTTATTCATTTTTTGATGGTTCTGTTGTGTCTTTTCTAAAACATCTTTGCATACATACACCAAGGTTAAAAAGATTTTTAAATATTTTTCCTCCAATTTTTAAAAAATGATTTTAGCTTTTGTAAAATTTAACTCTGTGATTGACGTTGGGTTCATTGTTGTCCATAGTGTGAGATCAGAGTTAAGGTTCATTTTCTTTCCCCATATGGAAATCCAGTTTTTCTAGCACCATATTTTGAATAATCCTCTGATGAATTATTTCAGTACCCTTATTACAAATCAACTAACCGTATGTGTGTGTGTGTATTTCTGGATTTTCTAGTGTATTCCACTGACACATTTATCTGTTTTTATGCTAATGCCGCTCTATCTTACTTACTCTAGTTTTATAATAAGTCTTGAAATCATATAACTGCCCAATTTATTAAAAATTTTTTGGCTAGTTTAGATCCTTTGCATTTCTATACAAATTTTACAATTAGCTTATCACTTTCTACAAAAATAAATAAATAAAAATGAAAACCTCTGGGGTTTTGAATAGGACTGTGTTGAATTCATAGATAAATTTGGGTAAAAATAACAACATAACAACACTGAGCCTTCCAACCCATAAACACAGCATATGTTACCATTTATTTAGGTCTTTTAAAATTTCTCTCAGTAATTAATGTTTTGTCATTTTCAGTGTATACATTTTGGATATATTCTGTTCAATTTACCCCTAAGTATTTTATGGGGTTGTTTTATGCTATTTTACATGTTATTTTAAATGTTATTTTTCAGCTGTTCTTAGGTAGGATAGAGACATACATTTGATTAAAATTTTTTTGACCTATCCTGTGCCCCTGTTGAACTCATTTATTTCTATCACCTTTTTAACAAGTAGATTCATAAAGATTTTTCATGTACTCAATTATTTAATACACTGACTAGAATAGGATATAAAAAGTTAAAGTTTATGAGCTCAGGTATCCTTGCTCACTTTCAATGTTAAGCAGAAGTATTCAATTATTTATCATTAAGTTTAATGCAGTGGTAGGTTTGCTGTAGACACTCTATTATAAATCAGGTTGAAGGTGTTCCCTGGTATTTCTATTTCTTCAGAGTTTCTTAAATGAGTACAAGTTTTACTTGGTCAAATGCTTTTTCTATGTCCATTGATTGGACCATATGAGTTTTCTCCATTGTTGTATTAGTGTAATGATTTACATTGATTGATTTTTAAATTTGAAACCATCCTTGTATTCCTGGGATGAACCTCACCCAGTCATGATTTATTAAATATTTTAATTATTGCTGGACTTGAATTGCTAATGTTTGATTAAACAATTTTACATCCACATTTATGAGAAATATTGGTTTATAGTTTTCTTTCTATTTTTTGGTAACCTCTGTATATTTTGGGATCAGGTTATGGCTGGTCTCATAGAAAGAGTTGAGAATTGGTCCCTGTTTTCTGACAGAATTCATGAAAGATTGGCATATACCTTCCTTAATGATTGAATTTACCAGTGCAGCCAATGGGCCTGAAATTTTCTTTGGGGGAAGTTTTTAAATTACAAATTCAATTTCTTTAATAGTTTAGGACTTTTTTCAATATTCCATTTCTTCCTGGGTCAGTTTTGCTCAAATGTTTTCATTTATCTAAATTGTTAAATTTGTCAACAAAACATTGCTTGGGATATTTCTTTGTTATCCTTTAATTATCATTAAATTTTCTAATTATGTCCTTCATTTACGATAAAGATAACTTGTGTTGTCTCTCTTTTTTTCTTGACTAATCTGGTTAGAGGTTTACAACTTTATTGATATTTTCTATGAGTTAAGTTTTGGTTTTATTGACTTTTTCTACTGTAAATCTATTTTCTATCTGATTTCTGCTCATATTCTCACTGTTTCCTTACTTCTGCATTATTTCCTTTTCTTTTGCAGTTTCTTAAGATGGAAGTTTAAATAGGTGATTTCAGGTTTTTCTGTATAGCATTTAAAGATATATGTTTGCATCCAAGCACTCCACTGGATACCTTCTCCACATTTTTATATGATGTGGTCTTATTATTATTATTCATTTAAAAATATGTTCTAACCTCTCCTGACTTTCTGATTCTGTGCTATTTAAACTTATGCTGTTTATTCTCCCAATATTTCAGAGTTTCCCAGATATTTTTGGGGGGTCCTTTATTTCATTTTGTTTCATCAGTGAATATAATCTACAGTTTTAACTTGTTACATTTATTGATAGCTGTCTTGTGATATAATAAATGGCCTATATTGAATACTACATGTGCATTTGAAAATAATGTGTATTCTATGAACACTAGATAGTGTTCTATTTTTGTCAATGAAGTCAATTTGATTGACAGTATTGTTCAAATATTTTAAATCTTTACTGATTTTTTTTGTCAATTTGCTCTATCAGTTCTGAGAGAAGTTTAAAATCTATAAGTATCAATATAATTGTGGATTTTTTTCTTCTTTAATTCTGTCAGTTTATGCTTATGTATTTTGCAGCTCTGTTTTGAACCTATATAATTGTATACAATTTTCCTTTCACCTATAGAAATTGTTTTTCATGTACAAAAACTTAACATTAAAAATGTATTCAAAACTGTCACCCCTTTATGTCCTTAATAGGTATATGCTTAGAAATGCTTCCCCACCTGAGTAAATAATTAAATTTTTTGTTCCTCCTACCAAATTTCCCCAAATTATTATTATTATTACTTTAATCTTTTTTTGAAGATTTTATTTATTATTTTTCAGAGAGAAGGGAAGGGAAAGAGGCAGAGAGGAAGAGAAACATCAATGTATGGTTGCCTTTCCCCTGTCTCTAGCTGGGGACCTGGCCAGAGACCTGGCTTGCAACCTGGTTATGTGCCCTAGCTGGGAATCGAATCAGTGACCTTTGGGTTCATAGGCCAGCACCTTATCCACTGAGCCACCAGCCAGGGCCCTAAATGATTGATTTAGCTATTTCTTCTCTTTTGCCTGATTTTTTTTAGGTGGTGCATTTTCTCAATTGGTATCTACATCTAGGGCTCTACATCTCTCAAGTTGAACCCTGGGGCTATCAACTCCCTTGCAAATTAAACGGAGATCTTCAAAGGACCAAGAAAAGGCAAGATTACCCTCTTACGAAAGTAGCCACTGGGAAGACTGGGTATCCTGTCACTTCTACCTCAGTTGTGCTGCTCCTATGGGAAGATCATGGAGAGATGGTCTCATTATCATTCTCCACCCCAGGGAGGGGGTTCCTCACAGAAGGCAGCCCCAGGAGGTCACAGGTAGCCACTTCCATTAGGCCAAACCAGTGACTAGAGGTTGATATGTACCCCCGGGCACCCCCTTCCTGTCTACGCTTTCCCAGACATTGCTGACCCACATGGCACCGGACTCCCACATGCATCGGATGCCATCAGGTCTGGAGAAGCGGGGCAGGAGCAGGAGACAGAGAAATAACATGCTTTGAGCACAATGTGCCAGACCTACATGTAAATATGCAACTTCACTTGACCCTACAACCATACCTGCACTGTGTGGAGGTACCACCCCAGGTTGCTGGGATGCTGGGCAAGGCGACCAGGCATTTCCTTGCAATCTGGGTGTGGGAAACCATCAGACAGAGCCACTCCAGGGGAAGGACTGGGGTATGGGCAGAAGGTGAGGATTGAAAAGAGCGAGTGCAAGGTCCAGGCAGGTTGACCCTAGAGGGACAAACACATGCCCAAAGGCTAAGGCTGAGGGGGTCAACTTTTTCTTGACGGAAGCTCAACAGTTTCTGCCCCTGAAGCTGGAGAGAGAAAACAGTGAAGCGAAATGCCCCTTTCTTCCCTCACTTCATTTCTACAACCCAAGTTCAAGTTCACTTCCTATCCTCCCCACCCCGCAACACAAGCAGGTTCAGGACCTCTCAAGACAAGCTGCGTGTCCGCTTGCTTGCAAGAGCATCCCCAAGGAACAAAGTTTGGGTACAGGAGGTTTGGAAGGTCTCGGCATCAACTGAAGTTTTCCACTAACTAACCCATCAGACTTAAGCAGGTTTCCCTGCAGCGAGGGGAGGGAACGTCCTAAGTTCTAACACAGTGCAGGGGCGCTGCGGGGTGAGCGGTTGACTTTCACCTCCTACAGCACCTCGGACTGCCCAGCCCCGTCTCAGGGGTCAGAACAGGGTGTGGGCAGGAGGTAGCAGAGATGCTGCCTTCGGAATCCTCCCACCAGACAGCCCTGCTTCAAAGCTTGTTCCAGATGGGGCCGCCCGGACTCTCACTCTAGATCTTAGTAGCCCAGGGCCAGAGAGCGGAGCAGCCTCTTATTAAACCTCAAAGAGTTCTTTGTTCTATAGCTGGGGACCGAAAATTCAGGGCAGCGTCTTTTGGCTGGTTGCTTGGAGGTTGCTGGGAGAATCCCTCTGTGAGACAGAAAGAGGTTTGGACCAACATCACAAGGAGAAGCCAGCTCTTTTCTGCTTTCTGTTCCTTGCCTAAAGAGGCTGTGTCCACTTCTGTTTTGTTTTGGTTGTTTTTTTTTTTGTTTTTTTTTTAACAAAGAAACAGAGCTTCAAGCTTGCCTTCGGTATTCACCACATGGCAGTCCTGAGAGCTATAGAGGCCTTGGTGAAGCCCCCAGAGATCCAGCCTTGATTGGGATGAGGTGGGAGCCCCCAGGGGACTTTCATGTGCCATCAACACTGAGGCCCACTGGCTTATTAACTGTGGTCTTGTTTACATATTTGCCTTTGATGCTGATCATGGTATCATGGTGATCATGGACGGGGAGTCGGGGGGTGGACACCTCTTTGCATCCTAGCAGAGAGAGACGGCTATGCACCCTTGCTCTGTGATTGAAAGTCTACAGTGGCGGCCCCTAATAAATCAATCCCTTGACCCATTCTGGCCCAGAGCAAAAAAAAAGTTTTTCTGTCATCAGTATCAGCTAGCGCAGGGCCTGAGGGTGGAACACGCAACTATAAATACAGCATCTCCCTGCCTCGGAGCTGTTGGTGGTGTCTCCCACCACTTAATCACAATCCTGATTAGGAATTTCAGGGCTGGTTCCTCCAGCAAAGCTTTCCCTCACCATCCTAAGCCCCTCCCATTCCCACCTCCCTTCCCATAGAGTTCCCTCTGCCCTTTGAATTTATGAAGCCTGTGTTGAAGCCTCTATTCACCATCAGCCCAACGAGAAACATCCACCTGGTCAGGGCAGGGCCGGCCTCTAGTCTCTTCTGAGTTCCCAAGCACCTGTCAGGCCTGTACGTGCTCCAGAAACATTCTTAACTGGGCTAATTCTGTGATGCTGATTCTCCTGTAAGCGGATTCTCCTGGAGCCCTCCAACCTCAGTTTTCTTAGCTGATAAATGGGGACAATATTCACACAGAAGCATGGCCATGATGTTTAAAGAAAGCGTAAGGAACCCCTTTTCTGTACCAGGCCATGTTCTAGGTGCTTTATTTGTATTAACCCATTGGGCCTTCCCCAAACCCCACAAGACAGGCCCTGTTATAATCCCTCATGGGACAGCGGGGCAGCTCTTTCTTCCTTTTCCCTTCTGTCCCATGAAGGAAGCACAGACACAAGCTACTGAAGGCCAGGGTTGTGGGAGGAATCTCTAAATTCAAGGTCGAACCTTCCTGCTTTAGAAACAGAGTCCCTCTCTTGGCTCTCCCCTCACCTCTCCCCACTCCCTAGGCGGCCACCTCATCCCTGCCTTTCGGGAATAAACTCAAGGGGCTGGCTTTTTTCCTTCAGCACATCAAGGTGGCTCTAGTTTCCTTAAGCACCTCATCTCCAAGACAAATAACGCTCCCACCTGCAGCCAGGGGTGGGTTGGAAACCATTGTTTTCTTTCTACCCCACAGGAGGGGTCTTTCACGGGGAAGAGGACACCTTCAGACTTGGACCTGTCCCTGGAGGAGGTCCCAGTGCTACCTGCTCTGTTCCACTCAGGAATGTGGTTGAAGTTAGCTCTGTGGGACGCTGGCCAGGTAGGAGGACGGGTTGGTCCAGGGGGCTCACACCTGGTTCCCGTCAGCTGACCCGCCTGGCGTGACCCGTGGAGAACAGCGGCGCATGCGTGCGGCATCGTGGGGCAGATCAGAAATGCAGGGAAGACGGCGCAGAGGCGGTCACAGATGCACCGGGCAAACCCTGGCGCTGAGGGCGAACCGGACCCCCTCACGAACCAGCCAGGAGTTTGCTGGAGCACAGGGCGTGGGGCGAAAAAACACGAGAGGAGGTGGGACACCTGGCCAGGGACCCATTCGGAGCACCCAGCGCCTCCATTCTGCGGCCTCCGTTTTCAGGGTGCGGCTCAAAGTCCGTCACTTGGGGGTGACACTATCCCAGAAGGCTGCAACCAGCACCCAGAAAGATGAGCTGAAAACAGGACCACGTGGCACGGAGCAGCGGTAAGTGCTGTTTCGTGAGTCCTGCTTTGCATTTTACATGTTTGGAGGCATGCAGGTGTGGCTGGGCACATGCCTCTCCTAGGGAGGGCCGTGGCTGCTCCCAGCATGCGGCCGTGGGTTGTTCGTGGGTCACAGCCCCGAGCAGCGGGGCCCAGCGGAATGTTCCAGCCGCGTCCTGGTCCACCTGGAGAGGCTCTGCCCGGGCGCCTGGGAGCGGGAGGGCCGCCGCCGGCACCTGAGGCCCTGCCACTTTGAAGACTTAACTACATCGGCTGTGCAACTGCCCTTGCTGAGTGCAAAGCATTTTCCAGGAAGCGGCGGTGGGTGTGTGGACTCTGCTTAATTAAAACAGGGAGAGGTTGACACCAGGGACCTTTAGAGGTTTTTGATCTCCTTCCCTGCCCGCTTTCCAACCTGAGGGGGGAAGAAATCTTTTCCCTACTCTTTCTTCTCCATCCTCTCCCGTCTTCCGCAGACCTGGCAGGGGCCCCTCCCCGAGCCTCCTCCTCCTCCTCCTCCTCCATCGCGAAGGTCTGCATTCTGGGTGCACTTGCTGCTTAGAAGGTTGTTTGTTGGGCAAATTAGCCATTCCCTTGGAAAAACGAGTTTGGTCTTGACCGTGTTAAAGGGTTTTAAAAATATATCCGGTTTCCCTACAAAACAACATGAAAATATTTTATATTGCAGATTTGGAAAAAATTCTCTGTGTTACTTGGCAGTGGCATACATAACATAGGTGTTGGGGTGAGCAGGCTCAAGTTCAAGTTCTGGCCCCGTCCCTTACTAACCGTGGCCTTGGGCCAGGGAGCTTCCCTGAGCGTCTCTTCACCTGTACAATAGGGTGAATGCGTCGAGGTGTGCGGAGGGTAGAACGCAGTGCCTGCTGGGACCATTCCGCTGTGCTCAAACAGGTCGTGCTGTGATGGCAGATTTCATGGTTCATGCCTCTCGACATCCAGTAAGTATAGAAAGTCAGAGCCAGGAAGCAGATCGCCCATCCGGCTCCTTTATTTTGCATGTGGAGGAAACTGAGAGCTGGAGACAGGAAGCAACATGCCAGCATCCCGGGATGGATAGATCAAATAGATTATACCTGTATCGAGGCCTCTTGGCTGAGTTTATAACCAGTCTCCCCTGGAGGGTGGCTTTTAAGGTATCAGAAGAGTATATCCTGCCCCCTCAGTCCTGGGGGATCAGCAGGCCATGGTCTAGTTCGGAGCAGAGCCTGACTGTTCGCAGAACCTTTTTATTTTGACGGTTCTCATCTCATTCCCAGGAACTAGAGGCAGGCAGGACTGCCAGTGTCAACAATCTGTCTCTTTGCAAAAAAGGGAAACTGAGGCCCAGAGGGTTAACTGTCCAGGGCAAGGCCACGCAGCTAATACGTGGTAGTTGCAGGGCCTCCAACTGATAAATACAGCAGGGCAGGTACCTTGTAGTGAAACCCTGAAAGTGTGGGCTGCCAGGTGTAGATGGCGACCTTCTGCTGCGTGATGTACAGTAAGTAGAGTCAGTCCTCCCTTACCAACACTGATAGGTTCTTGGAGCCGCGGCAGAAGGATGTGGAATGAAAGACACTTCACCACAAAGTGATATTAACAGGAGTTACGTTCCTACGGCATCTCATCAACATGGTCATGACTCGATGTTGTTTGAGGTCCTGTTGCAGCCAAATGAAAAGCAGCTGCTGGGATTCAGGCCTTCCACAAGTCCGCTGTGTGCTTGTGCCTGGGGCCCCACCTGGGAGGGAGGGAGACCCGTCAATGCACCCGATGTGTGGTCACGTCCTTTTAGGTGACAATGAAGATGCGTTAAGTTAAGCTCATAAATCTCCTCTGACTCAGGGAGACCCCGTGAGTGTTAGTTCCCTGCTCACTCCTGCAAGGGGGCTGCACCTGCTCCGGCCCCAGGGCCCTGGACAGTAGGTGGAACCATTTATTGGTGCCTGTGTGACTGTAAGGTGCATTAAGGACCCCAGGAGGTAGATCCTAGGGTGCAGCTGTCCTATCTCAGGCCTGTAGGTTTGGTGTCCGTGGTTGTCTCTAAGTTGTTGTAAACCGAGCATGGTTTTCCAAAGTCTTCTACTGGCAAACGCCTATTATTATTTTTATTGATTGAGAATTCCTTCATCCTACACCTCACTATGGGCCATCCTGATCATCTCATGGAATTCTCACCATAACCCCATCACCCCATTTTGCCTACGAGGACCCAAGACTCAGAGAGGCTATGTTACTTGACTGAAGGTTACACAGCTGACAGGTGATAGAGACTGGGGAAGATTAGCTCTGGGCCCTCATGATTGGAGAAATTAAGCCGCCTCCTAGTTTTGATTGGCAGCCAGGAGGTGATGACTCGAAACATGTGATGGGGAAGGGAGTGGGGTTTGTTGGAAGAGCCTGACCTACTGGGAAGCCATTGGCCAGGGAAGTTATTTGAAGCTGTTGGCCTCTTATTCATTCATGGTCCTGGAATTCATGGTATCACAAGTTCAGAGACTTAAAAATGATGCAAATGTATTATAGTCTTAAAGGTCAGATGTCTGAAATGTATTGACTGGGCTAAATTTCAAATATCCCCAGGCTGGTTCCTTCTGGAGTTTCTTTTGGTTCATGGGTCCTCCTACACTCCTTGGCTTGTGGGCCCTTCTTTCACCATCAACATGCATCACTGCCATCTGCTTCTGTCATGCATCACCTTCTCTTCTGACTAACACCCTCTGTGTCCCTCGTAAAGATCTTTGTAACTCCGTCAGGCCTACTCAGGCCTATCCATCTAAAAATTCTTAATTTAACCCTATCTGCCAAGTCCTTACTGCTATATAGGGAAACATTCTCAGGTTTTAGAGATTAGGACATGAATATACTTAGTTTATCACACTAACTAGTCCTAAGACAGCCTATCCTGCCTTAAGACCTCTTTTTAGATTCTGATAACTGTCCTTTATGTCCAAAGTAATACTGGTCAGCTGTCTCAATAGTGTGCTGGCAAATAGGTCATAACTGGCTTTCTAAATTAAAAACAACAACAACAAAACCTCAAAACCCTGATTTGTAGCCTTTGCCAATTTCTCTGGTGCAAATTTTCCCACTCAGCCTGACTTTAAGCTACAGCGTGACTGTGATGCGGAGAAGATACGCCACCATGGGCTCTGGCACAACCAGTCTTGTTGAAACATAACCTAATAATACATCTTGCTGGTTGTTTTGTTGTGCTTTAATTTTGTAACATTCCAATTGCTTTGCTGCCAAAGCAAACACCCTACTGAGCGGAGATGCTGGCTGAGTTTCTGGGGCCTCCCCTGCCCTGCCTCCTCCTTTGCTATCTGCCCCAGGTTTGACCACTAGATGAGATCTTAACTGAAGCCCGGTTCCCGCTCTTTCCTGGAGGTATTTGTTTTCTTATTTTGCTTTGGTTTTGGTTTCACTTTTTGTTTTTAAATAATTATAGATCCAGAGGAAGTTGAAAAACAAACCTACAGATGCCTCATGTACCCTTCCCTCAGTCTTCCTGAATGACAATATCTTGGATAATTATAGCACGTTATCAAAACCAGGACATTTACCTTGGGACAATTCATAAAGCATAGGCGGCTTCACCATTTTTGTGTTCACTTGTGTGTGTGTGTGCGTGCTAGTTCTATGCAATTCTATCATGTGTGTGGATTGGTGTCACCACCACCAGCATCAAGATACAGAAACCTGGCTGGTGGCACAGTAGATAGGAGCTGGCCTATGAACCCAAAGGTCACTGGTTCAATTCCCAGTCAGGGCACGTAACCAGGTCGCAAAGACACGTCTCTAACCAGGTCCTTAGGTGGAGGCAGGTGAAAGGCAACCATACATTGATGTCTCTCTCCCTTTCTTCCTCCCTCCCTTTCCCTCTTTCTAAAAATAATTTAAAAAAAAAAAAGAGAGAGAGAGAAACTTTTAAAAAAGATATAGAAGTGTCCCCTCACCAGCACTCCTCCCCCATGGGCAACTCCTCATCTGTTCTCTATCTCCATAACTTTGTTATTTCAAGAATGATATATAAATGGAATAAAACAGGATGTGACCTCCCCAGATTGGGTTTTTTTTTTTTTTTTTACTCTGTATAATTCCCTTGAGATCCATCCAAGTCATTGTGCATATCAGTAGTTCATTCCTTTTGATCACCTTTGGTAGTACCACTGTTTAACCTGTCACCCATGGAAGGACATTTGGGTCGTTTCCGGTTTTGGATTGTCACCTGTAAAGCTGCTCTGAACATTCAGGTCTAGGTTTTTGGGTGAACCTGAGCTTCATTTCTCTGGGATGAATGTCCCAAAGTATAACGGCTGGGTAGGGTGTTTGTATGGTAACAACAATAAATGCCTTTGAAACCTTAGGGGGTGCATTCCTAATGCAAGGAGATTATATCACGTAGACTTCATGATGGTGGTAGGAGAGGCCTAGAATGTTCTAGAACCAGGTCTTGCCATTGCTGTCAGAGACCTTAAAACCTGAGCCTGCTATACAGGGACCCCACAAATAAGAGACCGGCAGCAGCTTCAGGAGAATGAACTAAGGTCCATTTCCTAACTCTCAGTCCAACCCCTCTCCTGACTAACTCTCCCATTTCCCCCTTTATCCACAGGGCTCCTGCCCGTATCTGAGAAGGCCCCCTGCTGCCCTAAGGCACTTGGCTGGTGCTCACTCCTTCCCCTCAGTCCTTCTCCCCCTGAGACCCCTTCCTCTTCCTTCTCCCCATCGCCAGCCTAACCGTCCCTCCTGGAAGCCTCCCTGTCTTTCCCAGACATTCCTGGTTTCTCCTTGCCTTGATCCGGTACTGGAAATAGTAAGCGACTTCCAAACCTTCTTTCAGTCTCCGATCCCTTTGTTCAAAGGAAGTTGTACCCAGGAAAGTACACAAATAAAATGATCACGGCAGAGCCCTCAGATTCAAGTCAGAGGGCAGGAGAAGGGAGCCTGGAGCCCTCCACTCTGGGCCCCCCACCCTCAGACACGCACCCACCCACCTCCCCCCCAACCCGCACCATCTCTGGAGAGTTCCCTGGGGCTGCAAACTCCTGGCCCGATGGCAAAACAGAGCATTTAACAATCTATCACTAAAACAGAGCATTTAACGATCTATCGCTGTTTCATTCTTATGCTGAACTCCTGGCTTCCCTAGAAGTCCCTCTTCCCTCTCTCTCTCTTGCTCAGATGACAATGCTGCTTTTTCCGTTGAGCTTTGGAGTCCTCTGTGCTAAGCCTCACCCCTCCAGCCTCCCGCCAGGAGGTGCATCTTTCTTGTGTTAGTGGGTGCTGGCGAGTAGTCGGCAAGTCTTTCAGCTGGAACCTCAAAGGCTGGTGGGTGAGGCTGGAGCCAGGCAGCAAGGGGGTCCCTTACACCAGGGCTGGCTTTGCTGATAAATGGTGGTACGGCCCCGGGCCAGGCCCTTTACCTTCAGGGGCCTCGTCTACCTCCATCTGGCATGGCATTTTGCCTACACAGTGCTTAGGGACTGTCTACCTATATATCTCATTTCGTAGCAACGAATGTGTGTTGGGTGCCTGCTGGGTGTAGAGCACTGGGCAAGCTTGGGCCGGGAGTGGGAAGACAAGAGTAAGATGTGGTTCTCACTCTGATGGCAGAGACTCGAGGTCTCACCTCTTCCCCTCCCCGCTGCTACCAGAAAACTATGTTTCGTAGCAACAGCCCAGCTGACGTTCATTCAGTGTCTGCTCCATGCTGAACCGTTGACATTCATTCGGACCTTCATGACCAACCAGGAGGGAATGATCCCCAACCCATGGTCAGATGAGGAAACTGAGATTTGGCGTCTTTCACCCACGTGCCAAGGGCTGGGATGCAAGTCCCCTGAGTGGTTGACCTGGAACTCACGTGTAACCCCCGCTGGTGATTCGGGCATGTTTAATGGGCGGCCAGGTTGATGTGCGAAGAGAAACTGAGCCCTTTCTTCACCGCCACTCCCTGGAGAGGAAGCTCAGTCTCTGGCCCCTGTGGCCCCTCAGTAGGGGGCGACCACCCCCAAATGGGGCATCTGCAGCCGGCACTAAAGGGCTAAGAACCCGTGGTCCTGCTCAGGGGGGAGACCAGGATCTGCGTCCTTCTGACAAATCCAGCAGCAGCCGGTAGTTCGGCCACGGGGCAGGGAGTTCCCACACAACCATCCCCATCCTCATTAGCCTGCTGATTACTTATTGTTTCTCACCTGGGTGGGGAGCCCAGGCCAGCGCGCAGGCAGCCAGAGGAAAAGAGGCTCCCAGGAGGCCACTCGGAAGGGAAGGAGTGGGAAGAGGTGCTTCAACTCTTACACAGGAGCTCCGAAGCTGGGGACCAGCCCAGCATTTTGTTGTGTCTGTCCTGTCCCCCCTTCGGCTCTGCAGAGGGCCTGGCTCAGGGCAACTGGGAGAGAACCATGGGCCTTTCCAGGGGGAAGAGATGCGCAACAAACAGTAGAACCAAGGAGTAACTACAGAGGTGTTGGCCAGTGCCAAGTGCGCTGGAAAACAGAACAAATGGAGCAGGACAAAGGGGTGGGTAAGGTGGTGGGCAGGGGGCTTCATGCAGGTTACCATGTTGATACGGAGGCCGGTAATAAAGTTGTTGCGTAAACAAAATTGAAACAGATTCAGAGACCCATAGGCTGAGGGCCGTTGGAGGTGAGGGGATGGGGGTGCCGGATGAAAAACGTGAAGGGACTGAGAAGTCCAGGTCAGTAGCTACAGATGGTCTCAGGGATGTAAAGTTGAGCACAGGGCAGATAGTCAATGTATTGCAATAGTCACATATGGCAGGACCAGGTGGGTCCTGGAAAGCGGGCCAGTCACTTTGTCACGTATACGACTGTCTACTCACTAGGAGGTACACCTGAAATAATGCAAAGTAATATGAAATGTAAAAAGTCGACGAAGTGCAATGGAACACATTCAATCAAGAAAATAAAGTTGAAATAAAAGAGAGATAGAGAGGGAGAGAGAGAGAGAGAGAAAGAAGCCTGGCAGAGAAGGTCATCCAAATAAAGCTGGACAGCAGCGAGGGAGCTGACCATCTGAGGGTCTGGGGGAAGAACATTCTAGAAAGAGGAAACAGGGCAAAGGCCTCAGGGACTGCTTGCTTCTGATAGGTGGCAAGTTGCCTGAGAGCAGGGGCTTTGTTTTCTTCACCAACCGCTCCCACCCCTGCCTGGTTGTGAGCACGGCCTGGCGCAGGTGGGCGCTGGTGTTGGCTGAAAGAATGAACCGTTAGCCTGCCCAGGGCAGCGACAGGAATAGCCGGTGTGCCACCCCTGCCTGGTTGTGAGCACGGCCTGGCGCAGGTGGGCGCTGGTGTTGGCTGAAAGAATGAACCGTTAGGCTGCCCAGGGCAGCGACAGGAATAGCCGGTGTGGACGGGGCGTGTTTCAAACCTCTGGCCCCGTGGTCCTCAACGCCACATCCTGCCCGTGGAAAGTGGCCCGGGGAGCTCCAGCAGCCCTGCTCCCGCAGCTCAGACCTGAGTTTCACCCCCGTCCTTGCGTCCGTCCCTTTCGCCCTGCAGTTGGTGGAGTGCCCCCAGCCACCCCCTCGCGCAATTCTGCAGCCTCCGTGCTGCTGCCCTCGAACTTGGAGCCCGTATCCCACCCCGCTTTGTGTGAGAGCCAAGCTAAATATATTTGGGGGCTGTTGTGCTTTTTTCGTGTTTCCTTATGAGTCAGTCTCTCCAGCTTTTTCATCATTTCTTCCCCGTGAATGGTTGGCAGGGAGCAGGGCCTGGTTCCCGGGCCACCTGCTGGGTGGAAGAGCCCCACCCCCACCCATGGGCCCCAGTCCTGCCTGCGTCTTCAGGCTGGGCCAGCTTCTCTCCAGGGGCCACCTGGTGACATCACGAAAACGGGAGACACAGCCTCAGACTTGAGAGAAGGGTTCCCACCCAGGAGAACTCAGGCACTCAAATGTTTGTTGAGCACTTACTATGTGCTGGGCCTTGTCACAGGGCTGGGGAATCAAAGGGCCAGAAGATAAACGTATGAACAAATAATTATGATGATAATATTAAAAGGAACTTAGAAAAAAGTTCTTGGCTTAGGCGCCCCAGGCAGGGACAGTCCTATTTCCCATGGTGACAAAAGGGGTATGAAAAGCTTATGAGGCATTTTGGTGTGGAATTAAGAGCAAAAAATTTAGGGACAGATCTGGGTTCAAATCTTGGCTCTAGTGTGTCTTAGTGGTACAACCCTTGGCTGTTTATTTACACTGGCTGAACCTCAGTTTTTAAACCTATAAAATGGGGCTAAGAGTGCCAACCTTGTAGGGTTGTGGAGGGATTCAATACGATTACGTAACTGGTAGTCATCATGATGAGGAAAGGAGACATCATTACGCACCTACTCCCTGCTACTCCAAAGTGTGGTCCAGGGACCAGCGGCATCTGCCTCACCTGGGAGTTGGGAGAAATGCAGACTCTCCGGTCCACCCTAGAGTCATAGAGACAGAGTCAGCTTTTTAACAAGATCCGCAGGTGATTCCAAGTTTTGTTCATTTCCCCACCTGGTGGCCTGGGTCATTGGGAGGGTGGATGAGAGTGGATGTGGAGCAATTTGAAGCTTGGAGGAGGTGCTGTCCACGGGGTACCAAGGGACAGGCAGTTGGAGTCCAGGGCCAAGACACGTCAAGGTGACAACATCAGATGAGCTGATATTCCCAACACCCCCAAGCCTGCTGGCAGCAAGACGCCAGCACCTTTTTCAAAGGCCAGTGTTTTAGATGCCTCCTCTTTGTCCCATGAGCAAGAGAGGCACTCTCTCCCTGGGGTTATGACGATGACGGAATTCGTGACACATGACAGATGGCAATTTCTTACCACGTATACTCACACCCCTAAGGAGGAGGGCACTGCCTGCAAGGCAGGGCCACGTGGGAATTGCTCTTGGGCACGAAGTGAAAAACCAGGGGCTGAGGGAGGCAGGCCAGCTTTGCAGTATCAATAGGGTGGGGTGCCCTGGTTCCTGAGGGAGGATATCGTTGGCTTGTCTGAATAATTCCAGGGGTGAGGAGGGGACTGAAACCCATGATTTGGGGATAAGCCAGCACTCCACCCAGTCCCCTCAATAAGGAGGGGTGCTTGGGTCAGGGGATTTCACCCCTGAGAGCAGCGAGGAGAGCGGAACGTGTAGTTAGACCTTTCCACACCTTCCCAGTTGCCCGACATGTCAAAGCAGCACAAAATATTGGGCCTTCAGTTTAGTCTTGATTCCATAGCCATGGGAGGGGAGATGCAGGGCATCTTTGTCCCCAATACTTCCTTGTCTCTGGTAATGACACTAGGTCAGGCCTTCCTGCCACATACCTCAAGTCCCTGTGGAGATCTATTGATTGCCCTGGAATGCGGTACGGTGGCTCTTGCCAGGGCTTGGAAGTTTTGTTGTGATGGGGTTTGCGGTGACCATCTGGGCTGCAGCATTTTCTGCTCCCTTCTCACCTCTGTCCTGATGGTTCCCTCCTGTAGCTGAAGGCCTAGGTCAGGGCACGCAGGAGTCCTGGGAGTCCTGGCGGTGGTTCAGACCTAGACCTCTAAGGGTGCAGGTAGCCAAGCCTGCCCAGACTTCAGGTCTTTGCTTCCTCTTTTGCACAAGCTGATGGGTGGCTAGAGGGTGTGTATCTACAGTGCTATACAGTGATTGCCAGGAAGGCTCATTGTTCCCCATGCCAGCAACCTTTTGGTTTTGTGACTCCTTCGCGACTGGTGGTCCTGTCTGGGCTTGGGGTCCATTGTGTGCGAAACCCCACAACTAGTTCCTAAGGGGGTGAAAAAACTCGAGATTCTTGCTATGCAATACACCCATGCATGTGGAAAAGACTACTCTTAGGGGGATGCATGTGGAGGGGTGCAGATTGGAAAAGCTGCTTTAATTTCATTTTCCTCAACCCCCTTCTGCCTAAAATGGGAAGAGAGTCCTTCAGCAGGATTCATTCTTCCCCTGCAAGTCCAATAAACCCATGTGAACTCGCTTAAGCCAGGAGCTGTGCTCTAGGGATATAGAGGTATCTGTTGTAAATTGAAGACAAAACATTGTTCTAGTGATCTATTGCTATATAGCAAGCCACCCCAAAACTTAGTGGTTCAAAACATCAATCTGAAATGTAGATGGGGCTCAGTGGGGAAGTTTGGTCTCTGGTTCACATGGTGTCATCTGGTGTGATTCTCCTGGGAACTCAAGGGTCTGCTTCCAAGAGGGTGCACTCATATGACTGGCAGGTGGGTGCCGGCTATCACCTGGTTGCTCAGGCAGGTGATAGCTCAGGTCGCCTCAAGCCTTGGTTCTATTTCACGTGAGCCTCTGTGTGTTCTCCAGCATGCTGCCTGGGTTCTATGGAGGAGTGCCCCCAAGAACGGAGCCATGTGAAAGCTGTGTTGCCTTTTCTGACCTAGACTCAGATATCACACAGGTCACTTAGGCCACATTCTAGTAGTAGAGGGTCACAAAGAGTCACTCGGTTTTGAGAGGGAGAAGACGCAGACTATCTCTTGAAGGAGTGGCAAGGTTCTGGGAAAGCATGGACAGAAAACGTTGCCACCATTCTGGAAAGTTCAACACACCACCTTTGTCATGCCTCAGAAAGGGCCTGGACATGTGAATGGAAGGCTCATTCTCTCTGGTCTCTTGCTCCGCTTTCCTTGGGCATTTATTTCATTCCCTTCTCTCTCTGTAGACCAGTCATTTCTGTTCCTGACAGCCTCTCAGCCGATGAGTGTGTGTTATGGTTTTTGCTGAGACAAACTCTTTGGTTTGCCATTCTCAAGAGAGGGAGTCTACGTGGCCCAATTCTATTCCCGGAATAATCATCGAGGCCAAGGTCACTATCATGAAGATGAAATAAAGCATGTTGAAAGCTTCTGTGTGGAAATGGGCAGACATTTTGATGAATGTCTGCCATAGGGCCTTGAAGCAGTGACTTGTGATGAGGACATGGTAGCAGACTCTTTGGATAATGCTGTTGACCTACCTAGGATGACCAATGAAGGAATGGTGTGTTGTGGTTGGAGTAGCAATGGGGGGTTTATGTGCAAAGCTTATGTGGTTGTTCTCTGCCCCTGGGAGCGCAAACAGAAAAAAATAAACTCAATTAAAATAAAATAGTCTTTAATGAAGATTTGATGATCTGGGTGAGGCCATCTGGTCCACCCTGTCCAACTTAGGTAAAATAGTTATGTTCCCAGATGTGAAGACTGAAGGAGTATAATTAGCTAGTGACTGAGGAGAGAAACAGAAAACAAGTGCTCTTGCTTTAATTTGTTCCTTATATGGAAACTTCTCTTAGTATCTTGAACAGGCTAACAATATAATGCAAGGGAAAAAAAAAACAGTTAAGAAAGACTGTGTGATTACTGCAAACAGGATCTCTGTTAATCAACCTAGAGAGGCAGGTGTTATTATCCTGATTTACAGATGACAGTTGAAATAACATATCCAAGGTCACAATTAATAAATGGAAAAACTAAGTTTGAACCCAGCCTGGCCCTACCGTCTAAACGTTTAACCTTGAAACCATTGATACTTTTCCAACACCAGGCATTTAGGACTCCCTTGTCCACAGTCTCCGCTGAGAGATCAGACCTGTCATTGTCTTGCTATCATGCGACTCCTTCCAGTTAGCTGATTTGACCAGAGGAAGCACCTGGCCCAAGAACAGTCTACTCATTGGCTAGCTGGTAGCCTATGGTGGGTGGGTAGGTGGGGGATGTAGCTTGAAGTTTCCCAACAGGGATAATGATGACTACATTATTATAAGATATCAGATTCTCTTCTTTAGAATTTCAACCGGAGATACGGACTTTGAGAGTTGATGAGTTAGTAATAGGGGTACAATCACAATAATCAAGCCCTACAGAAGATAAAAAAGAACTTGGTTGCTTAATTTGTCTTGGGTCATAGTCCTCCTTTTACCTTTATTACATTCAGTGTCTAGAAAAAGCTTGAGTTTGGGGCTGTCGGAGGATTCTTGTAGGAATTCTCTTTCTCACTAATTCAAATTCTTTAAGTCCCTTTTGTTGGATACTCCCCCCAAGGGAGCCTTGGTCCTTGCTAGAGGACATATCCAAGGCAGTTAGGCTTTTGTTGTACAAAGAGAAACAACATGGTGGATGAGAAAAATATGTTTGATTTGCCTGGTTGAGGGTGAGAAGCTCAACAAGTCGATCCTGCTAGATCTGGTGATCTTCCAAGGCGGACTTGTCTGGGGGACAGGGTGATGCTACAAGTGTATAAATGGTCTTATCTGAGTGAACTTCAGCATCTGTGGGTGAGTTATAACCACTTCTCTGCTGTATATTGGTCAAGACTGTTTAGGTTCTATATGATAGAAACTCAACTCAAACTTAAGCAAAATACAAAAAAGGAAATCAACCAGTTAATCCATCTACTGGGGTCTGGTTCACGCACGGCAGTGCCTAGACCAGTGGTGCCTAATAGAACTTTCTGTGATAATAGAACAGTTTTGTATCTGTGGTACCCAGTGCGGTAGCCACTACCCGTGTGTGAATACTTCAAATGTGGCTCGTCTGACTGAGGAACTGAATTTTTAAATTTTCTTTAGTTTCATTCATTTAAATTTCAATAGCTCCATGTGGCGAGTGGCTACTGTATTGGACAGCTATCCCTCTCTCTCAGGGGTCCTCTGACTGGCTCTTAGCTTGAGGGTTCATGTCCGCATCAGCCACCTTCGGGGAGGTTGGAAACCTGGCTCAGGGCTGGGTCACGTCTGACTCTGGGCAAGGGGAACCCCACCTGAACCACAGGAGATGGGTCCCTCGTGGAAAGAGGATTTCTGTATCAGGAGCAGAAAGACGGTGCAATTTGGGCTGGCAAACACGCTTCCCCACAGCTCACCCCAGTGCACCATATACCTTGCTGAAGGCAAGAGGGGGTGGGATAACAATAATGAGCTTCACAAACATTTATTGAGACTGGGTGCTGTTTACTGCTGGGGCACAAATACAGAAGTCATGACGACAATGAGAAAGACAGACCCTGCTTCTTCCCAGTGTAACAGGGAAAGCCGTCTGCTGAAGACACAACCACAAAATGGGGTGAAAAGTGCCAAAATCAACACACTGTTATCAGGACAGCTCATTTTGTCTTCACTTCGCAAGAAAAGCAAGCCCTGATTGTCCCTAGTCTACAAGGTGCTGCTGTGTGGAGAAGTCACCCCGGTAAATTCTCCCCTCCTGAAGGGAGCACTAAGACGTTGCTTTAGTTCTCATTTTGGAGGGAAAAAAATGGGTTAAAAACAAAGTCCAGGCTCAGAGAAGGGCCAGAGTCTGGCTGATGGCTAGGCACAGGTGTCTATAAATAGGCTGATTAATGAATGTCTGAAACAGCCCACACGTGCTTGCTGGGGACTTTGCGCTCGCCTAAGGGAATTGCTCAAAACCAGGTTGCCCAAGAGCTTGGCCAGCACATCCGCCACTCCGTGGGGCTGGAGAGGAGGTACTTCTTGGTAACGCCTGGCTGATGGCGGTGGGGGATGTGGAGGACTGGCCTTCAATGCCCTTGGCCTTCTCTTCCTGCCCCAGTCTGGTCTGGTCAGGGTCCATCGGCACCTGCCTCCTCCCAAGCCTGTGGTAGTCTATGGCGTCAGGGTGGGAGCATTCAGCGTCCAGCCCCGAGGTCAGGTCTGGGCTCTGCAGCCAATGTGCTCTGTGACCTTGGGGTTTTCACCCACCCTCTCTGGTCTTTCATTTCTCCATCTCCTGGAAACCTGCCCCGAGCTTGGTTAGCCTAAGTCTCTGGGGCATGAGCACCCATGGGTAGTGGGATGTCAGAATAATGGTTCTGCTTCCTGAGGGATGTTTATTGACTGTTATGTCATTTAGTCCTCCCATCAAGCCTATGGTCCTTATTAGCTTCAGTTTACAAGCGGGAGAATGAAGGCACTCAGGTGTTGAGAGCAAACCCAAGGCCACGAGGTTCAAACATGGAGAACGAGATTGGAATCCAGAGTCCATGTGTTGGACCACTACCCACAGTGCTCTCCTGTGTCCCTCCAGGTCCCTGCAGACAAATGAGATCCATGTCCCCACTTTACAGGAGGGATGATTGAGAGATGGTTGGCAAGATGGTTAGGGATCTGGAGCCGGGGCCAGATCTGGGCTCTGCAGCCAACGTGCTCTGTGACCTTGGGACTGTCACCCTCCCTCTCTGGGCTTCAGCTTCTACATCTATGAAAAGCAACATCGTCCTTACTCTGCCGCATTACAGCCCCATGCTGGTCTCTGCGTGCCCCACCTCCACCCCAGGGAGCCCTCCCACAGCCCTCTGAGGCAGGAGCTCTTCCCAGGCCACCCGGAGGGTTCCATGAAGGGATGGAATCAGGGTTTTAGCCCAAGTCCATTTGGTTTCTCTCTATTCACAATATGAGGGGAAAACACACGAAACCTTTCACCAGGGGAAGGTGGCTGGATTCTAAACTCAGCCTGCAGCCTCCCGGGTTTCTCTGGGGGGTGGTAGGATGTGCAGGTGTCAGTAATGTCTCCTTGTGGCCCTGTCTCCCAGTGAATGCTAAGAGGTCTTTATGGATTAGGGGGCGGGATGGGGGGCAGGATGGGGATGGCAGACACACCACGGCTGCCAAAGCTGCAAGAGGGAGTGCTGAGGTGCCCACTGCGCCCTGCTGTGCCCGTCCTCACCTCCTGGTGGGCATGAGCATAGTCAACTGGCCTGGGGGGGGTACCCCAGGCCCCCTGAAGCCACTGTGATGTTTAGAACGCCCCTTCCCTCCTGGGGCTAAGGATGCTGCTTTCTGCCCCGCGCCCACCCCCACCCTCGGATTTTCTTTTTCGCAGCTTCTTCAACTGCAAGGCGAATTCACTATCTCTTGAGGACACTAAAACCTGGAACAAACAGTCTCTGATAATAAATGCCTTTTTTTTCCTTTATTTTTTGGCGGGGATCAAAAGCTCCCCAGGCACTTTCAAAGCGAGCCAGGGCGCTTTGGCGACCCTGCCAGGTCCGGAATGCTGACCAGCTCTGGAGAGAGGGGCGCGGGGAGACCTTGGCTCTGGTGGTTTCTAGGCCTTTCCTGGAGGAGGCACGTCCCCTGCTGAGCAGAGGGCAACCGAGTGGAAAGAGGCCAAATTCCAGGCCCCCTGGGGCAGACGGGCAGGAAACCATACCCCTTCCCCTGACAGTGGAGTTCCTCCAGGAGACAGCTGGGCCCAGCCCGGGGCGGGTCCACCTACACAAAGGTGGCAGCCTTTGACATTGATGGGCACATTTGGATGGGAGTGGCTGGCCCCCTGGGCAGTCCCCAGGCTTGGAGGAATCTCTCAAAGCTGAGCATTTCCAGGGCTTTGGGCCCACGTTGGGGGGATTCCAAACAAGATGAATACCCTCTCCCTCCTGGCAGGCCCTCAGCAGGTGAGGAGTGAGGTGGTCGCTCAGTCAGCGGCCACATCCAGCCCCTACCTTTGCATCCCATTTCTCCCCCAACAGCTGACTCCACGTGGAGGGGCTGTGCGTGGGGTGCGCCCCCGCTACCCAGAACACCCTTCCTTTGTCCACTTTGGAAACCCCTCCTCACCCACGATGTGGTGGGTGTAGGCACGAACTCGGGAGCCTGGGGTTTAAATCTGTGACCCTCAGACAAAGTGATTCTGCGTCATGCAGGGTGACACCTCTAACCTCAGTCGCCAGGCCCGCTGGACGGAGATGCTAAGGTAGTTTAGCTTTAGATTGGGTGTTGTGAGGGTTTGGAGAGACAATGTTTTCTTAGCACGTTCAGCACGTGCTGGGGCTTGGACGGTGTTCAGTACACGTTAACGGATCATTGTAACGGCAGACACCGAAGGAGACACTGGGTTCCTCTGAGCGTCCAGCGTTCGGTCAGGAAGCCAGAGAAAATGCTGGCAGCTTCAGCCCAGTACCCTCCTCCTTCCCTCTCAGCTTCCCCGGACTCTTGAAAACAACGTGTCCCTTTCTTTGGTTAGAAAGCCAGTTGCTCTGGGCCCCACAGGGGCAGCCAGCCCCCAGACCCCTCAGCGGGAGTCCCCCTGGTAGACAAGGCCTCAGTGTGACCTTTCGCCTTTTGGCCTCTGGGTGAAGGACCATTAACCAAACTGCCAGCCCCAGCCTTTTGTGGAAGGGAGGCCTTTGTCCAGCCGTGCCCTGAAAAGAAAGCATGTGGAGTGATGGCTTCTCTCTCCAGGCTGTAGTTGAGCCTTGCGGGCCATCTTCGTTTGCCTAGCTGTAGGATTGATAAAATTCTTTCATGTGCATGAACTCGTGGGCTCTTCAGAGAGGTTATGTGGCTTGCACAAGGTCACCCAGAACGAGGGGCTCCGGTGGACCTACCTTCTGGCCTTCTGATTTTCTAACTCATCTCGATCAATTCTATCAGCTTGCCAGGTGAGAGGCAGGAGGGCCCGGGAGGAGTGGGAAGGAGAGGTTAGGTTTCCCCCCACATTTTTTATGAGACAGGGTTTCTAGGTGAAGCTAAAGGCAAGAGAGGGAGTTGCTATTTGTATTTATCGAGCTCCTGCTTCTGCCAGGCGTTCTATAAAAGTTATCACGTTGGTTCATATTTAGTCCTCTTGGGAAACAGCTGAGATGGGCGTTCCTACTGTTTACAGAGGGGGGTACGAATATTACGAGGCCAAGGAATCGACCCAGGGTCACAGAGCTGCTGAGAGGGGGAGCAGCATGCCGTACCTTCGTCTCCCCAACACTCCCGCGCACTGGACTGCAATGGTCTCTCACATGCGCTGCAACCAGGAACAGCTTCATGCAGGGCTGGGACCGCAGTTTTGCCAGCCTCGAGGTGAACATAGGAGAGTGGGCCGTGGCACATGGGTCCGGGGAGAGCTCAGGCTTTGGAACGTAGCAGATGCAGATCCCGGTCGTGTGGCTGCGCAGCTGTGAACCTTGAGCAGCCCATGAGGCACCATCTGCCAAGCGGGAGAAGTGTTCCCTGGCTTGCAGCCGCGCGGATCATATACATCAGCTGTGCTGAAGGGTGGTAGCCCTGTTGTTTCCGGGAGATTGGAAGAGAAAGCCAACCGAGCAGGGGCTCGGAAACCACTTGGCTTTTCCTCTGCTCCTTTCCCTCCACACCCTCACCCACCCTCAGCATGCTACAAATGGAGCGAATACCCCAAGGGTCTTCAGTAACATGCTCTCCTGTGCGCAGAGGGTACAGGGGTTTTATTGTGAGTTTCAGTCGTGCCAATATCTACCCAGGGACATGGGGTCTAAGGAAGGGGTGCCAGCAGAACACGCAACCCCACAGTCTAGGAAGTGTCTAGTCATGAAAGCTTGTGAACATGGACGAACGCCTTAGGACACCCAGCATCAGCACAGATGTAATTCAGTGCCACACATATGTAAAGGTCCCTTATTTTGAGCCGGGGGAGGGACCCGACTGCATCAGTTAGGAATAGGATCATGTGCAAGTAGAGAGTCTTGAAGTAGCCGCAGCCCAAACCAGATGCCACTTATTTCCTCTCACACATAAAAGCCTTGATCTGGGCCTCTGTTCTAGGAAGCCCTTGGCGGACAGAGGCCCCTTCCATCCAGTTGGTCCACCAAGATGCCCTCCATTCCCCGTGTCCCTTGGTGGTCTGAGTTGCCAGGTCCAGCCACGGCGTCCATCAGCAGCAGAAAGGTAGATGAGATGAAGAAAGGCAGGGTGCGCACCAGCGTCCTCTTAGTGATGTGATGCCTATGCCTAAATGCCATTGGCCAAGCTTGGTCACATGACCACTGTTAGCAGCAAGGGGTGGCTGCATGCCAGTTAACAGCAAGGGGGAAGTTGGGTGCCCGGCTGGAACTTGGTGTCTATTACTATGGAAGAAGGTGGCCGTTAGCGTTACACTGCACTGATGTGTTTAGCTTTGATTGTAGATTAGGCACTATATTTTACCTTCTTTGTCTCAACAACTCAGCGGGCCATTGGAGTCCCTTCAATCTCTTTATGGAAATGAGAAAACCAATCATCAGAGAGATTAAGTAACAGATTCAAGCTCGCCCAGAGAGGAAATGATGAAGGCGGGCTCCAGGGAAGGGCCAGCCTGACTCTCAAACTTGTGCTTCTCCTTTTTTTTAGCAGGCCGGTGCTAGGGGATGAATGTACCCAGATGATAGGACAGCTTTCCTCCCCAACATTATTTAAGAAATGACACCATTGCTATTTTGTGACACTTCAGAATGAAAGGAGGCAACTAATACAGACTTCAGATGCTATGATGGGTTGCCTATGTTCCCCCCAAAATCATACGTTGATGTCCTAACCCCTGGTACTTTAGAATGTGATCTTATTTAAAAATAGGGCCCTGCAGATGTGACTAGTTAAGTTGGGATGAGGTCATACAGGGATAGAATGGGCCCCCTAGTTCTATATGACTCGTATCCTTAAAAGAAGATGGCCATGTGAAGACAGAGGGATACAGGGAGAACGCCATGTGAGTATAAAGGCAAAGGTCACAGTGATGTCACAGAAGTCAAGAAATGCCGTAGGTTTCCAGCAAATCACCAGAAGAGGGAAAGACATAGAATAGATTCCTCCCTCACAACCCTCAGAAGCAAACAACCATGCCAACACCTTGGCCTTGGATTTCTGGTCTCAAGGATAATCAATTATTGGTGTGTAAGCCACCCCGTCTATGGTCATTCATTACAGCAGCCCTGGAAAATTAATACAGATGCAGCATTTTAGCCACTGCTTCATTATAGAGATTATTTCCGATATCTGTGTCAGATTCAGCAAGGGGATACCTTGATTTTTCTTAAGAGGGGACAAAGACCCTTTTCTGTGGGGCCATTCCCAGGTTTTACCCTGGGCCATCAAATCCAACCCAACTTTTCGTGAATCCCTTCTAATGTTTTAGGCCCTGAGCTAGACGCACAGCTGAGAGAACCCAGACTAGACTTAGAAGAAATCAGGGTGCTATACTTAACACAAAGGAAAGCCTAGGTCTTGGCACTGGGCCTCTCTATTTTAAGCTCAGACATTCCTGGTCGCTGGCTCCCTCATTGCCTTGGCATTGGGTAGGGTGAGAAGGACAGGCCCCAGTTAGTTCAGCTTCTCTGCCAGATGAGATCCGTGTGCCCAGTGGAGGCTGGAGTGCAAAGACCAAGTCCTGTCCTGGTGGGTGGGCGCTGAGCCCAGTTGTCTTGGTATTTGAGTTGCTTCATCTATGGCTTTTTCTCTCACGGGGTTAGAGTGTTGTACACTCAAGAAGCCAGCATCCCAATGTGCTGGGGGCTGGTTGGAGTATCCTCCCTGTGAGTGCAGCCGGCACTCCTGACCCAAGTGGCTGTTTTCCAGGCACGGGTTTGCTTCGTGTTTCAGATCTGTGCCATTACCCCAGCTCCATCATGTGGCCTGGAGTGTGTGCGTGCATGTGTGTGTGTGTGTGGGTGTGTGTGCTGTGAGAACACAGATTAGATTTCCTCTTCGTAAGAATAGCTAGTACTCCTGCAACTCAACAACAATAAACTAACAACCAGATTTTAAAAGTAGGCAAAAGACTTGAATAGATTTTCTCCAAAGAAGATATACAAGTGGCCAATAAGAATATAGAGAGATGCTTAACATCACTAATCATTAGGAAAATTCCAATCCAAACCAAAATAAGGTAACACTTCATACCTATTAGGATGGCTACTGCAGATTTAAAAAACAACAAACAAACAAACAAACAAAAAACCTAGAAAATAACAAATATTGATGAGGATGTTGAGAAATGGGAACTTCAGTGCATTGCCTGGGGAGATGTAAAATGGTGCAGCCACTATGGAAAACCAGTATGGTGGTACCTCAAAATGTTAAACAGAGTGACAATGTGATTCAGTTATCCTATTTCTAGTTATATGCCCGAAATAATTAAAAGTAGAGACCCAAGCATATTTATACCTGTGTTTATAGCACAGGTTTATAGGTATAAGTCACAACCCCCAAAAGGTGGAGAGAGCCCCAATGGGTGTGGTATATGCGTCCAATGGAATATCATTCAGCCTTGAAAGGAATCAAATTGGCATCTGCTGCAAGGTGGATGAATCCTTAATACGTTACACTGAGTGACATTAATTAGATACAAAAGACAAATACAGGGCGTGGCAAAAGTAGTTTTACAGTTGTGAGTATACAAAACAGAGCTTATTCTTGTATTATTATTGATTAATTATTATATTATTTTCCATAGGAACAATGGTAAACCTACTTTTACCACACCCTGTATTGTATGATCCCACCTATGTGAGGTCCCTAGAGTAGTCCAGTTCAAAGAGGACAGGAAGCAGACCAGTGGTTACCAGGGGCTGGGGGAGGGGGAATGCGTGGTCATGTTTAAGGGGGCAGAGTTCGAGTTTGGGATGGTGGGGTTGGCAGTAGACAATGTGAATGCACCCAATGCCACTCAACTGTAGCCTTAGAAATGGCAAAAACAATAAATGTTATGTGTGCTCCCACAATGCAGAAAGAGGGGCCAGTAATAATATCTGCTGTTTACTGAATCCTTGTGGTAGGGCCCCCACTGGGCAGAGCGCCTTACATGCCTTACCTCCCCAGGTAACTGCTGTTACTGGCCTTGTGTGAGCTGAGACTGATTTGCCCAGGACCACGTGGCCACCTGTAAGGAGGGATTTGAACCCAGGGCCTTAGATCTGGGTTCAAATCTCCCCATACAGCCTCCCGGCTTGATCACTGTGTCTTAGGCGCTGCCATGGACCTGGCAGACCCTTGGTGGCATCTTCATGAGAAAAAAGACGTCAGAATGACTTCATATCAAGTGACTCTAGGGTATTGCTCATGTCCGGCCTTCAGGGCCCAGCGCTGCCCCCCAGCTGCTGTGACATCAGCTCCGGCCCTCATGAGGAATTGCCTGAGATGAAAGGAACGGCCTCCCCGCGGGTTACACCCTCCCGTGCCCACCCTGGGTGGTCTTGAGCAGGTGTTCCGAAGCCTGGTCTGCTTGCCTCCAGCTGGGGCAACACTGAGGACCACCCCAGCTCCAGCGCTTGCCACGGGAAGGGCTGAGGCCTCCCGGATGACACGGGTAGGCCAGCTTCTCTCTCGCCCAGTTCGCCCTTCCTCAGCGCCTCCTCGGCGCCCCTAAAACGCACCCTTTGCTCCTGCCTAGTCTGGGACGGCTGGTCAAACAGGGCTCCAGCATGACTTCGAAGGGACATGAAACGATCACTTATTTCCAACTTTGGGGGGGGGGACTTCTTCTTAACAGCAATTAGTAAAAATAAGCCGCGGCGTGAACGCGAGAGCGGGAGAAACCATCCCAGGGGAAACCCTCCCCCACACCTGGGAAAACAACTCCCTGTCCCAAAATCGGCCTCCGCAGAGAGGTGCTGGGAGTTCTAAGGCGGGGTTCCCTGGCGAACCGTGAGAGATTTGACGGGTCAGCAGCTGGGGCCTGAGATCAAAGGCGATTCTCCACCTCCAGGGCCGAGTGGGAGAAAGCACGTGCTTGCATTCTCAGGGGCTCGTTCGCAGGTGAACACAACAGCCTGATCTGGGGGGCGGGGGGGGGGGCACCCCTCCAACGCGCAACCCACCGCCTTCGCCAGAGCCAAGTCCAGCTCCGGGGAAAACGGGAGACTTCAGCTCCTCTCTGCCGTTTCCTTTCCTGAGACAAAAACAAGGCTCTGGAAGGTGCCCCTTAAAATAGACCCTTCATAAAAGATTCATTCCTGAACAAGAATGTCATGAGCGCCCGAGAAGTGTGCCGGGCTCCGATCTGAATTCCACCTCAAGTAGTTGGTGGTAATTATTTTTAAAATTCTCCCCCCAAAAGCACTTTTCAACTACAGGAGAGCAAGAAAGATCAGTAGGGACCAGGGCCAGGTAATTTCCTCGTTGGGGTGTGTGTGTGTGTGTGTGTGTGTGAACTAGCTTCAAGTTTTAGGTATTGATCTAAAGGATGAGTATTAAATAGATTTAGTTAAAAAAAGAAAGAAAGGAAAGCCTAGAGCCGCTGCAGAAAGATGCCTGAAAAGCGGAGGCGCAAATGAGATGTAAATTACCTCCAGGAAAAGCCTAATGAGCCGTTATCAGGCACCCGGCCATTGTCAAGGATGGGTACACCCAGGACGTTGGAACTATTCTCTGCGAGTCATGATGAGCCTCGGGGTGCGGGTAGGGTGAGAGTAGTTCTGTCTGGAGCCGCATCAGCGTTTGGGGTCTGGCTTGGATGGGGACCCCCTCTTAGAACAGACAGACTTGCCGCATTCACCTGCCAACACATTCAAGTTGACAAAAGCAGCCATTTCTGGGCAGCCTCTCCACCTCCGTTCAGTTTTCTCCCCAGATCCTTTAACCGCGCTGACGGGCAACGGGGAGAGGTGGGGTGGTTCCCCTTTGCTTTGCCTTGGGGACCTGGCATAGTGTCTACAGCACGTGTTAAAATCCGAGGCTCTTAGCCTTCTGCAGAGAGGGTCTCAGTTCCCTCCCTTGCCTCCATGGGGGCTGCTTAGATAAGTCCTTCCCACCTGGTGTCCTGGCCCCCGGTTGGTTCCCTGAGACCAATTTCAAGCTGTATGATTTCCAGCGAGTCCAAGTTCTACCCCCTCCAGTCCAGGAAAAGTAAGACAAACCCCCACGTGTTTGAAGTGGTGACGGCCTTAGTGATTCTCAGTAGCCACTGGGTTTCACTTCCGATCCTTTGTGGGCGGACTGTGGATCGCTGCCCTCACCCACAGGTGTGCTTTCGGGAGGGAGAGGGAGGAGGCGCAAGAACACTGGTAAGTCACCGAGGTTTGGTTCCAGCAATTCCTTTCGAGAGAGAGACAGTGTTGGGGACCACCCAGGCAGAGGCAGTGCCTGCGTGAGAGCGAGCGCAGGGGACCCTGGCACAGGTGGGACAGGAAGGGGTCACTGGGGCTGAGGCAACATCCCCTCAAGGACAGGCTCTGGGCCGAGTTAGGGGACAGTGCCACTGCCCGACCTAGGGACACAAAGAAGGCGCAGAGCGAGGGCAGGAGCTGGGCCTGGTGCCCACATCCCTGCAGAAGCTGGGGGGAACCAGAGCTGCCTTCAGCAGAGTTAGGACCTGGCGACAGGGGTCTCTCTGCCTCCCACTTCATGTCTCCTGGAAATAGGGTTGCAGACAATGAAGATCACTTTAGCTGGTGGCACTGTGCTCCTAACAGGGGCTTGCATGGGACCCCAAATTGTCAGCTCGGGCCACCAGCCAATCCTGACTGGCCCAGGACTTCCTGGACTTTAGCCTCCTAGGAACCTCTCCAGTCCTGGGCACACCTGGGCATCTGCCTGCCCCCACTGTTGGGCACCCCCACTCACTCCCTGCTTCTAAAGGTGCAGCAGGGGCTTCTGGAAATGCAGGGTGACCGTTGCAATATCTAGAAGAAGATGAGATGGGCATTTCGTAGTAGGATGCAGCCAACCATTCTCTCACTACCCCTATTTAAAAAAAAAAGAAAAAAGAAAGAGAGGAAAGAAAAGAAAAATTCCTGATTGGTTTCTGGAAGCTAGTGACCAGTCTTAACATGTGCACGTGTGGGCACACGCACACACACACACGCACACACACACACATCCCACCTGGGCCCGCACCTGCAGCACCGTTGGGAGGCAGTAACAATTCCTATTAGCCGGAACGGGGGCTGTTTCTACATGACCACATTGAATTTTCAGAACGGCGCACGAGACCACCATAGGATTATCGTCACTTTTCCCCTGGGGACACTGAAGCACAGAGGTGAAGCCATCTGCCCTGGTAGCAAGTGGAGAGCAGAGTCACAAATGGAGGTGTGAACCCGAGGCTGAGGGGTGGGGGGCTGTGTGGGGCCCCTGAGCACGTGGTGCAATTACAGCACAGGGTGACAACACTGTCACCATGTGGCGAGGTGTCAGAGCAGGGGTATAACAGTTTCCTTCATTTAACAAATACTTGCTGAGTGCTTCCCCTGCTGGGCAGCGTTCTGAGTTCATTAACAACTATAAACTCATCTAATCCTCACTGTCACCCTTTAATGTAGCTCCTCTCGGTGCCATAAACCAGGGCTGCTCAGTAAGAGACAGTTTTGCTCCCCAGGGGACATTTTGGGGTTGTCACAGCTGCAAGGGGAGGGGTGCTGATGGCACCTCGTGGGCGGAGGTCAGGGATGCTGCCGAACCTCCTCCAATGCGCAGGACAGACCCCCACAACAGAGAGTCATCTAGTCCCCAGGGTCAACGATGCTGAGCTTGACAAACGTGGGCATGAGTAGCAGAAGCAGTGGGGCCCCGGGAGGCATGACTTGGCAATCATTGTCTTTGATGCCCCACACCCCTTCCAAAATCAGGCTAGAACGGCTTGTCCTCTGGGTGGCTCCCTGCTGCTGTCTCCCCCCAGAGCCTTGGATCCACTTCTTCTTCACTGTTGGAGCAGCTGCAGTCCTCTGGCCACGCCGCCCGGCTTTGTTCTGGTTAGTTGCGACAGAGAACTGGATTTCACAGTGGTTGTCCTTGAAGTCCTGCGAGTGGCTGCGCAGGCCACTCGCAGGGCCGGGGTTGCCAGAGCAGTAGGTTGAACTTCGCAGCATGACTGACACTCACATGCCCTCTAGGGGTTCCTCCAGGTGCTCTGTTGCTCAAAGCTCTGCCTGGCTGCAGGCCAAGGACACAACCAGAGTTCAAAAAGGAGTGAGGTCACCCTGGGGAGCACCTCCGCACCTGGGCGCTGGCTCCCCGCCGCAGGTCGGCACCTGCTCGGAGCGCTCAGGGACCCCAGACTCCAGCCTTTACCTTGTCACGTGCTGTGATGTTTAAGTCCAGGGGAGCTGGACCTGCTGGGGTGGAAACCCAGACTTTGTCCTAGGAGGTCCGGACGCTTAGCTGCCTTCTCGGAGGACATTCATGGGTCACACCGTCTCCCCCGGCCGCGCCATGGGATTTTCCTGAGACCGGTTGCATCAAGTGCAGGGCTCGGTGCAGAATGAAAGTGTGGGGTCACTTGTTGAAAAGCTATTAAGAATTTCAAGATGGTAATAGCAAGGGCCTTGAACCATGAATAGGGCCCTCTGCATGGGAGACCCTGTGTGATCATACATGCTTCACATCCATGAAGCCAGCTCTGTTCCAAGTCATCATGGGGGTCCATGACCAGGTGACCTGTAGGTCCTGCATTCCCTGGGACAGTTCCTGCTTCACTTCTGTTATCCCAGTGTGGTTAAGTTCCCCTTTCAACATGTCCTGGGCTGCACAATAAACTATGTAGTCCCTTTACCATGATATGATTACTTTCTAGATATCGTTTTCTCACCCCGTTTATGGTGTATATTGTCACACAACACCCAGCCAATGGGTAATGGTACTTTGGGGACAAAGTCCTAATAACCCTTTGTGCTGCATGTCGTGGTTTATTAAGCACATACTCATATGCTATTCTCCTAACAAGATCTATAGTACAGGGGATGATGTACATGTGTAGGGGGACTAAGTGAGGCTTAAGGAGGGCAAATGGTCCCTCGTGGGTGCCCACGTGACCAGTAAGCAGCAGATCTAAGATCCAAGCCAGGACAGTGTGGTTTCCAGTTATGGTGACCAGTTGTCCCTGTTTTCCTGGGACGGGGTGCATTGTTTGGGTCTGGAATTTCCAGTTTTAAAACTAGGAAAGTCTTGCGCAAACGGGGAGAAATTGGCCACCATATTCACAGCTGATCATCCCAGGTAACCTTTGTGAATATTTTTTGAATGAGTAATTTTATATTAAACATCTTATGATAATCTTTTCTGGGGTTGGGCTTCCCTTGACAATGAAAGAGAAATTTTGCCATGACTGGTGGTTGGATAGGAAGACAAGGTGTTCAACTCAAGAATGATTCCTGGATCACATGTTGTTGTATATCCTCCTGGACTTTTGCATATACGAGGTATTACCACTCAAACATTTTTTTTTCCATTCTCTACCCTGATGCGTAACAAACAGTCCCCACATTCTCTCCCTCAGGCCTCCTCTTCCTGAAAGTCTTCCAGGTGTTCTTTTCCCAGCTTTCAGAGCTGGCTGTGACTTCTTAAACATTGCATTTATCACCTGGCTTTGCCAATGGTTATGCTTTCCCGCCTTTATACGTGGTTTGAATAGTACAGGGCACAAGATAACAACACGGCCCTCAAGTGCCTCCTGGTTCTTCTGTCCTGGCACAGCCCATTATTAGACCTCTAGCCTCCTTTGTATCCAGCACGAATGACAAAAATTTTGACATCTGATAGGTTCATGTGGCTTGGGATAGGGGTGGGGGAGCAGATTCGATATTGGGGCATAATTACCTATTAGCTGTATGACCCCATGCAAATCAGCCAACCTCTCTGAGCTTTTCTTCTTTATCCATAAAATGCCAAATAAGAATAGCTCCTAAAGACCTTGGGAGTCAAATGCAAAAAATAAGTGCAAAAGTATGTTAATAACTGTCAAGTCATTGGTTAACATTTGGAATATGAGATGGGAGCAAGGCAGGTGCCTTCCAAAGGAGACTTAACTAAAGAACCAAAGCATTGCAGGAGAGATTTTTAGATGAATATTTCCCTCTTTAGGCCAGTGCTCACCTAAACTATATTACAGTATGTTTCTTGGTGAAATGGGTCAAGTCATGGATTCCCTCTTCTGTCCCCAGTGCCTAGGACCCTGCATGGCCAAAGTAGGGCTCAATGATTGGTTCTCATGTGAGTAACACATGGCATTGATATTTAGGGACCCGGTAATAATGCTGTTATTTTCCTATTTTGTCGTGAGGGGAGACAAATGGCAAAAGAGAGTTGAGGGACAGAGCTGGGGTGGGGAATAGGGGCCACCCTTTGGTTTTGATTTCCAGCTTCTTCTAATGATGAGACTCTACTTTTTCATGGGAAACACTTATCTTGGTTCTCAGCCTAGGGGGTGAAGTTGACTTTACTGCTTGTTCTACGTGTAGGCATGTGACTCAGTTCTGGCCACACAGACATCCTATTCTTCTAGCCTCTGGGAGGGGCACATCATCTGATTAGAGCCACTGGGTCCTGGTGAGTCTTTTGCTGGGTCTTTTTGGTAGAGAGACTTGTTGGGAGACAGGCTTGTTGGGAGGATATAGACTTGAAATTCACCACCATGTCTCCACATGAAACCAGAGAATAAAGCAAATGTGGAGTAGAACAGACACTGAACCCTGAGGATGTCTTTTTTGAACTCCTGGATCAAACCATACCTGAAGCACTTCACACTTTTCAGTTATCTGAACCAATGCATTGCTTCTTGTGCTAAAGTTTGTGTAGACTGGGTTCTCTAGGAATTAACTGAGAGGCTGAGGGTGTTCTGATTCATGGACCAGAGGCTCTTAGGAGGCTATGAGAAGGGACATTGCATCTTCAACCCCATTTAGACCTTGTGGACCTCCCTGGTCTTCTGTGCAGATTCAGGCACTGACCACTCCAAGATGATCTCAAGGGCAGGGTGAGTGTAGGAGACTGTCAGGGAACTCTTTTGACCCTGATGTCCCACAAGTCCCCCAAACAGCTCAAAGATAGTCATTTTATACCTCCGATAATGCTGCAAAAAAAAAAAAAAAAATCTCATCTGGATATGGGTCAGCTGCCAGCAAAACCTTAAACACTGGCTCCACTTTGGTGTCAAATTGTAATTCTCTGCTTTCATCTTCCCCTGCCGTTCCTTCTGTTTTTCATTTCTCCATTTCTTTCTTGGGGCTTTTGATCTGTTTTCTATTGTTATCATTCAGGCATTTCATGCCCGAACTTTCCAAGTCCGTGTAATCCAACCATAACAACATCTGGGATCTGTGGTCGTGTATTAATGTCAGCTCCTCTTGATGCATCAGGACTGGGTGCTTTGCTGGATTATTCTCTACCTTTGTTCCCTAAAGCCGATTCTCCTGCGAGCCTTCGCCCCAGGATTTTCCAAGGAACTTCCCAAGGTAGGCAGGATGTAGGAAGATCTCTGGGGGAATTTGCTTTGCTATCTTGTCTTACTTCTTTGCCACCACGGTGGTCTTGACAGCCCTTTGCCTCTGATGACAGCCTCCTTGGGATCATGCCTCCAGACCTCAGAATGTCCCTTCAGGGCACCCAACCACCTCGCCTCTCTGGATCTCAGTTTCTCTGGAGCAAAATAGGGATGATGATTTTTTTTTTCTTTTGGTTTTTTTTCTGGTTTAGTCTTCTTACTACCCTATGAATCACCAGGTCTAAAATTCAGTACTCATCTTATTTTTTCCCCCATTTACAATCACAGGCAGCCTAACAACTGTAAGAGTTAATATCTGATACCCAGTATAACCTCTTTAAGCTCTGTAGAGCCTTGCATACATCAGGTGATTAATATGGCAAATTTTGCTTACTTTAAGGTTGGGACTGTTTAAGAAGAGCAATGCCTATGTAAATACGAAGATAAAGGCCCAAGTTGCCCTTCTAAAGATGGCTTTAGAGATCTGGACACAGCAGTCTTTACGCATTGGCGTTTCTAGGGTCAGTCTACAACAGACAATGATTTTAAAGTGTAGCATTGCTGTGAGGATCCCATTCAATGCGACAATGATATAAAACACCTGCACAATACAGCAGCCACTGTAATTGTTGGGACACTTTATCAGACAAGTTTCTTGTCCTGTGCCTTTAGTTCCAGGACAACCTTACCAAAGAGACAATGTCACACCCGTGTCCCAGAGGAGAAAACTGAGGTGCAGGGAATCAGTCCCAAGACTGGCCCCTCTTCTCTTCCCCACACAGCTTGACTGACACACAGCTGAGACATGCCTTTCTCCCCATGCTGTGGCTTTTGAGACAATGCTGTCACCACCTGGTACTAGGAAATTGCAGCAGTTTGCTGAGGCCTAGGACCACGTTTCATACCTTTGAGCCCTGTAACTCCAACAAGGGACAGAAACCAAACTCACATGAGAGCAAGCCATGCACTTGGGGCGGTGGAAAGTTCCAGAGGGAGATGTGGTATCCACCCAGGTGACCCTGAGCTCAGAGGGAGCCCTTGGGGCCCTCCGTCCTCAGCCCCTGGGTTTCTGTGTTTTCGCCACCCCCTCAATGTGGCCTGGCAGTGCCTGGCTGTCCCTTATTCCTGAAAAGCCCCAGGGAGGCCTCACTGGCCCTCTGAGATGCCGCCAGACAATCAATGTGGCCAGGTCATAAGTCCACATTGGTGTAGGGAAAACAGTCATGCCCACCCCACCCATGTTGACTTAGGGACATGTGAGTGTCAAGGTGTTATTGGAAAAGTCCTGGCCCTTCTTGCCAATGCAGTAAAAAATTATAGATAAGTGAGCCTGTTGGTGTGCACATAAAATTTACGAGTGAATGGGAGAGCAAGAACAAGGGTGGCCAAAGGCCAGGGTGGCAAGCTTGCCATAGTGTGGCCAGAGGCAAATCGAAAGTAAAGTGACAAGGATAAAACAAGAAGTCTGATTCCAGGTGTCTTCTTTTTCCTTTTCCTTTTTTTTTTTTTTTTCACCAGTTCCTTTATTGTTTAAAACTCTCTAAAGCAAAGAGCTGCCATGGCTCTGCTGCCTACAAGCTGTGTGTTCTTGGGCAAGTTGTTTAACTTCTCTGTGCCTCTGTGTTTCCACCTGCAAAATGGGGACAGCGATAGCATTCACTTGATAGAATTGAGTATTAAGTGAATTAATATTTATGAGCCATTTAGGGCAGCACTTGGTACCTAGTCAGCATTTTTAATATATACATTTTTGTTAAGTAAGGAGGACTCAACTTGAAGTCCCGGTAACTATTAGCTGGTAACACAGATGCCCAATTCCCTGGGGGGAGGAATTGAGATGGTTTGTCATCACTTTTTCAGGAACCTCATTTTTGCTGAGAGGTGTAGCTGAAAAACCCACAGGGAAAACAATTAGGCTGGGGATCACTTTACACAAAATTGCCGTACATAAGAATTTCAGAAATGCTTTCTTCACTTCCGATTAATCTTTTGAGCCTCTGTGCAGCCCAGACAATCTGTCAAGTTACTAACACCAAACACAACTGGAAATGTTCCGAGGGACTTCCTTTCAAGGACCCATGAGGCGAATCTTTTAAAAGAAAACACTGGAACTGACTTTGCTGGGCCGTAAGTGCCCGGCCTCACCCAAGTGCCCTGTTAAAAAAGCAGGGACACTTCAGACGTGCCAAGTGACCAGTGTGATAACATTCTGCCTTTTTTCGTGCCTTCTCCTTCCGAGATAACACAGCACGAGCGACTTGACCTGTCGTCCCGTTCCAACGTGAAGCACAGCAATATTCCACTCCTAGATGGGTCTTTCGAAAAGTAGCGGGAGTCGGTACTGGGTTGAATTTTACTTCGAACTAACAAACATCCTTCTTCTCCACCTGCCCTTCTCCCTAAATCAATGACTCGCAGAGGGTGGATGGTAATTTTGTGCTGCTCCCCCATCCTCCCTCCCAGGGGACTTTCGGAAATGTTTTGGTTGTCACAGCTAAGGGGTAGGTACTGGCATCTAGTGGGGAGAGGCCAGGGATGCCACTCAACATCCTACTATGCTCAGGACAGCCCCCTACGGCAGAAACAGGAGCTCCCTCAAATGTCCCTAGTGGCCCAGGTTGGGACATCCTCCCCCACATCAATGGCACCAGCAGCAACAAAAGACTGCAACGGAGAAGAACGCAAATGGGCTGTTGAAAGCCACTTTTCCCTTTCTAAAGGTCCCCAGGAATAGAGGTGGTCTCTCTGACGCATGCTATTTCCGTCTTTCTTGAAACAGATGCTTCCTTGCCTCTCCCGGGTTAACCTGACTTGATTTACCTTCGGGCTTGAAAGTCTCAAGTGTGTTTCTTAAGAAGATGTTGTTGACAACAACACCGTCTTCCTGATTAGAGCTGGCATCTTCTCCGGGCCGGGGGCCTTGGTCCATATTCTTGTGGGCACAGAGGGCGCCAGCCAGCCGAGGAAACCCTGAGGCATCGTTGTGACCTTGAGCCACCCGCTGTGAGCTCCTTTGGGAGCAGCGCCAGCCTTGGCAAAAACTGATGTCACCTAAACAAGCGCTGTTTGAAAATCCAAGGCAGCTGCTTGGAAGGGGAGTCCTGGGTGGTAGCGAGGGGCAGTGGAGCCCTGGCTGGCTTCCCACCCGCTGTGTTTTCATCAGCCGAAGCCCTGGCTCTCTGTCCCTTGGTCCCTTACGTGTTCCCGGAGGGATGAAAGCCACGGCTGGGCACCCCGAGCGAGATGAAGTGGCGTTTACTCACGGTGGGACACTGTGGAGAGCCCTACCCCAGCCTCCGGCCACCGCCAGAGTGGGACTTACTCAATCAAACCGACGAATTGAACGCAGCCTCCATAAGCACACTCCTGATGAGTCAGCGGACAGTGAGCGCTGGGTCCCACCGAGGGGTGAAACAGTGTCCCTGGGCCCAAGGAGGGGAGAAAGCGGGAGAGAGGGGTGCGGGAGAGAGGGGTGCAGGAGAGAGAAGAAGGGGGCCAGGTAGGCAGGAGGATGGAGCAGGCTCAGCTGAGGAGCAGCTGGCTGAGCGGGGAGGGCCCGTCCTGCTCTGGACCAGCCACGGGCGGACAGCGAGCGGTGGGCAGTGGGCAGGGAGGCCCAGCTCAGGGTCCCCTGCAGTTTGAATCCCACCTCTGGGGCTCTGATACACCTCTAGTCGCCCACCTGCCCTCACCTGGATTCTGACCTCAGTTCCCCCTCTGCCCAGGAGACCTGGATTGCTGTCTAGATGTTGGGCAAGATCTAAGATCTATTTTTAGAAATAGGTTAGGACCCAATCCCAGACCTGGTGGCTCCCAATGACTGGAGCCCTCAGGGCAACGAGGACTTGGCTCTCTCTCCGGGATGGGGAGGCCTTTGAGGGTTGTGCTGCTGTCCCTGACATGGGACAGCCGTGGCCCTGTGTGAGGAGCCAGCAGACTCCCCTGGTGCAGGACAGAAAGCTGCAGGGACCTTCCCCAAGCTCTGGGGCCAGAGTCCTCCTCTCCCAGACACAGCCACTCCCTTCATTAAGATACTTCAAAGGGGCTTGGGAATATTTTCCTCCAACTCTAAAGCATCAAAGAAGCCATCGTCACAACCCCGCTAATCAATCGTATCCATTATTTACATTTCTCCATTGCCCCTTTCATTTTTCATCTGTAAAAATATACTTTTTTTTTTTCATGTAGTTGTAATTGGGGAGCATATATATTTCATCCAGCATTATTTCCTGTATATTTTTCCAAGATCCTACCTCGTGCTCCTATTTATTATTTTTGCAACTGCCTAATATACCATCAAGTTAATTACACTGAAATTTACTTCCCAACGGCAGCGTAATTTGACATTCCTTTTGCTTTTAGATTCTTGCTGTTACAAAGAGGCAGTAAACATCTGCATACAACTAGCCTCCCTTTTTTTCCTCCTTATTTTGAATTATTTCCCTTGGGTAAATTCCCGGAGTGGCATTACTTGGGCAAAGGAGATGAACATTTTTATGGCTCTTGATATATGTGGCCAAAATGCATGAGTGTGTGTTTTCCTGGGGGTGGGGGTGAGACTTAACAATGTTCCAAACAGAGTTTCTTAGTTACTCTTTTTTCTTCTTCCTGCCTGCAATGGGGGGTTTTAAACCTATAGCAACTCCTGGCTACACTTCGAGTGTTTTTCACTTACAAATGCGGGCTTAATATCTTCAGCGCACTCATAGGAGATTTCTCTTATATCCCTCTCGTCTGTTATTAAAAGATCCAAGAACAGGCATTGTGGGGAGAGGAAAGGGCACTCATCTAATAATGGTGGAACCGGACTCAGTCAAGTGTGGTGATGGGTTGGACATGGGTGGGACCTAATGGGAAGACCACACTCTCAGGCCTCTGGGTAGGATACCTGGATGGCAGTGCTGTGCACAAGACTGAGACTGGAGCAGGAGCCATGTGGGTAGCCATGGCCGGAATTCAGCTGTAGCTGTGTGAAGGGGAACTAGGACATGGAGGGCGATTTGGAACGTTGTGGGTTCAGATCCCAAGTCTACCACTTAGAAGTTGTGTGAACTCTGAAAGTTACTTTTACGTGTTTGATTCTTAATATCTGAAAAGTGGGATGAAAGGACCTACTTCATGGGGTTGTTTGTTGTGAGGATTAGACGAGATGATGTTTGTAAAATGCTCAGCTCAGTGCCTATCATTTAATGTAGCATGTTATTAGTATATTGCACTAAATAACAGCACGGTTTACTGTTAATGCTTTCCCAAGATATGAAGAACACTGGGCGAGCACGCTTGCTTTGTTTAAAATTCACACTTGTATTTTCTGCTATGTTAGGAATGATGCCTTCATCACAGATTCAGTCTACTGCAGGTAGACCAACCTAAGTGTGAGGGCGAGGTGGCTGTTCTTAAGCTAAGTGCCGTTTCCCAGGTCTGAATCAGGTCACACTCTTGAGCATCATCTGCCAGTTCTACCACCCACTTCAGCTAATGGATCACTAGTATCTCTATTACAGGGAACTAGATTGCCTCCCGTTAACCTAAAAATAAAAGGCCTTTCAAAGTGAGAGGCAACAAGCAATTATTTGAGGTCCAAGTATAGCAATGCAGAACACTGAATCATCAGGCAGAAGCCCAAATAGTGTTCCGTTTAGAACACAAAGGCAACGGGGTAGTTATGAGAGAGGAAGGGGAACCGTTACATGAATAGAAGGAAGGCATTTTTATTGGCGCAGATAACATCACATTCCCACTCTACCACTCCCTGGCCAAGTAACAGTGTACAATGATTTGGCCTCTGTGAGTCTGTGTCCTCATCTGTAAGACAGGGGTAATAAAGTCCTTCCTTCGCTAGGCTGGCGTGAGACCTAAAGGGCCTGTTCCATCCACAGCATGCAGTACACTGCCTGACCTCTTAGGGGTCAAGCACGTTCAAGGTGTTAGCAATATTATTGCCATCTCCATGGAAGAGGTGGTGGAGAAACACGGCTAAGTTACGTTTCAAAATATGCTTCTAGTCTTTGTGAAATTAATTCAGCTCCCTGGTTACATCTGAATTAAGCGAACACTGAAATCCTTTGGTATGTGTGGAATCCACTTCCAGTGATTGTCAAAAGTTGCACTTATGGGTGTTTATTGTCATCTGCAAAGACTGCTGTAGGATTAAAATGGTAGGCAAGACCTTTCCATGTCCTGCTCTTTAAAGCGGCATGGATCCAAAAAAAAAAAAACAAACAAACAAAAAAAGCAAACGAACAAAAATAAATAAATAAATTGGCGTGGATAATTTTAATAGTGAGGACGGCACCCTGGAACATTCATGCAGAGACTCTTTAATAAAGACAATCCGTCGTCAATGTCAGCACTGGAGTCATGTAGCCATTGACGGTTTTCTCAAGGACCACTCAGGGGGATTTTCCCCAGTTTTTTCCGTGCTTTGCTGCACCTGCCCACCAGCCTAGTCCCTGGATAGTCAGGTGGCGGGCAAGGATCCCCCACCCGCCCTGGTTCATGGAGGGAGGACGGAAATGCACTGCAATATTCAGGAAAGCAGCAAGAGATTCCACCAAAGCTACTATGAAATGTTTGGGTCCCTACCTGCCGCTGTATTTCCAACTCTGTCTCTCCTAAGCTCTCACCCCAGATCCCAGTAAGAAGAGATCAGATAACCCTAGGCCAGGTGGGTTTTCATAGCAGGAGATCCCTCCTTTGGAATAGAACGGAGTTACCGCCCTCTGTTCCTGCTTGGATGGGACTGATATTGGGGCCTTGGGGAGTTTCGCCCAGGGAGGAAGACAGCAGCCGAATGTGTGTGTGCAGCTACTATCATGTTATTAACCACATTCCTCATTAATCCCTCGGAATTGCAGGCATTTTTCCTTCTGTCCTTGGCGCAGATGAAGGTGTGCTAACACCCCTTGCCTCTGGTTTTCCTAACCGAGCCTCATGTCCTCTGCCAGCGCTGCTATAATTTTATCGAAATGGGACCCATTCCCTTTGATCTCCTCTGGTTCTTAAATCCAGCAGTTGTGCCTTCGAACATCAATCGAAATGGGGTTTCGGGCTTCCTCTTTCATTATCTTTCTCAGGGATGAAAAAGAGCAAAAGGGAAAAATATGTCCTGAGCTTTGTAGATGAGGCAATATTTTTATGGCCATTTCTTGATCTGATGTTATCAGATCAACAGAGTTGTTTCAAAATCTACGGTCCACTTGCATCGCCTCATTTTAAAGGTGGCTTTGCTTAAGACTACATACAAGTAGCCTGCACCACTCTCACCTCTCTCGGCTTCGAAAGCTGGGGACCCCCTGCCTTGCCCATGATGGTGGGCGAGGGAAGGGGTCTGCGTGTTCTCAAACTCCCGAGGTCCTGAGGTGAGGCTGAGAGCTTTGAAGATCAAGGGTGACAGTCAACCCTTCCAATGAACTACCCTGTTTCAAAAGGGAACTTTGTGTTCTTGGCAGTGTGAGGAGTGTAGACTTCTAGATTAGAATAATTAAATAGCTGACCCACGACTCCCAGATGCCTGTGGCTTCCTGGGCTTTGATGTGGGCAGCTTACTGTAGGATGGAAAAGTACAGCTTCTTCTCCAGGCCCTCAGCATCTGGAAGAGAAGGAGGCAGGCAGTGAGGAGCTCCAGGGTCTCTGGCTGGAAAACAAACAGGCAGGACCCCGGCCAGAGGATCTGGGCAGTGGGGATGTGAGCAGGCACGCATCTTGCAGATGCAACTCCTTCTCTGAGCGGATGTGTGGCTTTCACAGGGGAGCCTCCGCAGCCTTATCTTGACCCCCAAGGCCTCTCACTCTGTCTGCTCGCGTTGGCCTTTCCCAGTTCCTTCTTCTTGCCCTTTTCCCACCCACCACAAAACCTTTGCGTAGATAGGCCTGTTCTCTGCCTAGAATGCTTTCCCATCCTCTCTCTCTTTAACCCCAGTTCATCCGTCAGCTCTCCGCCCAACTGTGCATTAGTTAGGGTAAGATGAGCTAAGCTGCAGTGACAAATCGCCCTAGAAAACTCAATGTCAACAATAAAAGTCTGTTTCCCACTGCCATTAAGTGTTTCCTTGGGCTCTTCAGAGTTGCTTCTCGAAGCAACTCACTCAAGGACCTGGGCCCTTCCATTATCTGGCTTCGCCAACTTGGAATTGGGGAAGGGAGAGTATAGAAGATTGTCTGGGGGATGTTTGATAGCCAGGTGTGGAAAATGCGCTCCTCCTTTCTGCCTTTATTCCATTGGCCAAAACCTAGTCACATGGGCCCACCTGGATGCAAGGAAGGCTGGGAAATGGAGTCTTCTTAGGTGCCCAAGAGGAAAATGAAAGCCTGACCACCCGGTAGCATTGTTTCTACCCCTTGTGTCATTTCCTCAAGTAAACCTTTTGTTAACTCCCTCATAGGGTCAAACCTCCCAAGTGAAAGCACCTGTTTATTCAGTTTTTAGCTCCTTCATAGTACTTGTTACAACTACAGTCTTATAGGAGTTTGTGTGAGTGGTTAGAAACTGTCTCCTTGACTCGAGAGTGAGCCCAATGAGAGCAGGGGCCTGTCACATCCAGCCTCAAACATAGCAGGTGGTTAGACAGAGTTATGTTTCATAAAGTGATCCCCCCAGGATGTCTAGTGTCCACCTGGCACCATTGCAATATTATTGACTCTATTTCCTGTGCTGTACTCAAGTAACATTTTTTGAATGAAGGAATTAGCCTTAGCAATAATGTTCCAAAGCCTCCCAACTCAGATGCTTCCCTGGGCCAGACCAGAATAGGAGAGGACAAGAAAAATGTCCTTTTCTTTGTTACCAGGCTTGCAATGAATACATATAAGGGGAAACATGCGTTTTGAATGGCAGGTTTGCTGTGTTGGTTATCCTATTAGTTAATGGTCATGACTGCAAACAATAAAACTCATTTTGGCCTATGAGAAGGAATGTACTAAAAATTACTCATAAAAATCAGAAAGGTTCAGGGAACTGGCCTCTCAGAAACTCTGAGACCTGAAACAAGGACCAAATGGCAACCAGCCCTGCTTTAGGGGACTCCTCGGGACATCGCCAAGTGCAGCCTAGGACTGCACTGCAGATCCGTCCCCTGGTCGTGGAAGCCAGATCTGAACCGTGCCCCCTGGTAGTTGGGGCTTGGTGAGTGGGCTCTGCGCCATGCCTGATTCTTGGAGTCTCTCCTGAAACCCTGTGCCACCAGGGCGTTCCTCACTGGCTGAGCTGGAGTCGCATGGCCTGCCCTTGCTGCTAGAAGGCTGGGAAAGTACATTTCTGACTTCTGTCTTGGAGAAATGCAATACGAAGGGGGCGATGACCAAAATATAGGGTGCTTGGAAAGCTGCTGTCCCACCAGAAAGCTTGTGAGGGGGCCTGGCATCGGGCTTGGGATGATGGTGGGAAGACATGGAGGAGGCATTAAACAGAGATTCTTCCCCGCGTCCACTCAGGGCATGCCGTCATGTTTGGTTGGTTGATCTCGTTTTCAAAATTCGATGGAACACATGGGACCACAGGGCTAAAGGTGGTAAAAATAAACTTTTCTGAAATTCAACTCTAAATGGACATGGTCCCAACCCTTCACATTATTCTCCACCAGCTTGCTTTGTTTTTCCTGTGGAACTTATTTTTAAACAATTCGGCACCCGTAAAAAGCCCTGAGGAGCAGATGGTGGGATATGGAGGGGGGAGGGCATCTGAGCCCAGCCCTCTGCCTGCCAGCCAGGCTGGGACCTCAGATACCTCTGTGTAGGCCCCCCATTTCCAGCAGGCAGGTTAGTGATCTGAACCGTGCCCCCTGGTAGTTGGCGGGGTGCTGGGAGCTGGGAACCCAGCCGCACAAAGCCTCCCTTCTTCCCGCCCGGCAGGACGGACTTTCCAGGAATGCCATGAATGCCGGCCACGGTCAGGCCTGGGCACCTTCCGAAAGATGCTCGGTGAGCGATGGAGGGGAAACACCAATTGCATCACATTGACAATGCCCTGGCAGTCACGCCGGCCTGCAGCAGGCAGCAGGACTGGGTGTCGCTGACAGGAGGGAGTCTTAGAATCTGAGTCTCATCTCTGGCTACGGGCTGTTGGAGCCCAGTTACCCTTCGGACAAGATCCGTGTGAGAGGGAACAGATCGAGCTGGAACTGGTGAAAGGAAGGTAGCGGGGTGGGGGGATGGAATGACAGAGGACCCACAGCCCAAATGCTCTTAGGTAAGCCTAAAAAATCTGTAATGGTTACAGGAATGACACCCGATTACCTTGAACCAGCATTAGTAACGGTCCCTTCATCGCTTTAAGTCTAGATAGTTAAGACAACAGTAAATCAAGCTGCAGCACCTGTCGGTTTCCATGGTGTAAATATTCCCACCGCAGCAGGTTGCACGTGGCTAACCTGAGCCCCGCCGGGGGGGTGAAGAAGACCAGGAGCACACCTTTATCGACCATGTCCGCCTTCTGCAGACTGCGGATGTAAATAACCTTGAGAGCACAGATAACAGTACAAATGCAGTAAAATAATGAGGAGTGATGTGCTGTGATCGCTACTACCTTTGTGTCCAACATCGTTTACTCATTTATAAGTTTGTACAATTCCAAGTCAAACATTGGCTTTGTTTCACAAGTGGCTTGTAAAATGCCCCAAAACGAGACAATTGGACACTTGTAGGTAGGCACTGGCCAGTTTTAGCTGGAGTGGCCCCAGCGCTGAGCACGAGGCTCTGCACAGAGAGGGCACCAAACACGCGTTTGTCTACTGAAGGAATGCTTTCAGAGTGACTTGTCTGACTCCCCGAGGGCCTGAGCCAGTCACCTACCCTCCTCCGGGCCTCCATCTAAGGCAAGAGGCTATTAATGCCTACTTCATAGAGGTGCTGGGAGAGTTAATTAAGGCTCACTAAGTGCTTTGAAATCCATGGATGAAAGGCCCAGTGGGGAAAGCTTTATTATTATGCTATGTGTCATCTTAAGACGTGTACGGCCATGATACCCACCTGGTACTTTTCATCTTCAAAGTGTTCTCCAATTAAACGTCACAGTTCCTTGCCCAGTGAGTGAGTGTCCTCTAGAGAGGGCACTTTGGTCACCAGGAGCAGGGATCAGAGCCAGCATTCCAGATCTTCTAGCTGCCACCTGTCACTTGGGCTGTGCTTTTGCCTTCCCAGCCCTTGGTCCTCCCTTCTGGGGTGGTGAGGCCTGCCCAGGCCATGACCCACTTTGCTTCTGTCATAGGGTGCATGATGGTACCCATTGAAGGTCTTCAGTGCTCAGATGCAATTTTTTTTTCACATTTGAACATCCCTGAAATCTGTATGCGTCTTACAACTGATGGAAGGTCATTTTCAATTAGAAGGGTTTGGTTTGTTTTTTTCTGACTGGTACATAAAATAACAATGTGTTGTACAACTGTTGTCTTATGTCAACCATTGTGAAAGTATGGTATTTGCCACTCATTCTAAAACTTACAGCTTTCCTGCTAATTTTTTAGAGAAATCCTTTCTCCTACTTCCATCACAATAGTAATATACAGTCACTATAGTTCATGTGGAAAATACAGATAATTAAAATAAAGGCAACAATAATCCTAAATCTAAATTTTGCGAGTACGCTAGTCATAATGTAATTTCAGAAATGACACACTGTTGACTTTAACCTGCTTTATGAACAGTTTTTCCATCACTTCCTGAAGTCTAGACAGTCAAGAGAGCAATAAATCAAGCCGTGGTATGTAGCATTTTCCAATTTCCGTGGTGTGAGTACTCAGAGATCAATGCCAACAACATGGTTCTGCATTTCCTTCCAGGCTTTTCTCCTTTCATTATTAGGACTGTTTCCCTCCTCTGGTTATAAAAATGACTTATACCTACTGTAGAGAAATCAGACAATACAAGACCCAGTGTAATATAAAATAGAAGTCACCAATAATCCCATTGCCCTGAATGGCCACTATGAAAATTGTAACAACTATTATGTTCCTATATTACATAAGGAAGCTGTGTTAATGATAAACATTAGACAAAAAGAAAAAGTGTATGGTTACCTTTCCGATCAATTCCCTTCTATCATATATTTATGCTTGCCTTCATTTCTATTGAGAAATATTTATATCTATGTTTATAACCATATACACATAAAATTAAAAACATAAACTATGTATAGTTTTTTCTGATTGTTCAGTTTAACTCATGTGTTTTTCAGCATTATTAACCAGAATTGTGTGTGTGCTAGTATGTGCTTATGTGTATGTGTGTGTGTGTGTGGGTGTGTATAGCCTATTTCAAAAGTATTGGCCATGCAAACTGTTTTAGTTATATTGACACTGGCTCAATAATTTTGAGACAGACCTCATGCGTGTGTGTGGGTGTAGTCTCCCTGTGTCTTCACATTGTCTGTCCTGTGTTCGTGTCTGTATACAGATTTCCTCTTGTTATAAGGGTATCGGTCATATTGGATTGGGACCCACCTTAATGACTTTTTTCTTAATTTATTTACTCCTGTAAAGACCCTGTGTTCAAATGCAGTCACCTCCTGAGGTTGTAGGGTGCTGCTGTGGCAACAGTGTGCCTTTTCCATCATCTTGTGGGAATAACTCACACAGGATGAGGGAAGCCAACATCAGTGACTGGCTCACTCACTATCTCCCACAGGACCCTCACCCCCAGACCCGCCGCACTGCAAGTAGGATTCAGATGAGTATCCTAAACAATACTTCTCGAACCATTGAGATATCTCATGAAGACGTGAAATAAGAAACAAGACATCTGAAAATGTCCCCGGTCTAGAGCAAGGATCAGCAACCTTTTTCCGTACAAGATCAGACAGTAAATCTTTCCAGCCGTGCGGCCCATGTGGCCTCTGTCCCAGCTACTCAGTTCTGCCATTGTAGTTGGAATACAGCCATAGGCCTTACGCAAACGAATACGCGAAGCTGTGTTCCAATAAAACTTTATTCATACAAAGAGACAGCAGGCTATAGTTTGCCATCGCTGGCTTGGGCACCAAGTGGATTTTTCCTGAGTGCCATCAACTAGGAAGTAGAACGGACTGTGTGGAAAGACAGAGTCCCAGTCCCAGCTCGGCCGCTGACCAGCTGTGTTACTTTGGGTAAATCACTGGCCATCTCTGGAAGAGTTTGCTTCCCCCTTCTGTAAAATGATGGGATAAATCTGCCTCAGAGGTTGCAAACAGGCACTCCAGGGTTGCGTCTGGCCCGCAGATGTGTGTTACTTGGCCTGTGTCGTATCCAAAGCATTTTGAATTTGTTTCCAACATTTCTGATAGGAAGAGTTCATATAAAAATCCAGATTTTTGGCTACTCTTAAAATATCAGAAAATCCAACACTCCTGGGTCCACATTCTCTCATGGCAGCCCTTTCCCAGGGCGGAGAACGAGGTCTGGTCGCTCTGGCCGTGCGTGACGCCTGGGAACCTAGCAGACTCCTCCTGATGCACTGTCACCATTGCCGTTAACCAAGCAAGTTGCTTTGTGACCCCTGAAGGAGACCTCTGGTGTCTTTGAGCTTAATAATCTAGTGTGTGCTAATTCGCCCAGACCAGATGTCATTACTGGGCCTCATCCAAAGTCCTCGATCTCTGAAAGCCATGCAGTGTTGGGGGAGATGGCACTACCCTGGGATGGGCAAATGAGCACATCCCATCCCCTGGCCCCGTCCTCGGTCCAGGGCTGGGTGCACGAGTTCCTCAGTGCCTCAGGGTGACTCTGGGGCTTGGTTGGGGTGCCGGACAGAGGTGTACTCTTTCTTTAAGGCCGGGAGGGGGTTGAATGTGAGGCTTTGGGCTGCTTTGGAATTTTCTTACTATGAGGAAACCTACCCATCAACAGTGATCCCTTAGTCAGTTTGGGCTGCCATCACAAATTACTACAGATTGGCTGACATCTAAACACCGGAAATTTATTTCCCTCAGTTCTGGAGGCTGAAGCCTGAGATCAGCCTGCCAGCATTGTCTGGTTCAGGTGGTGTCCTCTTTTGCGTTGCTGACGGCCAACTTCTTGTCTTGGCTATTACAGCGAGATGGCTAGAGAGCTCTCTGGGGTCCCCTTGGTAAGAACACTAATGCCATTCACAAGGGGTCCGTTCTCATGACCTAATTACATCCCAAAGGATGTAATACCATTGCATTGGAACTGGGATTTCAACATATGAATTTGGAGGACACACACATTTAGACCATTGCAACTGCTGACAGGAATGGGTGGAAACAGCCCCTCCTTCCTTGCTCCTGGGGTGGGATGACTTAAAGGTGCACACTCTGTCCTGTCTCCCAGAGTTCTTCAGTGGGATTAACCTCCAGGTGTCCTCGGTGTCACTTGCTTGTTAACTCCCCCTGCAGTACCTACCTGCCTTTCCCTTTCCTGTCTCGCTTCACTACCCTCCTACTAGGGTTTCCTGGAATCACTTCCCAAATAAACCCTTCGCACTAGAATTCTGGTCTCAGGGTCTGCTTCTCAGGGTACTCAAACCAAGAAATACATTCAGAAGGACAGAGAGTGCATATGTGAGAAAAGCAGTGCAGTCCTCACACATTCTGCATGTCTGGATCAAGCCGCTCCTGAAGCTTACTGTGCTTTTTTCATTATAATAACAAATAAAGTCCCTTGGGGTTTAGACTGGCTGATGTGAGTTTTGTCACTTATATCCAAAAGCAGTCTTTCTATTTTATAGGGATGTATCTGCCTATTTATCTAAATGAATGACTTTTTTTTTTTTTTTTTTTTTGCGTTCAATTCCAGACTAATGAACTAATAATGCTTGCAAGCTTTGGGACCAACAACACCTTTCGCATATGAAAAATGCTGAAGTTACTTAGCTAAAATGACCTTGAACTTGTTCAGCTGAGATATTGTATATCTAGAAAGTTCCATGGGAGCATCTCGGTGGACACCAGCAAACTTCACTCAGATACTCCGCTATAAAGATGCATGTTTTAATTCATTTTCTAATAAAAACCACACAAGGCAGTTATCAATAGCTAGCATGCAGACGGCTGATTTGGAGATACTGCTGTGGAAGTTGCATGTGCAGAACCCTCACAGTGGGCTGTGGGGGTGCTACCCTCCTCTGGGGTTCCCAGTGGTGTGGAGAGACCATGCCATCTGGGTCCCTCTCCCTCTGATTTCCCTGGTTCAGTTTCAGCGAGGGCAGAGAAGAGGGATTCCAACCTAAGTTGTGAGCACCTCATATCAGCTGGCCCACCCTCTCTTTAAAAATGAATGCTTGACTATAGAGGTGAGGGGCTCCCTGATATTCACCCCAACAGTCTGCAGCAAGAGCTGTAGCTAGAGCCTGATGGGGTCATGGTCTTGACCATCCCCTGGACCAGCTTTCTCTGGGGAGCATGTCCACCTCTCTCTAAAGACTCCCAGTTAGAGTCAAACCAGGTTTTATGGGCCCTGAATCTTACCAGATTCCAGGGGTTCCTACTTAAAAAAGAACACACAGTCATTAAAAAAAACACAATTTTATCAGAAATGCTTCCCCAATTGCAGCCTGGCTTCTCCTTCCCTCTAGAATATTCCAGAACCCCTACCTGCCAGCACTCAGAGGGGCCCACCAAAAGAGAAGGAGAGGCCCTGAAACTTAAGCTTTATTAGAATTAAGAGGTCCTCCTATTCCCACAAGAGGGGAAATGGGGGATTCTGCATGTTCTTCTGAGCATCCAGCCCCACTTGGAAAACATTTACCACATAGCTCAGCTCCAGCCAAAGATGATTCAGAAGGGGAGGCCAGCATCCCAGAGTCCCTCTCCTGGTTGCCTTGGTTACCTGGAGTCTTTGATCTCATCCTCAAGGGCAGAGCTCCTTACAAAGAAGTTTTCCATTGAAGCACAAAGGATGTGAGCTCAGCGACCAGATGAATGACGCAGGGCCAATGGCATGGAAGCTCCACCTGTTGCAAGATCATAGGTGTGGCCCAAGTTTCTCCCTGACAGTCATGCTGTCCTGAAGACCAGGACCAATGTACAGCCTCTCCGTTCAGAGCCTTTGTAGCAGTCATAGCCAACCCAGAATACAACCCCCCAGGATCAGAGAGGTTGATCTTTGTTAACAAGTGAGTCCCCAGTGCCCACCCTGTTTTAGGTGGTCAACAGGTATTGGTTGAATAAATGAACGCGTTTCTTGAGCATTTACTATGTGATCAGAGCCATGTGGAGAACTTCACCATGTAGTAACCTCATTGAGTCCTCACAACATCCCTCCAAATTCAGGGCTGTCACTGATCTTGCACAGAAGGGGTAAGGAAGGCCAAGCAATTGTGAGGCATAACTAACATAACATCACAGAGCCGATCAGTGGCCATGGAAGTCCCTGAGTCTGGGACTACGTTGTTTCTCAGTGTAGATGTGTGACTCCCAGGAAGGGAGGTGATCGTAAAGGATTACAGCCTAAATCATATGGAATCTCAGGCAGGGACAGTGACTCCTCGTTGCAAACCTTGTTCAGTCCTTCTGATGCCAGGCAAGGAGGAGACTCAGCCCGGGGTGAGTGTAGCTTTCACAGTTCTCTGACCTGCTCACCTCTCCCTTCAAATAGCAGCTGGAACAGAACGTGGGCTCGGAATCCTCAGCAGAAATAGTGCCCAAGTGGAATCTCATGTCACAGTCCTTTGTTACCAATGCATTTACCTTAGAGTTACCTTCCACACAGGGCAGTCCTGGTTGTTTTCTGTTCCAGGTGCTGAGATTCAGTTTCCTTTTAAAGTAAACCTTCCAATAACCTGCATAATGATGACATTAAACATTGATATTTGAGTCGGATTCTTGAGTCCAGGACTTGGCCAAACTGGTAAACGTCGTATTCACAATGATGCCTCTTGAATTAGGGGGGCCTTACCCCACTGAGGCATCCACGGAAATGGAAGATGGTATGGGGCCGAGTGAGAATGCATTATTGCAGGCCAGCATTTGCTGATAGTTTGTACCTGGTACAAAGCAGGGGCCGGGCCGGGTGGCTGGGCTAGGCGCTGGGACAGGGCTGGAGGAAGAGCAGAGGAAGTCAGGACGGATGGGGTGCGTGGCAGACTAGGGTTGTGAGGACGGAGACTGGGAAAGAGAAAACTGGGGAGTGTTAGGATACACCCATGCAGGTGCTGGGGAGAAGGTAACCCGGCTCAATGCCAAAACAGAGCTTCTCAGCTTTCCTCAGTGCACACGCCCCAGCCACCACGATGTTGTTGGCCTTGACTTTGCGTCATGCGTGTTGTGAGCGTATTACATGGTCTCTTCCCCCAGTTCTGATTCGCAGGCCCACCTCCACCTTTGTACTTTTTGAGAATTACTGCCCAAGAATCATTAACGACCAATTCCAACTCTTTCCCTAATTGTAGAAGCATTTCAGTGGCTAGGGATTCCCTAATCATTTCATTCAATTTCAATTAAAAAAAAAAAAAAAAAAAGACGGGTTTAACAACTGTTCTTCAAACCAACAGCTTGACTCGCAGGGGTTAGCTACGAAATTGTAACATAGCTGAAAGCACCCGTGTCTCAGCTCCATGTCTCTGGGCATATATTTGAACTCCATGTCAATGTGTCATTGATTAGAAGTGATGAGCTGGTCTTTTTCTAAATTCTAGCTTGGTAAATGGCTCACATAAAACTGCAGTGCTGCAGTGCATGCAGGCAGGGCTCAGCCCATCTGCTCGGTACATGTTCTTGGCATGGCCTAATTTTCAGTTGCACAGTAACAAGAAAACTCATAACATGTCATCTTGATACTATTGGATTGGAGGGTGGGTTTCTTTTCTTTCTTTCTTTTTTTTCTTTTTTTTTTTAAAGATTTTATTTCATTATTTTTAGAAAGAGGGGAAGGGAGAGAGGCAGAGAGGGAGAGAGACATCAATGTATGGTTGCCTTTCACCTGCCTCCAGCCACAGACCTGATTGGAGACCTGGTTTGCAACCTTGTTATGGGCCCTGGCTGGGGAATCGAACCTGCAACCTTTGGGTTCGCAGGCCGGCGCCTTAACCACTGTGCTACCAGCCAGGGCCTTCTTTCTTTTTTTTCTTTCTTTTTGCACTTATTCCAATGTAGGAGTGTTTCTTCTCTCACTTCTAGATTTATGATAAACAACGGGAACCGATGCTGTAAAAACAGTTAGAGGTGCCGGCGTGCCCTTGGAGAGAACCCTTTATAAACTACGTGAATGTCCATCCTCCACGCTGTACACCTGAAACTAATACAAAATAGCGTTGAATGCACACTGTAATAAAAAAAAATTAAATTAAAAAAAAATGAAAGCCAAGGTTAGATGCTGTGTTTCAACATGAAAATAAAGTTGAGACTCTTAAATCTTCGTATCAGGTAAATTAAAGAGTGATCCAACATGGCAACATGAGTTGTGTATAAAACAGACCACTGTCACCCTGGCTGGTGTGGCTCAGTGGACTGAGTGCTGGCCTATGAACCAAGTAGTCACAGGCTCGGTTCCCAGTCCGGGCACATGCCTGAGTTGCAGGCCAGGTCCCTAGTTGGGAGCAAGTGAGAGACAACCGATCAATGCATCTCTCACCCACATTGATATTTCTCCCCCTCTCCTTTCTCCTCCTCTCCTTTCTCATCTTTCTAGAAAATAAATTAAATCTTATTTAAAAATCCCACTGTCAACCTCTTCTCTGTGTGAATTGGAAGTTTCATGTCCCTATACCACCACAATGAAAAGGTAGAAATAATTTGCACATTGGGTGCCGAGGTTGGTTTAGGAATGAATTGTCGCCGAGGACAGGGGTAGGGGAGAACGTTTTTTTCTATAAATGACCAGATAGTAAATCTGTTCAGTTGTTTCTGTTGAGATTACACCACTTCACCTTGCCACACAGAAGCAGGCACCGACAATGGGTAAGAGAAGGAGTCTGGCTTCGTTCTGATGAAGCTTTGTGGACCCTGAAATTTGAATTTCATATGTTTCATACATTATGAAATATTGTTCTGATTTTCTCCAATCATTTAAAAATGTAGAAACAGCCCTGGCTCATGGCATAGTGGATAAGGCACTGGCCTATGAACCCCAAAGGTCACAGGTTTGATTCCCAGCCAGGGCACATAACCAGGTTGCCAGCCAGGTCCGTGGCTGAAAGCAGGTGAAAGGCAACCATACATGGATGTCTCTCTCCCTCTCTGCCTCTATCTCTTCCCCTCTCTCTAAAAATAATAAATAAATAAATAAATATTTTTAATGCAGAAAGAATTCTTAACTTGTGAGCTTACCTCATATTTCTAACACTCAATTTAGCATTGTTTCCACCCATTGAAATAGCCTCATGATGGTTGGTGAGCTCTGAAAGATGGAAGAGGATGTGATTGGCACCATGTCGAGGGGGCAGGTCTCAAATTCTGACAAGTTCAATTTCTTGACCTGGGTGGTGGTTACACGGGTGTCTACCTGAATTCATTAAGCTGTACATTTCTGGGCTATGTGTTCATGTGTGTGCGGTCAGCCAAGTGTGTAGGCTGAACTAGGTACGTAATATTTCAGCACGAAAATGCCTGTAAGTAAATGGCAAATCAGCATATAGAAAACATTATGGTTCTCACTGTGTAATTAGCAAATGTTATTAATTTGACTTTATAAAATACACGAGTACAAATGTCCTTAACATGGAACTTTTGTTTATTTGGTTCACTGAGCTTTCATATAAGACTTTTTAAAAAGATTTTATTGATTATTTTTAGAGAGAGAGGCAGGGAGGGAGAGAGACATCAATGTATGGTTGCCCTTCACCTGCCTCCAGCTGCAGACCTGGCTGGAGACCTGGCTTGCAACCTGGTTATGTGCCCTGGCTGGGACTCAAACCTGTGACCTTCAGGTTCACAGGCCAGCACCTTATCTATTGTGCCTCCAGCCAGGGCCTAGATTTTATGAGAAAAAAAATAGCGCTGCTAAAAATGTTTGGCAACTGCTGTTGAATCACTGATAGAATTTTCTGCAATGGTAGATGTTTTATGTCTCTGTGCCGTCCACTTGTGGCTACTGTATCAGACAGCATTAAGTTTAGTGTTTTCTTTTTTTTTTTTTTTCACTTTCCCTTTCACATGACTTGGTATTTATGCTTTTTTGGGTTCAAATCTCAGTTGCACCATGAGTAGCTGTGTGGCCTTAGGCAACTTACTTGACCTCTCTGTGCCTGCCGTTCATCATTTGTATTAGAAAATGTAAATAATGATAGCACCCACTTTATAGCGGAGTTGAGGGAATGAAACAAGAAAAGCGTATGCGCCTACTACCATGCCTGCTCCATACTCAGAACTCAATAAACTTGCCATTATGATTCTTGACAACTTCATCCTCAGAGCAACCCGATGAGGTTTATAGGACAGGAAAGCAAGCCTCCTACAGCTAATAAATGGAAGCCCTGGACCAAACCCCGGGTCTCTCCAAGTTTTCAAGGGTCTTTCTTTGTCCCCAAAGGGAATGACATGGCAGTATATGATAGAGAATGATCAACTGCCATTAAAACCCTTTGAGGGTAGAATAATAGATTCACGGAAGATGGGGTGAGTTTTGTACGCGTATGAAAAGAAAGCTCTCCATGAACACTCACTGAGTGAGTGAAATTGAAAACAATGGTATTAGGCAGTTGCTGGTGGTTTCAACCCTCCCAAACTTGCCTGTTGGCCAGGGAAGCCGCCTTACTGACTAAAAGTGAGGTTACAAGAAAGGAAAAAATGAAAAGCTGGACTCCAGTTACGAGCCGGCCTTTAGAAATGGACTTTGACAAGCTAGTTTTTGCCTTGAACTGTTCCCAGGGCTGGCGTTCACGGACAGGAACACACTTGTCCTCAGAGGCATCTCAGCGCCTCCACACCACATATGTCACAGCCGGCTGGTAATGGGTGGGGCTAAGATCGAGGGATAACTGTCTAGGGAGCTGGAGATGGATGTTTATGGCTCTGTCTGTTCCTTGGTGCTTTGATCTGCTACCCTGAATGGATGGGGCAGCCCGCATTGTTTGTGGGAGTGATCGCTTTTTTGTTTTATCAGATTCCTACAGGCAGAATATAAGGGTGGAGAGATGACAGGGCGGGTGTGGAATTCGGATGGGTTGGGTTGCTTGCTGTGGGAATTTGTCAAGTTTGAGTTTGGCCGGGGGGGGGAGCTTGGCTCCAGGTCCGGGAGGGGGTGCAGGTGTGAACCGTGGTGGGAGCAGAGCCCCAACGCGGCGGCGCCAGCCCATCGGCATTGCTCTCACGTAGCCCGGCTGCCAGCCATGTGGTGCGCTTGGGCTGGGTATAGCTGGGCCTCTGCTGGGGGCCGGAGGACTGGGGAGAGATGAAAAAGACAGGCTATCTCTCAACAAAGCGCGAAATGCCCTCCGCCCCCCAGCTGCTTCCACAAGGAGCCGGCGGGGTCTCGGTGGGCAACTGTTGGCTGATTCGGCCCCGAGCTGCGGCCTTGGCATATGGCATCGGCCCAGCCATGGCGCTGACCCTCCTGGCCCTGGCCAGCGGCGTCTGGCTTGCCTGCCCCCCGCACCGCACAGAGCCTGGGGTGGCGACAGCTGGAGGCTCCGGGGAGACAGCCCCAGCCTGGCCTGCCGGACCGTGACGGATGGGTTGCCGGCAGAGGGTCCTCCCTGCTCCCTGGGGTCTGCATAGGAGCCGGGGTCAGGCCTGAGGAAAAGTGGGGATTCCTCACCGGAGGGAAGGAGAGCTGGGAAGAAGGGCAAGTAGAGCGGGGAGAGCCAGCCAGGACGGAGGGTGTCCCCAGCCATAAGCTCCCCACTCCCTCGTGGAGCTGCCTACACAGAGAAACTGCCCACAGGGTATCCAATCTCGTTGCCAATGCCTGGAAGGGAGGAATGATCGAGTGACTCACCTGGGCCCCAGGGGAGGAGGTGACCCTTTACCTCCTCAACTCCTCCTGCCCTGATGAGAAGGGGTGGGGACAGCTTGTCAGGTGCCTATCTGTCCCGTGGCACCTGCATGGTGAAATGGCCTATTTGAGTCGCAAACACGGGGTGCTTCCCTCCGGATAGAAAGGAAGGGGTGTTAAGGGGCGGCAGGCTGGACATAGGTGTGGGGGGAGGTGGGGTCCGGGAGCCACCCCAAGTCCACAGAACGGCTCCCAGGACAGGCCTGAGTCTTTCCGGAAACATCTGCCTTCTGGTCCGTGTCTCGCCTCTCCAGGCGCACGGCTGTCAGGAGCACTTAGTTCAGTGCAGAGCAGAGGGCAGCCTGGATTCCTTTCCTCGTTCAGCCGCCGACTCGGGAACACCAAGACCCATTCTGGCACCTAAACCAGTACCTCGAAGGACGGCCCTCCTGACTAATAAGCAGAGGGAAGGCTGTTTCTTGTGGTGGCTCTCGGGGTCGTGCTCTGGCACGAAGCTATGAATGGAACCACCCTGGACTCGATGGTGCTTTGATGCTCTTGGAGGGGCACCAAGTGTTTTTATGGAAACGCACCTTCATTCGGCTGCAGATCTGGGTAGAACGACTGTGGCTTTTTTTTTTGGTTCGGTTTGGTTGTTTTTTTCCAGACTCTCCCATTTTTGATACTCACCCATCTATATTTCTATAAAAGTAGGCCAACTTCAGATAAGCTGATCACCTCCCAGTTAGAATTGCCAAAAAATGAGGGCATTCCCAGGCGGCCTTGCGCACAGGGAAGGGAGTCACAGGGTCGTGTCGGTGCAGGACTGCAGGGGTGTCCTCAGACATCACCGGGATCTCTTTGATAAGATGCCACAAACGGGCATTAACAAATGGCTGTTTCAAACCCGCACCCTTTTTGTTTGATTAGCTTTCTGTAGATAACCTTTATTAAGCCTGACCTGAAATTACAACCATGGCCGGTACTTCTTTGATGCGCTGGCTGCCTTATTTCCTGTTTATACTATGATACACGTTGCACAAGGAGATAAAGCACTTCTGAAGGATATTAAGAACTAAAAGTCCCTTGGCTATTTGCTGGCACTGTTTTGATGTTTTCTTGCTCCCTGGAAATTAGCATATCCTTTTCAAAGCCTGCCTCTGATGAGAGGAATCCTTTGCCATAATGTATTTGCTGAAAGTCATCAATGATAGTATATTGTGTAAAGAAATGACACCTAAAAGGCATGATGCTAGATTAATGATAATGAGGTAACTTGTGTAAGAGTTGCTTTTGGCTTTTTTAAAACATATTTTGACACCATAAATACATTGGGCTTTTATTAATGAGGATTTCACGCTTCTGAGATTTTTAAAAGAAACTTGCATAGAACAATTTTGCAAGGGAAGCACTAGTAGGGGGTAAGTTGAAGATTTTTACTGGGTCCTATTCTATCAAGTCATTGTATTGCCTTGGAAATAAGACAAGACTGGAAGCTTTTTGTTTTCTGAGCTTGGAGTTAATGAACAAATACTACATGGAGCAAATTTGGGGGGGAAACTTACCCATATACCTACTTATTTTTTAAGTAAACTAAGTAAGAAAAGCAAGAAGGAAAGAGAGGAAATTAGGAAGGGGGAGAAAAAAGGTAATAGAAACAAGGAGAAAGACAAAGGAAAGATTGAAAAATGACAAGGCAGGAAGGAGAGAAACAAAGAGAAAAGGAAAAAAGAAAGCAAAGAGAAGAAAGAAGAGAGGAAGGAACAGAGGTGAGGACAGGAGGAAGCATGGGAAAGTAGGAGGCGAAGAGAGAAAGGAAAGAAGAAAATGAGGAAAGTGAAGGGAAGAAGGACAAAAGTGAGAACCAGAAGGAAAAAGGAATGGGGGGAGGGGAGGAAGAAAAGAAAAAAGAAAAGAAGCAATAAGAAGGAAAGGAAGAAAGAAAAGATAGAAGGGAAAGAAAGATAAGGAAAAGGAGAAGGAAAGCTGGTCTGCATGTTGGGTAATTATTCAAGGAAAGGGCTTTGGCAAATCCTAAGTTCAAAGGACCTTTAGGAAAAAACCATTTTAATTACGCCTGTCCAAATTGTGGACTTCTCTTTCATTTAAAGTGGGTTATTCTTGGAGCTTAAGGCTGGGAGGAAGCTGAGCCACCACCTTTTGGGTCTCCCGCTTTTCTAGGCAGGAGTGGATTCACACTCGTGCCTGTAGGACAACTGTGGATTTTGATTCTTTCCATTAGGATTCCATGCTAAGAGGCGCTTCACGGTCTTTCACGATTACTGAAAAGTATTAAAGGACAGCATGGAGAGCTCTGGCCAGAGAAATGCTCCTCCCACCACTTTTCTCACTCCAACATGACTGTCAATGAACATTAAGCAAACACTCAAGATATCCACAGCAGGGACATTTTCTTCGAAATCTGCATACTTTTACAAAGGAACGGTTTCAAGCTTGCCGCTTTTGTCTGCCTCTCCATGCATTTAACATGTGTTGGGTTTTCAGTTTAAGGATCAAAAAATCTTCTCTTAATTGCAGACATATTGTCCTTGAATTGTGTGGTTTGGAATATTTTTCTCTGGGGTGTTTGGTTCCAACTTAGCTGTTAGAAAAGCCAGAAGCGGAAGGCCGTGCTGAGGAGGGGGGTGTGGAGGAGAGCCGTGGGCACCATATTGCAGGCGATGAACGTTTCTGGACACCCTTTTCCTGCAATCCCCTGCATGACGCTATCATTTTCCCAACCACCAACAGCAGTGGAAAAGTATAAATAGCTTGATACTTCTTCCTGCTCTTAGCCTGGCACACACCTAGTGAAAATACCTTCTGAGAGGCTGAGGGGCCATTGAATGATCTTCACCCTTCTTTCAAAAGAGATTCCACAGGGACACAGGAGACAGTGTGGGAAGCTGGCGGGGCCTGGCAGCTGTGCCTCACGGGTCTTCGTGCAAGTCACATCCTGGAGGACAGAGCTGCAGTGGATTTTGCCCTGAGGATAATTGGTATCAGACTCAGGGAGAGGAATTCCCAGGAGGAGTGGGGAAAAGGGTCCCAGCTGCATGTTCTAATTTGGGGAAGCTGTCTTCCTTCTCCACATGCGGCCTCCTCTCTCTTCTGCATATGCGACAGACTCCAGGGTCTCTTGGGAGAACGTTCATGTGTTCAGGATCCATCAAGGACGCAGGGTTGCTTGCCTCTGAGTACAAAGGGACACTTACCTACCTCGCAGGCTTGTTGGGTGGATGCGCCAGTTAATGGATAGGGATGCTTTGACAACGGAAAACAGTGGAGTGGAATCATTGGCTGGCTCCTTCACGGTTCAGTTTCCTCACCTGCACCACGGGGATGATAACACATGTGTCATTGGGGTGTTGAGAAAGTAAAGGTTAACTCTGGTCTGCTTGGTGCTGTTACATTCAGGGGCAACATATGCAAAGCAGGCAACTAGTTGCAAATCGAGATGAATCATGCCCCGCCGCCTCATTGTGTATATAAAAGTGAGATGATATTTTTGCTTAAGAGCTAACAAAGGGGGAGTGTCTTCCTGAAAAAGTTGGCCTTTAAAAAAAAAAAAAACCTCAAGTTTCGTGAGAAGGCCTGTGTTATTTTTAGCCCCTGGGAGAGACAATCAGATGGACAGGGCCACCATCCCAGAGTATGTCCCTCTGAGCCCCTAGAGAGAAGCTTAGTTTCATTTTTCTCACATGACAAGTCTGGAGGTTGACTTGGATAGTGTTCTTCGCTCGCTCCACTAATTCCTGCACGGCTTAGACACCTTCTGGTTACCACTGTGCTAGTCTTCAGGGAGCCCGGCGTCTCCAAGATCCTTTTAGAAGATGTGTGAGAGCAAAAGTGTTTTTATATAATGCTGAGGTGTTAGCTGTCTCTTGTCTTCTCCTCCCTCCTCCCTCCTCCTCCTCCTCCTCTTTTTTTTTTTTTTTCTTCTTCTCGTTCTCGCTGTCTCGGGTGAGGATACAACACAGTGCTCCAGATTCCCAGATCTGAGATGGTGCGGAACTGAGGGCTCATGGAACATGTGCTTGGGTATGCTTGCATTGCACATATTTCTATTTTCATTTCTGATACATAAATACCAATTACTCTTACCCACAAAACTAAAAGCTTCTTGGTAATCCTTAAGAATGTTCACGAGTATAAAGGAGGTCCCGAGACCAGAAAGTTTGAGGACCACTATCCTAGGGTAAGACCCTTGTTCTCATGGACCAAAAGTGTTGCTCTGGTGCCAGCCATTGTATCTGCATTCCAGTTGGCATGAAGGAGAACAGGGAAAGGATAAGCGTAGACTCCCATTGAGATTGCCCACAGCATTAGCACGTACCACAGTCTTAGGCAACTGCAATGGATGATAGTCCATGTAGTCTTTAGGTTGAAAAGGGAGTAGAGAGAGAGCCCTCTTCCTCAGAATGTAGGCGAGAAAGGCTAATTAGCAGCCAGGGCCACAGGTGAAAAGTGCAAAAACAATATCTTGCTCTTGAGTTGGGGACAGACCATCTGCAGAGCACAGATGGCTTTCCTTCCACACCAGGCAGATGGCCCCGAGGACTCTTGTGTACCTCCGAGCCCAAACACCCACACATTTGGCTGCACATGTTGCCCTCGTTTTCACTTACCCCCCCAAACTTGGCTTGACATGTGAGTTGTCTTAACAGCTGAGCTCAAGGGACCATTGTGACTTATTACAGATCGCAGGGTGTCTCCAGCTAAGATAGGGCTGAAAAGTAGTGGTTATTTTCCAAAAGGGGATCACTGCAGAGCTCAGGGAGAAAGAACTGGAAGAGCACGTCCTTGCAGGCGGTGAGAAATCGAGCAGCAGGAAAGAAACCCACGGCGAGTTCACTAACACCTGGGCTGGGTAGCGAGTGAGAACAGTGTTAATGAGGCCAAGCTGAGGGGCTCTCTTGGCCCGGATGGACCGAATAGTTTTGCTCTGACCACATCTTTAACCTGGATCTCCCACCTTGCTGTTGTTAATCATGAGACAAGCTGGAGAGAGCATCAGTGATTCCATTCAACCCATTCCCATGTTGGACGATCACCGTCTAGTCTCTGCCCTAGTGATGCTGGGTCCAAGGATGATCTTTATCTTGATTATTCCAGCGAAGTGGAACGTCTGCTCCAGAAGTCACATGGGGCCGCAGGGAGGCTTTCACATCAAATTCTCCTTCTGCTCACTGATCCCATTCAAAGCCTTTAAGTCCTTTTGGCCTGGAAAGAGAACCCAGTGTGCCCATCTGTTTGTGTCTTTTTGCTAAGACTAGTTCTGGAGAGTCTCATGAAAAGTGGCTAAAATGGATGCGGTTCTTTGCATTATTTAGCATGCTTCCCGGCATGTCACAGGCACTCAAAGAGTATTTGCGGATGCGAAGGGATGTTTCTTATTTTGCAATCCCACCATTCCCCTCTCCTTTTTTTCCCCAAAATGATTTACCTTCCCTGAAGCTCTGGACTGATCTCTACTGGGAGGGCCCAGGGCAAAAGGCGCTTGGCCACACATTCAGATAATAGAGCTTTCTTTCCATCAACCTGTCTTAGGTCGACAGGCCCTCCGTGGTGATTTTGAGCCAGTTCTTTGCAAGCCGACAGCCTGAGCATCAATAAAACTTGAGTGCGTGGGCTGTGTCGAGCCTGATGTTAAAGCAGCAAAACTATAAATGCTTTTAGAAAAATCCAAGCTCCAAGTCAAACTTGCGGAACAGCAGGCATCGGCAGCAAGAAACACAAAAGCAGAAGACAAAAGCCAGTGGTTGGTTTCCTTTCAGCTTTCAGAAGGCATGATAATTGTACGACCCCCCCCCCTCCCTTCCCCAACCACCTCTAAACAATGCTGACCATGTTGTCAGGTAGCAGCTGCTTCACCCTACAAACCAGCCCCCCTGACTGGAGTCTTCTAACCTATTTCAAAAGTTCCCTTTCAACCTGGACCATTCAATTCTGTCTTTCTTCCTCGGCTTTTATCCATGTCGAGAGCAGGGCTCTCGGGAGAAGAGAGGAAAATCAATGGCTGCCCTACCTACCAGTCGCACTCGATTAGCCTGGTTCGAGAAGGAAGAGCCCGTTTCTCCCACCCACCCTCACTGTCTCCACCACTTGACTCTCCAAGAGAAACCATGCCAGGACCTCACAGCACGGAGGGCACTGGGCGATCCCCTGCGTCTTGGTTGCTTCTGGACACATGCTCTCGGGGACAATGTGGAAAATGAGGCCACGTCCATTTTCTGATGGCTGAAGCCGTCGCAGCCTGACTGGCAAATGAATCCTAGAGTTGCTGGCGGGCCCTGAGTCAAGTAACTTGGCGTCTGTGTTGTCTTGAAAGTAGGTGATACCTCCTGGAAATCATGTTCTGTGGTGACAAAGGGGTGGGTTCTAAGTTCAGAGGACCTGGGTTCCATTTCTAGCACTGTTATTCCCTAGCCACAGGACTTGGGCAAGTGAAGCTATCTTCATGAAGACTCAGTGTTCTCCTCTGTGAAATGGGACAGTACTAGTCCTTGCTTTGCACAGAGCCTGGCCCGATAGGGGCTCCACTCCTACAATCGCAGCCCCGGGAGGGCTAGGCACCTTAGATTTGGATTGGTGTGGGAGGGGAAGTATGTAGGCCTGGTGATCCCTCCTCTTCCTGATTCCATTACTGAGATGTCCGATTGGGAGGTCACAAGTCTCCTTCCTTTTGTAAGGTAAAAAACAAACAAAAAACCAGCTTGACTTTTCTAAAGAGAAATCCTTCAAGCCCTTCAGTTAAGGTGTGTGAGACTGTCTGCTCATAGACCTTCCTATGTATCCTCTACCTCCCACTCCCCTCCCATCAGCGTATCCCACAGCCAATGCCCTCTTCTCCCCACCCCCAAGTTCTACTTCCATGGTCTCCATTAAGTCATGCCATTGTCCTTGGATGACAGCGCTCCCTTCCATAGAGAGTTTCCATGTGCTCATTCCTCCAGGAAGCCTGACTGGGTTGATCCCTGCTTTCCTTAATCTATAGTTGAAACTCCCTTTCCCACCTGTCTGCTTGACAGGTCTTGGTTCTTTGTTTATATTTTATGGCCTATAGTTTGCTGTCTGTGAGTCTCAGATTGGGAACTCCTGGAGCTCAGTACCTTGGCTCTGTAATTTTCTGGGTTAACCTTTGATGATGGTGATCAGATGGCATGGCCTAAAGGGATTCTGTGACTCTGATGAGTGAAAATGAAAAGCCCTCAGAGGGTCAGCAGAGGTTTCCACGGCCTGTGCTCACTTCCAGTGGGGAACCTCTGTTCTAAGCTGCTGCCTCTTCTGCTCTTCCTACTAGCTCTCCTGTTTATTCCAATTCACACGCCTTGATACCGTGGCTTCCTGAATCCACCTGGCGCTCCCACTTGTTGACGGGCACTCATTCCCTAGGACAAGCGCCTATCTCGGATCCAGGTTCATTGTCATTAATCACCAGGTTCACCAGCGGGGCCGTATAAAGAACCACTCTGTTCCTGCATCTTGGGCTCTGAAGTTCAGCGCTCTGCTCTTCACCAACCTGGGCCCAGAGGTTGATTGTTTCACCAGGAAACGCGGATTTAAAGGGGCACCAGCCAAGTAGGGGACATCACACCACATGTGGTTTGCCACTGTCCCTGCCCTTTTCTTAGGAATGAGAAGGTGGATGGCTCTGATGCTTGCTCACAGGTCTTCACCCTTGCTTTGGTTTTAGAGTGGGAGAGGCATTCTTTCTGCCCCTTGATTTGGGGTTTGGCCATGTCACTTGCTTTTGCTAGTGAAATGTTAGTGGATGTCACAGAAGCGAAGACACAAAAGGGCTTGTCTTGCCCTTTCGCATCTATGCTCTTGGCATGAGAAGAGTATGTATCCTCTGGCTAGCTACTGGCCCTCAGCACGGGCCCCAGAATGGGCACATGCTGCACAGCCCTGAGCCCAACCCACAGCGAGGCGCTGAGCCCCGCTGGTCCAGAGCATTCCTAGCCTGATCCGCCCTGGATCAGCCACACCCCAAGATGGGTGAATAGAATAACTAATTCTTAGCTTTAAACCATTGAGTTCTGAGGTGGTTTCTTCTGTAGCATCATTGTGGCCATGGGAACCGAGGCAGGTGCAGATAGGTTTCCTCTTGTGGGTCAACTCTATTAAACTGGAAGAGAGCACGGAGAGCACTCCACTGGGTGGAGAAGGATCATGAGGTTAGTTTGGGCTCAGGGTGAAAGAATTCCGGGGGTTGATTAGTGATGCCTGTCACGGGAAGAGCAATAGCACAAATGCAGCGTAGCTACTACCTGGGGCCTGAAGCTTCTCCTTATGACTTACCTTGGGGCCTTCCGATGTCCAGGCAGAATATATAGGACTGTGTCCTGTTGAAAAGTATGCAGGTCAGAGTAGAGGACACGTACTAGGTGTTTTCATATTTATATCATAGGCTGTCATCGGGGTGCAGGGGTACCAGAAGCACATATGCTTCTTAGAACAAGGCACCTCTTCTGGGCAGATGCAGTCCCAGGTGGGATGCCGACCTGGTGAGCAGTTAGTGGGAGAAAACAGGTGTCTCTTCCCGTGGGTAGCTACACTCCATGCTGGCACACATGGCATATATAAGGCGGCACGGACTGGATTCCAGCCCCAACTTGCTCCCTTGGCTGAGCCCTTTGGTAAAGTGCACAAACTGGTCCACTGTTCACGGCAGGCGTACCAGCCCAAGTTGGGATGGAAATCAAAAGAGGAAATACGATGAAAAGAAAGAAAAGCCTGCCCTTCTCCAATGTCAGTCCTGCCTAACTACTTCGCTTTGGAGTTTTCAATGCGTCATCTTAGCACAATTTGACCTTGTGTTTCAGGCCCAAAGTGCTTGTATTTTCTGAGTAAGTTGGAAGAATGGTTTAATTGAAGTGGATAAGTCTCCTACTGGACAGACATGTTCCATTCCAAAAAAGGAAACTTCTATTCCACTGCATCTACAGCCTGGAAATGTTGGAAAGTGCTAAGCTAAGAACCAACTCCCTGAAATCTTTTGTCCACTCCTGCTTGTCAGGTGCCTTGGAAAAGCAGACATTGTAGTGTAAACGGATCCTCTTCTAGAAGGTAACGGAAAACCCAAGCAAAGACTGACCCTGGGAATTAGATTGCTTGAGCTTGAAGAGCCAAATAAAAAGAAGTCACATCTGGTTCCATTTTTCTTGTGAAATTATCTCACAATGACCAAGTAGGTCCTTTCCTGAGTATATAAATACAGAAGACACACACATGGTTGTTATCAAACAGTATTGTGCAAAATTAAATTGGCTACTTTATGGTGAAATGGAGAAGAATGGCAGGCATTTCAAACACATGAGTTTCTTTTCGTGGGGTCTGGAAGCAATCACTCATGAGGACAGCTACTTTATCTCCTAGAGTGTGGACCGTTCTAGAAGGGACAGCAGGTTGGGTTAAAACCAGTAACGTGGTCAAACCTGCAACAGAGCCGAGGTGCACAGACTCCTGATTGCCTGGCTGTCTGGGGGCCAGTAGTCTGAGTTAGTGACAGAAATCACTTCCACCCCATGTCCCAGGCTGGACTTTTGGACAAGGTCTTTAATGTGCTGACCATATGTGAACTCGGGGCCAAAGGGAATGAACTTCCTAGGGGGGTTTCAATTATCTTTTGGTCTCAGAGTCTTGCTGCTCTGTTGCTACCTGGCTCCCATCCCCAGATTGTTCCAGGGAATTTAATAGTTGAGAAGCAGAAATCAAGGAAAGACCCCCTAAGCCCTAGCTGTGCCGAGCCTTGAAACTGTTCCATACGAGCCAGAGGAGGAAATGTTAAAGGGTGCAGGGATAAGGTAGGGGGAACTAATATTCCAGGATAGGCATTTCATTGAAACTATCATGGCCCATCAGCCATTGCAAAAGAACACAGATCCTTCCCCAGATGATATTTCCCACAGGACCTACGTGAGCAAAAGGCTAGCGGTGGGAGGTGAAGGAAAAGAGTGAGACAATGAACTGTGAAGCAATAAAAGGTTATGGGGTTGGGAGAGGGAGAGAGCCCATGAAATCGTTTCTCCTACCACCCTGCTTTGGAATTCCCAGATGCTCTCAATTTTACAGGCTGCTCGAAGGGGAAGAAGCTTGCACTTAATTGAGATCCATGAATGGGGTGTAAGTGAGCCAAGAAAAAAGGAAGAGCATTGTGAATTGTCCCAGGGATGATAGCTGGGCCTTTGTCCAGAATTTCCTTCTCTGCAACCTTCCTGTTTCTAAACTTACTGCCCTGGTGAGATCTTGCCGGACCCCAAACCACCCAACCCAATTCTCCTGCCATCAGAACAGCCCCAGGCTCTTCTCGTTGTCCCCTGGGGCATGGTTTAGGGGAGAGGACAGTGGAGAACGACAGCAGTCTCCTGGAATATGAGCAATCAGGATTGAATTCAGTTCTTAGAAAGGTGGTTTTGGTGCATATACTCTTTGTAACAGTCAAAGAAGTCTTCATTATCAAGGAAGAGAATGGGAGAGGAGGATACTTACTTCTGTCCCTGCCCACAGGATTCAGATGGCCAATAGGGCCCACCTTTGAAATAGAAGGCAAAGAAATAGAAGCGTGTCATAGAAACTCTGGGAAATTATAACGTGGCCTGCTCCATTGGGATTGGAAGGTGGGAGGCATGGAAAAATTGGGTGTGTGATAGTTTAGACTTCTCTGAGAAAGTCCTAGTGAGGCATTTGAAAGAAGAAATCTATTTTACAGGATGGAGTTTTCCAACTGGGAGGTGTGATAATGGGACCAGCATGGATTTAAGTAAAGTGATATGACCTTGAAATCTAATAGTGCCACTTGCCTAGCAGTGTGGCTTGGCATGGTTTGAAAGCCAGTGGCTGAAGAACCCATAGAAAATCGTGCGATCAGCTAACGTGAATCTATTACTTTTGGTCCCCAGTGGACCATGGACAAGCATCGCTCAGCCTTGAAGTCTTAGGCTCCATGCATCACTCAAGAACTGCCCCTTCTAAAGGGCCAAGAGCGTGAGTCTAAGACTGGCCCTCTTTGTGATCATTAAGTGCACTCATCTCCCACATCTTATTTTATGGATGGTCCTGAGATTCCTTGCACTTGCTTTTTCTCCTCTGAAAAAGATGGAGATGACAATGCAGCTGATGCTTAGGAAAGTGTGAGTTAACTCTTAAATGGTTGCCATTTGTCAAGAGCCGGAAGCAGCTTTGGCCTTGAATGCACTAGGCAGAGCTGTGCATTGGAACTCAGAGCTGTAGGTTAGAACCCAGAGGTTCTAAACCAAAGAAAGGGAACAAGCAGAAAAGAATGGCAGAGTAGAGGTAGGGCCTTACCAGGGAGCTGTGCTAGGGTAGAGGAGGAGGTATGGAATGTCCAGTTAGCTGCCCGGCACCTGGCCCTGCCAGTGGGTAGACCAAAGACCCCCCTGGCCGCAGCAGGGATGCCCCCCGCCCTTCCTTACCGAACACCTACCTCCATGAGGTGAGTCTGCAGTGGGCTCCCCTCGCTACCCCAGCGCAAGAGAAGCAATGGCCTGACAAGCTTCCAAACTGCCCTGAGAACTTGATGCTCCTCCAAGGGGGAGAGGAAGTAGGGTTTGGAAGACTTCAGCAAGAAAACGACCAGGTATTTCCCCCTCATTTCATCAGCCTCTTCTTTGCATGAATTAGTGAACACGAACTTGGTGGAACTGCAGGTGTCTAAGAAGAACTTTGATTTTTTTAAACATTTGCAATTCCCTTTTATGTATGCCGTCAGAAAGTGGGCAAGGAAATCGAAAACGTAAATCTTGTAGCAAATGTGCATGTCAGGGAGACGCCAGACTCTCTTCAGAGGATCAGATCATCATGAAAGACACCCAGAGAGGAAAGAGGAAAAAGAGAATTTTCAGTCTGGGCCCTGCACACCAGAAGAGGAAGCTCCTGTTGGAAGGGGCAAGGCTTGTACTGAGAGCCAATGGGATGCCTGGTCTTTTTTTTTCAAAGATTTTATTATTTTGAGAGAGAAGGGAATGGAGAGAGGAAAAAGGGAGAGAAACATCCATGTATGATTGCCTTTCACCTGCCTCCAGCTGGGGACCTGGCTGGAGAGCTGGCTTGCAACCTGGGTATATGCCCTGGCTGGGAATCAAACCAGTGACCTTTAGGTTGGAAGGCCAGGGATGCCTGGTCTTGCTGGGACAAAGGTGAAGGATGCTCCTGAAGAGAGGACAAAGGTCCTTTTGCTCCAGACTTCACTACCTGCGAGAAGGTCAATGATGGTGATGGGGAAAATTGTACCTTCTCCCAGCTCCAATCTTGAAACTGAGCATATGCTGTTTCCTCAAAGGGTAGCATTATAATGAGTTGAAGCTTTTCGGAACTCTTTCAGGAAGACAGACTCAGGGAAAACTATGATGTTGATCAAGATTGTCTCTCTCCCTCCTTCTCTGCTGCTCCTGTCTTCTTCCTTTTTCCTAAAGCACGGTATACATGTACAAAAACAATCAAATAGAACATGTAATGAATATCAGTGGACTATAAAGTGCTAAAAATAAATTTAATAAGGATTGTGTAGAAATATGTGAAAAAATGCTTACCCTGTTTTGAAGAACATGGAGAGGATGACTCAATGGAGACACATCCTTTGCTCTTGGATAAGCACATGTAATATTAAGAAGTCCTTTCTCCCTAACTTATTCTGAAAACAATCCAACACTAAAATCTCCCCAAGAGGTGGTTGATAAAAGAAATTTCAAAATTCATTAGAAAGCATATAAAAGTGAGAATAACCAGGAAACCCTTAAAAAGAAGGAAAACAAGGGGAAACCAGTCCTCCCTGAAAATAAAGCATGTTCTAAAATTAGTGATTTAAACCACGCTACATATAATCTCAGAAGTCAGTATATGATAAAGGGTATTTTCAAATGAGTGAGGGGGAAAGAACAATTTATTGAATGCTCTTGAGACACCTAGCTAGCCAGTTGGGAAAAAAATACCACCACCCCCTCAATAAATTTCAGACGTATTAAACGTAAAAAATAAAGCATAAAAGCACTAGAAGAACTTTTTGAATATTTGTATAATCTTTGGCTCCTAGGCACGGCAATAATACTATAAACAGCAAGAAACAAGATCAGGACATGTGACAACATTAAAATTAAAAACTTCTGCACAACAAACACCATAAACAAAGTAAAAAAAACACACACACAAATAGAAAAATATTTAGGACACATGTCAGAGGATTAATATCCCTAATAAAAAAGAAATTCTTACTAATACAAAACCAAGCAACCCAGTGAAACCATACATGTGTATCAGCTTCTTGGTAAATTGTTCCCAGTGTGGATGGTCAATATAAGCAATACTTGAGGCATATTTACACTAACAAAAGTATTCATTATTCAGTATTCTAAAATTTGAATTTAATCAGGCATTCTGTATTTTTTTTTAGCTGTTGCAGCTGGTAGCCCTCTTCCAACCACATGGTCTCACTTGGGCCCTGTGGGAACTCGGTGAGGCAGAGAAAGAGAGGCTGGCTAACCTCTCTAACAGCAGACTCTCTGTTGTCAGGCACGGTGGCAGGAGGGACTGGATAAGGCTTGTTTGGGAGCCAGCGCAGGACTTCCATCGAAGAAGCATTCAGTACTCGCGTTGGTTTCCTTTTCCTTTCATTTACATGGGGCTCATTTTACAGGTGAGAAAGCTGACATTCAGAAAGCAGACGTAACTGGCCCAAGTTTACCCAGCTCGTGGACAGACTGGTCCTCATGCTGCAGGCCAAACTACCTTGCTCCCTGCTTTCTGCCTCCGCCCTGTCCACTGACTTCCCTGAGTCCTCCTGTATCCCAAGGGGGTGGCTCTCTTTATTTATTGATTTTTTAAAGGATTTTATTCATTATCTTTAGAGAGAAGGGCAGGGAGCGAGGAAGAAAGGGAAAGAAACATCAGTGTATGGTTGCCTTTCACCTGTCTGCAGCTAAGGACGTGGCTGGAGACCTGGCTTGCAACCTGGTTATGTGCCCTGACTGGGAATCGAACCAGTGACCTTTGGGTTCGCAGGCCGGCACAATTCCACTGAGCCACCAGCCAGGGCCCCTGGTGTGGCTCTCTTAATTTTTGTTCTTGGGTCCTATTAAACCTGACAGTCTTTTCTCTATCTCAGGTGTCCAACCTTTGTCCTCTACGCAGGCTACCAGTCAGATAATTAGGCTTGAAGAGTGGTTCTCCATCTTGATTACCTATTAGAATCATTTCGGGAACTCTTAAAAATCTGACTGCTCAGGCCATAGCTGGACAGCGAAATCCAAAACCTCAGCAGTTTTTTGTTTGTTTTTGTTTTTGTTTTTTAAGCTCTCCGGGAGATGTCACTGGGCAGCCAGGACTGCGAGTCACAGCGCGGGAGTGCTCGTGGCTGATCTTGACATTGTGAAATGGCCCATGAGTTGATCTAGCCCAACTCTCTCTTTTATGATGAGATGACATAACAGAGGCCCAGAGAGGTAAGAGGCTTGGCTTGGGTGAGCTAGCTGATCAGACAGGCAAGATGGACCCAGAACCCGGGCTTTCTCATTCTTAGTATCGCAGCACTTTTGGGTCATGTTGGTTCTCCAAACACAGACAACCTTCGTTTTCTCAGGCACCTATGGTCACAGGAAAAATCTAGGCCTTGGGTTTGTTTCAGTGACAGAGGTATTGACAGAGGTATTGACTACAGCCTGCCGCCCCACCTCCCAAATGTTGTTCCATGAATTGGATTCCCTCCCCACTTCCTGACCTATTTCCCCTCTTCTCGGTCCTCAGTTTGATCCATGCTCACCATTTCGGATGGCACTTGCCATGTGTCCCTGCTCCTGGGGCCGGCTCCTTTCTCTCTCCAGCTCAATGGGCCGAAAGCTCCTATTTCCTGGTTCAGCCTCCTCTTGAGAATAACGGTTTTCCCCCAAATCGTGTACGCTCAGGGTGGGACTGGGTGAGAACTCAGCTGTGAAGCTCCTTTGCCTTGGGTATTCATCGTAGTTCATTGGTTAGCCTTAGAGACACAAAGTATTCCTGCTTCATCTTCACGAGCTGTTTTCCTGCTCAGAAAACCTGTTTGGGTTCTGTCTGGGGCCTTTGTGGTCAGAGACTCAATCTGTGGTCCATGAACCACCAAGAGGTCATGAATTCAAGCGGTCCATGAACACAGCTGGGGGGGAAAAACATGCTTTCAGTTCCATTGACAATACAATATGTACTTATAGTTACTCGACAGTAAAGCATATTTTTATTTTCACAAACCTCTCATGGAAATTTGGCACATCCTTCAGTTATAAATGTGAGTAGCAAACCACAATAGTGTGAGTGGTATCTGTTCCTTTGTAACCTACAGAGTGGGCAGGTATTTTTATATCATGTTATAGGTGTTGCAAATGCCTTTTGGAGTGATTCATGTTCCTCATGGCCCTAAAATTATGGTATTACATTTGTCACTAGAGATATTTAATGCAATATGAATAAGTAGACAGAGTACTACTACATCTTGATTTTAAAGTACATATTTTGGTAATCCTATGTATTTTACTTTTTGCATTTAAAAAATATGTAAATCCTTTAAAAGCATAACTTAGAGGAGAAGGACTCCAGGGCACAAAGGCAGCTCGGAGTCCTTGTTTTAGGGTCACGGGGTGACCTGTGCACACTGGGCTGGTCCCTCTGAGACTTGTAAGTTGCATCAATTCTGCAGCCTGCCCTGTCCCAGCCTGTGTTTTGTTTGAGTTCGGCCAGAGCTGGTGGAAAGTTGGGCTCTTCTGAAAAGCGCACCTTAGGGGACTAGTCATCTCTGGGACAGCTCTACTCATCTGAGGGTCCAGCTTCCTTCCACAGCCTTCACAGGGAATTACATATTTGAGAAGTACAACCAGCAAGCATGAGTCTAAGCCCTTTTGGAAGGTGAGGAACAAAAATCTATTCACTCCAGCTCAGAGCACGGCGTTGGGGTACTGACCTTGAGTTCTCATGAAAATAGAGCACAGCGAGGCCGCCTGGGGAGTAGGAAGCTACCCGAGACCAAGGCGCCTACCTTCTGCGGTTTTTGTGGAGCCTCTCACTCTCTGCTGCTTTCTGCGCATCTGTCTCGTTCGCTCTTATGTGACCCCTTTGTCTTCTCAAGGGATCTGGTCTCCAACACCTTCCGCTCGGGCTCCTACAGCTCGCTTGAGCCCCGATACACCAGATCCTGCAGCCCCACTTCCCATAACTCGGTGGCTGTGAGGTTGCTAGGGGCACATACACCTCAGGTTCGCCTCTTCTTTCGGGCTCTTGGGAAGATTGCACATTCCTACTCCAAGGTAGTTAGCTAGGGCCGCGTGACTAGTTCTGGCCAAGGGGTTATGAGAGAAAGGGGGCAGGTGTCACTCTCCAGTCAAAGCATTTACACGCCATGTGAGCTCCTCCTGAGGTTTCCTGTCCTGCCTGGTGAACCCTGAAGATGACAGTGAGTGGTGATCATTGTCCCACCCCACCCCCGAAAACCTGCACTGACATACGATGCCAGGAATGAGCCAGGAGCAAGCAAGAAACTTGGTTTTAGTCCGCTAAGACGCGAGAGTGATTTGTTACTTCGGTACATCCTATCCTCTCCTGCCTAATAGGCTGTTTCCTATTTAATTACTAGAAGCATCTGAGCAGCCTGACTGGGGTCAGCTGTCTACCTCTGATCCAATAAGATGTAGCGGGGATAGAGATGAGTCATGATTGAAATGCCACTTCAGAGAGGAGAGTTTGTAGGGGGACAAATGACAATTAAGAGAGGAGGCACCCACGGCCTTTAATGAGAAATGCAATCATGTAATTCGGGGAAGGGGAATATTTTGCCTATGGGTAAAAAGTAGCCTGGGGATGGGGGTACCATTTAAGGAAATGCCTTAAAGAAGTGTCAGATGTTATGGGGATCCTCGATGTTTGGATGGATAGGTGGCTTTGTGTTCTTGTAGAAGGGGGTCAGGGCCTCTGTGCCCCCTCTAACTTGACTCCCTGCCCTAAATCTCTACTACTTCTTTTCTCCAGGCTTTGCCACACAGGAAGGAACATTCTCCTTCCTGGCAATGGTCTCCATGGAGTCTTTTGGACATTCTGACAGGTGGTATGGAGATCGTAGAGACCATTTTCTCCAGCATGTTCCTTCTTTTTCTTCAGCATGTAGCACCACTAGTCCTTGACTTTGTCCTCATACTTTCCCCACGATGGAAGAGATGCAAGCCAACAACTGCTCTGCTGGGGGAAAGGGCAGGTGCTGCTGTGTTAGTCCGAGCTCTAGCAGTTGCAATGGCCACAACCCAACTTCGTTGAGCCTGGGCAGGAACATTGTTTCCCATAACAAAGTGTGGGAATGGTGGGTCTGGCTCCAGGGTCAACCGGATCCAGAAATTTAAACACTGTGGGGATCCCCTCACTCTCACACCTGGCCTCTCCGTTCTGTTTCCTTTCCTACCTTGGCCTCATGTCTACCTCCTGCACACGTGCTTCCTCTACAGGGCAGGAACATGTACTCCAGTGGCCTGGACTCCTTGTGCACCAAGTTCATGGTCCCAGAGGAAAAGAGAGGTATATCTGCTGCCTACATAGTAATACAAAAGGCTAGGGAAGGACTCTGATTGGACAGGTGTGGGTCATGAGTCACTCCGGAAACGATCACTGTAGCCAAGGAGATGATGCCCTTTGATTGGCCAGCTCAGAATGACGGGCCCTTCTCTGGGCTACAAGAAGCAGAAGGCTGAGTTGGGGGAGCAGTTCTCTAAAGGAAGGGGGAGGATAGAACCAGGGTAAGGAAAAAGGGATGCTGTGCAGGCCTAAACAGCCATACTCATTAAATTGGTTGCCAGTTCCTAGAATAGCTGTAACAAATGACCGTAAACCAGGTGGTATAAAATGGCAGAAATTTACTCTCTCACAGCTCTGGAGGAGAAAAATTCAAAATCAAGGCATTGGCAGGGCCATACTTCCTTCAGAGGTCCTAGGGGATATTCCTTTTCTTGCCTTGTCCAGCTTTTGGTGACCGCCAGCATTCCTTGACTTGCGGCTACTCACTTCAATCTCCGCCTCTGTCTCCACATGGCCTTCTTCTCTTGTCCATGTCTACTCCTCTTCTTATAAGCTCATGTTGCTGTATTTAGGATCCTGAATAATCCAGGATGACCTTAAATCAAGATCCTTAATCATACCTGCAAAGACCCTTTTTCCAAATAAGGTGACGTTGACAGTTTCCAGGGATTAGGACATACATTTTTTGGAGGCCACCATCAAACTTGTTACACCCGGTATGAGGGATCTCTCCAGGGGAGCATTTGGGCTGACTTTGCCACCAACACATTCCTGGCAGAGACCCCAGTGCCACTCTCAAACTTCCCAAGCCCCTAGATTGGTTCCTTCAAGGCCTGCACACCCATGCAGGATGCAGATTGGAACCTGGCGTAGCTTTGTTTTGTGTGAGCTTTCCAAAATGCCTCTTCTCTTGCCTTTTTTATTTTTCACTATCCCAGCTCAAACTCTCTCCTGGCTCTCTTTACTAGCTGTGTGACTTTGGGCAAACATCTAAAGCTCTCTGAGCTTCATTTCTCTCATCTGCAAAATGGGGATAATAATGCTCTCTTCCCATATGGTGATTCTGAGATGCAGATAAATAGTGTAAAATATGAAAAGCATGTACCACATACCCCTCGCCAAGTAAGCACTTCATATTTTCTAGTTTTTGTTATCTTGTAGTTTTGCTAGTTACTTCTTGGTTTTTCCTTAAGCTTTTTTTCCCTTTATGTTATTCTCGGTTTAGTGCAGGGACTCACACACTCTGGTGGGCACCCAAACTACCTGGAGGAGACTTAAAAATGCACAAGATTGGATCCCACCCTGAGAAATGTGATGCCATGGCCTGGGACAGCTACTGTGTCTCTGATTGTGATAAGTGCTCAAATGGTTCCATTAAACCAGACTCTGAGGCCCCTAGCAATGGGGGAGATGCTCGCCAAGAAAGTTCTAATCCCATGATCTGTAAATTTATGGTATAGTTATGGGCAAGTGACTTGCCCTCAGTTTTCTCATCTTTAAAATGGGTATAATAATGCCTTCCAGCCAAGGTCCAATGAGAGCATGCTTCCAGTATCTAAAATATCTAACAAAAGAAAGGTCATGCTGGTAAGACCCCATATTTCTGATGCGTTAAGAGTTTTGGAAATTTACACATATATTATCTGGCTTAACTTTTTCAATTGATTTGTAAGTTGAAGGCTGGTTTCCACTATACAGATGAGCAAACTGGGGCTCATGGGATGAGTAAGAGGCTCAAATTAGTTCATATTGAGAAAGAGCATCATAAGTGGCCTCGCCTTTATTCTAACTCTCAGCTCCCTGTGGCAGCCACCTCTGTGTAAAGGTGTGTTTTTGGTTCAGGCGTGACACTGCTCAGGTCTTCTGTTCCTCCTTTTCTCTCTTGGAAAATGGGATATGTCAATATCAGCTTCTTGCTGATACAAAGGACTTTCTGTCCCTGGCTCATGATTTAGTTCAAGGACTAAAATGTCCCGAAATGCAGGATTCAAAATCCATAAAGCAAACCCAGTTGGCAAAATTCTATCCAGGTGACCAGAGGGCTTCCCCTGCTTCCTCTGTCAGCGATCCAGGGGGAAGGGAAGCCAACTAGGCCACCAGAAAAATGCAGGCTGCCACATGAAGTGAGCTCAGGGAGGGAAGGTTGGTCAGCCCAGCTAGGGGAAAGGGTGGGGGTGGGGGAAGTTTTTGTTTTTGTTTTTTCCCCAGAGAAGAGACTCTAGCTCCCAGGTCCTGCGGCAAACGCTGGGCTGCCCTGAGTCAACACCTGACCGAGTGGTTGTTGCTGAGGTCAGAAGAGCCTTGCCCGCCTGCTCCCACCTGCCACCAGCTGGCTCCAGGCTCCTGCGCTCCTTGGGAGCCAGATGTTAGCTTTCCACCTGGAGTGCAGGCCTGGCTGCCTGGCAACCGGGTTCAACCTTGAGGTCCTCCCTGTCCCAGCTCAGGGTTGCTATGCAGCCTATGTGTGAGTGTGAGTGCTGTGTACCAACTTCTTAAAGAATAAAGTAGCTAACGCTTTTAAAAACAGCTTTCTTGAGATATTCATATATCGTACAATTCACTCAGATAAAGTCCGCGCACAATTCCTGATGTCCAGCTTATGCGCAGTTGTGCGAACATCATTGCAGGTCATTGAGAACCTCAAAAAGAAACCTGTGCTTTCTAGCAATCATCTTCCTAACCCCCCATCTCAGGCAACAACTACTAGGCTACTCTCTGTAGCCTACAGATTTCCCTATTCTGAACATTTCATATGCATGGACCATGCATCGCATGGTCTTTGGTGTCTGACTTTTTTCATGTAGCTTCATGGTTTCAAGGTTCATCCATGCCGTAGTGTGCATCAGAACTTGGGTCCTTGTCATGGCTGAATAACATTCCATGGTCCCGACGCACCACAATAGGTTATCTGTTCACCAACCAATGGGCATTTAGGCTGCTTCCACCTTCCGACTCTTCTGAATGATGGTGCTAGAAACATTCACATACGAGCTTTTGTGTGGACCTACATTGCCAATTCTTTTAGATGCAGGGACCCCCCACCTTTCAAAAGTTCGAGTTATGCTGCTTCACTTGTACGAAAACCCTACGTTAGTCCCTGTTTTTAGCTCACGGAAAGAAATCCAGAGTATTTTCACTTTTACGGTAAAGACAGAAAGGGAAAATAGCACTTAGTGTTTATTTTGCAGAGAGCTGTTACACAGATTTGTAACACCCAGCAGTGAGCACCACCCCAGTGCCCCCCAGTGCCGGGGCTCCTTCCCCGGGAACCACACTCGGCCTCCTGCGGGAAAGCACCACAGCTTTGAATTGGGGTTCTGTCAGCCTCCGGGCTCTGCTTCACTTGATTTGTGTGCCCATTAGCAGGACGTGTCCTCAGGGGCCAGAAGAACCGATGAGAGCTCGTGGAGGTGCTGTGCTGAGTGTGAAACTGGATGCCATGAAGCATTTCCATCTCAGGGAACGAAATAACATCATTGCGCAGGCATTGAATTTGAGGTCTCAGAACACTCGAAAAGGTTTCCCCAGAAGTCAATGGCAACTATTTCACTTCACACCGTTTCAGCTTACAAAAGTTTTCATAGAAAGGCTCTACTTCAAAATGAACTAACAGACAAAATAGAAATAGACTCGTAGATACAGAGAGCAGGCTGACAGCTGTCAGAGGGAGGGCAGGAGGCTGGGGAGCTTGGTAAAAAAGGTAAAGGAATTAAGCAAAAGACATTATATATATATGTATGATATATATGTATGTATATATATACATACATACATGCACATACATACATGTATATATATATACATACACACACACACACATATATACATATACATATAACCCTTAACTTCTGGTGAACACAATACAAAATACAGATGATGTATTACAGAATTGTACACCTGAAACCTATGTTATTTTATTAACATAGTTAATAGTTAGTAGGGTTTAGTAGTCACCCTACTAAATTTAGTAGAAAAGATTCTACTTCATGTAGCAGGGGAACCTGTATGTAACTACGCATGGAATTGCTGAGCCCTATGGTAGCTCTGTGTGTGTTAAAGACATGAACCTGGGAGCATGTGCAGGGCACAAGAGGTTAAAGCCCTCTGCTGTACCTGCACTATCCTGAGAGACATTTATTTTTAGTTGGTGGATAGTTACTTGGAAGGTAATGGGAGTTGGCTTTTCCCATGGAACCCTGTCTTTTGTGGGAACAAGAAGCTCTTTAAGGAAGCACTGGAGGGACCCAAAACGGGGGTGCCCACCCAAGGCTCTGGGGTAGTACAGGAACTGCCCTCTGTGGGGGCAAGGCTTCCTTCTGGGACCCTGTCCGCACCCAGTGTCCACTAAGCCCTTGTGGAAAACAGTCGAATTAGCTCGCTTCTAAGGGCCATCCTGTCTACATTTTTAGTTCATATCTTTTTAGCATAAAATAGCAACGTAGGCATCATAGCTCATCCAGAAGGGGAAGAACAGTAGAGGGGAAAATCATTAGGCTTTGTCTCACCCACCAAAGATAGCTCCTGTTCATAGGTCAGGTTCTTTCCTTTGGTATGTTTTGTTTTTTCCTTTTACTGCCTAGATTTTTTGTCATTTTTTTACGGTGGTTTTTCTCTCTGTAGGGAAGTAGGCTTCACTGTTGATGAGGGGGCTCCCGATTTTCCCTTGGGAAGAACTGGGAGGCACCCTTCTCGTGGAAGGGAGGTCTGGTGGATCTGTTTTGAAGCAGGGCTTGCCAAATAGGCCTGTGTTTACTCGGCAGGGAGGTAACCTCAGGAGCTTTGGGGAGGAGCTGTGGGGTTGGGGGTATGCCAGTTTCACAGCCACCCTCAGAGGGGTCAGGACGCCCCAGGCCCACTCCCCATTCAGTCACAACCTCCAGGCCAAAAGCCGCTCGCCCTCCTTTCCGTCCGCCTTCCATCTCGGCAAGCTACTGACCTGGCTGAGCCTTGCGTCCGTCCCCCATTCCCTGTCTCCAGCTTAGGGGTCCTCACAGCTCCCGCCCCAGAACCACGGTGAGCAGTTTATTCCTTTCTCAGGCTTCTTTACATCCTAACTCAGCCGGGGCCAAGTAGCTGCTCCGGCAAAGGGCTGGGCGGTGCACGCACCTGAAACTCCTTTCCGGCTCTATCAGTCTGTGACATAAAGGATGACATGGTGTAGTACCAAAAGCCTGCTGAAGCATTTCTGAAACAACAGGAAGAAAAAGCCTTAGGGTAAGAATAAAAAGGGTTAAGTCCCCTGTAAGCCAGTCACTCATAATGACCTCAGACAAATAATGACTCAGACCTCAGTTTGTCCACAAAGGAAACAGAGAAGTAGTATCTATGTATTTCTCAAGTTAGTGGCAAGGCACCAATGAAAGGGCCTGCAGGGAAAAGTAAAGACAAGGCAGTGGGGGTGGGTGGGGTATGGGGTTGGGGGGTCCCTTTGAGACTCAATGGACACTGCACCCGTCTGGAGGGCCTGGTAGGACCCTCTCCAATAGGAGAGATGTGCATATGAATTAGAGTTTGCAGGTAGCCACGAGTCTCAGGCAGCGCAGAGAACATTTCCATCTCTAAGTCTAGGGCTGTAGTCTCAGCGGTCAGCGTGTTCAACCCAGGTGGGACCTGTGAGAAGAATGACTGAGGTGAGGGTCAGACTGTGACATATTACTGCCTTCAGCCCCATCCAGGGGAGGGGTGATAAGACAGAAACTCATGCGGGTATTCTAGAGTTTGTGACACTAGGAGTATTCTAAGGATTATGAGGAGAAAAGTCAGGCCAGGAGGCTCTTTTACCATATATATATTTAAAGATTGTATTCATTATTTTTAGAGAAGGGAAAAAGGAGGGAGGAAGAAAGGGAGAGAACTATTAATGTATGGTTGCCTTTCACCTGCCTCCAGCTGGAGACCTGGCTGGAGACCTGGCTTGCAATCTGGTTATGTGCCCTGACTGGGAATCGAACCAGCAACTCTTGGGTTCACAAGCTGGCACCAATCCACTGAGCCACACCAGCCAAGGCATGAAGCTCTTTTAGAAGAGCTGTAACACTTAAGAAATAGGGCAGCTAAAGCCACAAGCTGGGAGCATAGGGAGCCACCAGGGCCATCTGGTCTACCAGGGAGGGTGCTTGACCAGCTAGGCACCAGGCCAAGGGAGGGAAGGGACGGGACCCTGGGGTTCCCATGACTCCGTTGGTGCATGCTCAGTTTCACAGACGGTCATTGTTCTTAACACCCCTTTGTTGTCCTTTCCCAGGCGCCAGGCGGGTGGAAACCAGGGAGGCATGAGTTACCCAGAGATAAAGTCTTTTATGAGCTTCCTGATTTAGCTGAGAGAGGAACTTGGCCAACTGGCACGAATGGTGGCAATGTCTCTACCTGGTTCCTTCTGCGGGAGGGAAGCGCTTCTCGGGAGGGTGCTGACACCCTCTGCAGAGAGAGAGAGGGAGTTGGGAAGTGACTGACTGGGTGGGCACTCCCAACGTCTCCACAAGGAAGTTGCTTTTAAGGTGAAAAATGGAATCCCTTCTTTCTTTGCCAGATTTATGGTATCTAACAGGACTTCGTGTTGAGAGTTGCCCTGAAGTTAGGTGTGTTGCTTCTCTCGCACAGTTACACACTGACAACCTTACCTCAATAGTCAAAGGGACAGGCTCGGGCGGCCCACCATCTGCATTGCCTGTTACTGCCTCCTCCTCCCTTGCTGGTATCAGAACTAAGCCCCGCCCCCTCCCCCCATCATATTCTCCTCAAGTCCCTCATCCCATCTGTGGGGTTTGTGGGTATGGTGTTGACTACCGAAAGTGGGTGATGTAGATTCAAGATCTTAAAGGCTCAGGAGACCCACCTCAGCCTCTGCCAGCCCCACTCCATCTTCTGGATGCTGTTTTTCACATACTCCCGGTGAGAATTGCCTTTGTCTTCTTTGGTTTCTCCAGAGGACTATAGAAGGAAATATGCCAGCTGTGTGAGCATTCTGGTTAGTAAGCTCTTGGTACCTGCTAACCACCTATCTATCTATCACCTGATCATTCTGGGGTCCTACATAACTCTCCCACCTTTTCACCTCCTCACCCAACACACTAACTGTCTGAGTATCACTGAGCTGGGAGGGCACAATCTCTCTCTAGAAATAAGGACTTTCTTTCCCTGCTCCTTACTTCCTCCCTCTTTCTCTCCTCTCTTCTTCCTTGTCTCTCCTCTTCCTTCCTTCCTTCCTTCCTTCCTTCCTTCCTTTCTTCCTTCCTTCCTTCTCTTCATAGTTACACCACTTACTTGTGTATCCCTCACCAATGTATTCTTTGTTGTTGCCCATTTCTGCACTTTATAGTAGCATAACCCCATGCATGTTATCTTGTGTGACTTGTGTGTTTTTTGTGCATCATATCTTTATGTTGCTGAGATTTCTTCCTGCCACCCTCCATCTGTCTCTTCTGCTGTGAATGGACTTGCGGTCATTTTTCATTTTTTACTATGGTGACTAATGCTGTAATGAACATTCCTGTCCCTGTCTCCTGGTGCACAGGTTGGAGTGACTCTAGGATTTGGACAGAGAAGTGAAGTTGCTGGTACAGGGTGTTATGAGCAGATTCAACATTATTAGACAGGGCTGCGCTCTTTTCCATGGGAGAGTTCATTTGAAAGCAGCTCTGTGTAGCTGGAGGAGGGGAACACAGGTTTCGGTGGGCACAAAGGTGTCTTTTGTAATCATTACAAAGGAACTGATCAGTCTTTTAAAAAGTAACTCCACAAATGAAATAAATAAGAATCAGTATAATGAACACATGTTGAAGAAGCCCACTCTACAGGATGCATTCGTTACCACGTGGCCCTCCTTCAGTCACAGACTGGAACGCCCCAAGTAGAATAAACCGAGATGCACTTCATGGCAAAGCATCAGAGTTACTGTCAACAGAGGAAGGAGACAATCTGTGGTCTAGAAAGAAGGGGAACTACCTTGTTGTTGGGGCCGCTGGCAGCACTGAGCAAGACTGGAACCAGGGGCCCAGTGTTCTGACCCAACAGCTCCATGTTGGGTGGGTACTCTGGCTCCCCAGCCAGTGAGAATTTCCCAGATGGGCCATCAGCCCCTGAAAGCTTTGTCTCCCCTGAGCAAACTGACAAAAACCCCACTTGGAACCCTCCCCTACCCCCCACCAGCTGAGACCCAGCCACAGGCCATAGGGTGGCTGGGATATGACTCCTCCCACTGGCCCACATCCCCCACCCCACCCCACCTGCAGGGCAGCCCAGCTCACCAAGTTCATCATTTTTATTCATAACAAAAAGAACTAAATCTACGATGATTTTTATTGTTCTTGTTTTGCTCATAAAAATGGAAATGGGAATATATAGATTCATATATATGCACCAAAGAAAATCACCATTGTTTATCCCAGATGGTTTCTATATACAATATGGACCAAAGTGAATTTCAGTAAGAGTGATTCTGGAGGGTCCAGTCTGCCAGGGGTATCCACGTGGGTGACTGCATGACAACCTTCCTTCATCCATGTCAGCTAAGTGATCACGTGGGGAGGTAACTTTGGTCCACACTTCCATTTTCCTGATTGATTTGCATGTTTGGGAATGTGCAAAAGAGTCCCATCAGCGTTGCATTGGATTTTCACAGTCCAGCGAGAGAGGCCGACAGGATTCTTTTCAGTTATGTGGGATGAGGAAACTGAGGCCCAGAGAGGTTGATAGACTTGCCCAGAGTTACACAGCTGAGCTGTGCTTTCGATCCTCTCCAATACCACGTGGGCTGGACCACACCATCACTGATGTAGACATGTGCACTGTAGGAGTCTATGCATGATTATGGGGGTTCCACCTGCTTAAAGTGTGGAGCCGGCACCTTGCACAACACAATGCCATCTGTCTCATGAAGGCCGCGGCTCCAACGGTGCCACCAAGGGGCTCAGTCCTGCCGCTAGAGAAGCCATTAGCATTACAGTGGCGATGATGGCATTATCGCAAGGACAAATGCCAGCTTTCAGCCTTGCTCTGATTTTCAGGCCTCTGCGCTGTTGAAGGTAAATACCCTGAGGAAAAAACAGAAAATGAGTATCAACTCTTAGCTGTCTTCAGGGATGGGTATACCTTCAAGATAAGGTGAGTTGGCCCAGTCATTTCATCATAGGAATTGTTGGGGAACAGGATTTTCAACCTCAAACACATCACCGTGACCCTCCCAGCCTCCTTCTGCACTGAGTAAAGCGAAACATTTGCTTATGAACCCCCCAGAACCCCCGAGTTTCTAGCAGCCACACCACCCCCACAAGAAAACCTAATTTCCAGCTACAGTGCCTTGTCCCAGCGGGCGCTGTGCGGCTTAGTAGACAAATAATGCAAAAATCTCCAAAAACCCCTACAAAGAACTTGTTCCTGCTGCAAGGCTCCATTTCATTTTCTTTCATTTTCCTTCATTTTTACCTTTTATCCAACCAATAATATTTTGGTTTTCTTTTTCCTACCCTGCTCCCCCCCAGCACCTTCGGTTCTACACAAAGTAATTCTAAACTGTAAGCTACTCCTGACTTAACTACTTATTAAAAACACTAATATGCTTGGCTGCTTTGATGTCTGCCGAACAACAAAGGGAGAGAGTTACTCTGGGCCACTGTAATCCTTGATTTGTCACTAAGTTATGACACCCAGCAGAGCCGTGTGACAGTGCAAATCAATCATCCGTGTGCTCGGCGGGGCCCTTCCCTGCCTCCCGCCGCGCCTCTGCTGTTTAATTAGCTTTCTTCCACGCCGCCATAATGCATGTCTGCCGCTTCAGCAAGAAAAAGAGACGGCGGAGATGCACCGGAACTTGGGGGCCTGGAAAAAAAGTTCCTATCATGGGGGGAAAAAAGTCTGCAAAAGGAAACATCAGAGACCTTTGTAGTTTGTGCCGCAGAGACACGACGCCTGAAATACACAGGCCTGGGGTGTTCTGTATAGTTACATGGAAAGCAGGAAAACAGCTTCACGTACCCCTTTTCGGCGGAGGTATCCGATGGTGTCTATAGGGGTTTTTCTTCTTTGGGATTAGTCCCTGTCTTCTGGGTTTCTGGGCCAGCCTCCATACTCCACCCTCGCTGACCCCCGCCGCCCCCCACTCCACCAGGATTCAGAAGCTAAGACCTCAATTTATGGCCAGGTTTTGCAAGACTTTGCGTGAATTCTTCCAGCAGAGTGTGGGCCCTGAGCAAGAAGCCGTTACCCTGTTCACTTTGCAGTGATAAATAATGCCGGGCAAAGAATAAAACCAGGACGGAGGCCAGAGAAGCTGGGGAGCCGTTGACTGAGATGGCAGGGCTGACAGCAATTCAGTCTGTGGTGTCAGACACAGAGGGACACTTTTGTCCTGGCCTAGGAGGGAAGAAGATGGATGAGATCAAGCCACATCTGACCAGATTGGGGGTGTCCGGGAGGCTGTCTGCTTCTTCTGGAAAAGCTACCAATGGGGGGCATGGAAATAGCCAGTTGACTTTTTCCGGTTGGATTTCAGATAGGGTGGGGGTTGGATAGTCTTCACCCAGAATTCCCCTTCCTTGTTCTGTGGGGGGAGTAGGGCAGGGGTGGAGTGAGGTGGAGAGTGTCCCCTGTCACCACCCAGCATCTGCTATTCAACTGATGGCTGTGTTACCTGCCGGAGGGCAGTCGCATGTCCAAGGAGGCCGGTGCCCCTCTGAGAGCTCCTGCCTCCCATCCTGGGTGGGTTTTCACAACAGCCTGGCCCCTGGCTTCTGTGCCTGGGCTCTGACACCTTTGGCACACTTGGCAATGCCCAGCTGTGGGGACCAGGCCCGGGGCCGGCCGTGGCGGTGCAGGTCCCGTTGGCAAGATCTGCCCCACATCAGAAGGTCACAGGGTCACTATTGAAAGGGAAGGCATTTATTTAGCAAGTTCTGAAAAGGCATGGAAGGATCTTAACTGCAGATTGCTAAGGGAAAGAGGTCAATGTGAAAAGGTTGTTTACTGAACGATGCCAACAAGGTGACATTCTGGAAAAGGCACAATGGTAGGGACAGTAAAAAGACCAGGGGCCGCCAGATCTTGGCGGGAAGACGGGGGGTGACTACTCAACCAAAGAGGGTTTTGAAGGCAGAGAAACTGCTCGATGACACTGGGACAGTGGTGGGTGGGCTCATGTCTTTATACACTTGTCCAAACCCATAGAGTGTCCACCGTGGAGCATGAACCCTGGTATAAACTAGGGACATTGGTTAATGAAAGTGTGTCCATATTAGTTTATCAACTGCCACACGTGTACCCCACTAACGCAGGATGTTACTAAAGGGGGGACTTTGGGGGGTTAATTTGGGAATTCATTACGGTTTTTATCCACTTTTTTTTATAAACCTGAAACTGCTCTAGGAAATAAAGTCTATTACTTTAACATTTTAAAACAGGACACAGAGACAAAAGCCACTAAGAGGGAAGCAGAGGAGAGGTGAGCAAGGAGGGGGTCTCTCCTCCCTTCGGGTGTCATTTTGTAGTTCGTTGCCAGAGGACATTCGGTCAAAACTGCCATCTCTGCCCAACTGTTCTTCCGTGACAGACAGACTTGCTCTTGACCTTGCTTGGAGCATTCAGCCTGGGTCACCTGCCTGCAGGTGACACTCCAACCCTGAGTCTCATCTCCATTTCCATAAAATAAGTACCTTGTTGTATGTATCCGATGGGTGATGGAACAAGATGTTTTTAAAGAAGCTTTATTTTCCGTCTACCTCATTTCCATTCTGTTAAGAGTTTGTTGAAGACCAGGTTGAGAAAACTCAGCGGTTGTTCCTACCCACTCCGCGGCCTGAGCTGCAGGGGCGGCAGACCAGTCTTCAGGGGCAGACTGAGCGTGTTTCCTCGTCAGTAGCATCGTGGTATCACTCTCACCTAAGTTCCATTGTGATTGTTTGAATTTGGGCTGTAGTCTTTGCCACCAAGCGCATCCTCTGCCTAAAATGCCATTTTTTCCCTTTCTCTCCCATCTGCCTATCAACCTCCTGAGTGATCTTCAAAGATTACAGTCAGCTTTAACGAACTTCCTAGAAGGAAAAGAAAGAAGCCCTGCTTCCCCCACGTCATTACCTTACCCGATAACATGCCTCTCGCACGGCACTTGACACACCGGATTTTAATGGTGACTTCACCTGTCTCTCCTCCCCAATAATGTGAGTGGTCTTTGCAGGCAGGCCCCTTGCCCTCTTGACTTCCTTCTATTTCCAGCAGCCAGCACATAGTAGGTGCTCAAGAAAGCATGCATTCAATGCTGAATGAAGCCAAGGAACTGTTACCATTTGACAGAAAAGGACTTAAAGCTCAGAGGGTTGGGGCAGCTTGCTCAAGGTCACACCGGGTCAGCCAGGCTCCGAGCCAGGTCTCCCGATGCCCAAGGCCAGCGCCACTTGCCCTACTCAGAATAAGCAGCGCCCCTTGTAGAGGGCCAGCCCCTGGGGGCTTGCGGGAGCCAGCGCTCCCACCGCCCCCCACAGCTCTCTGCCCACCCTGGGCAGCCCTCCAGGGCCCCTGTGCCCCTCCCTCCTCTCTCCAAGGAGGCTGACTCATCAGGATCCCAGCAAAGCTCCTGGACGCTGCTCCTGGCGGGGCCAGCCGCCACCCTACGCTCCGGTCCCCATGGCAGAGTCTGCGGGGATAGAACACAGCCCGCGACTCCAGAGTGGAGAGTGCAGTTCGGCCAAGAACGCAGAACGACTTCCCAACGCACCGAGGTGCTGCCCTGGGAGAAAACGGTTTGCGGCCTGAAACAGTCCAGCCTGTGCAGGACGTTTTTCTGGAACCGCCTGTGGGCCTGAAAGGGAGCCACTGAGGCGGTCGGAAAGCAGGCTTTGGTGGATTTTTTTTTTTTTTTCTCTTGTCTGTTTTAACCTTCAGCTTCTGACTGCCAGGCTGCGCGAGCGGAGCTCTCTTTTCAACACTGGTCATTCGTGGAGTCGGCGATGGGTGGGGAGCAGAGCCGCCCCATCTAATCAGCGGCCCCCAGGCCCCGCTGCCCTCGCTTCTGATGCCCGGGGAGAGGATGAGCAGGCGAGGACCAGCCAGATCAGAAAGGCCCCACGGAGCAGACATCACAGCTGAGCTCAAAGAGTGCAGCAAGTGGAACACAGAACAAAAACATTTACAGAAGTGCTCTAGTGGAAGGGGGAGAGTACTTGCAGCTCTAACAAGGTCATTGGTGAGGGGGGAACTTTTTTTTTTTTTTTTGAAAGGAAGTGCTGAGGGAGAAAGAAGACAGAAACCTCAAAAAACGGGGCCGAGAACTCGGAGTCAGGCCCGCTGGTTGGCTGCAGGAACATTTTCCTTGATATCTTCCCATGAAGCGCTATTTCTGCAAGACTTCAATGCGCTGGAAAAGTTTATGCAACTGGGGAGGAGGAGGGTTAGAAGTTGTGACTCACCGTCATCAGCTCTGTGTGTGTTTGCTTTCAACACGGGCCTCCTGTGGGACCACATCAATGGAGTCTTTTTGGTCCGTTGGCATGTGCTGGGGCGGGGTGGGGTAGGGGCACCAGGCCAACCTATTTCCAGGGAGTGTGAGGCGCTGGGCCTCCGTGGCTACTAAGAACAAAACAAAGGGACGGACACTGCCTAGTGCTCTGGAGGACTTTGTGGCACTAAGGCTAAGTTCTGTGAGTTGGGGGAGTTTCTGAAGCACTTTGAGCCTCAGTTTCTTTATCTGCGAAATGGGTGTAGTACTGTAGAGTCTCCTTTGTAGGAGTCTTCTGAGGATTATGATGCCCAGCCTGCATACTGAAGGGGCTCCATATGCTATTATTTCTCTTTAAAAAAATATTTATCTCTGTTAGCAGGAATGTCAAAACCTCCTAAAACCTGGCTGATGGCACAGTGGATAAGGTGCCAGCTAGCGAACCCAAAGGTCTCTGGTTCGATTCCCAGCCAGGGCACATAACCAGGTTGCAAGCCAGGTCTCCAGCCAGGTCTGTAGCTGGAGGCAGGTGAAAGGCAACCATACATTGATGTCTCTCCCTCTTTGCCTTTCTCCCTTCCCCTCTAGCTTGCTAAAAATAATAAAATAACTTAAAAAAAAAAACCTTCTAAAACCTTGGGCTTCCGGGCCAATGAAATGGGCTCTTCTAAGCCTGTTTCCCAGGAGACTTTTAATGGGACAGACAGCCTGAGGTCTTAGGTGTGCTGCTAACTTCTACTTTCTTACCTTGTGGATTATCTGTGGTAGATCTTTTAACCTGGCTTCCTCTTATGACCTGCAGGGCATTAGCATTCTTTCTCAGTGCCCTCCATTGGGCATACTTTAAACAATGCAATTTGTTTGCCCAGCATCCTAGCAAAAACATTGCCAGGTGGGACTGCCACCTGCATCATTATATAAAAGGGAAGGATGGTCATGATTTCCTGAGCACCTACTATGCACCAGCCTTTTGCCTGCCAGTGCTCTGCCCTCCTCCAGCTCTTTTTCCCTTCCTTCATCTGCATTGTTAGAGTATTTATTTCCCTCAAACATACCTCATAACTTACCGATGTACTTATTTATTGTATACTGTTGGTTGTTGTCAGCTCCCCCCTAACCAGAGAGAAGGGTAATTTTTCAAATACGTGTTTTTTAATTTTAGGAATGTTGTAGACTTATAGCAAAGTTACAGGGAGAGTACAGGGTTCCCAACTTCTTACATCACTTTCTACATTTGACACAACTAAGGAAGCAACAATGGTATGGTGCTGGCACCAGAATTGCAGGTTTTGTCAGATGTCACTCATTTTCCCCAAACGTCCTTCTTCTGTTCCAAGGTCCCATTCAGGGTCCCATCTTGTCTCTAGCCCTTACGTGTCCCTGGTCTCCCCCCAGCTGTGACAGTTTCTCAGACTTTCCGTGTATTTGAAGGGCTTGGCAGTTGGGAGGAGCACCTATCATGTGTTCTCTAGAATGCTGCTCAGTACAGGCTTATCTGATGCTTTTCTCCTGGGTTGAGAGGCGTGACGGGCGTTTGGAAGGAAGATCACAGTGGTAAAGGGTCATTCTCATCATGTCAAAGGACTTGCTACCAACATGACTTATCACTGATGATGTTGACTTTGATCCCCCAGCTGAAGGGGGATCAACCCCCACGTGCCAGTTTCCACTGTAAAAATAACATTTCTCCCTGTACCTATAGCTGGGCAGTGAGTCACTCAGTACAGCACTTGTGGGCTGAACGTGTCCCTCCCACCCCAACTGTGTATGTTGAAACACTAACCCCCAGTATCTCAGCATATGATCATATTTGGAGCTAAATGGAATCATATTTAACTTAATTCAAGAAAGAATTAAGTTAAAATGAGGCCTTCAGGGTGGATTCTAATCCCATAGGGCAGGTGTCCTTACAAGGAGAGGAAATGTGGACATGACAGGCACACACAGCAAAAAGACCATGTGAGGCCACAAGGGGGAGGCAGCCCTCCGAAGCCAAGGTGGGAGGTCTCAGAAGGACCCCAACCTGCTGCTCCTTAAATCTTGGACTTCCAACCTCCCTGAGAACACTTGTAACAACCTCTAACTCTCTGATAGTAGAGCACCTATGTAAATTACTTGGGATTCCTTTGCATGGGATTTTGTTTCTCCTCATCTAGTTATTCAATTATTTTTTAGTATCAGTTGGGACTCACGGACATGTATTTTATACCTTATATTATAATCTAATACTACTCATCATGTTACTCAAATTGTTCCAGCTTCGGCCATTCTGAGAGCTCCTTCAGGTTACTTCCGACATGCTGAGGACATGTACCTATCATTTTGGGTTTTGAGCATTTCTGCACTTTCTGGCACTACCAGCTGCTCCAGGCTCATTTTATACAATACTTGCCCACTTCCAAGGATCAACCACTTCTCCTTTTATTGAAGGATGGCATTGGAACCCAATAGCTGGGTGCTGGCATGTTCACTGATACCGAGGTGTCAGAGCTTCCAGGCCCCATGAGAGCAGGATTTTTTGTCTGTTCTGTTCACTGATGAATCTCAAACACTGTGGTACCTGTCACATTGCAGGTGCTCAACACGAATTTGTTGAACAAATGAATGAGTAGATAACCTTCAGAACCTCTCTGCAAAATTAGCCTAATAATTATCATTATTATTATTAATTATTATGATCATTCTGTAAATGAAGTAACAAAATCAGGGAGTCTAAGAAATTTGCTAAAATTGTGCAGGTAGAAACAGCGGAGCAAGGATTCCAATTTTGTCTGACTCAAAAGCCATTGAGTTGTTATTATCTGTGATTTTGAATTATCCGCCTGACAGTTCTCTTTGTTTAGCCTAGTAATCCGAAGATCTTTCAACAGCAATGTAACTCTTCATCTTCTTGTAGTCAAGAGTCAGCCTGGCAGGATGAAAAGAAGTTGGAGGATAGGATCAAACAGACCTGGGTTAAATCTGGGCTCCATCCTTTAATAGCCCTGTGACCTTGGACAAGTTGACATTCTCTCTGTGCCTCAGTCTCCCTACCTGTAATAGGTAGATAGTAACAGTGCCTGCCTCACAAAATTGTGAACATGAAAAACATTACCTGTGACCTAAAGACTCTGCCTTTCCTTATCCAATGCATTTGCCACCCACCATATACCTCATCTAAGAGATAAGCATTGTGACTCTCCTAGATTTAAAGAAATCTTTGTCTTTTTCTTCACTATTAGATGCAAGGAAAGAATACACTCTGATATAGGAAACAAATATTGAAGAGCAATGCTTGGTCTACCTAACTACAAAGGTTATACACCTATGTGGCAGTGTATCCCAACTGTTAGCTGCAGACAGCTATAGGTAGTGGAGTTACGTCAACATCTGCATATTTGCAGATGAATAAGCTGAATAAATACTGCATATATTTCATACTGCTTTTTCAACTGTAAGTAGATAACATTATAGGTAATAAAATGTAATTTAATTAAAATGGTGTAGAACTTTGGCTATAGCAGGCACTTAAATAAATAGCAGTTATTATTATTTTATTAAGTGACAGGGAAATTAACTAGATTTATTTCTCAGAGTCCTTTGTAGCCATAGATGCCTGACTTTGTCTCAGCACGCAACTTCTCCTCAGATAATCAACTTTTTAATACTCTCTCAATAGTTCAAATAGCTTTATTTGATAGAGTTTTAAAGAATTTTCCATGTGGAAAATCATATCTTTGCTCTCTTTCAAACTTTGCCTCTCATTCATTTTTTCTTATCTTATTTCATTGGCTAGTATCACGTATATAATATTAGGTAGGTACATGAAGCAGTGATAGGGACCATCTTCATATTGTTTTTGACTTTAAAGGGAAGCTTGTAGTAGTTCTACATTAGCTACAAAAAAATCGAGATTATTAAATGAGAGAATTCCTTTATATTTCTGGTTTAGTAAGGTATTTATTGAACCTTTAAAAAAAGATTTTAGTTATTATTTTTAGATAGAGGGGAAGTGAGAGAGGCAGAGAAGGAGAGAGACATCAATGTACTATTGCTTTTCACCTGCCTCCGGCTACAGACCTTGGCTGGAGACCTGGCTTGCAACCTGGTTATGTGCCCTGACTGGGAATCAAACCAGTGACTTTTGGGTTCACGGGCTGTTGCCTTATCCACTGTGCCACCAGCCAGGGCTTTATTGAACATTCTATTTTGCATATAATGATATGATCATATAGTTGCCCTATGTGAATCTGTTCATGTATTGAATCATGCATTGTAATATAATACATGATTATATAATTATAATAATTAGAAACATATTCCTAGGGTACTCTTTATGTCAAATAAGGTATGCTACTTGGTCTTTATTATTTTTCTTAAGTATATTGCTGGACTTAATATGCTAGGGATTTTTTTTACTATAGCAGCCGTTTATTTTAAAAAATTATAGTAAAAATCTTCTTAAAACCTTATTGAAGTATAATTGACTTACAATGCATTACTCATATTTAAAGCATACAATTTGATACATCTTGTCATATGTATACATCTGTGACATCATCACTGCAATCAAGGTAATAAATATACCCATCACCTCCAAAAATGTCTCATGCCCCTTCATGTTTTATCCTTTAGCCCTCTCTACCCTCCTCCCTGGCCATCCCAAGACAATCATGGGCCTGATTGCTACATATTCATTTGCACTCCCCATCTCACCCACCCCTACTTGCAGCTCTGCCTGACATGGGGAAAATGCCAGAGGTCAGACTGACCTGGACTCCCCAGGACATGTGGTTCTGAGTATCAGGCAAATCCCCGAAGGCCCGTGGTTTGGGGGTGGGGTGGAAATCAGTTCTATCTAGGGAAGCAGTGTATCCTCGTCCTGGAGTTATTCATTCATTGATTTACCATGAAGGGAGTATGGATGCCATACTGGGACTATGGGCAGGAAAAGAATAAGAAAAGTCTCAATAGCACCTTAAGGAAGATAAACAGGTAAACAACCCAATTGCAGTGCAGGATGACGAGGGCAAGGCAGGAAGCTGGGGGCCCTCTGAGACCTCGGAGGAAAAAGGAGTCTACAAGTAGTGTGGGGGGATTTCTGCTGGAGCCTGGACTGGAGCAGCTAGTTTAGGGGCTTCTCTTTAAGGCCTTCTTGCTTGTCTCTTCTTGGACTGCTTGGTTAGAGGGGGGTGAGGAAGTATATGTACAACCAGGTCATTTGGCCATTGGTATGGGGCAAGGGGGAGCTAATTCATGCTGGGGGTGGCACCCTCCAAATCCACTGCACTCAACTGCGACAGTGATTTTTGGAATCCAGGGAACAGTAGGCAGTGCCTCACTCCTGCGGTCTTCTACGTAATAGGCAGAGGATGTGTCTTCATACAAGACCCCTTGGACATAGCATCAGAAACTGTCTCTGGCTTGGAAAATGGACAAGAGTCAGGGACACCCTGCAGTGGGATTGGGGGCTGGTGGGCAGGAAGCAGTGGGCACTCCCATGCTGTGCTTCTGCTGGAATCTATGTGCTTTATCCACTCCATCCTCAGGTCACTTGGCTCAGGATGGTCTTGGTTTATGTCGCGCGACTACACCTTGACCTCCCTAAAAGTACATGTGATGGAGAGAAATAATCTGCCTGAAAGAAACTCAGGTGCTGTCCCAAAAGGAGAGGGGAAGGTTCTGGCTAGCTAAAGCAATAACCAGAGGACTTTGGGTAAGCCACCCAATTTCCCTGCTTAAGTTTCCTATCTACACGATAGAGACAATGATACCGAGTGGCATCATTGTGGTAATGAGAGATTAGAGGGGGGAAATACGGGTGGCCTGCTTAGTCAATAGTAACTGTATTAGTTTCCTGTTGCTGCTATAACAAATTACCACATGCTAATGGCTTAAAGAAACACAAATTTGTGACCTCATCGTTTTGGAGGATAGAAGCCCTAAGACCAAGGTTTTAGCAGGCCTGCATTCCTTCTAGAAGCTCTACAGAAGAATCAGTATTCTTCTCTTTACCAGCATCTTGAGACCACCTGCATTCCCTGGCCCCTTCCTTGAACCACTTTGACCTCAGTTTCTGTCACCCTGCCACCTTCTCTGATTCTGACTCTCCTGCCTCCTTTATATAAAGACCTTATGATTGCATTCAGGACCCCCAAAGATAATTCAGGATAGTCTCTCCATTTCTAGATCCTTAATGTAATCACATCTGCAATGTGATGTCAGTTTTAGATTGATGCAAGGCACAAGTCTAAGAGTGACTTTCTCAAGACCTCTTTGCCAAGAGACGAGCAAGTTCCCAAAGATCTCTTATGAAAAAGCACATAGTGCTAAATATGAATAAATATGTAAGTTTGACATTAATAAAGCCAGTAATAAGGCTAATGCTGGATGTCAACAAATTTGAGGTAAGATTTGCTGCAAAATGGAATGCAGTTGTGCAGCCATGTTCATAGCAGCATTATTTACAATAGCCAAAGGTGGCAGCAACCCACGTGTCAGGTGGATAAAATGTGCTCCTACGTACAATGCAAATTATCCAGCCTTGAAAAGGAGGGAAATTCTGACACATGGCACAATGTGGATGAACCTTGAAGACTTGCTTCATGAAAAAAGGCGGTCATAAAAGGACAAATACCGTGTAATCCCACTTGCATGCGGTCCCTGGAGTAGTCCAATTTCAGGGCAAAAAGTATTGAGAACAATGGTTACCAGAAACAGGGACAGAATTTCACTTTCACAAGATGAGAAGTTTTAGAGGTGGATGGTGCTAGTGGTTGCACGGTATGAATACTTAATACCAGTGAACTGTACACTTAAAATAATTAAGATGAGAGCCCTGGCTGGTGTGGCTCAGTGGATTGAGTGCCGGCCTGCGGACTGAAAGGTTGCCGGTTCAATTCCTAGTCAGGGCACAAGGCTGGGTTGTGGGCCAGGTTCCCTAGTTGGGGGTGCGCTGCGGACTGAAAGGTTGCCGGTTCAATTCCTAGTCAGGGCACAAGGCTGGGTTGTGGGCCAGGTTCCCTAGTTGGGGGTGCGCTGCGGACTGAAAGGTTGCCGGTTCAATTCCTAGTCAGGGCACAAGGCTGGGTTGTGGGCCAGGTTCCCTAGTTGGGGGTGCGCCAGAGGCAGCCAGTCGATGTATTTCCCGCACATTGATATTTCTCTCCCCTCTTTCCGCCTTCCCCTTTCTCTAAAAAGGCAAATCAATAAATACAAATTTATATAAATCAATATATATATATACTTATATGAATATACATGAAAAGAAATCAATATAAATAAGATGATACATTTTATGTAGATTATACTACAATTGTTTAATTAATAGGAAAAAAAGAAAGAAATGTAAGCAATCATTCTGCTATGGATAATGGAGCGCTGAGCTAACCCTTAAAGGAGAGAGGAGAGTAACCCAGGCAGAGGGGTCCGTCTGTGCAGAGGTGGGGTGTCAGCTGGGGTGCCAGAGGGGTTCCAGCAGAGCAGAGTGCAGTCGCTGGGGTCCCTCCAGAGAGCTGTGGGGTCTCCCGTGGGGAGCGAGCTTGGGGTGAAGCTGGTGGCTGGCTCGGGGCCCCTTTCCGTGGTCCATCTGTGCTGTTCTGAGACTCTGGCTGTGTCAGCCCTCGGTGGGCCGGGGGTGTCACAGAAACTCTGTCACTCTTCCCACAGTCAGCCCTTCCCATTCCCGCCCTGGGATCAAAGGGAGCTTCCCCTTCGTGGCACCCTTTGTTTATTTCTCTGATTTCCTGGCGCCCTACTTTCCCATCCGTGTTCTTTATTCCTGCTCTCCCAGCAACGCCTTCGTTCCACCCTGCTGTGTTGGAAGGAAAAGACACTGACCTTCCAGCCCAGATGGCGGCCCATGGGCCACTCCAGCTCCTCGTGCTGGTGGGAGCCTGGCTGGCCTGAGCGCCCCACCCCTCTGGTGACCAGAGAGCCCCGAGGACCTGCGGGTGCTGGTCCCCTCTGTTCTTCCAGCCCCGCACAGGGTCTCATCCCCCCTGGAGTCAGCCCCACGGCAGGTGTGCCCTTGCGTCTCCCTTTTGAAAAAGTGAAATCTCACTTTTTCTAACTATATGCAATGCAGAAATTTAGATACTGTAGAACATTAAAAAATAAATTAAAAATTACCATGCCCCACCCAAAGAGGAGAACCATTAGCATTATATGTATATTCTCTTCCATTTACATCTAAGTTACATGGGGATGTATCTTATTATTCATACACATACACTCCTGTCCCAAAGGTATCAAGCCAACATCCATGTCAATATAATTAAAAGTTTATGCCACCAATGCTTTTGGGACAGACTAGATAGATAGAGAGACATACAACTATATAAATCCTATTATAAGTAATAAATATTATACGTTTGCCCCTAAATGAACTTACTGTTCTGTAAGCTGTTTTGGTCATTGAGTTTACAGTATATTATAAACATCTCTCCTGGCTAAGAATGACTTTTCTACAACATCCCTTTAAATGACTATATACTGTCCCATCACATGGGCATTTCATTGTTCTGGGTTTCTTGAACTAAGATCACCAGGGAACATAAGTTCGCTCTGGGGCTTTTTGATTTTCATTTTGTGAGGTGGGGGTAGCAGTCTTCAGGAAGGGGAATTGGGACAGGACCTCCCAGCCAGGGTAAAGGCCCCGTGCAATGGTGCAGAGGTGTGAAGAAACAGGTGTTGAGTGGTCAGGGTGATCTTTGGGAATGAAAGCATACTGTACCTAATGAGGTTTGGTGGGAAATGAGTTCCTTTCAGTAGAATGAGAACCGTGATTGGCTATCTACTTCCTTCCTCCTGCATTGATTGAAATGGAGGTGTTTGTGGTAGGACTTGGCCATTTTGCCTCTTTAAGATAGAAGTGGGCAGCAATGACCATTGGGTCATCATGTACAGGCATTGTCAGAGTTATTCACTCATTATTCACCAAGCATTTATGGAGTATGTATCAGCTATCTATTGCTGTGTAACAAACTACCCCCAAATTTAGCTGCTTAAACAATAATAACTGTGGTCATGTCCATGGACCAGGAACTCAGGAGCACCCTAACTGTGCGGTACCAGTTCAAGGTCTCTCATAAGGTTGCAGTCAAGAGGTTGGCTGGGGCTACAGTCATCTAAAGTCTTGACAGAATCTGGAAGATCCAGTTTTAAGTGGCCATTCACTCACTCACTTGTGGGCAGAAGTCCTCAGTCCCTTGCCACATAGACCTCTCCATGGGGCTCATTGAGTGTCCTCACAGCATGGCTGCTGGCCTCTCCTAGAGCAAGTGATCTAAGAGAGGGAAGTGGAAGCAGTAATACCATTTTATGACCTACTCTGATTAGTCTCCCGTCTGTCATTTCCACATTAGATCAGCCCTATTCAGGTCAGCTCCATGTAGCGTGGGAGGGAACTGCACAAGGTGGTGAGAATAATTGGGGTCCCCGGAGTGATGAGCCAGGCCAAGTGCTAAGAAAAGAAATCAAATGAGGTGACTTGCACCTGGGAAAATGTCTGCAGCATAGATGTAGCCGGTTGTGATGATACTCAAGCTCTGGTTGAAGGTCACCTTAAAGGTATAGACAGAAGGGATCAGCCTGGAGTCACCCTTGCTCATCACCACCCTGCTAACTGAGGTGGTTCCTGATGGATAGAACCAAGGCTTAGGCTCCTGGTTTATACCAAGTTGTTCTTTATAGATGGTCCATTTTGTTCTACCACCATGGTTGGTATGAAGTGATACGACCCAGCAGAGGAACAGAAGGCTCATCCGGAGCTTAGGGTCCCTGGGTACCTAGAGGCTGCCTCACTTCTTGCTCTGGAAGGTGCTTGCGGTCCTTACTAAGTGCAGCTTGACATCCACAAGAGTGCGGAGAATGGTTCTGGGCTCCAGGGCTTCTCTTCCTCCGTCGGCAACAGTGAAAGGTCCATTTCCTCCAGTCACTGGAAGAGAGTTGATCCCTCACGCTTTGCGTTTTCCATTAGGCTTGCCTGGTGCCCTCAAGAACCTAAAGAACCTAGACTGAGCCTGTTCCGGAGGGAATAGTTACTTATATTCCAGGACTTGGGATGGAAAGAGTTCATCTCTTAAGAATGTGTTCAGAAAAATCACAACTCCCTAAGTGTGAGATCCCTGAGCATCAGTGAGAGGGGGGGACAGGCCCTGGAGGAGAACAAGACCTCCGCTGACATTCTAGGACAACCCTGGGGATGCCACTTCCGGTCCCTTCCAGGAAAGCTCACCTCAGGAGGAAAACAGCTAGACCGCAAGAGAAGGCTCCTATCTTGTGGATCTTGGTCTGGAGGCATGTGGACTCTCCAGCGGGGCTTTGCTCCATCACCCTTTCGGTTCACTTTGAAAGAGACCAAAGAGAATGGGTGATGGCTGGTACCTCAATATAGAGTAAACCTCTTCTCATAGGATGTCCCCTCCATGTCTCTCGCTCGGTAGGTAGCTCCACCGTGTTCCTGAGGAGTTCAAGGGATGGATTGGCCCAGTGAAGACCTCAGGCGGCATCTGAACCAAGGGACTATGTTCAGGCTCAGGCTGGATAGTGGGTCTTGGCAGCCTGTGCCCACCTCATCATGCCAGCTGGACTTCAGAGAAGGAAGGTGAAGGAGATTTGGGAACTGGCCTTCACAGATGGACTGAGCAGGATTCATTTCCTTCCCAGGGACCCTAGGGACCTGTATTTTAACAAGAAGAGATGTCTTAGGAACCAGAGATAGGAGTGATCTAGGAGGACATAGGAAGAATAGGATAAAATCTTGGAAGCTAGCTACCAAAATAAGTAAGAACCAGAAAAGATGTGTCAAATCTTGGATTTGGATTTGGAGCTCTTGAGGGCTCCATTATGATTGCTATCAAGATGTTTTTTAAGGCCACCAAGGAGGGGATGGTTCTGAGGATAAAGGTAATTCTGAGGTCAAGGTTTTTGCAGACTATCCAAACTGACGATCACGGAAACAGCTTGATAGGAGACCTTGTTCCATCTCTCTCTGCAGGACAGATGTGCCATCAACCAGTACCACATGCCATGATGTATCCTTCTGAGACCATGCCTTGTAATGATTCTGAAACTTAGATTTCTGCTAAATCCCTTCTGTCCCTGGTTTCCGCAATGACTGCCCTAATAAGTTTACTTGCTATGCCCTGCCAGCTCTTTCTGTCAGAAGTTTATCAGGTGGCTCTTTCTTTAGAGTTAAGAAAACTCTAAATCTCCCTTGATCTCTGTCTACACTCCACCCCAGCATGCCCATCACTGTCACAATGGCCACCTCTTTAATGGTCAAATCTCCACCCTGTTCCTGCCCAGAGGTTTCCCACCTTCTCTGTATGGGTGGAGTCGGGGGGCTAAGTTCCTTCCTGGGTAGTCTTTTCCTTCCCAGCAGATGTGTTTGAAAGATGTTTGATGATGGAGATGAACTCCGGCTCTCTGAACCATTTTTGCTTTGACCTTAATCTAGACGTAAGGAGCAAAGCTAATTCCCCATCTACTTGACTACTTCCCAAATGCTGGAGCACAGCACTTGGTTATCTCCTAGGCTTCCCATCTCCAAGCCAAGTAGCCCTAACATCTTCAGCCATTCTTCACTTGAGTAGTTTCCAATCCTTTCACCATCCTAGTTGACATCTTCCAAATGTGCTTTAGTTCCTCCATGCCCCTCCTCGAGTGTTTCCCAGAACTGAAGGTGGAGCTCCAGATGCAGCCGGCCTGAGCTGTGCAGAATTGGCTTCCTTGGATGCAATCTGAACTTGCCTTTGCTTTTTGGCAACCGTACCACATTGTTGCCTTGTGTTGATTTGCAGGCCACTAAAATTCTACAAGCTTTCTCTTAATATGTGTTCTTGTTAAGCCATTCTGTATTCGTATGGTGGATTTTTTGGGACCCAAGTACATGATCTTACATTTGTTAACCAAGAACTCCTTCTTTCGTGGTTCAGGCCTTGTCCTTCCTAGTCTGTTGAGGTTATTCAGAGACCCAAGTTTGTCCCCCAGCTGTCCCCCTGGCTTTGGGTCAACAGTCAATTTGATCTGCATGCTTTCTAGAGTTTAGTCCAGGTCATTGATAAAAGCATTGAATAAGCTCTGGCTGGTAGATCATTGAATAGTCACTGGCCTGCGAACCTAAAGGTCACTGGTTCAATCCCCAGTCAGGGCACATAACCAGTTGCAAGCCAGGTCTGTAGTTGGAGGCAGGTGAAAGGCAACTATACACTAATGTTTTTCTCCTTTTTTCCTCCTTCCCTGCCCTTCTCTCTAAATATAATGAATATAATTTTTTAAAAAACAAAGAATATTTTAAAAAAAGAAAAACATTAAATAGAATCAGACTAACGTCTTAGGCCTGGGCTACTAGATATCTTTCTTTGGGTCAGACGTCACATGTGACCCAATGGGACCTGCAGGTATGTTTGGTTTGGCTTGTGTAGTATTTTCTATGATATAACTTTGAATCAGTGGCCAACATTTCAGCTTCTAGCTTCTTCTAATAGATTCAAGACAGCTCAGTCCTAGGTTCACAACCCAACATGACAACAACCAGCTAGTGTGGCCAAAGCATTGTGTGTAGTTGCATAGGTTGGGGACTGCACGTCCCACCTGGACGCATGCAGTGGCCACAGCCATTAGGCAAGACATAGATTCTTCATCCTGTCCCTGTCCCCATAACTCTCTCATAGCAAGCCCCCAACCCACTCCTACTCATTGCTGATATGCCTGTCTCACTCCCCAAGGCATTAAGTTAGCAGCACCTACTCCCTATTTATTGGCATTCCTTGAGTATTAACTATCAACTAGTTATAAATTCACCCAAGTCACACAGTGCCCCGTGAATGTTAAGGGAGATCTTGCCAAATGCTGTATAAAACACAGTTGTCCTGGATCACTGCATCTCCTGGATTTACCAGATTAAGACTGTGAAAGACGACTTTGAGATTAGCTCGGCCTGTCTTGGTCTTGGAAATCTACTCTGACTCTTAACCATACTCTTTCTGAGAGCATATAAACTGTCCTTTAAAACATCGACTTCAGGACTTTTCAGGACTTAGCCTGGAATTGGTCATCAGTCCCTCAAGCAAGCATGCAGAAGACATGTTCTCGTTTATAACAACTAGGAGTACATACATTTTCCCATCTTTAGTTCTCTCTCTCTCTCTCTCTCTCTCTCTCTCTCTCTCTCTCTCTCTCTCTCTCTCTCGCCTGGTTTGGCATCGTTTTCAAAAATCCTCTGTGATCTCTGGAACAGAAACATCCAGGCCAGGAGACTCAATCCATCTGGAGTGAGTAACTGTTCCAAGCAGGATTTCAGTTCCTTTTGACCAATGTCCATCCTACTTTATTTGCTGTGCTTATTCTCTTCCCAGACGGAGGAAGCCCAGGCAGAGAAGCAAGGGGGGATAAGGACCCTCATGTCCCTTTTCATCCTAAGCACTATACCATTCAATTCAAAAAAGCAGGTCTACTTCTCTCTCTTTTTTTTTTTTTTTTTTTTAAAGTTATGTGAGTGGCTTTATTAAGTACAATGAGGGTGATACTTCTCTCTTGATCATCTTGCCTTAACCATCACTTAAAAAAAAATTAAAATTAAAAAAAAGAAAAGCTCTTCATATTGTTGTAGTGGTGACAGCAAGATGTCCAACAACAATATATGCTTTGTCTTTTATAACGTAGAGTTGTATCTGCCCTGCCTGGGACTACATTTCAGTCCCCTTTGTATTAGGGATGCTTAATTCCATTCCCTTCCAATGGAATGTGGAAGAAGTGGTAAGCATCACTTTGCGGCTAAAGAGCTTAGGATGTTAATGCTGGTCCTTACCTCACTTTTCCCACCTCCACACGCTGACAGCAGAGAACTCTGAGGCCCTGGTGGTGGTGGGTCCAGGCACAAGGGGGAAAGAGCCTCAATCCATGAATCTCTTCCTCACCACATCAAAGGCCACGGGCCGATCAGGACACCTCAATGAACTGGCCCATGACTGAGAAACAAGGGCAGCACTTGTGTTATGTTGTTGGCCGCTGAAATGTTGTGCCTTGTTGGTTTTAGTGGCTTCGCCTGGCCCTCCCTCGTACGGTCGCCCTAAGTAGTTTTCAGAAGTCTCAGCTGATGGAAATCACGCTTCAAATTCTAGACTACTTGGCTACCTTTGTACTCGTAAAAGTCTTTCCATCTTTTGCTGCGTGTGTCCTTTTAGGACGCCCCTTGACAGCCCCTTGGTGGTCCAACTCTGCAGGCATACCCCACTTTGCTCCCTCACTGGGGCCATTTGGAATTGCATTGCAAGGACTGCATTTTTTATGCGCTTCCAACTCTGGGTTTGCTATAAGATTCCAGAACCGTGCCCCTGAGCACTCTCTCCAAATTGCCTGACCTCTAGGGGCCTCTCAGATTAATGGTATGAATTATACCAGAGACTACGTATCAGTTAAGATAGTACCAGAAGCTAAATAACCCCCAAGATGTACAATGGCTCAAGCAAAATAGATGTTTATTCCTTCCTTACTTAAAGTCAACACCGGTTTGCCTAATTGGGGACAGGCTTTCCTCTGATTGGGGGACCCAGTCTCCCTCTATCTTATCACTGTGCCTTCCTCAACACCTGGCTTCCCCGATGTTTCTGTGGCCAGGCTGGGAGCTCTCTATTCTGTACTGCCATGCCCACAAGAGTCTGGGAAGTGCTGCATAACTGTGGGCCCAGGGAATAAAAGAATGAGTAAGCTGCCAGTCTCTTTCTCAAAGTGTAAGTTTCACTCTACTTTGAAACCACTTCCGCAGCCGCTGGCTCTGATTTTTCTTTATTCGGTCACTCAGAATGTATTTGTTGATTACTGGCTTTGTGCTAAAGAATTTAGGATGTAAGGGGTGTGCTGAACCCCCTTCTTCCTCCAGTAGCATTTACAATGCTCTCTGCTTACATGTTCTTTCACTCTTAGGGACCCCCCTGGCTGAGCTGAATGAGAGTTTGCATCGACCGCACTCCCCCATGGTGACTTGGACACTTCTCAGGCCAAGTAATTTCAATTTTCCAACCACCAGAACCCTCTTCCTTAAAACCTCCTGGGGCCAGGTGCTACACAAGCCACAAGGAATGCAGTGACAAGCAAGACACACGCTTCCAAATCATCCCATGAGACAGGCAGGGCATGTACTTTTATTCCCATTTGAAAGTTGAGTCAAGTGGCCTGCCCGAGGTTACACCTCCAGTCCTGGGCAGACGAGAGCTGGGGCGCAGATCTCCTGACTCAGGCCGTCCTTTGCACTGAGGTGACACTGCGTGGTACCCACCTGAGTTTGCTTTTATGCTCCTGCTCCTTTGTGCACATTAGCCCAAGTCTGCAGCCCTGGCATCAGAAACTAAACATGCTAAGAAATGGGTTTGTTCTTGGTGATGTGTTAGGTTGATGGGCTGGTGCGGCCCCGACTTCTCTGCTTAATGGTGGTGGAGCCCAGTGGGAAGCGGGGACTCCCCATCCGGGCCTCCTGCGTGGCAGTCACACCTCGAGGCCGCCCCAACGCGCGGGCCGTTCCAGTCTGGTGAGTTTCTCCTCCCAGACATTTGCGCTGCGGACTCATTGGCGTCCTTAACAAAGCCCCAAACATTCGGTTTGGGTTTTGTTTCTCAAGTTACCACTTACCTAATAAGCTTTGGTTCTGCTTCTGAGTAACGGTTGCAGAACAGACGCGTCCCTGCCACGCGGTGGTTCCTGCCAGGTTCCTGCTGGGTCGATGGCAATGCCAGCCTGAGAGATGTCCCAACTACCCCGAGGCTGCTCCAGGGCACAGAGAGAGGGGCTGTGCCCCCATGGAGCCACCCCGGATGTGGAGGATTGGGACTGGCTGGAGGTGGTCTCCGCATCTCACAGGCTCGGTGTCTCAGCTTCTTCACCTGTGAAACAGCGGTAACCTGCGATTACGGAGGTGGTTGTGACCATGAAACATGCTAATCCAAGTGCTTAGTGACAAGCACTCAGTAGATGCTTAAAAAATAGGAGCTATTTCGAGGGTGAGGGCTGATTTCATGGCCTCTCCTCCCAACCCAGGTGAGCTGTGCCTTATCTTCTACAAGGTGGTTGCAGCCAGGTGTCCCCACGCTCCCTCCTCCTCTGCCCGCTGTAGGTGGGACTCCCACCCCCACCAGCAGGAAGGAGCCATACCCTGGGGCCACCAGCTCCTGTGCCTTTCTGTGTCTCAAATAGTAGGCTCTTGAGAAAGACAGACCGTCCTCCAAAGAGGGAGGAAACAACAAACACGGATCAGTGGGTCGTCTTGGAAGAAAGTTAACCCCGGAGTCCTGGAGAAGGGCCCAGCGGGCGAGGCCGCCCTCCTAGGGAAGCCCTGTTTTCCCATTTATTATTATTCCTCTCTGCCGAAAGAAAGGCAGAGGGAAGAGAAAAGAGTGCAGCACCCTCACTCCATCAAAAAGAAAGGAATCCAGATTTCAAGCCGCTCAGACTTATTTCTCTTTCAAAAGGCAACTTCAGAAACCTGTCTACCCCTCCATCAAAGAGCGGAGCCGTTTGAAGCCACCCCCTCCCGAAGCCTACCTGCTGGTTATTCAGGAAAATATTATATTGACATGACTCTTTAGGCTATAAAGGCTTGGCGGTGTTTGGGTACAACCCTACGACTATCTTGAACTCACACATGATGAAAAATTTAGATGGCTAACTTTGAAACAATCAAATGCATTAGAAGCCTCTTAATGAGCCGCTACCTGCAAACTTCAGAAAACTGCTTCTGTGGAAATTCCATTGTCTTTGATCCCGGAAAGTCACGGCGGGGTGGATTTATTTCAAGTTTATTTTTTTGGCATCCCGGTCCTCCCGAAATATTGGGCGATATCTTTCTCAGCAAGACGTGGGAGAGAAACAATGGTGCCGTCTCTTTCATTTATCTGCAATTTGACAGGAGTGCAGTTTATTAACTTGAAAAGAGGCAGAGACGTTATCCGAAGCTCAGAGACTCTAGTGGAGAGCTGCCTCCCTTTTGTGCCAGTGGGAGTTGGCGACATTTTGAACCTGCTCACCATTAAATGCCTTCCCGAGTGGCGGAAAAGCCTTGAAAAAGAAAGCCGGTGCATTTATGATGTAAATTCGGTATTTTGACAGTCTTTGAAATCTGTCATATTCACATCCAATTTAATGCCTTGCAAAAAAAAAAAAAAAAAAAGAGTCCCCTTTCTTTTAAAAAACACTTTAAAAGATTTTTCAAAGCCATTTTCATGTAGCAAACTATTGTTATACCTAATATAGCCTGAAAGTCTTTTAGCAAAGGAACTTAGAGGGTTCTGTGTTAAGTCATGTTGAGTTTTAAAACATGGTCGCCTTCAAACACGCTTTGACCAGGAGATCTTTTTTTGATTAGGGAAGAGCTAGTCTTGATTTCCATGTACACAATTAGCCAGCACAGATGCACTTAGCGCTTTAGGCCGTCATCTGAGCACCCACATGGGCATGTTCGATATTTAGGGCAACTGAATGTTCTAGACCATTGACTGTACAGCTATCCCATTGGCCATCTGGACCACAGCGGAACTCCTAGAGCACCGTTTCTCAACAGGGGAAATTAAGCAATATCTAGAGACATTTTTCGTTGTCTGAGCTGGAAGAAAGGTCCTCTGGCATCTAGAGGATAGAGGCCAGGGGTGCTGCTAAATGTCTTGTGCTGCACAGACTGGTCTCTCACAGCCAAGAATAACCCCAAATGCCAAGTGCATTGGTGTGGGGGGGCCCCACCAGAGAGGAGTCAGTGAAGGTCTCCCCCTGCAGGTCTGTGCACGTTAGGCAACCCCTGCCCACACACTAAGCTAGGGGTTACCACGCTCATGAACTGTGAGGTCACCTGGGCCACTTTTCAGCAAACAGAGATGCTCAGACCGCACTCCACATCTGCTGAGACTGGTCCTCCAGGGAAGGGGTGTGAAATCTGTGTCACTCAGGTGGTCCCCCAAGCAATTCTGAGGTAGTTAGTCCACAGGTGGGCACCTAGGCATCATCCCACTCAACCATAAGCTTTTTTTTTTTTTTTTTTCATTTTTACGGAGTCTCTGTCTTGCTCAGAATTATTAACTTCTCCGTTGTACACAGTTGTAATTAGCATGCCTACTGCTTTCCTAGCTCAGGATGTATTAATAGTAGGGTGGCTGCTGGAGATGGGAGTCCTGACTCCAGGAAATGGTGACAATGTTCAATAGAAAGGGACGAGTCACAAAATCTACTTTAAAAAATAAAGCCAAACAGATACAAAGACCCCAGGCATGGCACTCCGGGACCAACATGCTCAACAGGGAGAGCTGGGCGGACAGGCAATAAGTAGCTGAGTAAACAGGTAAGCTATTACAAATCCACTGGTGGTAAGCCGTGTGCAGAGAATTAAAATAGGGTGGCAGAGTGTGGTGGGCAGCTACTTTAGTTCACAAGTCCAGAAAGGTCTGTGTGAACTGAGATCCGAACAAGAAGAAGTCCGCCATGGAGAAATAACATTCCAGGCCCATAGCACATCTAGTGCAAAGGCCCTGTGGCAGGAATGAGTTTGGGGCCTTCCAAAAGAGGAAAGGGAGGCCAGAGAGGCTGGACTGAGCTGTCCAGAGGCAGAGTGGTGTGGAGAGAGACCAGAATGTCAACAGTAGGTGCTTTATATGCCCCTAGAAGGAATTTGGGTCTCATTTTAAACACAAAAGGAAGCCATTGGACAGCTTTCAATGAGACAGCAACATGATCTGATTGTGTTTTGACAGGACCAGCTTGCCAACAGGTAGGGGATGAACTGCCAGGGACCAGCATGAGAGAAGTGAGGTCAGAAAGGCAGGTGACAATGGCGGTGGGCTCTGGTGGTGCAGGGGCAGGACAGGGGGTGCATCTGGTCGGGTTGGCGGAATTTGCTGATGGATTAGATGAGTATGATGAGAAAAAGAGAGGAGCCCAGGATAAGTTCTAGACTTTTGGCTTGAGCCAATTCGTTTAGGGAGGGCCACCTCCAGGGATAGGGTAGGCTTGGGGAGGGCATTCGGGACCCTGTTTTATCTTTGTGACATGTGGAATGCTCCTTGGACAGCCACATGGAGATGTCAGTTGGCAGTGGAATATGTCTGGAGTTCCAGAGAGAGGTATCACCCGCACAGCGGCAACCACTGACATTTAGGTGGTATATAGGGCCGGACAAGAGAAGGGGGCCGATGTGGATGGTGGATCAAAGGAAGGGAACAGCAGAGGAAAAGGAGCAGTGAGGAGGAAAACAGGACAGGGGCAGAAAAAGAAGGTGCTTGCCAACAGGAGAGGGTGGCCCAAGATGTCCCTTATTCCAGGAGAAACGTGCTCTGTGCACCAAGAGCTGGGTGTGTTCCTGCCGGACAAGCCTTGCGCAGGGGGCGGTGAAGATACTTAGCAACTGAGCAGACTTGTCAGTCAGAGCAGACCAGGGGCCTTCGCACCAGGTTCAGGAACTCAGAGACCCTCTGCTGTGCCAGGCGTGAACTCTGGCATCGGAATCGTGAAAAAATTCCAGGAGGTCCTGGGAAGGGGGCGGGCGGTTGGGCAGCAGGTGTCCCGAGAGGACTAGAGGCCGCAGCTGTTGATCCACCCATCACCCCAGTAGCTCAGTGTCTCCACCACTGGTACAAACCGCCAGAACGCAGCCCTGCTTTCATATCGTCTTCCCCGTTATGGGCTGATTCTAGACCAGCAGTCTTAGAGCCTGGAGTTGCCCACCTACGTTAGAACAGCCCCTGGGGTCTTATTAAAAATCCGGTTCACTGAACCCCACTGTAAACCGTGCAAATAAGACTCTGCAGCAGCAGAACCCCCGAATCTGCATTGAACAAGCTCTCCAGGTGAGCTTCGTCCCTGAGGAAAGTTGAGAGTCCCAAGGAAAGGGACAACCCAAGGGACTTGAAGGACCTTTGGCATTTGAAGGTGGGTGCGCTCGCAGCATGTGGCTGGACACCCCCCCTCCATGGAATGGGGGTAAAGAAGGAGCAGGAGACTGGTGTTTGGGTTCATTTCCATTGAATCCCAACTTCCCATTTTTCAACACCCGTGTCTTCCATCGCAACAAGCCTTCTTGGGTTCACTAATCCCTATTACCCAGTGGATTTTAGCTGGATCCGCACTTCTTTATCAGTTTGCAAGACATTTTCATCTCCTGTGGAGGTCTTCTGCAGTTCTACTTCAAAGTGGCAATGCCAAGAAGGCTGGAGAAAGAGTTTCAGAGAATGTTTACAGATGCCTTATCGCTTAAGGGGTGGGGAGAGAAAGTCAGGGGGAGGGGAGGGGGGAGGGAGCACATTTCTCCCAAGCAGTTCAGAGCCAGCCTAATCTGTTGAGAGGATCAAACAGTAAGTAGCTTAAAAGATCTCTCCTACAAAGAGGGAAATTAAGTTTTCTGGCTTGTCAGCCATCCAGGATCGAGGCTGGTGTTTTCAAAAACGTAGAATCGTCCTTTCCGGGAGTGCTAATTACAGGATTCTGGAAGCAGATGGGCGCAAACAAACACACGCAGGCACGCTGACCGCCTCCCGTGGGGGCGTTCACGTGTGTGAGTGGGTGTTTGTGTCATTAAGGGAATGAAATGCCTTTTCGCCAGCTGCCCCAGAGAGGGAATGAGCCCACTTTGGAAACCATCTTCTTTCTGGGTGGAGCTGGGGTTGGGGAATGGGGCAGGGGATGGGTTTCACCAAGTCACCCACTGATGCCTTTCATGGCGGGACAGGAGGAAGGGATAAACATCTTTCATCTTTCGTCTCTGGAAAGATTCTGCTCTTCCCAAGGGTTCTCCCCGGAAAAGGGAGCTTGAATGTTTTTGAGATGCAGAAAGGCCAGCAGGGCGGTCCGCAGGGGGGGAGCTTAGAGGCATGGAGGGAGCCCCGCCCAGCATGTTCAGTGTTTGTGCACTGTCACCCCCAGCGGAGCGCGTGGCTCAAGGACGAAGCTGTCACATCTGGTCTTCTTGGCAGAAGTGAGGCCCAGGCTGCTAGGAAAAAAAAAAAAAAAAGAGTTTGGAACTTAGCCTAATAGGTTTGGTCCTGGTTCAGAACATAGTCCACCACACAAACCACCGTAATTGCCCTTGGGGGGCTGAGGGTGCCCCCGTGTTTGGCTAAACTGTGGGGTATTTCCTTCGCAGAAAGCGTATTTAATCACGCTTAAGTATAGGTTTGGAGCCGCGAGGGGAACAATCACTACCATCCTTGATTTTCCCACAGAAGCACTTGGCTTTCTCCACGCCTGCCACTAAGCCCTGGGGTTTCCCCCAGCGGGCCAGACCCCTGGTCCTCGGTCCCAGGGAAGCCAGGCGCAGCCCCACCCTCTGCAGGGGCGTAGCTGTTCCCACGATCACAGAACGGACTGGTCCCACCACCATGTACATTTCAGTGTCTCAGAATCCGTAGCGTTTTCTTCTTTCCAGTTGCTTCATTTTCTGGGGGACATGTTTTTGGAGGGTGAAGTGCCCCCTGGTCTCCCGGTTTGGAGAAGGCATGGACCGGGTGGTCCAGTGCTGTTGGGAGCAGAGGCCTTGGAGAGCGGGTGAGCTCCAGGCTCCTTGGGAAGCTCTCCGAGAGGCAGGTGGGGGTTGGACCTGACCGCAGGAACTCCGCAGCGGGCCAGCGTGGGTGGGGAGGGCGGCTGGACCCCTCTCTTTCTCTCTCTCTGACCCGGGAGGAGCTGCCCAGCCACCACATTGTACTTCAGTTCCTCCCATGTAAAATGGGGGTGCAATAGTCCCTACCCCTAACGTTGTTGGAGGATCAGGCTAGAGCTGATGGGTATGAAGGGCCCAAGATGTGGTAAGTTCTATACAGCTGCTAGCTGTCACCTTTCAGTCCCTCGGGTTGTGCGACTGGGTCAGGGTGTAAATCCCCTGAGCAAGGCTGAATCAGGGGGTCGCACTCTGAGCTCCAGCAGAAAGAGGGTACCTTTTGGGATTTGTCTGTCCAAGGGCCGCTTGGACAGGGCTCATGGAGGGGCCGCTTCTGGGTGACTCCAGGTTGGGCACCAGTGTCCGTGCTGACCCCTGCGGGCGTGCCTGTAATGGGCTTATCACGCTACATTCAGGTAGGATGAGCCTCGTGCTAGCTGGTGTCATTGGGTCTGTCCACCCTCTTCATCAGCTGTCTCTGGCTTCGGCAAAGCTTCAGTGCCTATGCCGGGGTTCGACTATTTATTCTCCCATAAGCCTGTGGCTCCAGAATCCTCTCCCTGGTGCCAGATGAAGTTGCCTCCTCCTCGACGCTCCCGATGGATCTCCACGCGACTCCCTGCAGTCCGTTCCCCACCGGCAGTCAGAGCCATCCATTTAGAACATTCCGAACATCAGAGCATTCCCTTCCTGCTAGAACCCATGTGAAAAATATAGCCCTGACACATTTCACAACCTACCAAGGGCCCTGGGTGTGCCTCTCTGGCCTGAGCCCATTTCTCTCCAGCCACGAGGGGCCAGTTTCATGTCCTCGGACTTTCCAGGCTTTGTCCTGCCTCCTGGACCTTCACCCTGCCAGTAACCTCCACCTGCATTCAAGTTCTCCCAGCTTTGGACCCATCAGACCGCAGGCCAACTGTCACCTCCTCTGAGGAGCCCTCCCAGATCACCTGATCCAAAAGGGCCCCTCCCCAGCCAGATTCTTCTCTCTTTGTGAACTTAGCACTATCTGTCCCGACTTCCCCACACTGTAAACCCCTCCTCATCTGACACACTCCATTTCCCCGAAGCCCAGGACAACACAAGGCAGACGTTGTCACGTGCACATGTCCAGTTTTTCCTCTATGGGTAAAATGCTACCCCTGGGCTCTTTATGGGAGTGCTTTGAAGTGCCATTGACTCAGGATGGAGGCAGACTGGGGGGCCTGCACCTATGAGTGCTGCTCTGCTGATCACCAGCCACAGACCTCGGAGCCTCGGATGATGGGCTGGAGTAGCACCAGCCCGTCTCAAAGGGTCTGGGCAGGAGGCTGAGGGACGCCAGGCCTGGAGTGTGCGCTCAGTAAAGGTCATTGCTTTGGGGGTCCTATCGCTGTTGCTGTCATGGGAGTGAGGAGGCAGATGATCCAAGTATGTCCTTTCAGCCGCCCCCAACTACCAATGGTTATTCCCTTGGTCTGCTGCACACGGTCCCAAGCCATTTCCCTGGAAGGGGTCTCACTGTCACCTGTTTGCTGACATCCATCTCAACGGAAGTTCGTTTGCAGGCAGAGAGAGCAGAAGAGCTGCCGGGAAAGTACGCACAGACTTGGCAGAGAGCAAGAGAGGAACAGAGGATCCAGCCTATGAAGGTCAGACACCTCGACCCCCAGCCCCAGAGACACCAAAGCACGTCCAGGTCCCCACATTTGGAAGGTGGTAGGACAGGATCAAACCTGCAATGAGGTGTCTCCTGCTGGAGGGTCTGGGTAGTTGGTGAGGGGCAGGAGGGAAAGAGCCAGAGGCAGTGCTGGGAGGTGGGGCAGAGTTCAAGGTGAAGGGTGTCCACGGCTCAGTCTTGACCTTGGTCTGCAGCTATGGCAACCCGCTGGCTGCAGAGACCCTAGAGTCCGGGTTGGTCCACCTGGCTCACTCCCAGGGCCGTCATGTGCCCCAGAAGCTCCTGCTCCGGCCTGGCTTCCCAGGAGCACCTGCAGGGCCAGGGGCTCAGGCCATGTCTCCGGCTAAATCCCCTGGTTTTGCTGGAGCTTGGTTGCCCAGCTCCCAGGCTAATCGCCGTCATCCGCCGCCGCCTCCTGCGGTGAGTGCAGGATTAAAGAGCTAAGTTTGAAAATCACTTTGAACTGCGTGGATGAGAGGGTTCCAAGACAGAGAGGTGGGAAAAAGCAAAATAGAGTCACTTCTCTGAACTCACGTCACCCTTTAACTCAGCAGCGGCCTTTAACTCTGCAGTGACCACGTCCTGTGTGCTGTCCCTCTCCACCACCCCCCCGTCCCCTGCAGACATGCCAACTGAACGGTGTGACTCCTCCGTGGACCCCCAGTCGCACAGGAATTGCTCTGGACTGAACAAGTCTGGTCCAACAGCCTTTTCTGTGACTTGGGGACAACCAGAGAACCCCGTCCTGTTCACTCGGCAAGTGCGGATGAACAGGACACTGGCGGAAGAATGGGAGCATCGTAGCAGGAGAAACTCAGGTGAATAAGACTGCTCGGAAGCCTTCGCTCAGGAGAAAAGCAGGTATGGTCCATTCCACTTGGTGGACATAGTCCAGGGTCCTTTCAGCGGGGCCTGAACCAGCCCGGAAGGCGCTGGGGTGTTTACCTGTGGTCTGAGACCATGGCTCCCCAGAGAGAGGCATGGGAATAGGGCCGGAGCTGAAGGCTCTTCTTGGAAGGCTTGTTTCCTTGTCTTGTGGTCTTGATGCCTCAGGAATAGGAGTGAAGAGTGAAGGGGGGTAGTCTGGAGCAAACTGCCTGAGGTTTCTAGGCTTCTTCTGTTTCAGAGTTGGGGGATAAGAGACAGAGAGACATCAATTTGTTGTTCTACTTACCCATCATTCATCGGTTGACTCTTGCATGTGCCCTGACCAGGGATTGAACCCGAAACCTTGGCGTATCAGAGACACGGTCTAACCCACCAAGCTGCCCAGCCAGGGCTGTTGAGTTTCCTTGAACACAGTTACAGGTTGGTGCTCACCAGTCCCTGGGTGAGACTAAAACCAGAGAGAGAGAGAGGGAGGGAGGGAATAGGAGGTGACTCCAGCCAAGCAGAGGCTAGGAGGAGTCAGCGAAAGTGCTTGCTTCCGATGCTAGAAAGTCTGTGATTACTAGCAACACTCTCTCTCTGCGGAAGTCCACAGTAGTTGGATGGCCAATGACAAGAAGTCAGGATCCGGAGACAAATGTGGAGGTGTTTTTCCAGTGGATTAATAAAAGCCTCTAAAAAAAAAAATATTCTGAAAAGCTGAACATCTTATTGATGAGTCAGATGGGATTTTTGGACCTACACCAACACCAGAAGCAAATGTAGACCATGCCTCATTATCCAGAAACAGTTCCTCCCGGAGTCCCTCCAAAATCCAGTCATCTTTTAGCATCTCCGTGGGAGTGGGGGTTTTGTTGGGGGAATACAGACGACAGGCAGCAAGAACAGGGGGCGTTGAAGGCAAAAAGAAATCATACTTTGATTCCCTTTGAAGGTGCATCCATTGTCATTAAAACTGTGAGGCAAGTTCGCTGGGCTGTCCAAGTGCTTTAATTTTTCAACTATGAGATTATAATCTTTCCTCTCTCCCTGTGTGTATATATATATATGTGTATGTGTGTGTGTGTGTGTGTGTGTGTGTGTGTGTGTATGTATGTATATACGTATATGTGAGAAAGATGTATACACAGTTTTTTTTTCCTCTCCATTTCTGGACCATGGGAAAGTAAGCTGCAGCTGTGATCACTTTATTTCTTTTAGCCTGCATTTCCTTGAAACAAGGACATTCTCTTACATAACCACAGTAAATTATCAAATTTAGAAAATTTCCATTAAGACAAAGCTTCTCTCTAGCCTACAGTCCATATCCCTATGCCATCAAGTATCCCAATAATGTCCTTCATAGCAATGTCTTTTTCTCCTTCTGGTTCATGATCCACCTAGAATCACCAAAGAGCAAGGATGGATTTTAGGGTTTAATGGAACCCATCAACATCCATGTGGTTTTGTGCATATATTCCCCACCGGTTTCAGAAAGGACTTCAAGCCACATAGAGAAAAGACAGAGGTATCTAATAAGATGAAACACAGGTTTAAAATACCAGGTGCAAGAAACAAAACAGACAGAATAGGAGAGAAGAGAAGGAGTCTAAAGTTGGGGGCAAGATTAGTTCATAAGAGACACACCAGGAAGTCCTTCCCATTTGTTGCTGGAGGTGAACCATGGTTTGTCTTTGAGCTTCCTAGCGGCCAAAGCAAAGAAGGAAACAGGTTCAGATAGACCCAGCATAGTAGTACATAGTCCAGCCAGCTGCTTCTTCAAGCTTATGCCTCACTGAGCTGTGGGGTGAAGAGGGCAGAAGATAGGAGAGGCCTTGGAGACAGGGGGTAAAGAGCCCTCAGGCAGACCCTCCCGGTGTTGCTCTTACATTACTGTCACCGTCTGTCACTTCATATGAGTTACTGGAAATTAACAGTAGTTCACATACATGGTGTGTGCACCGGGTGAAGGCTTTGTTACTGCAGAAGTGGAAGCTCCTGGAGGGCAGGGAACTCAGCTGCTCTTTCCCTGCTCTGTCTGTGCTCTGCCCCTCTGTGTTTCCCTGAGTCCCAGAACAACCCGACGCACCTAGGATGTGCTCCAAAGCTTTTGTCAAAGAGATGCGTGTCCGCAGGCCCTGCCTTCCCCTCAACACACACCCCATTGCATGTCACTCCTTTCTCCCCTGGGGACTCGACACATTCTGAAGGAGCCAGAAGAGTTTCTCCGCTCGGATGTGGAATCCAAACTCTCCAGGGACAGCTGGGCAGCTGGTGGACACTCGATAGTGCCTGTTGACAGATGGACGTTAGGACAGGCCGAGCTGGGCCTGGGACAGGGACTGGCGTTGGCGGAGGAGGTGAGGACACCCACCCTCCTCCTCCGCTTGCTGCAGCTGCACCAAAGAGCCATCTGGGCCACACTCACCCGCCGGAAGAGGGGCCGGTGGCGCCAGCGTTCCTTGTGCAGCCGCGCTGGGCAGCGCTCTGCCTGGCTACCCCACCCTCCTCCCCCGCAGAGCTCGGAGCCTCTGCCGGCGCCACGTGGCATTAGGGCTCTAGTCCCCACCAGATGCTGGGCTCCTAAGGGCGGGCCGCCACCCACACCACCCTCTGGCACCTTCCGAGTCACTTGGGGAGCAGCTGGCTTGGCCCCCCAAGGACACCTCTCCCTGCCCCGGCCGTTCGCACCTCCACTCCCTTCCCCCACCCCACCCACGAGGCAGGTTCTTGTTCCGGGGAGTCACTCAGCCTCCAACACATCTTTTATTAATATTATTTCTTATAAAAAGTTTTTCGGTGCTATTTACCATCTGTTTGTTTGGTGTTTTCCCCCCGCGACTGAACACAATTGGAGAAGAAATGCCTGCTGCTCAGGGTCCCCCGCGTGGTCTCATAAGGAACAATGGGGACAGACAATGACTGCGGTTTCCCCCCCAGCAAACGAGCTGGCACGCACGCTCCTCGCCCGGTTGCAGAAGCCGCACTAAGTGAAATGGGCGTCACATCCCTCTGGGTGTTTCTCGCCCTCTACCTGTGCAGGGTCCCATGTATCTTCCATCCAAAACACCTCTAAGGGCCGGGGGCCCAGAGGGGGCCCCGTTCACCAATGGTCCTCTGTCCTAACTACATCTGGCATATTTGATGTTGCACTAAAGTTTGCCCCATCTGTAAATATAAATAGCCTGCTCTTGATTCCATTAGAGGCCCGTGAAGGGAATATTCCAAACTGACTGCCATGGGGCCCCGGGCCCGCTATGGAGAAAGACAGGGGAGGCTGTGGCTTCCTCCCTCTGATGCAGCCAGAACGCTCGGCTTCCTGGCTGATGGGCTCGAAGCCTCCCTAGATGCCTTCAGAGTCATGGAATCATATGTCACTGTTGAAGGGAACTTCGGGAGGATCCCTTAGCAGATAAAAAGGCTGAACACAGTTGGGTCAGCCTCACTGAGCGCTCATCCCCTCGCCCAGTGCACGTTCTGAGGACAGGTGTCCTGGGGCTGCCCCTTCCCCCACCCTGGGGCAGCAACCCAGAGATGGAAATCCCCCCGGGGAATTAAGGGGTCCGGTGGGCACCATTGAGCCCTAATCCTGCCAACTTTGTTTCAGTCCTCTGCCCTTGTGACCACCATCAGGCGCAAGTTCTACAGCAGAGGGACCCACCATCGCCCAAGGCTGGCACGGGGTGGCAGCTAGCTTCTGTTTCTTGTAGCACTCACCAGCTTTCCCTTCTTCCCATGAGAGTCACAGGGGCCTCACGCTCTGCCCTTGGGGGTTCACACCGTCCCGGTCGTGAGCTTACTCTTCCTCTCTCGCCCTGTCCCTCACCCACATGAGGACGGAGAGAGAAGACAGCTGTCTATGCACCAGGAAGCGGCCCTCACAAGATCTGCCTGAAGGACAGATCCTGACTGTCCTTGGGGACCCCCCAGGGCCCCCAGCACCCTGGGCTGCTCTCTCCTGCAGGCCCCATGTCCCACAGGGGTCTGGGGAGCCTGAGGTGGGGCCCATGGAACTCAACCATCTGTTCCTCTTTACTCATTGGTACTGGTCCCTGCACTTAAGTGGAGGTTCAATGATGAAGGCCTAATGCCACACTTTCCCTGGCAGGACAATAGCCAGCACGCTCTTCTTGGATCTGCAAGAACTGCACTCAAGTTCAAGATGGACTGGATTTGTGTTTCCACATTCCGATGCCCTCACAACCCCCATGAAGAGCCTGGTAAGCTTTCTCAGGCTTGGGTTTTAGGGTCCCCTGTTTGCTTTGCAGTCCACAGGGTCATCCTGTCCCACGTTTAACTTGGCTATTAAAACTCCTTCTGAATCTGTAATAGGGGTGTGAAGACCTCTGCTTGCTGAGATAGGAGATAGAAACACAGCTTGCATCCATCAAGGCCTGACCTCCCAGGTGAGCGTTACCTGATGGTTGTGGGGCTTCTTTCTCTCTGCTGTGTTCTACAGGGTGTTGAAAGAAATACAGAATGCCAGGTCAAAGGAAGGGGCTTGAATCTACTTCTGCCCCTAGCCCACTGCAAGATGGGACCAAGAGCAAGTTATAGGAACCCCCCCCCAAGACTCAGTTTCCTCTTCTGAAAAGGGGGCTGTTAGAGGATTTCCTCATGGGTTGGTCCGCTCCGGCTGCCATGACAGAACGGCTTAAACAGCAGAGATTGATCTGCTCACAGTTCTGGAGGCTGGAAGGCCGAGATCAAGGTGAGGGCAGGGTTGGTTTCCTCTGTGGCCTATCCTTGGCTTGCAGATGGTTGTGTGTGTCTCTCTCTCTCTCTCTCCTTCTGTGGGTGTGTGTGTAGGTCCTTAGGCTTTCCATCTGCAAGTGTCTCTATCCTAATCCTCTCTTCTTATAAGGACAACAGACATGTTGGAGTAGGACCCACCCTAATGACCTCATTTTATCTTCATTGCCTCTCTCTCATTTTTTGTTTTTTTAAGACTGTCTCCGAATACAGTCACCCTCTGAGGTCCTGGGGGTTAGGGCTTCAACATATGCATTTGGAGGGGACATAGTTTAGTCGATAACACCAGATGGAACATAGGGGGAGATGGTTGTGTTGCACTGAATAACAGTGTGTTACACTGTCAATACCTAACCTAGTGACAGCTCAGTACCTTCAGCCCGTCACCCACAAGTTTCACACTGCAATGTGAGATGAGGGGACTCTTGTATAGGGCACTGGAAAGAACAGTTGCTGTTGGAAAAAGTCTCAGATGGCATTGACTGACCACCTGAGTTTGAACCCCATGTCCACCACTCACTCAGGCAACGAACTCAGACAAGCCAGGTGACTTCTCTGCTGGGCCTCACCTGTAGGCATGGACCCTCCCAGAACCATGGGGACAATGAGATGAGATAACCAGCTAAAGCGCCAAACGGAAACCCAGGAGCATAATAAGTGCACCATCCGTTCAAGCCATTTGCGGTACTTCTGGTTTCAGGCGAAAGCTGTGGGCGGGAGCCAAGTCAAGGCTCACGTGGGCCTGCGAGGTTCATTCCTGGAGTTGGGCTTTGCGGGCCCTCCCCCGCTTCCTCTGGGCAAAATAGTTCCGATTCCTTTAACCTTGCTTCACAGAGCCTAGTTTCCATGGCTTTGATCATTTCTGTGGCTCCTGCCTGGACACCCTCCAGCCTCTCCAAGCCCTTTCAGGAGGAGTGACACAGACGCGACTCAGCAGTCTAATTAGAGGAGCTGACTAATGCGGACCAAAGGTGGGGGGGCCTGACTTGGGGGCTGGGGCACGTCACGGGCCTTTTATGTGTGTGGAATCCAGTTGGCTTTGAAGACAGCAAGGCGCTCGGTTGACTATGACCAGATGCCCTGGACTTCCCAGGACAGGCATTTTAGAGATGGTTCAGATTTCAAATCTTCTAGTTGATTGTCCCTATAAACCAATAAAAATGTCCCAGCAGTTCTAACTTTCCTGCTTTTCCCGGCAGTCCCCAGAGTGCCTCTTACACATGGATGACACTAAAATATTCCCCTAGCGTGGCAGGGGACAGATGACATCCTGATGGGGTGAGGTCATAGGATGGCAGTCCTAGAGAAGGGAGGGTTGTCCTGATTTCACAAAGCCTTGCCTTTTGTGAACCAGAAGTTGGACATCATGCCAGGCCTCTCTGTCAGGGTTTTGTACTCAGAAAGTATGGTCATGCAGACAATTCGCTCATTTGTCCTCAGCCTGTGGACAGCCATTACCATGAGGTCTTTTTCTCTAAAACCTATGTCTGGCCCCAAACCTTAGCTCAGGGTCAAGCACCTAGCTAGTAGTTGGTGACCAACTGGAAGCCAGTTCCGTCCTCATCCTTAACCTATGGTGGCTGCTTTTCGCCCTAAATAGATCACCTTATAATTGTGCTATTGAATTTCATCCAGTTTTTGTAGGACCATGTTTTCAATTTGTCACGGTTGTTTTGACTTTGTCTTGGCTTTCTGAGGTTGAGCCTCCCCACCAAATTTAGGATCGTGCAAGGATTTGATGAGCACAACCTCCACCCTTTTGTTTCAGTCATTAGCAAAGACCAGCCCAGTGGTTAATCCCAGGGGAGCAGTGGTCTTTCAAGGACACACCATGGCACTCATGATCTGATAAAGACTGGCTCTTTTGCCTGGGTGTAGACCTCTGTGTTCACCGTAGAACATTTACAAAATGCAGATAAGCACAGGAAGGACATCAAAATAACTCGTCATCCTGCCATGTCACTGTCAATGCCGTCTTCTTTTGGGATAGGGTCTTCTTGTTAAATATATATATATATATATATATACACACACACACACACACACACATAATATATCATATTATATATATGTATGTATATATGTGCATATATGCACATATATGTACATATATATACTATATATATATACATATTATATATATATATATAGTGTACACACAGACACATACATACATACATGGGTTAGGTGATACACATTGCACAATGTGCTGATTTGTGGAGTAGATCATATAACGTGACCAGAGAGCTACTTATCCACACTCTGATACTACACAGACACTCCCAAGTCAACAGCTTTGATTTCTAATGTGCGCACACACCACGCACATATACACGTAACCCAAACTATACTCCACAAACACTAGGTCCACGAGATGGTCCAAAAAACCAATGCCAGCATGGTTCACCCTTCTTGAGATATGCTCTTCACACAACATAGTAAAGGCCTTGAGAAGTCCTACAGTTAAAAAAAAAAAAATTCTATGTACTTGTTTTCTCATTCAACATTCCCCAAATTTAATCATCTATAAGAACCTGCTTCTAGAAGCACCTATTACTATTCCCCTGAGAACATTCGTAAAAATGCTCTTATAGATCAAATCTTAGCATCAGGATAAAGACAACTAATAATGTTGAAAAGCTCTTGACTTGAAGTCAGGAGATTAGAACCCCCTCTTTGCTTTTAATGAGTTTAAGACCTTGGGTAAGTTACATCTGTCTTGAGCCTTGGTGACCAAGATGATTAGATTCCCCTTACAACTTGTGATGTTTTTCCCTCAAAGTGAAGGTGAATGAAAATTCCATTGGTCTGGCAAAGCGTGTTCTTTACAGCATTATTGCACTATGCCCTCCCATCTCACAGTAATAGCCATCGTATATTCAGCCTGTTACACAGGGTAACTCACAGGACCCTGAAACACCCTTCTGGTAAGTAGCAGGAACTGAAAGGGTTAAATGCACTTGCCCCACAGCCACAAAGCCAGCAAGGGGATCAGGATGTGGACTCTACGGCCCCTGTGTCCCTCTGGATGGGTGTCCTTCTAGCATCTTCCCAGGAAAGGTGTGGACCTGCTGGACACTGGTTCACGGGCTCCTATGTTCTCCTTTTCCTCTGCAGAGGTGAGCAGTCATCCGCCACTCCCATCCTTGGACCTCCCTGGTCCTCCATGATGCCACTCCGCCCCTACTGCCACCTGCTGTGTCCTGTAGGCTCCTTTCCGTAAGTCCCAACCGGTTTGAACAGACCTGGCTTCCAAGTTCTCCAGCAGCTTCTTCCCGCCTCCAGAGGAACCTTCCTTCAGCCGATCACCTGGGGGCATTAGACCTGTGTAGAAGCAAAGAGAACCCTAATAATTTTACTGTCTTCCTCTTCCTGCCTTTAATGGCGGTGGGGGTGGGTGAGTGGAGGGTCGTCTGCAGCCGCCTCTAGTCCGATGAGCAAGAAAGAGCTAAATTTGATTGAGTGTTCACTGGGCCTGGTTCACTTGGGTGCTCACGGCTTCCAGCCTACGAGGTGTGATATCTGTACAGATGACTCCGTGGGAACCAGAGAGGTTGAGTCATTCACTTAAAGCCACACAGCTTGTAAGAGTCAGGGCTGGGATGCAAACCCAGATCCAACCTCTGCTCCAGGCGTGTGTCCTGAACTCCCCTGGAATACGGCCTCCCCCTTTCCTACGGTTTCCCGCCCCCCTCCCCTTTCCCACCCACCTTGTACTGAGGACGGGTTGGACAGGATGTCCGCCCCCCACCTGTCCCCAGCTCCGCTCCATTCTGCACACACCTGCACTCTCTCTCCACCCTCTGCACTTTCCTGCCTTCCTGGCTGCTTTCGGTTCCTAAAACGCCCCTTCATCTTCTTCCCTGGGCCAGGTGGGTGATGCACCTTGGTCGGACAGGAAGGGAGGCCACCTTCCCAGTGCCGGTCCTCCTGCCAGAACCAAGGGGGCTGTGAACAGTGTGTAACAGAGACACCTACTGGCTGCTCCGAACACCAGCCCCTGGAAGCCCCTGGAAGCCCCTGGAACCCAGCCCCTCCCTGGGAGGGCCAGGTGGACGCAGCTTTGGGCAGGGTTCCTCCCTGTTCCTCCCCCACGCCAGGCGGGTCCACTTTCTGGGCAGGCCCCCAGGGCCTGGTGTCACTTTCCCTGCTGCTCCTCTGAGGACAAAAGCCAAAGGAAAGGGACAACTTTATTTCCAAGTCTCAGCCCTTTTGTGTGGCAGCTCCCAGCCTGGTTTAGCTGCCAGGAAAGTGGAGGCAGAGCCGTTTATAGGCAAATAAACAAGCAAACAGTAGGTGGCTTTTCTGTGCAAATGGATGGAAAAGGAACAGTCCCCCCACCCCGTGTAGGATTGGACGTGGCGTGTATGTTTTAGAAAGCATCCCCCTTGGCAGGCTGTCTCCCTGTTGATTCTTGATTTATGACCCCTTACCCCTGCCCAGCGCCATTTGATGCAGAAAAACGGGCCCACCATGGTGGCTAATTGCCATAATTTGCTGCTCAAATATTGACCTATAAGGTGGCCGGAGAAGGAGGAGAGTCATTTCCCAGGAAATCACTAATCTAAAAGCACATCCTCCCACACTGTGCCAGAGAAAGAGACACCCCTGCAGTCCACAGCCTCCTCACCCTCTGCCCAGTCAGAGGACATCAGGGCTGGGCGGATCACACACCGGTATGGGGGACAGTTATTTCTGTGGTAGGCCTCCAATATCTCCAAGGTTTTATCCTGCCTGATGCCCCACACCCCATCCCATTCGATTTGTTCTTCTGAATGGGATTCCATTCTCTGTTATACCAGTTAACACACCTTTACGGGTACCCAGATGTGCTTCGCGGAGAGCTGGGGTTTTAGGAATAGCAAGAAGCTTGCAGATGACCTTCCCTCCAACTTAAGGTCAGTAAGTACCCGCACAGTGGGTTGTACCAATTCACAATAGGCTTCAAAGTCCTATCTACCGTGTCCGGGCTTCCTCCAGGGGTCACCACCCTGCCATTAAAAGTGCCTAAATGGGGGATCAAAGGATCGGAGCAATGCATTTGGGAGATTGCAGAAGGAAGAGAGGATCGCCGGAAACAAAGGCTAAGAAACTGATGCCAAGTCCTGGGTATCAAAAATGATAGGGCCACATGAGCTCGTGACGCCAAAATGCGAACGCCCATGGAGCGAGGAGACCCTCTGGGATCAGCTGGTAGGACGAGCAGGCTTATGGGTCCTTCTTGCCTGGACCTTTGGATAGGGTGAAGTTGTAAGCATGGGGCATTTTTCAAGGGGGTGGGTGACTGCGAGGATGCTTTGGGCACGCAGACGCAGTGGAAGGGTCTGAGGACGCAACTGTGGGAAGACAGAGGCCTAGCCAGAAGGACTGAACACAAGCAGGGACAGGTTCCCCGGGCCGTGCAATGGAAAAACAATTCACGATGCCCAGGCAATATCAAGTTTTTGAAGAGTCCCATTGCAAAGAAACAGGTGAAGTTGGTGTTACGTTTTCACTCGCTCCATGTATCTAGGACATGATCATTCTAACACATCATTAAAGCTTTCAAATGACAGTTGAGGTATTTTCCCTTCCTTCGTCTTGCTGTTCTTGTACGCACTCTCAGAAGCCTGGTGTGCGCTTCCATTTAGAGCACATCTGAGCCTGGAGCAGCCGCACGGGTTGGCCAACTGCACGAGGCAGCACTGGGCTAAGCTCTAGATAGGTAATTGCTGCTCGGGTGATGGTAATGCTGTTCCCCCAGGGACATGTGGTAATGTCTGGGGACAGTTCAGTCTGTTACAGTTGGAGGAGAGAGGCAGGGTGCTGCTAAATATTCTATAAGGCACAAGACAATCCTCCCCAGCAGCAAAGAACCAACATGCACGGGGAGAAGCAAGTCCCAACGCCACGTCTCACCGGGAGGAAAGGGACACTCGGTGCCAGGCTGTCAGAGCGATGCCACCCGGGACACTCCTGCTGCAACTCAGGCCTCACCTCAGACGGGGCAGGCTGCCAGGCGCCAGTGTCGGGACTTCCTGGTGCTTTGTGATAGGAGGGCAGGGGCTCCACCCTGAGCCACGCAGATAAGCCAGATTGTGTCTGCACCGGTTATAGTCCTGCAGTCCCCTCGCTGCTCCACCCCACCCAAGCCTTGGCCTTGCGGTCACTGGAGCGTGCCGTCCCCGCTCAGGACAACCGGGCAATGGACAGTCACGTAAGCAGCGACCTGGACACTTGGTTCAGCGCACAGCCTGGCTGTTCACCCCCAGAAGCCAAGGGACCTGCCTTGTCATCACAGCAGCCTCTTGTGGTTTCCTTTATGGCCATCGCCATGTTTAGAAGCAACGAGGAAGTCGGTCAGTTGGTGACCACCGTGTAATAGAGAAGACTCCTTCAGTGTGAGGGTCGTAACCAGAAGTGGCACTGGACTTCTGTCCAGGGTTCCTGCTCTGGACACAGGGTGTCTGGCCTTTTCATGAGGACAACCTTTCCTCTCCGTATTCCTTCCTTCCCTTCCTACAAATATTTACCGTAGTGCGACGTTGTACATTCCTCAGGGTGCTGGGCCGGGTCTTGAGTAGGTAAGGGCAGAAAGATCGCAGGTAGGGACACCCTATCTCTACAGGAAATCAAGATAAACTTAGAACAAACTGTTTCCAGGAGAACCAGCTGAGTGGATATTAACAGGTGATAGGTTGGTTTTTTCGTTTGTTTGTTTGTTTTTTAATCCGTCATCAAAAAAAAAAAAGGGCAACAGTGAGTTAAAGAAAGAGTGTATGTAGCATTACGACTATGAGCAACCACGCCAGAACCAGGCTCCCTGGGTTAGAAGCCAGCCCTCCCTGGTTGGTAATTGTGTCACCTTAGACAAGCTGCTCAAGGGCTCTTTGCCTCAGTTTCCCTGTTTGTCAACTGGGATAATAATAACTACCCCAGAGGGCTGCAGTGGAAAATTTTTTAACAAGTTCATATACATGAAACGCTTAGAATCATGATTGCCATAGAGTCAGGGTTCGATCAGTGTTAGCTTGTAAATAAACAGATTTTTTTTAACTGCTCAGAGTGGCTGACAGGCTGCGTGCTGTAACCCTTGGAAAGGGGAACCGGTAGAGATTATTCTCCAATCTTCTTTGACCGCTGTTTTTGACTGAGCCTCCTAGTAATCAAAGCCTGAGACAGAGATGAAAGTGCTGACCCTTTCTGGGCTGGGTCTAAGCCCAGGGCAGTGAGAATGAAGAAAGGGAGAGGGGAGTTGAGGAGACAGGTAAGTAACCAGCAGCTGCAAGGCCCCACCGGCCAGGACTACCAGGAGGCCGCTCAGCAGGGCGAAGGCTGCAAAAGAGGAAATGCCCCCCAAGAGAGAAAGAGTGAGATTTTACCTCCCCAGCTCCCTCCCAGGTCCCTATGGTCCAACTCCCCTCCCCACCCAGGAGGGTCTGATTTCATCAATTGTGTTAGCTGGGCCCCTTGACAGCTACCCCAGATTCCATGCCTGGTGGCGTGAGTTTTCATCTAAGTCTGGAAGACGCGTGTCCCAGCGAAGGTGGGGATGATCAAGGTGTCTCAGAAGGCACATGGGTTCACAGCAAGTACCACCTTGGAAGCTGTTTAGAGGAACCCTTGGTGGATTAGATGCCCCAGGAAGCAAGCTTTGAGCTATCTGCCTGCAATGGCTTGAAGAACCAGGTCCCAAATTCTTGCCCCAAAGGAATCTGCCGTTGAGGGCAGGAGGAGGGGGAGCTCAGAGGTAGTGGGGCTTGAACAGGAAATGGCTACAGGAGGATGCTGGGTGTTCCTTGGCTGGCATCTGCATCACTCCAAACTCTGCCCCTGTCTTCAAGTGGCCTCTGCATGGGGGCCTCTGGGTCTGTTCTCATAAGGAGACCGGTCATATTGGATCAAGGGCCCATCTCACTCTAGTATGGCCTCATCTTAAAAAATCAACCTGCAGGGCCCTGGCTGGCAGCTCAGTGGATAGGTGTTGGCCTGCAAACTCAAAGGTCGCTGGTTCGATTCCCAGCCAGGGCACAAAACCATCTTGCAAGCCAGGTCTCCAGCCAGGTCCGTAGCTGGAGGCAGGTGAAAGGCAACCATACACTGATGTTCTTCTCTCTTTCTTCCTCCCTCCCCACCCTTCTTGGTGAAAAGAATGAATAAAATCAACCTACGACAACCCTATTTCCACATGCAGTCACGGCTGAGGTCGGAAGGATATAAATTTGGAGGAAACAGCATCAACCCAATATGAGTGGGGAGCAGCACGGGCAAAGGCCTGGGCAAAGAAAGGAAAGCCAGGCCAAAAAGCGGGACTGGAGTTGCTGAGTGACTGCAGTGGCTCGTGAGGTCAGTGAAGAGGAGGCCGGAAACACAGCAAGGTAGGACCCCAGGAGCTTTGAAAGTCGCAAGCCCATTCTGAGTAGGGGACTGAGTGTTCTCACCAGAACTGCGCTCTAGAGACGCCCTTGGCACCCCTGCAGTTGGGAGGGGTCCGAGTGGAGGGGTTAACCTGGGAAGGCTTCAGGATGGATTTGAGATCTGAGCTAGGTCTGGACCAGGCAAGGTGAAGTGGACATTCCAGTTGGGCACAACAGGCCTAGAGCCAGGGACGAGTTACACGTTGGCTTCATAAACACGTTCAACTTGGTTCCAATGGAGGTGCCATGCATGGCGAAGTGGGGAGCAATGCAGGGTAGACAGAGATTCAGGGTGTGAGGGTCCCATTGAGCACAGACCCTCTCACTGCGGGAAGATGACTCTGCTTTTCTGTACAGTGGCCCAGTTGCCTCTGAACTTGGACTAGCCCACGCTGTGCCACTATCCTGTGGCCCCTGGTTCCAGACATCGGGGGCCTTTCCTAGGGATGGGTTCTCAGACAAAGCTGCAGCTCCCTGTCCCTGGCGGAGTGGCCCAGGTCTTCTGGTCCTGCCCGCCCTCCACCAATGCACCACTAACCACAGCTGTGGGGAAGCAGCGGAGAGCTGGGCTGAAGAATGTTGGGGTCAGGAACTCTGGGAAAGGATGGCAGCCATGAGAGGGCTCTGTTGACACAATTTAAGAAGTGGCTGGCTGGAAGCTGCAGGCAATTTTAAATTACAAGGGTCTCTGAAGATGCTTCTTCAGCGTCAGTGACAGGAGGGTCTCATGCCTCCTGCCAAGAATTCCAGAGGCCAGGCTGCTGTTCTGGGAGCTGAGGTTGTGGAGTTTCCCATGGAATTCCCTGATAAGGGCAAATTCCATCTTTCCCCATATTTTGTTCCTTAAGAATCCAAACTTGAGGGAGCCCTCAGCCTGGGGTGAGGGAAATACGCAGATGCTAAGACTGGCAGACATGGATTTGAGTCCCATCTTCCTCCTTTTGAACTGTGTGATCTTAGGCAACTGACTTAACCTCTCTGAGCCTGTTTCTTCACCTATAAAAGCAGAAGTACAACGAATTGAGGCACTATGTGCAGTGCCCGGCATATACAGTGGATGCTCACTATCATTTTCTTCTCCAAAAATGGCTAATGGGGCACGGGATTGTGTACATGGACCACACTATCAACTGAGGCTGACTAGTCAGACTTTGTTCATTCATTCATTCATATTATGCATATAACAAATAATTACAGAGTGTAGTTTTATTTCTTCATTTATTTATTTAAGCATCAAATCAGACGATGTTTAAAGAGAGAGCAGAATCAAGCTGGGCAGAAAGAACTGTAAATGCAAATGTCCTGGGGAGGCCAAGGCCCAGCTGAAATGCAGAGAACAGAGGCTGAGAGGTCAGAGGTGAGGTGAGAAGGAGCGGCGCCCAAACCATAGAAGGTTTTGCCAACCACAGCAAGAACTCTGGGTTTTATACCTGGTGAGATGGAAGCCATCTTGTCAACCATAGTTATTCAGAGCCAATATTAATTGGGCTCTTAGTCCTGCCAGGCATGGAGCTAAGCTATATATACATTCAACTCTTGTAAGAACCTCAAAAGGTGTGCACCCTCACGGTCCCCCTTTTACAGATGAGTGAACTCAAGAGTGCAGAGTCTGAGATGACTGCCCAGGATTCAGCCTAGAAAACCCTGACTTTCAATCCAACTTTCACCTTGAGTGGCCTTTCCTACAGCACCTACAACTTTCAGCTTATTTCATTGTTATCACAAGGTCACATAAAGTCCCAAGAGAAGACAGAGGCCCAGGCTGCTGTGATGCATCTACAAGCCAATGAATGCCAAGGATGGCCAGCCGCTGACAGAAGCCGGGAGAGATGCAGGAACAGATTTTTTCCCTCCAGCATGGCCAACACCTTGATTTTGGACTTCTGGCCTCCAGAGCCATAGAAAGAATACATTAAAAATATATATAAGATACCATGTTTCTGGTAATTTTTGAAGGTCGCCCTAGGAAACTAGCACAGATTTGTGTAGAATAATGGAGTGAGCCCCGGGTTGGAATCCATCAGACAACCTACACCTGAGTTCTAACTCTTCCTCGGTGAGTTACCTCTCACAACTCCTATGCTTTCAGCCAGGCATCAGGTGCTTCCTCTGGAGAAGGAGTACATTGTCGTCTGGCTTTCAAGGGGATCGTGAGAATAAGTGATACCTGAAACAACGCAGGTAAAGTGTCTGGCTGAGTTGGCAGAGGTCCCACATGATAGAGAGGTGGGCTTGGGTGGGCTAGCACTCAGAATAGCACTTCAAGCAGGGCTTAGTAGAAGCAGGTTCTGGGCGTTTGCTTCCAAATCCTCCAAAGTGTTGTTGGCAAAGTAGCTTCTGCCTGACATCACCTCCTGAGCAGTCCAGCTCCTGGGCCAGGCAGAAGTAACCATTTGGAGAATGAGTCAAGGAGCCCTGGCGCTTGGAAGCTCCGTCATTACTTCCTGCCAGGAGTCTGGGTGTGTGCAGCGGGGGGAGCCCTGTGCCAAGGGGAGTCTTAGGGCATCAAAGCCAAAGAAAAGGCAATTAAGTTTATGGTGGAATTAGTCAGGAAACTGTAAACCTAGGGCATTGCCCCTGTACAGTAGGTTCTTTTAGCACCATTGCACAACACACTGAACAGTCTGGGCCCTGATTTCAACAAAATTGTCTCTTAAAAATAAATTTAGAGTCTAGACAAGTTACCATCACCTGCTTACCGCCCCTGGGTCTTCATGTGTCACCAGGGTGAAGAGCGTGCCCAGTGGCAAACCAAGATATTGCAAATCCCCCATCCAAAGCCCTAACCCCACCCACCTGGAGCTGGCTTCCATGAAGCCCCTCACATGGAAGGGAACAAGAGATGGTGGGTTGCACATCCCACCACAGTGGGCCAGGCAGGAGAATGTCTTGGCCTCCCTCAGTAGATTGGACTCAGCCTGGTCCTCACAGTCTTAATTGAAAAAGCAAACTTCAGTAACCGGAATATTGCCTCTGGGTCATGAACCACAGATAAATAATATCATAATGATAAAGGGATCAATTGAGCAAGAGGACATCACCATCTTGAACATTTATGCTCCTAATAACAGAGCTTCCAAAATCATAAAGCAAAATCTGAAAGAGAAAGGAGAAAAAAATTGACCGATAGACAAATTATAGTGACAGCTGAAGATCCCAACACCTTTCTCTCTTTAATTGATAAATTATGTAGACAGAAAATCAGCAAGGTTGGCCAAGACTTGGCCAACCCTAGCAACCAACTTGACCTAATTAAGTGGTAATAACCCAAATGCCCATCAAGAGGGAATAAATAAATTGTGGTATGTATATGCATACTACCAACAACAAAAAAAGAATCAATGACATGGACAAATCTCAAAATAATTATGCTTGGTAAAATAAGTGAACCAAAAAGGAGTACCTACTATATAAATCCATGTATATAAAACTCTAGAAAATGCAAACAAACCTATAATGAAAGAAAGTAGATCAATGGTTCCTCAGGGAGAAGGGTGTGGGAAGGAGAGAGAGTGATTAGCAAGAAATATTTAAAAACTTTAGGAGGCAAGAGATATTCGTCCCTCTCTTGGTTGTAGTGAGGGGTTCATGGGTATGTACCAAAATTTGTCAAATTATACATTTTACGTGCATCTTATTATATGCCAATTATAACTTAATAAAGCTTTTTTTTTTTTTTTTTTAACTGTCTTAAGGTTCTATAGAAGGCAAAGGAGAAAGTCTCCATCCAGCAATCTTCTTCTCAAAGTTGCATAATTTGCCTGGTGCCAGGTTCACACGCTCTGCTAACCCTGAGATGTTGGCTGAAGGCATCAGCATTCTGGTTTGAACAGAGCATCTGCAGGAGTCCAAGATAAGTGCCAGGAGTCCCAGGTAAATGCCCTTCTAAGAAGAGAAAATGAACACGGATACCGTGAAAGCCACTACGAAGATTTCAGTGGGCTGAGTGACCGAGAGCTCTTGTTTGGGACAGCACTGGACTTCGGGGGCTCATGGCATCTAGGGTTGCAACACCCAGCTCCCCACTTGTCTATCTCCCTGCAGGTCTTCAGGGGAACAGAGGACCTCCTGGGGAAAGCTTCTCGTACATAATAATCATGGAAGTGATTCACAGGCATATTTGGCAAACATTGGGTGGTGGTGCTGGCAAGGACCCCAGTCATTCAAGAGAATCAGTCATGTTGGAAGAAAGAGTTTGGCCAGAGGTACCAGACTCAGCCACAGGACCTGAAGTTCAGGACCAGAGGTAGTTCGGGGCAGAGTGTGGCTGCAGGGTCTTGGTGCTGCCACACATGTGAGCCCCAGCAAAGAAAGGTTTTTTTTTTTTAATTTAATTTCATTGTTGTTGTAACAGATTTTTTATATGAACTGAACTATCCCATAGACACTGAAGACCGTGCACTTAATGATGTACCCTATCAACCTCAGACCAGGGTTCTGCAAACTCCTGACCACAGACCAAATCCAGCCCACTGGCTATTTTTATAAATAAAGTTTTATTGGAACATGGACACCACTGTTTATTTACAGTTGGTCCCTGGCAGCCATACTACTAAGAGCTGAGTTGTATACTTGTGTCATTGTGACAGAGACCATATGACCTGAAAAGCCTGAAATGTTTACTCTCTGGCCTGCTAAGGAAAAAGTTGCCAACTCCTGGCCTTATTATGGTGTGAATGATCTGCTTACCTGGTAAGTAATGTAAGACACTTTATTTAAAGGAAATAGATATAGGTGGATGGGTAAACAACATGTGATCTATATATTTCATTAAATAGTATTCAGCTTTGAAAAGAAAAAACACAATTCTGACACATGCTACAACACAGATGCACCTTGATGACACTGTGCTAAGTGAAAAAGCCAGTCACAGAAGGGCAACTACTATATGATCCTACTTCCGTGAAGCCCTTGGGGTGGTCAAATTCATAGAGAGAGAAGCAGGACGGTGGTTTCCAAGAGCTGGGGGAGGGGGAATGGAGAATTTAATGAGGACGGGGTTTCCGTTTAGGAGGATGAAACGTTCTGGAGGTGGATGGTTGCACTACCCATAAATGCATTTAATGCCACAGAATGGCACACTTAAAAATGATCAAGTTGGTAAGCTTGATGGTACGTGTATTTAACTGCAGTTTTTAAAGAGAGTCAGATACGTGACAAAGTTAGAACGTAATTTTCCGTGGGCTTTTTCTTTAAAGATAAAATATCACTCTTCAAAGGGTTCTCAGACCTCTTCCCTCGGCGCCACTGCTAAGGGCTCAGGGGGAAGCTGTGAGAAGAAGCACGTGGGGCTGAGCAGCAGCGGTTCCAGGTGCCCTGAGGAAGCCGTTCATCCCATTCATCTTCAGTGCAGGTGAGCCGCATGGGTTCCCAGCTGAATGAAGGCCAGGAAGGCCTCTCGGGAGAGTATGGCCACCCACACACTCCTGGAGGCCGGTGGGGCATCAGGCAGGCAAGACCGGCACCAGGCCTGCAATGCACCCCAACCGCACCAGCAGAAACCCACTAGGAGAAGCAAACAAGGTAACAGAATTGGACATGAAAACACTCTTACAAGTTGAAAGCGCACAATGATGGTTGGACATGTCCTTGGCCTGTTTTTGCAGGTGGAGCCATGGTCCCATCAGGCTGGCTTTGTGACCTTTGGCAAAACACCCCATTGATCTGACCTTGTTGTCTGGTGGGTAAATGAGCTATTCATACCTGGAGGGGAGGCCATGACACATCAGGGAAGGGGAAGGGGGCGCAGAGCACCCATGGGCTCTCCTGTGCTAGACCCTAGGTTCACGGTCATCCAATGTCAGCTCAGATCCTCATGCCTCAGCCAAACAGTGGACTCTAAGCAGGAAGCAGATACCCCAAGTCTTCTCCAAAGACTGCCCACTTACACCTCAAAAGCTAGGGGGTTCTTTACCATGAGGGTGGTCCAAGTGAAGTTGTCAGACACTTGCTCGGAGCACCAGAGAGGCCAGCATCTGTGTCAACTGGCTCCATCCTGTGCCCACAGGATGTGGAGTGTTGAATGAAGCTGTCGCAAGAAACCCCACCGTGCAGCTAACTTCTAAGTAACGTGAAGCTGGGTGGGCGCAGTCGGGGGACAGCACTGACAAACTGATGGACAGGCTGGGTCGTGGAGTGACTGCCGCACACTTGTTAAGATGGAGCTTTCTATGCTCAAAGGTGAAGAGAAGTAACAGAGCTAAAGAGCCTGGGGAGACTGTGACCCATAAACAAGACTTCTGAAAGAGAAGACACCCTCCTCGTGGCCCCACCTGGGACTGTGACTCTCACAGCTCTTCCCAGGCTCCCCGTTGGGCTGACCCAGAGCTCACCACCGACCACTGCGTGGGGTCAGCCCTGGAAAGAGCACAGCCAGCCACATTCTTGCAGGGCACTGGGGACGTGGCCCTCAGACAGAATCTAGACCTGGACAGACTTGGCCGTGATCAGATTTCCTCCCTTGGGAGCTGGGGCCAGGGCATGTGGGGGTACAGCGTATGCTGGGTTGGATGGGAGAGGCAGAGAGACAGGAAAATTGACTGGACTGATGCTTTTGTGATAGGAAATGCGGACAGACACCCTGGTCTTCTTGCTCCTGCTGACCCTCTTAACTGAAACAGAAGCTGACACCTAGAAACGAAAACAATCGTGTTTCTTCGGGGGATTTTAAAATTAATCAAGGGTAAAAGTAAAAGATAAAATGAAGTGGATGGCTCTAGGTTAAGTCGTCTCATCTGATTCTCAATCAAGTCAGGACGAGTATGAAAGGACATCCACTGTTCTCTTTCTGATGCGGTTGAATCATCAAATGACACTTTGTTGAAAATATTAAAACCTAGGGGTCATGCCAAACTCAGCTTGAAGGCGAGAAGACATCCTTTGGTCTTAGCACAAGTGCATATTTGGAATTGCAAATGCAGATTCTTTGGAGACAGACTTGCCTTCCTGGCCGGCAAGTACAGACAGAGCATTTGAAAGCAGGTCTTGCTTTAATTTTTGACAAGTGTTAGGAAGAGATGCTCTTCGCAGCTTGAGAGAGAAGGAGAATGAAAACCAGCTTGCGGGTTAGAGTACATGGAGGGAGGGCGAAGATGGGGGATGGCTCTAGAAGGGACCACCTGACTCCGTTTCTGCCTCTGCTGAGGGCTCCCTGGTGTTGGGGGTGGGAGGGCGCTTACAGAGGAAGTTCAGCGCTACGATGCGGGTACCTAGGAACCTGGCAAGCAACCTGAATTTTTCCAAGGGCAGGGAGGCTTGGGTTCCTGGAAACTCATCGTATTTACCTGTTTTCCAGTGGTTTGCCAGTTTGGGAAATTCACGCAGCCCCCAGCCTCACGGTCCAGCTGGATTGCTGAATTTTTTGTGCGGCTCATGGGGAGCTGCCTTCGGACAAAGGCTAGACCTGGGGGTTTGGCTGGGATCAGATTCTCTTCCTATTACAGCTTGGGTGAGGGCACCTGAGGGTGAAATCTTCACCCAGCCTTCCTCCCACCTTCTCCCGTTTATAAACACGGGGCTTGCACCACCCTGGGAAGACCAGGAGAAGGAAAAAGGAAGGAGCTAACATTGGCTAGGTATGTACCAGTGGCCTGAACTTGACATTGAGTTTTCCCATCAACCCACGGCGGAGATGAAGAAAGTCAGGTTGTGGGAGGAGTAGGGAGACATGTAACCTGCCCAAGGGCCCCCAGTGAGCAAAGGGCAGAATCAAGATTCAACATGGCTCTATTTGGCTTTGAAGTTCTTGTTCTTTCTTCTGTACTGAGTCACCAACATGTGTAAGCGAAGATAAGGAGATGTCCAATAACCAGATTAAAGTCATTCACTCGCGGAAGAAATAAAACTGAAACACACATGTCCCAGTGACCTAGTTTGGGCCTGTGTCATTATGGACAGTGACTGCTTGCATGGCTTACTTACATTTTGTGATTAAGGAAAATCCTAGCGTGGCCAAAATAAATGTCTTTGTGCCTCCTAATCTCCCACGTGCCCTTTAAAAAAAATTAAGATGTAATTCACATGCCATAAAATCCACCCATTGAAAGTAGTTTTTAGTCTAGTCACCAAATTATATAACTATTACCACTTTATAATTCCAAAATATTCCATTTCCCCTAAAAGAAATTCTGTACCCATTAGTAATCACTTCCTACCCCATCTTCAACCCTCAGCCCTTGGAAACCATTAATCTACTTTTTATTTCTATGAGTTTGCCTATTCTGAACATTTCCTGTAAATGAAATCATATAATATGTGGCCGGTGATGTCTGACCGCTTTCACTTTCACATAATGTTTTCCAGTTTCATCCATGTCATAGTATGGATCATTGTTCATGCCTTTATGGATAAAAAAATACTCCCTTGTAAGAACAAGTTGTATTCATTCATCAAATGAAGGACATACATAATGTTTCCACCTTTGGGACATTGTGAATAATCTTGCTATGAGCATTCATGTACAAGTTTTGTGTAAACATTGTTTTCAGTTCTCTTGGGTACATACCTAAGAGAACTGCCGAGTCTTACAATAACTCTATATTTAACTTTGAGAAACTACTCAACTATTTTCCAAAGTGGTGGCACCATTTTACATTCCCACCAGCAATGTACTTAAATTCCAGTTTCCTCACATCTTCACCAACATTTGTTATTGTCTATCTTTTTCACTGTCGCTATCCCAGTGGGTGTGAAGTCATATCTTATTGTGGCTTTTCCCTGCATTTCTCTAATGTCTAATGATGTTGAGTACCATGTCATTATTGACAATGTGTATGTTGTCTTTGGAGAAATACTTGTTCAAATCCTTTACCCGTTTTTTAATTGTCTTACTTGTTTTTATTTCTCAGTTGCCAGAACTGTGGATACTAGACTCTTATTAGATACATGATTTACAAATATTTTCTCCCATTCTATGGATTGTATTTTTACTTTCTTGACAGCATCCTTTGAAGCACTTAATTTTGATGAAGTTCAATTTATCAATTTTTTGATTGCTTGTGCCTCTAGGGTCCTATCCAGGAAACAACTGCCTTAATCCAAAGTCATTAATATTTTCATCCATGTTTCCTTCTAAATGTTTTGGCTCTTACATTTAGGTCTTTGACTATTTTGAGATAGTATCTATATGTGACCTAAGGCAGGAGCACAATTCCATTATTTTGCATGTGGGTATCCAGTTATCCCAGCACCATTTGTTGAAAAGACTATTCTTTCCCCCTTGACTTGCCTTGACACATGTATAAAATCAATTACTAATATATGAGTTTATTTCTGGACTCTTGATTCTATTCTGTGGATTCACAGGTTTATCTTTATGCCAGGATCACACAATCTTCATCGGTATTGCTTTGTTGTACAATTTGAAGTCAAGAAAGTGTGAGTCCTCCAACTTTGTTTGTGTGTGTTTTTTTTCCCTCAGATTGTTTTGGCTATTCTGGGTCCCTTGTTTTTTTTTTGTTTTGTTTTTTTTAAGATTTTTATTCCTTATTTTTAGAGACAAGGGCAGGGAGAGAAGAAGGAAGGGAGAGAAACATCAATGTATGGTTGCCTTTCACCTGCCTCCAGCTACGGACCTGGCTGGAGACCTGGCTTGCAACCTGGTTATGTGCCCTGACTGGGAAACGAACCAGCGACCTTTGGGTTCGCAGGCTGGCACCTACCCACTGAGTTACCAGCCAGGGCCCTTGTATTTTTATATAAACTTTAGGATCAGCATGTCAATTCCTTCAAAAAGGGCAAATATAGTTTTGATTCCCCTGGCCTTTTATCTCTGAAAAGGGCAAGGAAGAGAAGCAGTAGCCAGGTAAAGGAACTTACTTAGCACATTGATAACGAGAATGGAAAGTGTTTGTCCCCCAGATTATCCAGGCTAACAAAAGCGGATATGGTCAGGACTTTATGCTGACTGCTGAAAGACACAGGGTTTCCATCCAAGCTTACCCCAATGGGGAAGCATTTTACAGTCACCTATTCATTATTCTCTGGCCACTCACAAAGAAATGAACTGACTGGTTTCCACCAAACCTAATCTGTCACCAAGACTGGCAAAACACACAACGAGTCAGATTTGGGGTTTAGCGCACCACCTGGAAGTTACATGGTATGTCTTCTGGGATTTTTTTAAACCAAATCACTGGCATTTGCCCAAGGTTAGGGAAGTCTGTGCCAAATGAGATCACTATTAATTACTTAAAGCAACAATTAATTATATGTGAATACTCACAATGTGGGCCTGTTTTCTTATCTGTGAACTGATATGATTCTTGGGTCTTTACCAGCTCTGAAGCTCTATGATTTCAGGAACTGGCTGGGTTACCATGATCAGCTCCTTCATATCTCGAGTGGTCTTCATATCTTCAGTGCGTGAGGGGTCACTTCCATGGGGACCCTCACTGGAAGGGACCGAACACAGTGACAAAAGGCAGCGTGTTCTATTTGAACACATCCTGATGCTTGCTCTGTGAAGTTCTCTGAGATAAGAGAACAAATGTCAGTTAGAGAGGCGGAGACTGCACTCTAGTGATTCTTGGGCTATTTGTCTCATGTATCTTTAGGCTAATATTTCAACTCAAGGGGGAGCTCATCTTCCAGGATCACCGACACTGAGCTTTCTCGGGGTTTTGCTGATTAAACCAGACTCATGTGACTCGATCCAAGCCCTAGAAGTCTTTCATTGTTGACTATAGGCTCAGAACCACACCAGGGAAGCATCCTCTGACCCTGACCCTCTAGTTTATATCAGAGGAAGAAAATGAGTTTATGTGAGACATCATGTGCCAACTCCCATAAATTAGCAGTGACTTATTTGTGCCCCATGTTGAGGACGATTCTCAGGCTGAGTTTTGGGCTCAGAAGGAACAAAGGTGGTGTGATGGAGAACACCCAGGAGAGGGCCCAGAGGCTTAGATTTTTACATGTTTGCCATCCCTCATTGACATATGACATATATGTATGTGTGTTCCCCATTCTATGAACTCTGAAGTAACTGGACTCTCAAAGTGTCTTTATACTACGTGTATCATATCTAGAAGGAATAATGTCTTACACGTATGTACATGCACATGATTTTTCAAATACAAATAGATATCCTAATAAGATGCAAGCTTATTTCAAAGAATTACTCAGTTTATCATACATCTTTTCTGTCCACAGATAAGAAAAGTCTAACTCCAACCCTACGGGGATCTGCAAGATATTTAAACGGTGTGTCTTCATCTTAAGAAAAGGGGAAACTGCTGTTTTATAGCCTCTCCATGAGCAAAGGCTGAAGGACAAACAAAGGCATCAGACATAATTCTTTCCTGATGATTTGACATGAATCAACACACGGAATAAATGGTCTATATTACATCCTGGCATTAACACAGTTTTCCAACAACCAGGTAAGCTGATCGTCTTGGAAAGGGAGGTCCTTATGTGGTAAGTGAACTCCATCCCATAGTAATAATAATGATGCTGACAATAAGTTTTTTGAGATAAGAAAATGACCCCACTCCAATCTCTTCTCAACTTCGATCTCATAGAATGTCACAAATCAGGGTCCTTTGAAATGTCTACCTCGGTGGTTCTCAAACAGTGACCAGCAGTGTCAGAGGTCTGGCCACAAAATCTTACCCAGAACCACAAAATATAAAACAGATAAAAGAGTAGCCATTACAGTTGAAGGGAAGGAGGGGTACCCAGACTCCTCCCTGCTGGACATCCCAGGGTCCTCATGACACCAACAACAGGGTGACCGGATGAAACGGGATCATGAATCCTTTCAGGCTTTGAATGTGTCATACTGTTAAAAAAAAAAAAAAAAAAAGAAAGAAAGAAAGAAAGAAGAAAGAAAAAAAAGGTAAAAATCAAATGACAAAATGCAGGCATCTTGTGTCTCATTTGTAACTCATGTCTTTAGTGTAAAAGCTATCCAGAAAGCCTGCCTCTGATCCCCTTCCTTCCTTCCTCCCCTCCCCCCTTTCCCGCCCCATTTTCCCCCCTTTGAGCCAGGTTGAGTCAGCTGTGCCTGGGACCTGCCCCTGCGGTCTGTGGCCCAAGCAGCCTGCAGAGTCGAGAGGGTCCGACTCCCGTCCACGCCACCCCCTGGGCTGTGCCTTGGCAGAGACTGGAAACATTTCTATTTCGATGACATTTGAACAAACGCGAAGGGGTTCAGGTGTACATCAGTTACATTCCCTGGGACCCGGTTGGGAGCCGGGTCCCCGTGGACAGTGTGCATGGAGTCCCCTCTGTTTCCTGATTTGAATGGCTTTGTTCTCAGTCCAGGAGAGGGGGAACGAGGGGGACGCATTTGGCCTAAAATGAAACATTTCCCTTTTAAGTCGAAAACTTGAACATGGCTTGGAGGAGAGAGTTTAAGCTCCATAATCCCCGGTCCTGAGCAAAAGCAGGAACAAGCCTGCAGTTTCCTCTGTGGAGGGGAGAAGTCAGGCAAAGCTACTGGGCCCAGCAGGCTGGCACCCTCCGTGAGCCTGCCCGCTAGCAGGCATTTCACACGGTCCTGGGGCCACTGCGCAGAATTCACGTTCGGCAAGACAGCTGGGCCTGTTTCCTTTCCAGTCTCTGCCAATATGCTCCGTGTTTCACTAGCTGGGGAGAGGGGTAGATCCTCTTCCACTTTCTGTGCCTGTGGGGATTCCACCCACTGTGCCCATCACCACCCCGGCTCCCCCTGGCCCTCCTGCCACCCTGTAACTTGCCTGTTCTGCCCACAGTCCCTCTCTCCTCACCCACCAGCCATCATCAAGTCATGGAGCCGTGGGGGACTGAGGTGGGTGACAGGTCTTAGCGCAAAGTCCTCAAGCTCCCCACGTGTGGGTTTTCATATCCCACACATGATCACACACTCTCAGTTACTGCCCATTTTGAAAACTGTTGGAATCCTCAAGTAATAGCACTTAGATAGCAAGGGTAGAAGTTAGATTTTCTCGCCTTTCTGATGAAAAATAAGAGCTTGGGCTGAGTCCCAGCCTCCAGGCGTGGAAACGTCTTGCTGATTGGACGCTGACCTAGTGCGGCAAGCACTCATTGTCAAAAGGCCTTGTGCCCGCTAGTTAAACCGAGTTGATGTTTGTTTAGTTAATGGGCAAATGTAGAGATGGGTGGGTGAATAAAGGAAGGAAGGAAGGAAGGAAGGAAGGAAGGAAGGAATGGATGAAAACGCTATCAGACTACCAAATGCTTTCTGTCCTCCCCAGGGTTTGATATCACAGTGAGAATCACACCAGCAGCAGGTGTCAGGAACACAGCAGAACCAGCACGGGGTGTCCCATCTTTTAAGTCTCAGCCATTGGTTCATTCCTCTCAGGTCCAGACTGGCCTCTTATTTGTCCGTTTTGGTGAAGGAGGAGATATTTTCCATAGTGATTTCACGTCCTTGGAACCTTGACTCTTCTCTCTAAGGAGGACATTGCAACCTTCTGATTCCATGTCTCCGCATTAATATTTATATAGGAAGCTCCCCAGGTTCATCGAGACATGTTCGTTTGCAAATGCCAGGTGCTCAGCTCAGCCTGGCTGAAGCCCCAGAGGAAATGTATCAGTGTCTATAAACAAAACCTCCAGAGGTACATGTGCCTTTGTGTGTGGCGGACACTGGGCCTGTAAACACTGAGATCAGAAATGCTTTTCCCTCTTCTTCTGAGCTTCGCTTTCCTTCTTGGCTTCACTCTACGGCCAGCTCTTGAATGTGGAGGCTTAAACCAAGTAGTTCCAAGCTTCCTTGGTCCTTAGACCAAGTAGGACTCTTCCCAGAAGTTCTAACTAAGGTCCCATGGCTGACCCTCACAGGCCTGGCTTAGGTCAGGCGATTCTTCCTGAGCCAATCACTGTGGCCGGGGGAAAACAAGAAATGAATATTCTGATTGGTCAAGCCAAGATTATAGTGGCGGCTGACTGCAAGCAGAAATGAAAAGGGAGGGCTCTATTGTACATTCAGAAGGAGAGATGTGAAGGACACAGCTCTGTTTCTCTCCACTTCTCCCTAGGACACATCTTCTTCATAAGAGCCACTTATGAAGACTTGTGAAGTAGCTCTGGGGACCACGGTAAAGGACTGTGGCAGATTGCATTTTCCAAAGGCTGCTGTAATAATATCTTCTCTCCCACATGACCCTCTAGAAACTTGGCACTACCCCTTTCCTTGAACCTGGGTGGGCCTGCTGGCTGCCTGTCCAATAGTATATCTCAGAAGTGACCCTGTATGGCATCTATGGTCAAGTCATATAATGTCGTGCATTTCTGCCTTGTTCTGTAGAGATCATGCTTAGAATGCAACCACCGTGCTGCGAGGAAGCCCAAGCAGTCCACGGAGGGGCACTTATGGGCAGAAACTGAGCCCACAGACTCCACTGAGGTTGAGTCCCCAGGCAATGGCCGTATGGGTGAGCCATTCTGATAGGGGACCCTTCAGCTCCCAGGCGAGTGACCTGAGCTGAAGCCATGTGAAACGGCTGCGCCAACCCCACCAAGCTCTGCCCAAAAGGCAGGCACATAAGCAAGATAGATGATTCCACTGTGTGAAGGCCCTGATTTGTGGCATGGTTTGATCCGCAGTAACAGTTGACCAATAAGGAGGATTTTGACAGGGATGGGGACTAGAAACCTGAGTTGGCAGTGTATCCACCATGCCTGATGCCTCTCCCATCCCCTTGGGAGGGTGATAAATTAGCCATCATTTGATATGAAGAAACCAAAAGATGTGGACGTTATCCCATCTGTTTTTCTAATTAGCTGTGTGGTTCCACAACAGATGTCACGTTGCTAGACCTCCCACGTGCCTCCAAACATGCAAATACATGTCCCAGATCATGCCACATTGCAAATGTAAATCTCACAAGGCATGTAGAAGGTTCTCTACAGACAAGACATGGCTTCCGACTCAGGTGCTGCTCAAGCAATGAGACCATTTCAGTGCCTGTAACCTGCCTTTCTGGGGTCCCTTCACTCAGGGTATGAGCTTGCCATGTTGTAGCAAAACATCCTGCTTGAAGGTTTTTAATTGGTACATTTCAATCTAGTCAGTATTAAAATGCAAGCTTGAAGATACTCAGAGCTTCAGCCAAAATGAAATTTGGCTTGGGCAGTGAGTTCACCTCAAGGCGACACTGCATTTAAGACCCTTACACAGCCTGGCCCCAGACTGGCCCCAGCCTGGATTCCCAGGTTCCGTCCCAAAGGCACCCTGGGCTCTGGATTCACTAGATTTCACCTGTCACTCAAATGCTTTCATGATTCTGCCCAGAGCCTTTCCTCTGAGTAGAATGCCTTCTTTCCCCCTCTCCACTCCTTCTCTAACACATTTGTTTATCTTGTAATGGCTTACCTTAAAAATTTACTCCCCTAGATACCACCCATGACCCTTTCCACTTGCAATACCTTTCTCCCTCCTCCTTGCTACTCCATGCTACTCCATGCTACTCCACGCTACTCCCTACATGCATATGTCCCTCGGGATGTGCACACTCCCAGGGTGAGAGTGCCCAGCGGTGACTAAGGTGTTCTGCCTGTCTCGCCAAACAAGAAGTCCAGGGGTAGCTGGTCCCGAGGCTGTCATAGCAGTTCAGCAAAGCCCTCTAGAAATCTGACTTCTTTTTTCATAGTGTGAAATTCAGCATTTGACTTTTTATCCTTGGTCTTGTCTCAGGATGCCTGCTTACACTCCAAATATCCTATCTGTACACAACCATTGCCAAGGCAGGAAGAAGGTGCCAGATCTACCTCCAGAAAACTTCTCCTAGTTCCCCATTGGCCAGATCTAGTTACATGCACCCCACCCACCCACCCATTACTAAACAATCCCTAGAAACGAGGATGACACTTGGTGTGATCTAATCATGGTTGGTCCCTTGGGACTGGGAAGGGCCCACCTGTCCTGAGAATATGGTCACCTGAAAAAAACCTCAAAACTCTATAAACAAATGAATAACAGAAAATGATTGTTGGGTAAACCAACAGAAAAGTTATTTTCTCTTATCACACAATACCCTTTATACACATATGTATATATAAATTACATATATAATATATGTAACTATATCATATATATTACTATCTTCTCAGCTGAGTTTCTCAACAAGAATGATATTTTATTCATGCCTGTGTTCACAGCACCAGAACCTGACACATGGAAGAAACTCGGTAAATATTGTCTGAATAAAGACCAAATTCATTTTGGAGTCACAGGGAAACAAAATTTGCCACCCCAAAGTGAGTCCCTCCGGCAGGAGGATTCTTTGCGTTCTAAGAAATAAGAGCCTCCACCCCACCCCCAGACTGCCTAAAGGAATGCAAGACAGAAAGCTGTTCTGGGAAGAACTAACAGCAGGGGTGCCCATGGTGAAATATGAACTAGGTGTGGCCAACAGGGAGGAACCAAAGCTGTTTGATCAAAGTCTTCTCTGTGACTCTCTGACCCACCAGAGGGCCCAGCAAACATTTGTTTACTAAACCTTAGCTCTTTTCATCTCCCTGTGAATTATCTTACTTCCCTTTGAAGTCCCACACCCCTGCCATCTTCTCCTCCTTAGTCCATATGACACATATAACTCATTTTGCCTTTGGAATTCGCCTGCTTATGTGCATTCCCTGCGGCTGGCTTATGCCATTTTTATTATCTGACTGGCCATAAGAGATAAGGGGAGGGGGGAACTTTGCCCTCCCCCACAGAATCCTCCCATTCTCCTCCTGGCTACTGAGCAGGGACACCTTGGAGACACCTGGGTGACTATAGCTTCTGTTTTCACAGTGTTGTTCCCTACCCCCAATTTTCTGGGAAAGAACCCAGTTCCCTGGTTGCTGATGAAACAATCTAATCACAGAAGCCCATTCCATGGTAGGGACCGAGACCCAGAGATCACAGACTTGCTCTCTGCCTGATAGAAAGGAGCTGACCATGCTCCCACCCACCCGCCCATCCAAGGAGGAGCAGAGATGGGGGGAAGGGGATGTGGGAGGCTGAGAGCAAAGTCCTTGGGCTTCTGATCTGAGGTGCTTGGAGCTGCCCAGGACCTTTCCAACCAAGACCCACTCACTGCACACCCTCCAAAGTGGAAAATACCAGGCACTGACAAAGAAGAGGAGAAGCTGGAAGCTCCTGCACCCCCTGGGTGGGGCTGTAACTTGGCGCAGCCACTTCGGAAAATGGTCTGATGGCACCTACCACAGCAGCACATGCTGGCAGCCCATGACCAAGCAAGTCCACACCTAGGTACAAGCCCCAAAGAAATGCGAACGTATGTTCACCTAACACGAAAAAGAAAACAAAAGTCAAGTGCCCATCAGTAGTATATACTGACATATGGTAAATACAGTCACTCGATGAATATTTTACATTGATGAGCATGATCAAACTTGATATAAACATCATGAATAAGTCTCATAAATATACTGCATGATCCATTGATACAATATTCAGAAAATTCCACCTACCTAAAGTTCAAAAACAGGAAAACTAATCTCGGGTGGTAGAAGTCAAGATGGTGGCTGTTACTTTTATGAAGGGACAAGAAACTAGAAAGGGGTGAAAGGGGGGTTTCCGGAGTCCCTGCAATGCCTGTTTCTTACTTAACTTGGGAGCAGGTGACACGGCTGTATTCATTCTGAAAATGTATCACGCTGCACCCTGGTTTGGTGTATGAGCTTCTCTGAGCCTCAGATTTCTTCACTGTAAAGTGGGGTCATGATAGTTCCTGCCCCGTAGGACAGCGGTGAGGAATGAATGGGACAGTGCAAAGTGGCCAATAAGTCCGGCATATTGAACCTTGTTGTTGTTGTTGTTGAAGAAATGAAGACGTAACTTTTTTCACTGCAAAATCAATTCCTGTTCGATTGCAAAAAAAACAAACAAACCAGAAACAAAAACCATGGAAAGCATCTAGAAGGGAATAGAAATCACGCGGTGAGAAAGGTCCACAGTTGCAGGTGGGCAAGGAGTGGATCTTTATTTCTTCCGGCTCTGCCTGAGTTCTGTTGGGAGCCCAACTCCCCATGCAGGCAGTCAGTTCGTCTCAGTCCCCTCCTTTCTCTGGGTTTGGGTCCAACATGGGAGGTGGGAGCAGGAGAAGGAGAAGGAGAGAGCGAAATAGGGGGAGGCAGGGGGAATAGGAGAGGAGGGAGAGAAGAGGAGGAAAAGGAGGAGGAGTATGAGGAGGAGGGGACAGAGAAGCCTGGGCCACGGACCTGCAGGTTCAGTGCAAGCCAGGGCGTGCCCCAGGGCCACCCAGGACCCATCTCAGGATCCTCCCGACACAGCATCTCTGGGGTCAAAGGCCCCTCAGGAATTGGCCTCAGAACCCTGGGCTCTTGGGCCCTCTGAGCATCCCACCCTCCAGGTCTTTCTCAGGACCCTCCCAGCATCTAAGTTCTTAGCCTTCCGCTCCCCACTTTCTAACATACCACCGTCCCTCCCCGACCCTGTCAACCCCGGAGGAGATTTTCCTGGGGTGGGGCTGGGGAAGTTTATCCATCAGCTCTGAGGCCATTCTGTGCTTTCTGCCCCACACCCTGCCCTTCCTTTCCCACCACCCTCCCTGGGTCACATCCCTGCCCCGAGGCACTAAGCTCCAAAGAGCAGAACTTCCATTCAGAGGCTCCCGGGTCAGGATGAGGTTCAGCAAAGGCTAAAAGGAAATGGCAGATACAAAAATATCCCTTGATATTTTAAAGACAAGGTCTACACACGCACGCACGCACGCACCAACTTGACATGGCTTTGTGACCTAGTTTTTCCACTGAGGAAAGTACCACAGACCCATTCCTTATCATTCTGGCATTTTTATTGATCACTTACGATGTCATTGTCCCGAGGAGCGGTTATTGACCTTGCTGCACCCAGTGTTAGAGAAATAGATTATTTCTAAATCCTTAGTATTGCAAATAATATTACAATGATCATCCCACAGGTTCAAAGGCAAGGACAAAATCCTCTCTCTAAGCCTCATTCTCTTGGTTTGTAAAACATTGGCAATACCTCTCAGATTCACTGAAAGAAATAAATGAGGTAATAGGTCTGACGTGCTCAGCAAGAAGGGGTGCTCACGATGATTAGAAAGATGCGAAAGGTGATAATGACCACCTAACCTTACAAATCCGTGTTTCCCTCGCAATAAACACCTACAAACAAAATCAATGATGCATACATTTTTCTAAAGTCTTCTGATAAATCATTGGATTTATCCTCCATACTCCCTGCTCGAGGCCCCTTCCCGGGCTGGACCACCTGTGTCTCCTCACCTGCTGTTCCCGTTGACTGCAAAGGGCTCTCAACTGCAGGGCTACCCCAGAGCACCCCCTGGGGAGCCCCGGGAATGTTAGCTCCTCCACCCCCAAGGGCAGCTAACTGTGGGCTGGTGCAGGGTGCAAAGGCCAGCCCGCTGGCCTCAACGTGGGACCACCTGTGGGCCTCCCCTTGGGATGGGGCTAAGACCAGACTTTCTACCTTCCTTCACGTCCTCAAAGGCTGTTCTCCTGAGTCCTTCCTCAATCACTAAGTCACTTGCAGGAGAATCCTGTCTATTTAATCCGTCCTAGGACACACTCCCAACAACAGTGTGTGGAAGTGGGTAGGTGGGAGGTTTTAGGTGCTTTTATGCCACATGGATCTTTAAAGCTACCCAACCACAGAGCTGGGCAGGATGGAGGTGTGTGCTGGTGGAATGGGGTTCTCAGTCCCAGAACAGCTCTGCCCCAAAGGGTCGAATCTCCCTGTCCTCAGCCAAGGAAGGCAGTCAAGTGTCAGAGGTAGAGTCAGAGCAGATTGGTCATGAAGTAACACACAAGCCACACAATGACATGCAAGCCAGCGTTAGACAGGGAGATGCACAGTTTTGCCGTCCTTCACAAACATGGGCCAGGGAAGCTGGGAAAGAGAACCTGGGACCAGGAGTAGTGAGAGGGGTGGGTAGGCGCCAGGAGCCCACAGAGGTGGTTGAAACAAAGTTTGGAATGGAGCTAAGGAGAAAAAGATGAACCATCTGACCCAGTTCACGTGCGTTTGTTTAACAAGGATGCTCACAGATGAGCAACCGACCTGATGCTTGTACAGAAGGAAAAATAATGCACCACCTGGTACTGCCTTTGGGTTGATAAGCCAATATCTGTCTGTCCGTCTCTCTCTCTCTCTCTCTCTCTCCCCCTCTCCCTCTCCCTCTCTCTCTCTCTCTGACTGAAGTACCCACTCTGTGCGGCCTTTTGCTTAATCCACACTGGTAATAGTGACAAGACTTTGATGTCCTCATTCAACAGAATGTTGTTTAGTTCAAAGTGAAGAACAGAAGCGATTCTTTGCTTTTAAATTATTAGCTCCCTAAGTCTTCTGTAATGATATAGTTTGACTGAAGTGTGCAGTTTATTAACTACATAAAGACGACATTATCAGAGCGGAGAAAGGGCGCTGCGAGTTTTGCCTTTCAGCCTAGCAGCAGGGTCCTGGAGACTTTGATCTCCATGCTAAATGTCTTTGTGAGATAGAGAGACAGCTGAAATTATCTTTGGCATGGCGGCAGCATCAATTATTCAAGCCCTTTTCCTTATGAATTAAAGTGTTCTTCAACTTCTACCCCACTTGTGCGCCTGGGTGTGTTTTTTTCTTTTATTGTGTTTTTCCAGTTATTCCAGGAAAGGGCGCTTAGAATAAATCTCCGAGCCTTCGCTCAGCGTACTCCAGCTGACCTTTGAAAAGCTCCATCCACTCTTCCTCCCCCTTCCTCCTTCCTAATTGCCCTCCCCACCCTCCCTCTCAGCCCTGGTCTTCTCCGAGGTGACCCCAAGGGCTAGTCAGAGAAAAGGGGGGCATTGTGTCTATTTGGCTTTACGCCAGGATGGTCAGCGGAGGCCAGTGAAGTCGTCCCTTGACAAGCAGTGTTGGTCTGCAAGCTGCTGAAACGGAGGCGTCCGCAGGTGGTTTGAAGCCCGCCCAGCTGACCTCAACTGCTCTCTGCACGTTGCAGGAAAGAACTCCGCCATCCCACCGCCCTTATGACTGAGATCCTGTCCTCCTCCGCACGCCCACCTTCCAGGATGGTGAGTTTCAAACTGCAGATGGAGACCTGTGAGTGCACCATCAAGTCAGTTTCGTGGGTCATGTCCAGCAGAGCGGAACAGAATAGAAAATACCAGAAAGCATTCGATAAGTGAAGTAGTCTTTCTTGAAACGTCTGTTTCAGATACAAGTGCACTGAGCCACCATATATTATCACCACCCCCTGGCCCCAAAAGTGACCCTGAGACAAGGTCATGGGGGGCAAGTAGCTTATTTAAGGGGTAACCCTAAAAAGTACTGTGAGGTAGCGGGGTACGTGAGACAGGAAGAGAAGAGAGAGCCAATGGAGTGTGTTAATGACTGGTTACAACTGCGGGCCACTGCAGCTCAGTCCCTCTGGGGACTTTCTGAGAAACCCTGTGGAGTAGACCTCCGAGTTGTCGCATGGCCAGGGAGGTGGCAGTAGGCACCTCCAAGACATGACCATGATTTCGACAAAGTTGTGGCAGTGGGGGTTAAAGAGCATGTACTTTTTAAATTGTACTACACACAGTATCACATAGTCTGAGCGTCTTCTCCTGAAATGTAAATGATCAGCAGGAATCAAGGGTCTTAATATTTTCCTCCCAGATGAGCTTCAGGAACTTTCTGCAAGATGCACCTATTAAAGTGAAAAATTCAAAATATCTCCTCTATCCAACAACAACAGGATTAAATAAATTATGCTATATCCCTATGATTGAATATAATCCCATTATTTAAAATGATGTTGAATGTTTATGGGAAAGTTTTCATGACCAATTAAGTGAAAAAAATGTAGGTATTAAAACTGAGTGAGGGGTACATGGGAACTCTTTGTACTGTGTTGGAAACTTGTCTGTAGGTCTAAAACTATTCGCAAATAAAATAAGTGTATCTAAACATCTCAAAGAGCCGGTATTTACAGTACCATCTAATTCTCTTCGACACACACACCTGGACGAACATACCTGAAGGAAGTCACAGTGGTTCTCTCTGTTTGGGGAATGGGAGAAATAGGAGCTTTTATCTTCTCATCTTTACTTATCTGCATTTTCTATTTTTCTACAACGATTATGCATTGCTTTTGTCATAAAAATAAATAAAATGTATCTTAGATCATCTTAAATGTATGATAAATAGTCTCCAACCCAAGCTTAGTAAAGAGGGAAAGAAGAAAAACTAGAGGTTGGAGGAAAATAGTGTCAAGGGAGGATTTCACATTTTATTTCCATTTGTATTCTGGTTGTAAAAGAACAGATTCTGAGTATGTAGAAAATATGAACCTTATAAAAGTGTATGAATCTTGCTTCTCCGAAATGACCACTTGGTGGCAGACACTCTGGCTCTGCACTGCAGGGCAGTGGAATTGTTTGACCACCGCTGTGGGTTTCGGCCTGGTCTTGCTTCCAACTCCCAGCAGGAGGTCTACCCTCAGGTTACTGGAGCTGTTTTGCTCAAACATGCAGACAGGCAGAGGTGGCTGGGCAGATTAGACGTGAAGGAGAACATGACACTCTGCGACAGGACTGAATCCCTGTACGAGGAGACTGGAGTCACTCTCCGTTATACCAAGATCACATCCCTCCTTGGCCTTATCCCTCTCCCTGGTGTGTGTCCCCACCCTCTGCTCGGATGGGTTCTCCTGGTAGTTCTTTCCTAATAAATTACTTGCACGTAAATCCTCATCTCAGGGTCTGCTTTTAGGAGACCCTCCTCCAGTGTTGCTGTTGACCTTTTGCTGTATCTGCTTTCATTCTCTTTTCTGTACGTACAGCAAATGTTATACGACTCTAACACAAAGTGCTTTGTTGTGGGCTCTGTGCTTCCCAGAAACCAGTGTTCAGAGAGCCACAACTGGTCACACGACTCGCGACATTCGTGGGGTTGAAAACAAATTATGGCTAGGGAGAAGCAGAGGTATTTTCTGGTATTGAGTGCAGAGAAATATCTGTCCTGTGGACTGTGGAGAACCACCTCCTCAGAAACTTCCTGCAGTGATCATAGTGGCAGATTCCATCAGCCAATGGCAAAGAGCCAAAGTGGTGTGGTTAAGGGAAAGAGCTCTCTGATGCTTCGATAAAATGCAAGGATTAAATTCAGTGTGTAATCAGGGATTGCACAAGAAAAGGCCTACAGGGACAAGGTGGGTAATGTAAACAAGGCTCCATGTAAGTAAAGTTATTGAATTTGGATTATTGTCTTTTATCTAACCCTCTTTCTAAATTCTTAATTAATTTAGATAATTTCAGGTGATCTGAGTTTTCCATATCTATAATCCTACTAGCTACAAATAACATTGGTTATCCTCCTCTTCCAATTCCTGTCTCAACTCTTGCCCCGTTGTTAAGAAAGAATAAAATTATAAAGATGATAGTAAACAATAGTTGTAACATAAAACATCATGGTATTAGTATAGAGACAGCAGAAAGATCTAGTAAAATTTTTGAGAAAGGGTTATGTGTGCAAAATATATAACTCGAGGAAAATATACCAAAATAACCTTGGCATATATTAGATATATTAACATTTGTTTTTTTTACATGTCTGTCTTCCTAAGGAGATGGTCCATTTGGCAAAGAAGGAGACACTTTCTTATACATCTCATGTTTAATCAATGTTTATGGCACTGAATGAATTGATGCCCTGGCTAATAAATGTCCCTGAAAATGTAGATTCTTTTACATCTGCTTCCCAAATAGCTCTCCCTCTCTTTCTCTCACTCTTACTCTCTCTCCCTTTGACCTTACTTTGTTACATTCCTGACCAAACACTGCTTTTTAATCCTTGACCCTCACGCTCTTGTACTCAGATGGTTACCCAAGTCCTGCTGATTTTACCACCTACCCATCTCTCAAATCTCTCTCCGCCTTACCTTCTTCATTGCCTCCTCCTTGGGTCAACTAACCCATTTTCCACGTTGCTGATAGAGAACATCTTAACCATACAAATGGCATAAGGTCCTTTCTGATTTGAAATCTTCTGATGGCTTTTCACTGTCTTCAAAGAAAAATCTCATATTTAGAATGGTACTCATTACCTGACCCTTAAACTTCTAGTTTTATCCCTGGTCATTTCCATCCCTCACACCACTGTCTGGCCATATGATGCCTTGCAACACCCTAAGGATATCAGAAGAGCCAAGGGTCAAAAGTGCTGATTATGAGTTACTTAATTTTTCATTAACAACATGTGAAAATGTATGAATGGTAAATAAACTCCCTTTCTTATTCCTTTTAAACTTAGAGTCTGTGGGTGGAATGAAATCATCAAAAGGTCTGTCATGGCACAAAGTTTGAGATGCAGATGGAGCATATATGATCATAAATATGTATGAGAGAAGGAAAAATAATAGCATGACATGTATTTCCTGATCACATGCAATGGGTATAGGAGGTGGAAGAAAAAGGAGTTTAAGGATAAAGCATATTTTTCTGCCTCTATCATAGGCGTGATATTACCAGGAAATTTCAACTCTGTCTTGGCAAGACAGGAGAATGAGCTGAAAGTCACCAAAAATGTGACTTATGAGGTAAATTACGTAGAGTCAGCGTATAGGAAGAATGGACTGAAGGACGTATAGACACATAAGTTGGGAGTGGGGCTGGGGCATCTCCCTACAGATGGGGCACACAACCCCCAACCCCCTGGGTGCCCTCAACAGAAACTGGCTCTCAACCCACGAGTGGGTTCTCAGCACTGCTGGGCAGCTCTCCATATTCCTCTGGCCATTGTCACTCTCCTCCAGGTCCTGCTTTTATTGCATCTCCTCCCTTCTTTCCATCTGTTCTGTCCCTTGATACCTTCATCCATTCCTGGGCCATCACTATTTTCACTGTGTCTGGACAGGTATCAACAAAAACTGTGTTGCCTCTCCTGTCTCCTCTTCCAGGGACACATTCAGCATTTTCTAACTCTGCCCCCAGATTCTGTTTTCCAAAGGCTGGCGTTGATCAGTTACTGTCAGGCTCAAAACTTGTTACCTATCAGATGAAATCTATTCTCCTCCGCTCAGCTCTGGGGTCGACCAGTTTAGGACATTATTTCCTACTGTCCCTTTAATCAACCAGACTCCACATGGTTCTTGGAGGCACCCCCTCTCTTCCCAGTCTGTCCTCAATTTCCTTCTGCTGTCCTTGTGGTTTCCTCCAGCTGGAACGCTTCCTGTTTCCTCTGCCACGTGAGGTGCCACCCAAACTCATCTAGGAAACCCCAAAGGCCCCAGCGGGGTGTCCGCTTGATCCCATTCTGCTCTGCAGCATCTCAATGCACGTTTAGAGCCCTGAACACTCGGAAAGTCCCCGAGGGCAGAAGCCAAGCGTGTCACTCTTGTAACCCCGGCGTTGGAGGTAAGTCCAGAGAACGGGCGTTGAAAGAATCCCTGCCTAAGGGTGTCAGGCCAACTCCCCAAGGTGAGAATCTCAGTCTCGGGGCTCAGCGGGCCTCCTTCTGTCTTCCTGTCCTCCGTGGCCCACTGCTGGGACAGTCCCCCGCCCAGGAGCAAAGCCAAAGCTTGACCCCAAGGTGGTGTCCCTTCAGAACCAGCTCCAGAGCAACAGAAACCCTGACCTCCCTGAGGTCAAAGCTCTGTGCCTTCGACCACCCGTGGCCTCCGGCCATGCTGCCATGGCCACGTGAATCTTCAGTGGCACCGGCCGAACTTGCCTCTTTGTCTCTGCGACCCTGGAGCCAGCCTCTCCAGGGTGGGGCACCCCTCCATGAGGACCCGGGATGCGCCTGAGGGGCCTGAGCCATTTTCTGAGGTCGCCATGATCCAGAGGCCTGATCATGAGCAGGGAGGGGTGGATCACACATGTTTCCAGAGAGAGGCTGCATTTCGGGGGGAGATGTGGGGGTGCCAGCCGCCGCCAGGGCGGAACCCAACATGGAAGCTGCCGACAGCTCCCCACCTCTCTCCCCTCCAGGAGCCAGACTCTTTCCCATCTTTTGCACAAGGATGACGGATGTAGCGCCCAATCCCAGGGATGTCACCATGAGATAACTCACCAACACAAATTATTGCATTGTATGGCATCGTATTGCATTGCATTGTAACTGGGGTCACGGTAAAGATTCCCTCACTTCCTGTTAAGCTCTGACCAGGACCCCTGCGGATGGGAGCACCAAACCAACACCCAAAGTCTCAGCACAGCCGGGATGCCCCACAGGACCTACACACAGGCCCATCATCTCCGTGATTGTCCCCACTGTCCTGTCCTCCCAAGCAGGACTGAGCAAGGGGACAAGCGCGCTGGCACACTTGGCCTCATGCCCTCCTCCAGAAGAAGGTGCTTGACTCCAGGCGGTCTCACTGCTGCGTGAACATTAATGCAGACCATGCAATAGTATCAGTTTCAGTCCTGGGTGCCTGTAAGGACAGGGTGCCCTCACGCATGCATGGTGGCAGAGATCTAAATGTGGACAGCCTTCCGGCCCGGCAATTTGGCGTGGTGGGTTGGTCTTAAACACAGGCACACTTTTTAACCCACTGATCCCTCTTTTTTGTTTCTGTGCTGGGAAATACTTGTAGGGGTGCACAGAGAAGAATACTCCAGGAGGTTTAAGACAACATTGTTTGTTTTCATGGAAAAACGGGAAACAGTTTAGTATTCAAACCATGCTACAAGCATAACGTATTCGTTTTCTGTGGCTGCTGTAACAAAGGGCCACCAACTACGCAGCTTAAGACAAGAGAAATGTATTCTTCCATAGAGCTAGAGGCCAAAAGTCCAAGATCAAGGTGTTAGCACCTCAGCGAGCTTTGGGGTTTCCGGGGCTGAGGACAAGAGGACAAAGCCCACCGGGAGACCCAGTCCCTTCTGCTGCCACCAGTTCCTCCCCACCCTCACCAGCCCAGAGGAAAGAGCCTGTCTTGAGGTTACCTCTTCCTTCTCCTCCAACACAGGCCTCTGAGTTTTTAAGGGGAAATCCCAGCTACCACCCTTTGAGAATCCATGAGCCTTGGACTCCCTCTTCTGGTGAAGTGTGAGGAGGAGATTGTGCCCAGAGCGGAGGGCTAGGTCTCTGAGGCCAAGGGGAGCAGATGTCCCATGTCCCCTCACTGTCCCCAGCTCACCTTGTGGGCACCCAGGGGCCTCAGCATACTTGGCTGGCACAGGTTCCTTAAAAATCCTTCTCTTTCCCAGCAAATGAGCAAGGAACACACCATCTCCTCTCGGGCTCAATGAACTCACAGCCTCACGTGGGCCACCAAGCGTCCCCTCCCCACAAGGCAAAGAAACAACCACTTGGGGACCCCTGGCGAAATTGTTCTGCTTGTAGATTTTCAACAGAAGGAAAGTAGGCACATTCCAGAAATTTCGACCAATGTGGTGGGATATTAAAAGAGTGTTTCCTGTTTCCACTTTTGCTGCAGTCCCAAAGGCCGAGAACGCAACAGTAGGTACCAAGCACTTGCTGGGGTTCAAATGAAGGGCTTAACCTGTGGGCAGGAATAATCTAGGCTGGAAAGAAAGAAAGAAAAAAAGAAAAGAAATCCTGGCCCTGTGTCTCCAGAGCTTCTAACATGATTGCACTGGGTGTGTCCTGAGTAGTGGAACTGCCAAGGTTACCCAGAGGATCCTCTTATCCAGACGAAATGAAGAATCCTCACACCAGTGATATGGGGACGAATGGAAAAATAAGGTAAAAAAAAAATACTGGGCCCTGGAATTCCCCCAACTCCGGACTCCTCTTGCCCAGGATGCTTCTTGCCTTTGAGCAATTAAGTAACAGAGGTGGAAACTCCTTTGTGTCTGATGTCCTCCCTTCTGGGGCTTCTTTGCCACTGAACATTAGCCTGAACCTTAGGGTTTCCAACCAGTGAATCCTACAGGCTTTGCTCGTTGGTCCCCCAGGTCCACGTGGGCTGGCTTGGTTTCTTGTTAAGATGTTGGCAGCTCTGGAGTGGAGCCCCATGACACGAGTGTGCAGGGTTGAGATTCTCCTCATTTCCAGGCTCACTGGCTGCTGGTAGACCAAGAGTGTGGGTTGTTTGGCCTTCCACCTCATTTTAAACCAGTTTTGTAAACAAAGGCATGACATTAGTTGGCCTGTTCTCCTTCAAGGAAAGGCCCGGCCTACTGCACTTACTCTCTGGAGGATAAAGCCCCTGAGCCCTGGACGGGTGACTCTCACGAGTCCAAAGACTTGGATGCTGTGGAATCGAAAACGCTCATTCCACATGGAAGCCTCCGTTTTCCTGCGTGGTCAGCAGCCCAGTGTTAATGGACCAAGTGAGGTAAGTTGCCTGAGGTTAAAATCAAATGTGGGGTCTTGACTACTCACTGAGTTCTCAGAAAGCTGGGGATGAAAGGGGAGGGCAAACCGCTTGATTGTTTTTCTTACGATGATTTTCCACGCACCTTATAAGACATGTTCTACTCACCACATAGCCCTTCATCTCAACCCACTATCCAATCCATATCCGATCCCACCAGGACCCTTCGAGGCAGAAACAAATGACAAGGGGCGCAGGCCCAGCACCACAGGGCATAGCCTGTCATTTATTTCAAGGTCTCTCAGCAGTGGCACTAAGGCTGGACCAGTGCCACTGCAGAGGAGGGGTAGGGGGCTGTCCCATGCATTGTAGGATGTTCAGCAGAATCCCTGGCCTCTCCCCACTAGATGCCAGAAGCTTCTCCAGCCAGTTTGGACAGACAAAACCTGTCTCCAGGCACACTGCCCCATGTCCCCTGGGCGCAAAGCTGTCCCCTGGATGAGAAGCACTGCTCTAGGTGAATTCCACGCAGCAGGGAGTCACAGCTGCAGGTCCAGGGACTAGCATAATGCCTGCCACATGGTAGGGGCTCAATAGACTTGCTGCCTGAACAGCTGGAGGATTTGGGAAGGGCACGCCGAGGCCCCGACCTGCAGAGGTGCCTACTGGCCTGGTACAGCGGACATAACAACGTGTGCTCAGCTCCCCTGCTGAAGGGGACATGTGGACCGATGGCCCCAGCACAGATGTCTTCCCACAGGGGCTCCTGGCCCATGACCTTGCCTGGTGGAGGTACTAATGCAGAAGACAAGGGCCCTTCCAACAGTGACTTCAGCTGGGGGACACCCCAACAGCACGGACAACACTTTCTCCCCCTCCCCATCCACCTTCCCCAGAGGTCACCCCAGCACTGGGACCCGAAGGCCCTGGCCCCTTCTCCAGCTCCCACCCTTTATTCTTCACAGGTGTCTCTGCAACACATCCCTGCCCACCCAGCCCCATCGGGGCATCTGCTTCTCTGTGGATCCGAACAGCACTCCTGGAGCTCTAGGGGGGCCCTTTCCCCAGCCCGCCCCTTCCTGCTAGCTGCCACTCACCAGGTTAGCCCTCTGGCGAGCATTATTGATAAAAGCATCCTGCGCAAACCAGCTTAGGCAGGGAGCAAGTTCTTTGTCCAAACAAAGAAGATGTGAGTTTAACTCTCAATAATAGGTTTTAAACAACTAAGAAAACCAGACAGGCACAAGTGTTTGAATCCAAGAGACTCTTACAAGTTAACCTTTTATGGGTTTTAAGGCAGCAAGTAAAGTCATCTGATCCACATGCCTTTCTTCTGCCCAAAGGAGAGGAGGTCAGGGGGCCGGGAGGGGTTGGCCACTGGGAGTCCAGGTGGCGCACTCTTCTTCCAGGTCAGCCCCATTGGCTCCCAACCCTCATGGATGATCTTAATGCACTGTGGTGGGAGAGCGTGGGCTGTGGCCCCCACGAGCGGAGTCTGCCGGCCAGGGGCATCACCTGGTCCAAGGCCCCTGGCTCAGCCCGCTTTCCCCTAGGCCAGGCTCTCCCAGGGGCAGATGACCTCCTTCTTGGCGGCCTGGTCGCCTGATTCTCCTGAACCTGTGTCCTCTGAGTCCATCAGGCAGGTTCCACTCTCCATATGCACATCCATTTTGATCTGGAAAAAGCTTCAGATGCAAGAGGAAAGCAAGTGTGGGGGGTTCCAGTGGGAACACCAAACGGAAAGAATAAATAGGCATGTGTACATACATGCACGTGCATAGATATGTGCACATATGCACACATCCACAGGCATGTGAGCATATAAACATGCATATGCCCACCCACAGGTGTGTGCATGCATACATGTATATGCACCTCCATCCACAGACATTCGTGCACATATACACATGTAAGTATACCCATCATGTGTGTGCACACTTACATGCATGTGCACCCCCACAGACATGTGCATCCTCTCACAAACACGCGTGCACACGTACATACATACGAACACGCACAGACATGTGTGCGCACACATGCCCAGCGCAGTCCCCTCTGGTTCTTACTTTGTCACCCTCCTGGATTTGAGCCGTGGCAGCTGCTGACCCACGTCCCCTAGGGGCTGCACCTTCCCGTGCGACACAGCGGGGCACTTGGGCGAGAGCCTGGCAAAGAGCGGAGAGGCTAAACAGCCTCGTCTCAGAAAACCGCTGAAGGACAGAGCCATGCGGGCCTTGGGAGGGGCCGTGGGCAGGGGCCCAGGGCGGTCAGTGGAGGCCTGGCTGGTGTCAGCGCCGGAGGGCCCTTGGCAGGCACTGGATCCATGGGCCTCCCCCTTCTGCTCTGAGCCCGAAGACCTCTCCAGGGCCACCCTGATGGGCGAGGGGCAGACGGTGCTGCTGGGTCTCCGGATGAAGCGGCCTGGCGAGGGGAAGGGCTTCCTAGGGGAGCGGCAGGACGGGGAGAAGGGGCCAGAAGGAGAAGGGGGCACGCAGGCCCCGGTGTACACAGCCAGGTGGGGGCTGGGAGCGCTGTGCTGGCCGAGCTGCAGGGGAGGAAAGACAGAGCTCACGGTGAGTGGGGGGACTGGCCAGTGGGCCCGGGGCTGCCCTCTGCTAACAGGCCCCTGCCAGCGCCCAAAGCACAGGGCTGGTATGGCTGTCCCCTGGGAAGTTGGAAAGGGTGCCCAAGGCTGCCTGTGACAATGGCACAGCCACACAGAGGCCTCCTGTCAAGGGACCTGCCTGCCCCCAAGTCCTAGCCACGATCCCCAGACTTGGGCCCTTGCGTCCCAGGGCATAGACTGGCCTTCTTCCAGGCCTGAGATGTTGAGGTATGATCAGGCTGAGTTTCCAATCACCCCTCCATTCCAGTCCCCCAGTGAGCAATGTTTGGTACCTGTCACCTACCATCATCCCTTCTCTATCCTTGGTTCCCAACCTAAGGACTGGAGGCACTTAAAGCATTTTCAGTAGGGTGACAGAGGCGGCGGAGGCCCCAGCTGTGCCTGGCTGACTTCCAGAGACCACTGGCTTTGACCTGACCTGGTCCCTGTGTCCACGCCGGACCTGGGGATGGCCTGGGCCCAGCACTTCCCCGAGCCTCCGGTGAGCAGAGCAGAGTGGCCAAGGAGAAAGACTGAATCTGGAACCTGGACAAGCCAGGAGAAGGAAGCAGGAGATAGAGGGTGATAAGGTTCCTCATCCGAGAAGCACCTCGCCCTCGCGGGCCACTATGGCCGCAGGGTCTGGGTGCTGTGAGGCAGGAGGGCCCGGTCAGACGCGTGTTTACCCTAAGGAACCCGAGAGAACTCTGCCTGAGCCGGAAAGTTAAAATTGGAATTTGCGGGGGAGATTCTCCACTGTCACCTCTCTTCCTTTCCCAGGGTGCATGGACCCACTGGCTGGGGCTTGTGGGGTCCCATCCTGAAGGCCTCTGGTGACCCCATGCCTCATGAAAGCCCAGAATGAACAGACCTGAGGACATGCTGGGCCCCGACGGGGAGAGGGGACTCCCTGGGACAGTTGGATCAACAATGCCTCCAAGAGAGAAATGGCAACGACTTCAGTAAAAAACACACCACAGCCACCCAGAGGTCCTGCCTAGAAGGACCTGCCTGCCCCTGGGACCTATAGGTGCCGTGAGCACCGAAACCTGGCTGCCTGCCTCTGAGGCCTGTGGCCCGGTTTCCAGGTCACCTGAGTGTGCCGGCCCTAACCTGGAGAAGAAAGGGCAGGCACACCCAGCTTTCAGAGGGAAAGGACAGGCCCAGAGGCCACGGGGGCTTCGCTGTAGGGTGAGCGTTACTACTGTGCTCATCCTCCAGGTGAGGAAACCAGTTCTTCAAGAAGCCACGGCCCTGCCACGTGCTGCTGGGAACAGCGCGGTGGGCTTCGAACCAGGCTTATGGACTCTAGTTTGCCCGTGCGGCTGCTAGTTGGATGCCTCGTCAGAATCAGCAAGGCTGCCGGTTACAAAGACACGGCCCGGCCCCACCCCAGCCCCCCGGAAGGAGACTCTCAGGGTGTGCGATTCAGGCAGAGCATCTTCTAACTGACACCTAACGTCGTGGTTGGGCCCAGTAAGTTTGAGGAGCCCTGAGCTATGCTTCTAACACCTCCCTTCTGTCGGGGGAGACTCTGAGTTCTGAGTAAGGGTTGGGAGACAACCGTTAGGTGAAAGATGAGGTCCCTACAATTTATTAAGCATCTGCTGTACACTAGGCACTACAAATCGACAGGCACCTCATTCTAGAGAACAGAATATTACAGATCAGAGGGGTTCACTACTCTCCCCAGGTTCTCACAACTAATCTGTGAATGTGGGATGAACAACAGAATCCCAAGGTGGTCCCCAAGCATCCTGCCCCCATCCATCCTGAGGGTGTCACAGTAAATGCCACTTTCCCAGGGTCAAGCTACGTGACAGGTGAACTTGAGAAAGAGTTGTCACAGGGAGCTGAGCCTCATCGCACAGACCCTTCAAATCTGTGTCTAGAGGTCAGAGGGTCTGAAACATGCCAGGAATTCAGTGAAGGAAACTCGTGGCTCTGAGATGGAGGTGGGTTCTGCATGGCAAGGAATTCCGGCAGCTTCTAGAAGCTGAGAGCAGCCCCCCAGCGAACAGGCCATGAAAAAATGGAGCCTCCCACCAGACAGGAAACCGAATCCTACCAACAACATGAATGAGCCTGGAGGCAGGTTCTTCCCAACAGCTTCCAGATAAGGACACAGCCCAGCGACCCCCGAGTGCGAGGCCCTGAGTGAGAGGACCCGAGCAGACACCCAGCCGAGCCTCACCCGGCCACCCCCGAGCTGATAAACGGTGGGTGGCTAGGTGGGTGGCTATTGGGGCTAATTTGTTAGGTGGCAATAGGTCACGAACACAGTAACACAGTGAATTTGACCCCAGGTCTGCATAACCCCAATGCCCTTACTTTTTCTCTTGATCTGCAAAACAGCCCAACTACGAACTACTCTTTGTCACGAGATAAAGGCACGTCCAAGTGCTGGTCCCTGAACTAACTGGCTGGGAACACCTCATCTTACTTATTCGGAATTGGTGACAAACTTCTGTGACGCCCCATCTTACTTATTCAGAACTGGTGACAAACTTCTGTTACAATCTCCAATTTACAGATTAAAGAAAAAGAAGCACACTGAGGCTCATGGACCTGCTGCAGCTTAACCAGGATCATACAGCTTAGGAGCCACTGCATGTACCTCCACTCACCCAGTTCTCTGCCCTCTTCCCCATCCCACTCCCCTCACCCCCAGCTCCTCTTTTTCCGGCATGAATGACAGTACAGGTAAGGAAGGTGGTCACTGTCCTGCGTCACTTACCTGGCCTGAGAAGGTCCTTTCTTCTGGCAAGTAGCCATTAGCCCAATTGGTCCTGGACCCTCTAAGCAGGGTGCCTCTTCCACCCCCACCCGCCATGACCTTGGCTGCTCCCACAGAGGCCTGGGGCTGGCACTTGGAGAGCCAGCCCTTCCAGCTGATGCCACATGCACCATTGGTGTAAAGCAGCAGATCGCTGGCATGCAAAGCACACAGCAAGGAAATGGGACACGCCAGAGACACAGTGAAGGGGAGCGTGGCTTTGTTTCATTTCATGCTGTTGTTTTATTATGCGAGGGGGCCCATGGAAACGGGGGAAGGAGCGTGAGATGGAGCAGGTATGCTGGCGTGAGGACACAGTCCCGGGCTGTTGAATGAAAGGCAAAGCAGATGGCGCGCTGAGATGGTGATTCATTTTCCGTCCAGGCACCGAGCGGGAAGTTGGGTGAGGCCTTGAGGCTCCCTGAACTCTGACCCCCTGGGGGCAGGCAGGTGAGGAGAAGGCTGCATCCTGGTTCAGCAGGCAGTGTGCACCCTCCCCAAAAGCAAATGAGCCAAGTTGGTCCCATGCAGAAAAATCGTTTTGCTTCCATGAAACCAAGAGCCACGGACTCTTCCCAACGGCCTGAAAAGCCCTTGGTGGCCAGGCCCTGCCCAATTGTCTTACCTCATCTTCCACCACTTCCCCCTCGTCCACCTGGTGTCTCCGTTCACCCCAAGCCGCTAACCACCGCCGGGCTTTTGCCCATGGAGTCCCCTCTGCCTGGGAAGGTCTTCCTGCCTCACCCACACTTTTGTTAGGCAAACTCTTCCCATCCTCTGCTTACCTGTCACCACCTTGGAGAGGCCAACATAACCTACAGATGTCCTCGTCTTGCTAACGAACCCCATCTACAAGTTCGGCCATGTCTGAGTTTGTGTTGCTGATTGCAACGATGGCCTCCATTCTTTACCGCTCCCGGCCCCCATGCCCTCTGCCATGAGACTTCGACATTTTTCCTCACTCAAGAGGTAAGAGTCTATTTTCCCACCCCGGGATGCTAAGCTGGCTCTGTGTCTTGCTCTGCCCAACCAGATGAGGTGGAAGAGGCCATGTGCCCGTCAAGAACCTTCAATGTTTCCACTCAGCCCCTTGCCACCACCAGAGCCTCCCACCTAGGCTAGTCTGTTGAAAGATGAGACATGTGAAACAGGGAAGAATCATTCCACTCATCCCAGCCTAGGCCACCACAGATCAACCCCCAGGCATGGGAGTGGACTCCACCAAGGTCAACAGAGCCACAGAGATGACCCTCTACGCACGAGCAATGAACCCTCATCATCATATATGCCACTCTAGCTTTGTGGTTGGCATTGTGCACAATAGCTACCTGATAGGGTTGGCTTCGTTACTGCTGTCAGTTCCAGACAATAAGTCCCAGGAGCTAGGGACCATGTCTGTTTTATTCTCCAAGGCCTGGCACATAGTAGGTGCTCGGTGAATGTGTTGAATGAATGAGTCTTCTTGCTGTCCAAGGCAGCCCAGAGACCTGTTATAGTGCCTTTGCCTTCTTACACAGGTGTGTGGGGTTAGCCTGCCTTCACACACTATCTCGTAGGCCTCCCAAGGTTAGAGTTTGAACTGCCTTCCCCTCCCCCTCTGACCACAGGGCTGGCCTAGCCTACGGCTACACAGCAGGGAAGCACCAACATCTAGGCAATATCCAAGAGAGTATTCTTTGACCATGACCCCTCCTGACAATGGTGCACACATCTACCGTTCCTCTGCCCACAAATGAAGACATCAGCCCCTTTGTTCTTCATGCAGAAATATGCTCCGCTGAAGGTCACTTCACCTTGACCACTCCGGGGGCGTCTAGTGATGTGCATCTATAGGGAAACCCTGCAAATAGCGCCTTGGCAGGACCTGCAACTGCCTTAGAAGCAAAGGCTGAGTTGGAGAGGCGAGGAAGAAATGAGGAGCTCCCCTAGGCTATTTGGAACAACCGTGCCTGAAAGACGATGCCTGGGAGGGGAGGCCTTCTCTTTAATCTTCCAGAGCAAATGGTGGAACACAAAGCAGCCTGTTTGCTCTATGGGTCTCACTACAGGAACCCTCCGATAAGATAGGTGGGCACCCAGCAGCGGAGTCCGGTGCCCTGCCCCCACCACCGCCATCCCACCCCGTCGGTCGTTGGAGTGAGAGAACTGGCTCATGTAGCTGCGGCATCTGGAAGCCCACCCCGAAGGAGGCCAGAGGCATGTGGGATGAACCTGTCTGCCCCAGGGCCCCACTCCTCTAGACCCCGCCCTCCTTTGGCTGCCTCTCCCGAGGGCCCGCCCCGCCTCCCGCAGGAATTGCAGATTTATGGAGGAGGCAGCTCTCTCTTGAGTTGGCTCCTTCGGTCCAGCTTGCTCATGACCTGGGTGATATCCACCGTGTTGGCTGCCTCCCGAGCCTTGGCTTCCTCCTCCAGCTGCCTCAGGATGACGGGGCTCGGGCTGGAGCGCAGGTGACGCCGCATGAAGGGGAGGCTGGAGCTGGAAGGAGGGACAGGATTGGCAGTTAGCCGGACGCTTGCCCCACTGTGACCCCGTGTAACACCCGTCCTGGAGGCAGGGCTGGGAGGCCGGAACCCGGGTTTGTTCCCTCACTCTCCCAGTGAACTTCAGGTGGGGCTCTCGGAGATATGTCTGACCTTAGCTCTCTTCTCTGCCCTTGGAGCCTGGGACCAGAGGGAGTCCCAGGTGCCACCAGATTTTAGGCTGGGCGCAAGGAAGACCACCTGGATGGTGATCATTGGACACACCTACGATCTGTAGAAATCAATTTGTCATCTTAACTTCCCATGGGCTCTTCCTGAAAGAAGAGGTAGAGAGGGTTTGGGTACTGGAAGCCCAAGGGTTCTTGCCTCTAGTGAGAGTTGGAGCATCTGTTTTCCAAAGCCAAGGCGCTAAGAAGGAGGGCCACAGCTGGGAGGTTTAAGAGGTCTGGGGTCAAGGGGCAGAGGAAAGGGAGAGTTGCTGGTTCTGCGTACAGGCACCCAGTGGGTCGGAACCTTCGCCTGAAGTTAAACATGGGTTCCTGGACCCAAACTCTCAGCTGTGACCTTGGAAGCCAGGACAAAGCTCCAGGTGTCTGAATGTCACGGAGGATGGTGAGTAGGTAAACAACCAAGAAGCTAGGGAAAACAAGCATTTCAGCAGCAACGGTAGACTTCCGCCCTAGGACCTCCCTCCCCAAGTTTCTGGACTACACAAGCCTGTAGAACTCCGACCCACCCTAGCGAGCATGTGGGCCCCCTACCTGGAGGGCGTGCCTGACATTAGGCCTCCCACCAGCCCTACCAAGAGAAGGCGTACAGCTTGACTTAACTTGTTCCGGAAAAATTAAGTTTTATACATTGTCTTACACCTGCAAATCGTGGCATGAACTCACCCTCACCCCCATCCCCACAGTTACAAAGCGTCCTAGTGTGTCCCCAGTCACAGTGGCAGTGACAGCGTCACCCCACGGCGGCCCCAAAGCCTAGCGCTGCACCTGCCTCTAACGCCACCGCAGGCCTCCAAGGGCCCGGGTGCCCGAGAGAAGATCCCGGATGATTTCTCAGTCTGTCTCAACCCACCACATGTCTGGAGAGAGCAGTGCGCGACCCCCCTTCCTTCCCCACTGCTTTCTGGCGGAACTCATGGAGCGATTAGGGCCCTTTCTTGTGGCTTCAAGGAGGAGCTTTCAAATCCCCAGGGATGCTGAACTGCCTTCCTCACCAGGTAAACCTAGAAGAATAGCACCACAAAGACCTCCTTTCTCTCCTTTTCATAACAGCGCCATTATCCTCAAGAATGAAACCAACTTGAGTTTTTTTTTTTTGTTAAGCTGCTTTGATGGAGGCTCTGGTCCAACCACCCCCCTTTTGAATCGACTGGAGATACTGGATAAGAGCCCAGCGTGGGCTGAGCTGGCACACGGGAACATTTACTAACGAAGTGGGGACAGGACTCGCTCTGGCACTACGAAAACCGCCGCCAAAGCCCCATGTCTTTGTTCAAGTTGTCGTTGGGTTACTCTTTTGAATAACTCCCCATAGAGCAGCGATTTTTCCATCAAGAATTTTTAAAACATGCAACTCCTGACTGGTTAGGCAGGGGTACCATCTTCTTTTCCCTTAAACTGTCCAACAAAAAACATGGCAACAGCCAACACAACAACAGCTGTCTGGTTGAAATACACAGGTTATATCATGGAGTTGCATCTTAGTGGTCACAATGCATGATAAAGTTGCATCTGATTGATGAATTTGGGGTCCCAGAAATCCTTATATAAAAACATAGGCACCTACGTCATTTTTTTTCAAAAGTCACTTTGGAGCAAAAAAGGGCAGGTAATTACTATGATTACTGTTCTTTTTCAAGTCCCTTAAAAGTGTCCCTATTTTTGTCAGATCAGCCAAAATACATGTTTTGTGCGTGCGGCAGAATTTTAGTAACGAGCTTCTGTGTGCCACGAAATGAAAACGGTTGAAAATCGCCGCCCTACAAGTTTCTCTTTCCCACGCCCACACAAGCCTTCGCGCTGCCCTCCCAGAACGTTATTCCATCCTTTGCCCTGGGGCTGTGCCGGAAGAAATCAGCCACATCTCCAACGAGGAAGAGGAGACTGAAGGAGCCAACAGACACTAAAAGGTGTCACCAAGGATTCTCAGATTGTCACTGTTCGTTTTCCCTTCGCCATTCTCCGTTTTTCTTCTCTCTGTCTTAGGACATTAAAAGGGTACAAGAGTGTGGCTAAATTAATGCCTCTCTATCGGCGGAGAAGCCTAGCAATTAAAAAACCGATGCGTGGCAAACCCTAAAAATATTTTTGATTGAAAAAAAGAAAGCCATTTGTGGTAAGTGGAATTATGCGTCTGATAAGACTCTTTCCAACCAGGATGCAAGGGAAACTAAACTTGCTGGTAGTGGCAGCTGAGGAAATCCCGTTAGGGGACTTCAGTGCCCTAGGAAACCAATAAAGCAATCACAGCCTGAGAAACACTTCACCGTCCCCAGTATTTTCATCAGGCAAACCTCTCAACCATGGCCCTTGGCCAGAAAGAGACTCTGTCAGGCCACCAGCAATTGCAGACCCTTCCACTTGCCTCCTCTTCGTGGTTTCCTGGGGCTCGATCGCTTTGGCCAGCATGTCCTTATAGATTGGAGATTTCAAATAGCGAGCATAGGAATCCTGGTGGGCACAGGAGAAAAACCGCCATTACGAGAGGGGAAGCGGTGAATCAAACCAGCGTCACCGGCCAAGACCCCTACACACACCCCTTACCTTCTTCATGAGCATGTAAATGTGGGTTTGCGCGGCGTCCAGCACGTAGCGGTGGGGGTGCCTCAGCCCCTTCACCGTGATGTCCATGGTTTTGCCGTCGATGTTGATCCACCGCCTCGCCCCCGGGGCCAGGAACAGCCTGGGGCGGGGAGGGAGTGTTGGCAGAAGTAGCTAAACCAAGTCAGCGAACAAGAAACGGCGCAGCTGCTTGAGAGGGAGGGACAGGCATGACCCGGTTGCCCCGTTGAAGGCCGCCCAGGTGGGGAAACGTGAGAGATCCAACAGGTTGTCAAGCGGCATGTCTTAGGTGGGAACAGCCAGGTGGGTACTGGGAGCGTATGTGCAACTCTGGAGTTCCCGCTGTCTCAGGGTCGAGAGCCCAGCGCTCCGTCCCCACCCCGTTCTTCACCGGATCCCGCTGAGGCCCCTCCACACCGGTGTTCCAGGGCCTCTGCTCTCCCCGGCCCAGGCCAGAGGTGTCCGCAGATGGGCCTCAGGGGCTGCGTGGGGAGCAGCCGGTGAGGCCAGCCCCCAGGGGACCGATGACCTGTGGTCCTGTGAGAACCCAAAGGGCCGCACCACCTGAGTCTGCAGCTCCACCTGGGATTTTGGGAGCCCACCCGAGTTTCCCACCTGGATGCTCTGAGGGTTAGAAGTCCTCACGTGGGTAATGGGTTACACTCCCTAAACTGCACAGGAAAGTTTTGGAACTCATACTAAGACCTGAGTCAGGGGCCTGGGCAGGAAGGAAGGGGGTGTCAGGGTGGAGGCAGTAGGTCTCCTGCAGCAGACAGTTGGAACAGAGTTGTGCGGGGCTGCTATGGTGGGGCAGTCAGGCCCCGCTGTCCTGGGGAAGGCGTCCCTGGGCCCCCCTGGACCGGCAGCTGCCCGCATCCCCATTTCTCTTAGTATGCAGACCTTGCCCCTGTGGGAGAGGTGGGCAAACGTTTGAGCAAGCACAGGAGCCCCTAAGTCTCTCTTCAATGCTATTAGCACCCCTCTGAAAACAGGGATGGCCCGTGTGGGATCCTTTTGAAGGAAGGACACCAGAGGCCCAAGGGTGTAGGTGCTCATAGGCGACAGCCATCTGACCTGCTGCCCAGTGGCTGCGGGAGGCTGCTCTCAGCCCACAGGGTGCTTGGGCTCCAGAAACCTGGGCTGAGTGCATGTGAACTACATGTGCTGGGCCTGTGGAGCCCTAGATGGGTGCCCACTAAGTGCGAGCAGTGGGGACCGGCCGGGCTGCGGCCACAGCAAGACACGGCTCCCTCCGGGCCAGGCCAGGTAGGCGGGAGGGTGCGGTCAGTGGCCGTGCACCTTGGCAGGGCGGGTGGGCTCACCACAGCTCTCCATCCCTCTCCACCCGGCCGTCGGAAGCAGAACTGGCCTTCCTGAACTGACACCCTAGGCTCTTGGATAATTTAGGGGAAATTTGGAGACATGTCTGGAGAGGGACAGACCTAGTGCTCCACTGAGCAAGTTAGGGCTAGAGCCCGTGAGCGCAAAATAAGAGTGGTGCTTATGTTGTGCCCCGGGGGGGGTGGGGGGGGGGTGGGCCGGGGACCTGCCTTCCCCTCCTGGACCTCACTTCCCTAAGATAGCCTGAGAAATAGGCTTCCCCACCTCCCCTCCCCCTCTCTCTGCCCCTCAAATGCACACACCCACACCTACCTCTCAGGAGACCTAAGGGGATTAGTCAAAGACACAACGCATTGGATCCAGGGCGGCCCGCTTTTTCAACTCCTAAGCACGTTCCCCTAGGATACCGGTGGGGGATCCTTCCTTCCACACCAGCAGCAACAGGATTATTTATAGCCTGGCAGATGGGGGTGGGGGGTGGGGGGGGGGGTCTCTCCCACAAAGTGTCTAATCCTCACTTGTAAATCTCCTCCGCTTTCTCCTTGACCTTGGACTGATCTCCATACTTCAGATCCTCGCAGGCTTCCCAGAATCCCAGATTCTCCCCTGCATGGACAAGGGGGTCCACAAAGACGAAAGCCAGGCGGGAGGCAAGTGGGGGGAAGAAAAGAGGAAAGAAAAGCAATGGGTCAGCTGGGATAGGTTCCTTGCCTGCGTGGTGCACCTCTTCCTTCTGCCGAAGGAGCCCACAGTGCGCACTGTGGGCTCCTTCCCCAAGGACCCACATCAGCCCCCAGAGGCTGTTGTGTTCTTCTCTGTCCTGCAGGTTAGCTGCGGCTGGTAGACTTGACCAAGTTCGCGTGTGATTGGGCTTAGAAGCACACATTGCCCTGAGAAAGCTTTTCTTCTCGAAGGGCCCCATTTACTTTGCTCGTGGTCAGCGACTGCGCGTGACCTCTGCCTTTTTAATGCATGTAGACCCTGTCCTAGAGCCCCTCACAGGGTATACTGCAGCCCCAGGTCCTAATAGAGACACTGCTCTGGCAGTGACGCTGAGAGACAGACTCTCAGGTCAGGGAAGGCCTGACCTGACCCCTGACTCCGTTAAGGGGACTTAACGGAGAGTCTGTCACCTGAGCCAGAGGTGGGTGCAAACATGAGCACGGGTGTATGTGTGCATGTATGCGCCTTGTGTGGTGTGTGCCTCTGTGACTGTGTGTGAGAATCTGGAATGCCTTCGTGTGGGGAAACGGACAAGATCCTTCCTCTGCTTTCATGGTATTTTTTAGAAACCCCCCAGGTGTTTTGGATCCAACAAGGGTGCGCAGTTCTAAGCTAGCTGGCGCCTTTCTAGAACTCTACACGAGGTTCGTCCTCTTCAGCGCAAACTTCAGGCTGTTCCTGAGATGGCCGGCGTGAGTAAGTGGGGGTGTGCCATCCATCTTACGACTTCCATGCAATGTAGACTATCTTGCCCATGGCAGAAGGCAGTTCGTTGCTGAAGGTTAACGATGGAATATTACCCAGCCTTAAAAAGGAACAAACTTCTGGCACAAAGTGCAACTTGGACGAACCTTGAAGACGTTATGCTAAATGAAATAAGCCGTGCACAAAAGCACAACTATCCTATGATTCCACGTACATGAGGCACCTAGGAATACGAGTTCTTAGACACAGAAGGTGGAGTGGTGGCCGCCAGGAGCTGGAGGGAGAGGCGAATGAGGGGTCCGTGTTTAGTGGGGACAGAGGCTCAGGTGGGGAAGAGGTTCTGGAAATAGATGCTGGGATAGTTGTGCAACAATGAGAATGTGCTAATGCCACAGACCTGTGCACATGAAATGGTTGAGATGGCAAAGTGTATGCTATGAATAGTGTCCCACAACAGAAATAATGAAAGGAGCAAGCAAAAATGTGTACATGTGTACAGCAGCATTACTCGTAACAGCCCCAAAGTTGAAGCAGCCCAAATGTCCACCAACCGCTGAATGGATAAACAAAATGTGGGCCATCCACACGATGAAATATTATTCTGTCATGAAAAGGAACAAGGCATTGTAATATGCTACCTCAGGGATGAGCCTTGAAAACACTGTGCTAAGTAAAAGAAGACAAAAGAACACATGTTTCATGGTTCCATTTATATGAAATGCCCCGAATAGGCAAGTCTATAAAAATAGAAATTAGAACTGTAGGGGGTGCCTACAGTTGGGGGGCAGGGCAGAAGTGGGAAACAGAGGAACAAAGAATAGGAAATGACTTTAATGGGTAAAGAGTTTCTCTTTGAGGTAGTGGAAGTGTTCTAGACTTATATAGAGGCAATGCTTGCACCACTATGTGAATAAACTAAAACCACCGAATTGTATACTTTAAAAGAGTATGCGGATTACCCTGGCTGGTGGCTCAGTGGATAGGCACCTGCCTGTGAACCCAAAGGTCACTGGTTCGATTCCCAGCCAGGGCACATAACCAGGTTGCAAGCCAGGTCTCCAGCCAGGTCCATAGCTAGAGGCAGGTGAAAGGCAACCATACATTGATGCTTCTCTCCCTTTCTTCTTCCCTCCCTGCCCTTCTCTCTAAAAACAATCAATAAAATCTTAGGAAAAAAAAAAAAAAAGAGTATGTGGATTAGCGCAGGTAGGTACATGACATGGTACGTGAACTTATGATGCATGGATTATATCTCAATTTTTTAACGTTTCCAATTAAATGAGCCGCTTGATGATTCACCTGCCCTACTCATACTTGAAGCCTCGGGAATGTCATGAGATGATCACCAAGTGTACTATTTTAATACTACAGGGAAATCTTTCCCGCGGGTTTCGTTACTAAGTAATGCCTGGGTGGGATCAACCCAGCATGTGGTTTGCGATGTTGCCACTAGATGGCACCCTATCCACTCATTCGCCACCCGCTTCCGTCCGGTGCAGAAAGCACTCGCCTTCCCCATCCATCTATACCGGGTTTCATTATGTCACGGCAATTAGGCTTGATTCGAGGGAGGGATTTTCCAGAAATCCATATTATATTATCATGTGATGCTCAGGGGGTGGAACAAGCTCACGGCCTGTCCCGTTTCGGGAACAACCCGACAGGCAAGGAGGCCTTGGGGAATAAGCAGATGAGGGGTGGGGCTCCCATGGGATGCTCCCCGGAGCTGGAAACGTGGTCAGGAGCTAAACGAACCCCATGCAAGTACATGGCTCCACATAGGCGTGGAAGCTGACGCAACGCTCGGCCTAATGAAACCGGTCCTTTGATTTCCCCAGCTGTTTCTCAGGGCTGCGTGTTTAAGGCGTTGCAAGTGTTTACCATACTGAGACGCGCAGAGTTGGGGTCCAAACTGGGGCCCCACCCACCCATTAAAAATCGCGCCCTCCTAAGACCGAGATGGGAGCAGACCAGGAGGGCAGTTCTTAATTATGGCTTCAAGGTAGAATCACCTGGGGAGTTTTCAAACCAGGGGAAGTTCCAGCCCAAATAAACTTAAAAAGAGGCATCTCTGGGGAGGGGACCCAGGCAAGTGTGTTACAAAATATCCCCAGGTGAGTGCAACGTGCAGCTGGGGGAGAGAAGCACTGAGCTGAAGGACGTCAGGCTGGGAAACAGACAGAGGAAGCCCGTTCTCCGGTCTCCCTCTCGCCCACTTCTCCCCAGGAGCTGCATTCAGTGACCCCAGGATCACGGTAAGGAAGTGGGGGTGCCGGAGGGGATGGGGTGCTTGCACACGTGGGTAAAGTTCATGCAAGCAGGTGAAACTCTCCCCGCAACGGTGAGGCTTCTTGGGAACCCTAGAAGGAAACTCTTTTTTCTAAAGGGAGAATCTTTTTTACGAAAGTCAAAGACCCACCACTGAATTCTTTCTTGAGGAAGTACTGGAAGCTTTGGCGACCCTTGGGGTCCCGGATCAGCTCGCTGAAGTTGATGGCCCACCGTTCCACGCGCATCTTGGTTGGGATCTCCACCCTGCGGGGATGATAAGTTATAAATGCACCAGACATCCCACGGGAAGAGGTGCTGGCCGAGACCTGCGTAGGGTGAGCGACTTTAGCTCTCTGCAAACCCCCAGAGCTTCCTCCAGCCCTCCCCACCCTCTTTTCTGCACAAATGTCCAATGCAAGCAATCACTTGCTGGGAAAACTCATCCTCAGACAAGTCCCATGGGCCCCATATTAGGAGGGTCCCACCCCAAAGGTGAGAACGACCCATTTGTGGTGCCTGTGGGTACAACTCTATAAATGTAATGAAAAGCAAACAAAAAAACCCATTGAATTGTACACTTTAAGGGGGTGAGTTGTATGGTGTGGAAAATACTCAAAAAGCTATGTTTAAAACAAACAAAAAAAAAAAAACAATACATACAATTTGGCGTTTAAATCCCAGAACTGGGTGTCATCGGTGACCCAGGGATTGCTAGGGACGCAGCCTGACATGAGGGCATCATTGGACGAGAACTGCTCGCTGTACTTGACGATCCTGAAAAGCAAGTGGAAAACGGTTTCCTACATGTTCCGCACCCAAGAGACCAAATCAGTGCCCAGGGTGACTGACCAGCCCATCTGCCTTTCCCTACCTATTTGGTTACCTGCTTGTTACTGCCTCCTTAGGAAAATATTCTAATAGCGCTCAGATGGGCAGGTGTTGGATGAAAATCTGTCTCCATCATAGTGGTGAAAAGAAATGTGGTCTTCTGACCCAGTCCCTTTTGAACCCCTCAGTACCTAGTTCATCAAAAATGGAGGCTCTTGACACTGGATCATGACCATAAACATTTCTGTGTCTCTCCAATAATGTTCTTGGACTGGGTCAAGGTAGCCTGAATGTTCAATATGCCAAACCTAAATGGTGAATTTGGCCCAAATGGATTTTAAAGCCAAGTTTCATCATGGATGTCAAACAGTATATTGAATCAGTAACATCACCCACAGATCCCTCATTGATTTGAATGGGTCGTTTTGGGGACACAGGCTATCAGGGGTACCGTAGGGTCCAGTCCATGAACTCTCCCCACCTTCCCATCCACACAGCAGTGGGTTTGAAGGCAGATGACAGGCCCACACAGAACCTCGCCCACTCCTGATGTCACCTAACCCAAGATGAGACCTGGAGGCTGGAGGCTTACGCTGAGTGAACTAGTAATTATCCCCCAAGAGACGCCCTTGTCTCTCAGAGTTCCTTAGGCTCTCATATTTGCCTTCAAGCAAAAGTTCTCTTTGCCTATCTGCCATTCAACCTTCACGAGACCAACAAGTGAGGAGCTTACCCTCCAAGGGACACGGAAGACTTCACCGTGGACCTCATCAAGGCCTGCTGGTAGTACATGATCTGGAAGAGACACAGTCATTAGCAGATGTCCCACTGCCCCACCCTTGCGTGTCACTGACAATGATGCTTCCGTGTGATCTCCATCCAGCACAGCACCCCATTCCACCCTCTCAAGCCAGGCACCTCAGTCCCCCCAGGGCTCAGGCCCACAGTAAATAGGTGACCCCAAACTTCAAATCAGGGGTCTCCTAAACCCATCATGTGTCAGTCTGGGAAAAGGCACCAAGTGAAAAAATAAAGTTCTAAGGGGTATTAAACCAAGACATGGGGACTGATGGCTAACCATGCAGATCTAACCTCAATGGCTGACAATGACTAGGGCTTGGTCTTGAACCCTGGACACAAGAATGGCCAAAGTAGGCCCTGTGCCACCTTGCGCAGACTCTGAATAGCCCTAGGACTGCTGGATCAGGGGCCACGATGGGGATGCAGACATCACGTCCCTCAGGTCTGTGCCCTCTGAGGGTGTCACAGCCAGGTCTCAGCACCAGCCGCATTCAAATCCTACAAGATGCCTCACCAGCCTCTGCTGTCCCTCCATTTGTAAACAGTTGTTTGAACTTTACCTGCGGCGTTCATTTCATTACTGTGCGCGCAGTGTCAAGCCAAAGTACTTATCATTTGTTAAAGGACTTAAAAACCAAACTTCCCCGGAACGGGGAGACTAATTACCTCTTTTTTGACAGTGGTGATGGTTTGTTTCTGTAAGACAAGGAAGCCAGGACCATTAAACAGATGTCATCAAATCATGATAGTTCCAAGACCCATTTAAAAAATCAAAATGCCCACCACCACCCCCATGAAAATACTGCCCATCTTTTCTTACTTAAAAGGTAGAATTCCCCCATCTCCTCCACCTCCACCCTCTTCTACACAACTCTCGGGGAGTCAGGCGAACTAAGAGATCTGGGAAGAAAGGCCTATGATTGATTCACCATTATAACTCTACGCTGTTCTCCCAAAAATTAAGGCGAATTCAAGGCTAAGTTTGGGACTGGACCCTGTCTACCATTGTGCCTACAGGCCAGCTGAAATGGAATGAGAGATAAAGACAGGGAACCCAGGGCGGCTCTTGAGGGTCTGTTTCTTGTCTGCCAGGAGAGAGCCCAGTGAATGGTGAGACCCATTCCTCAGGCATTCATAACCACCGTACCACAGTGGGGGGAAAAGTCACATTGCCAAGGATAAAGCACACAATTAAAAGGCTTCTGGTTGGTATCTACTCAACTCTGAGTCCCAGAGTTGAACCAGAATGTGGAAGATTGACTCAGGCCCCACACTGCCCGTGAAACTGCTGAAGTGGGTGCAGCTGGGTGACCCCTCTCTGGATGTTTGTAGTTACAGCAGAGAAAAGGGTGGTTCCAAAAGGGACTACGTGTTTGGATCCTTAGAAGCTCCTGGAAACTGCTCAGACCTGTCTCCTGCGAAAACCTTCTGCAACCCGCCATGCTCCCTTTCCTGCTCCATGCAGTCCTTGGAGGTTGGGTCCAGTCGATGACTCCAGCCTCAGTTTTCCTAGGTTATGCTGTGTCCAGGGGCAGCTTGGTGCTGACTCTTAACCTTCAAGTTGGTCATCTTTATTCCTGCCTGTTAGCAGGCGTGCTGCTCAACACAACCTGGTCTTGACTTGGAACAAAGTCAAAAGGCCAAAGAGGATGCTATTTGTCTTAGTCCGGTAGGGAAAGTCCTGACCCATCAGCCCACAGCCAAGGGCTCACAGGCCAGGAGGGTCCAACCTAGAAAGCCATGTGTGCGTCTCTCTAATCCAGTCTAGGTTTTATTTTGCTTCATTCAATTGCTCTCATGTCGTTGCTTTTCGCAGGAAATCCTTTTCCTCGGTGGAAATGGAGGAGAATGATCTCAGAAAGGTAAAGTTCAGGTATGTCTCTTGTTTTGGACTCCCCCGTACCCTGACCTCCTCTTCCTAGCATTTATCATAGCTGTAATTCTATCTCCCTTTGTGTGGTAATATGCAAATCACCGAGTAGGCACCATGAAGAGCAGGACCATTGTGTCTCTCTTCCCTAGCGTAATATCTGGTGCAGGACGGAAGCTCAGTAAACACTGAATCGATGAAAATGGCTGTGTGCTCAGAAACCTAGAAAAGGTAGCTGTATTCGCAGCTTAGCGGAGTATTTTTCCCCTTGAAGAGTTGAAGGCACTACCCCAATGACTCAAATATTTTGGCAACCACGTTGATTATTTGTTCCCATTCTGTCTCAACATAAAGGCACTGTTTTGGAAGACAGGGCTTTCAGGTAGAGAAGAAGGCTGAGGCTACAGCCGATTTGCATGCAAACCTAATATAATCAGAGCCTTCTGTTGGAGCCAGCTGAAACGGATCAAAAATAGCATCCCCTGCTCTCTGCCCTCCGCTCAAAGGGGAAGCTGGACTGTTGCAAAACAACCGCCACTTAGCAATTAGTGCAAAGCAATGGATGCCTCTTGGAGCCTTTACAGAGTCTCAGGAAGGGAGGTTTTATTATTCCGATTCTCCGCTCCGAAACTGTCATCGGTTATAGGCAACTTTTTCCACATCTCCTGGTCCGCAACTGGCAGAGCCAAGGTTCGAACCTAGCCCTGCCCTTGGCGGAGCTGCTGAGGGGACCGTGGGAAACAGAAAATAGCCGGCCCTTGTCACCAGCTTCCTCCCTGGCCTGAAACTGACAGTGATGCAAAAGAGAATGGCTCTGTCCAGCCATTCAAATAAAATGAAAACGAAGGTCGGGCTGGCGCCCTTATCCTAAGATGTGCAACACAAACACAGGAAACGCTCTTTCGTTAACACTAGTGACGATAGGGCAAACTCCCAGCTTTAAGATACATAAGATCTGGGGGGTCTGATGCACTGCACGGAGACTAGAATGAGCAATACTGCGCTATTGACTTGGAAGGTGTTACAGAGAGTAGATCTTAAACGTTATCCACACACACATGCCCACACCTGCAGTTATGCAAGGGGGACAGGTATTAACTACCCTGATTGTGGTCATCAGTGTGCAATCTACACATGGGTCTAGTCGTCACATTGTACACCTAAACAAACATATGTTATATGTCACCAACATCTCAACAGATCTGGGGGTGGGGGCAGTGCTGACGGGAAAGATGGCAAACATGCTAGGCCTGTGCTCAGCCACCAGCTTCAGAGGGCCTGGGACCCAAGGTCAAACTTCCTGTTCTGTGGCCACAGTGGGCTTCTGAGTGGACATGCCTGGCCGATATGAGCCAGCATCTCAGCTTGCCCTGATGTCCTCAGGGCTCCATGGGGCACTGTCCCTGCAAGTCATTTCTATTCTACCAAGCGTGGTCCAACTTTGGCCGAAAATGTTTGTTCCTGGGGCCATTCTCTCAGTCTTCAGGGTTTAAAATGTTTCCTATTTTAATGCACTTCATTCGTTGGCTTTGATGACCCTTTTTGGGCCCCGCATGGGTGGTGTGGTTTGCTGTTGGGGTTCGGATTCCCAGAATTAACAGCTACCATCTGGAAGTCAGGCTGCAGTGAACTCCCTACTAACAGGTCTCAGCTGAAGCTGAGGTTTCCCCACCTCCACCGGGGAGTGTCCATGAGGGTTTTAGCATTTATTTATAGCTTTAAAAAATAGGTGGGCACAGGATCAGCTTCCTATAGGTTGACGCATAGGGTACTCCTGCCTTCTGGGGCATGTGGGCTTACCAGGGCAGCAGGCACGAGGGTTCTGGACTTCTCTAAAAGACCAAGAGAAGAGCTGATGGGACCAGTGAGGTGGCAGTGACTGTGGGTTTGGGGATCAGACCAAGGTCAAAATCCTAATGCTGTCCCTTACTGGCTACAGGACTTTGGATGAGTTTTTTTAGCTTTTCAAAGCCTCTGTTTTCTCATATGTAAATGGGGACAGAAAAATGGGGTATTAAATGAGAAATAGGTAACTGGCATAAAGCAGAGACTCCACAGACAGTGGCCAGTGATTTAGAGTTCATATACTGCTGCTCAGAACACCCATGGTAGGGTTTTGGCCCTACTTACAAGATAAATTATAGGAGGCCTGTGTTATATGTGGGACACACTTATGCTAAAAGAAAGTTATTTGTTGTTTATCTGAAATGCAAATGTAACTGTCGTTTTATTTGCCAACTCTCCTAAACCTATCAAAAGTATCCCTTAGCCAAAGGCCATAAGAAACATTCATTTTAAATGAACTGAAGTTATTAAAACACACACACTTCTCAGAGATTCAAAGAAAACCAGCTCGTGGCAGAATAAGAGATACACATTTTCTTTTCGCCCTGGAATTCATGCACAAATCCTCTACTTTCTCAACAGTGAGTCCTCCTGGGCTGGTCACTTCTTCCTTCTCATCTGAGTGACACACTTTGTACAGTATGACATTCTAGGAAATCTTTAAATGCTTTGCATTCTTGGAATTTTAGCCCACTCCTTTTCACTTGCAGATTTGCCCAAATAGGGACACAGGCAGCACTTGTTGATATTGCTCTGTGGCCAGCCTGCTTGTCGGCCTGGAAAGCCAGAGGCAGGATGCAGACAATAATCACAGGGTGGGAGGGGTCAGGGCCATGACCCAAGAGGTCGTCCAGCCCCTGCGGACAGGTGTACGGAGCCCAGATCTGAGGGAAGCAAGGACCCCAGGAGCAGGCAGCCAGCAGGAATCTGCAGGGACCGGAGTGAGGGATGGGCCCGCCAGAGAACAAAACACAAGATGGGGAGAATCCTGAGCAATCGGGGTCCCACGCATGGACAGCAGAGAATCCAAAGTCAGAAACCAGGAAATGCAGGGACCCTGGCCAGGTAGTCCAGTGGGTTAGAGTGTTGTCCCGATCCCCAGTCAGGGCACATGCAAGAAACAATCAATGAATGCATAAGTAAGTGAAACATCAAATCCCTGTCTCTGTCTCTGTCTCTCTCTCTCTTAAAACAATCAACCAACAAAAAGAAACCGGGAAATTCAGAAGTGATGGGGTCAGTGCGAAGCAGGGCAGCTGAGTGTGGACCGGTGGCCCAGGGAACAAGTCACCTGCAGTGAGACTGGCCCTGATGCAGGGCTGGAGAGGGGGGATAATGGTGGTACCAGGGGACCGCAGGAGCTGGACAGCAGGGAAGACCTAAACTTGAACCCTGGCTGAGCCAGCATGGGCTAACTGCTCACCTTCTCTGTTTCTGTTTTGCCATGCAAAGAAAAGGAAGACATGTCCTCTCTTACCACGCTGCGGAGAGAAGTCAATGAAGTCCAGCAAACCTCCTAGAAGTTACGCGACAGACAGCAGGCCACGTCAGGCAGGCCAGGGGCTGGGCTTGGTGCCCGCCAGCTGAGGTTCAAATCCCAGCTTCCCCTGTTCCCAAGCTGTGTGTCTTGGCTGAGTTGCTGCCTCTCTCTGTCTCCGCAACTATGCAGCAGGCAGGCTAATAAAACGTGTGACCTTGTGGGAGCCTGTGAGTCTGAACTGAGCTATGACTGGGTGTGAGGCACTTAGCCCCATGCCCCGGGGCACACAAGGAGCTGTCAGTAGGTGGCAGCCCTAAGAACTGTCCCTTCTCAGCCAGCGCCAGTCCCGGTTGGTGGGAGTCTGGGGGCGGGGCTGTCACTCATTGGGGGCTCCAGGCTGAGGGTCCGAGAATGCAGTAGTAAAAGTGTGGAGTCAGATTCCTGTCTTGTACCCGAACACCAGTGTCCCCAGTGGCTGTTTACAGGACAAGGGAAGGAGCCTGAAATGCGTGTCCCTTCCCTTCTCCGCCTCCAGCTGGGGCAGACATATGAGAATACCTAAGGGCAGAGGAGGAGACAGGCTCCCGAAATGGGGTCTAGGGTCTACTGGGCTCCACAGATTGTCTCTCTCGCAGGACAATGACAGAGCAACAGCAGCAGCTCATGTCTGGGGAGTCTCTGCCAAGTCGGAGACCTTTCCAGACTCCACACTTAAATGTCCCGTTCGGTCCTCTGCAGAAGGGGCTATTGTTATTCCCATTTTATAGATGAGGAAACCGAGGCTTAGAAGGGCACAAGAACACGTCCAAGATCCCACAGCCCGGGAGTGGCAGCGCTGGGAGGGGGTCACATCCGGGGTCAGGCCTGTCCTCAGCACACCACACTGACCCTCGTCACATAGCGACCACGATAACCCTGTCGGGGTTGGGGAAGGAAGGGCCAGCCTGGAGCACACCACTGCTCAGCTGCCACTCAGTTTCTCAGTGCAGGGACAAGTTCTCTCCGAAATAAGGGAAGGAGTGGGGGAGGGTGCCGTGCCTACCGGGGGCCCTGGGAAGCTTCAAGGAATCAGGACAGAGAGGGGCATGCTCGCTAGCCAGGGCAGCGTCCGCCCGAAGAGGTGGGTCACCGGGGCACCTAGACACCTGCCAACGCAGCAACCTCCTCTCTTACGCTTGTAGGTGTTCATCTCTCTTGAGTTATTTTCCTCCATTTAAGGAAAATGACTATATGTTCAAGAATCTGCTCATTCTCAGCAATGGCCTCCCTCTTCGAACAGCACCATGAGCTCTTCTCCAAAAGAAAACAAAGATCTGCTCTCCCAGGGCCTCACGGGGACACTCCCCAGTCCCGCCACCCTCCTCTCACAACAGATAAATGGGGAACAGAGGGAACACTGAGTCAGATGGGGAACCGTTGCGAACAGGGGAAACCCAGCGGCAGCCTCTGCTTCCTGAACAGCTGGGTGGGACGCGCACAGGGGCAGGTACTGAGAGGGTCCTGCCCACGTGAGAATCACGGTTCTTAATTCTTCTTATTGCTCCACAGCAGCCAGAGAGCAGACGGGAGAAAGGGAGCTGGAGGAAGAGGGAGACAGAGATGATGGTGAGCAAAGGTAAACGCAGCCCGCGGCCCGCATCAGCTCGGGGGACACAGCCCTCTGTCCCGTCCCACGTACTCTGGCTCCGGGCTGATGGAACTGCTGTGCTTTCCACCTCTGCCCTCCCCTCCTCCACACCACAGAGGTTTCCAGAGTTGCCAGTTACCCATAAAAAAAAATCCCCCAGCCAGCTTCAGTATGTGCCTTGATGACTGTTTCCATGGCAACCAAGCGACAAGGCCTCTGACAACAATTATCTGTCATCTGACTAGGGGAACATGGAAAAGGCAGCGAAGGCTGACAGTGCCATGTGTGTATCAGAGGAAGAGTCGCTTGGAGTTGTGGACAAGGGACTTAGCAACACCCCCCCACCCACTGGGTGACATCTTCTGGAGATGCAAAAAGTCCCTCCAGATGGACTCCATCCCCAAACCTGGGCATCGGTGGGGATCCCCACAGCCATTTTGAGGTCTGGGTCCCAGGGGACAACAATACACACGTCATAAATGTAAACATGTCTGCTTCTTTCTTTTTCCCCACTAACTTCCTTCCTCCTCCTCTCCCGGTCCATGTCCCCTGGCTCCCACTCAGGCCTCAAGGCATGGCCGAAGCTAAAAGCTGACCACACGCCAGGCTAAAGAGGTCCACTGACCCCTTGCTGCCCAAAGTCAACATTAGAAATCAACGAAACCCTCTAAGACCCGTTGAAATGGGGTTTGGCTGGTTTACTGGGACCCGTGGTCCTCAACCAGGGCAATTCTGTCCCTTAGGGTACATGGGACAATGTCTGGAGACATTTTTGATGGCCAGGACTGGGAGGTGGGCAGGGAAAGGCACGATGCTCCTGGCTTCTAGCGGGTAGAGAGCAGGATGCTGCTAACACCCCACTACATGCCGGAAAGCTCATAACAGCAGCACCAGGGCTGAGAAAACCTAACCCGAATGCTTTCTGCTTCAGCAGCTTATGAACTGTGTTGCTTTACTTAAAAAACCATCCCAGGAAATGGACCATCCATCATACGTAAGGGCTGTATTTAGGGAAAAGGTCCTTTTAAAACAAAGCCTAAGAGAGCCTTTGCAAAGATCCCACCTTACTGAGATGCTAAAGGAAGTGTGACATTCCAGGTCTTGCCAAGGGGAGGAAGGTTTAAACCCAGCTCCATGCAAGGGTTTTACAACTTGGGTTCATAGGCTTCTGGGAGCCAGAGGACTGGCCGGAATTGTCTACAGCGCCTATTTGTGCATCTTTGGCCAGAATGCTTTTGTAACTTTCATCAGATTTCATCAGATCAGGGGGAAAGTGACTCAGAAAAGTCTGCAGACCACCCATCTAGATTCCATTTGCTTTGGCCCTCTCTCTAGATCTCTTGGCTTTCTTTCTGCAGGGCCCCCGCCATGGCCTCCCTGTTCCCAACACTGATGTCACAGAGCCCATATCCTCCTCTCTTAAGCAATCTGACAGGGGAAATATTATTTCCCCAACAGACCAAAGACAAGTGGACATCCTCCCACCCTCAAATGTGCCCCGAACCCTGCCCAAAGGACGCAGCAGAGACCTACCTGGTTTACCTGAACTTCATTCGGATTGGTCGCTCGTTCCAGGCCGAAGTCCAGCACGTTGTTCATTCCTGGCTGAATGGAATAAACCTAAAGTGAGGACCACGACCGGGAGAGTCTCCAGCTTGTAAGTAACGCTGGGTCTCGGCCAAACTGGCAGTTGTGAGGCTAAAACTATAGCACCCACAGGTGCTAAGAGGAAGACGCTCTGTGTGAGCCGGTGAGCATCATAGGTCTGTCCCACAGAACCTAACACTGTGGGGTGGATGCAGGCATGCAGGCACTGATGGATGAGTTGCATGGACAGGTAAGCAGGTGGGTGTGTGGATGAATGAAGGGATAGATGGGTAGGTAGGTGGGTGATGCATGGGTGGATAGACGGATGGTTGGATACTCTGATGGGTGGGTAAGTGGTTGTATAGATGGATGAACACATGGGTGGGTAGGTAGGTGATGGTGGATGGATGGATGGGTGGATGGATGAACTGATGTATAAATAACACTCAAATTCAGCAAGAGGTCACTGGCATTACCACACGGAACATCCTGCTCCCCACTGGCACTCCTTCCCCACCCTGCAGGGCAGTACTTTGGAGAGTCCTGGCATCAGCCAGGTACCTCTGGGATCTCATCCTAGTCCTGACACTCCCCAGCTATTAGACGGTCTTGGAAATGACTTCTCTTCTCTGCACACACCATCCCTTCTGAGAAATGGACATGACCCTCCTCCCTGCCAGGTTCTCGTCAGGCTTTCACAAGCTGCTGTGTGAGTTTCTTAGCAGAAAGTGGCTACTGCTGAGCAAGGGACTGTGTTCATCCTAAGACTGTGTATGAGATAGAGGCCTGGCCAACACTGGCTCTCAGCCTTGGTCAGTTCCCTTCCCCATCAGGCCCCGCTCTCCAACCAATCCTGCACGCTCTGTCTCAGCTCTTTGAGACCAGCAGTCTGGGCTTTGCACAGCCCTCTGGGCTAGTTTGATAGCAGGCACCCATCAGGTTCCCATGCGATGAGCCAGACTGACTGGCTGGGGCGAGGCAGGAAGCAGCCGGGCTTTCCCCATTGGGTCCAGCCTCACCAAGAGGCTCAATCACAGTTTTAGCTCAGAAGGAGGGTTGCAAAATAAAACAGACAAGGCCCAGGTCAGCTGGTCTTTTAGATAAACAACAACTATTTTGATTCTAAACTTCTACATAAAACTATATCCCGTATGTTTTTAGTGTAAACGTCCGGCAAGTATCAAGATATTGGGACATACGTCATTTGCTGTTTACCTGACATCCCAATTTAACGGGACACCCTGTATTTTAGTTGAGAAGCCTGGCAACTTCACTCAGCCAGCAACTGTTGGGGCAAAGATCCCAAGACAGCGTAGACAAGGAAGAGAAGAAAAGAAAGAATAGGAAGTGGGTGGGGGGAGGACAAGGAGAGGAGAGGGCTGACGTCACTGGAGTTGTTACATGTGGACCTCAGTCAACAAATTTATCAGGCACGTCGTATGGCTGGCACGGTGCTCAGCCCTGGGGAGCCCATGGGCGTGTGACAGAGGTCCCAGCCTCCAGACACCCCCAGCAGGTCTCACGGAGGAGGGAACCACTCAGCAATTCATCGCACAGGGTGCCAACTAAGCAGTTAGGTGCCCGGCATAAAATAACAGCTCTTGGCACATCAGAGCCGCATGAAGGTTTCGGGGATTAATGGACAGACAAGTGAACAGGGGAACGAATCGATTCGGTAACTGCAGGCTGGGTTCCACCCACCGTGGCCGTGGGCCCGTCAGTCCCCGCGCCGGCTGCTGTCTATACCGCAGAGCCAAATGCTTCGTCTGCCTGGCTGGCTGTGTTCCCAGTGAAATGAGTTTGTTTGGGTCCCTGGGAGACAGCCTGACAGTCCCCGAGCTCCCCGGGCTCCCTGGGTCTGCTCCGTTTCCAGGCTGTGACAGACTTCAGACCAGACAGAACATGCTCCTGACCCCGGAGCTTTCAGAGGCTGTGAGTATTTTTAAAAAGTGGAAGAGAGCAGGTGCCCTCTGGCCTCGTGTCTGACCAGTGGTCCCGTTTTGACTTCGGGGAGCAGCTGAGAGAGAGGCTGGATGGGAAGAGTTTTGTGTCCAAGGGATGTTTCACAGCCGCTCCGAGCACATCAAAGGCTCATTCTGGACTTGACTCCCTGGCGCTTATCAAAGAGGAACCAGCACCTTTGAACCTTGGCGACACGTTGGTCGGAGCAACAGCGACTCATGCAACGCTCTAATGACCAAGGAGGTTACGAAAAGGTCTTATGTGCTCAAAGACATCATGAGACACGGTTGTGGGAAGCAAACAAGTAGAGGGCCTAATGGATAAGCCGTTCTGTCTGTGGGTTCAGATCCTCTGGTCACTAGCTGGGGTCACTTGGGCCACTTAGCAGCCTTGTTTTCCTTCTCAGCAAAGTGGGACTAGTAACCTTGCCTCCCACACTGGACCGCAGAGATGACATGAGATGGTGACTGTGGAGGGCCCGGCACACCGAAAGTCCCTCATTCAGGTCTGCAGTGATGCTGGTGGTAACAGAGACAGTGTCACAGTGGTGATGGAGGTAATGGCGGTGGAGAAAGCAGGGGCAATGTGGGAGGTGGCAGAGGTGTGGAAGGTGGCAAAGCTGTGGGAGGTCATGGGGAAAGCCGTGAGCACAGGGCCACGGTGTCAACTTCAGGTGCTTCTGAACTGCACTGTGAAGAGCCGCTCCAGCCATTGGCCTGGTGTAGGGCCAAGCGCTTACCCCAAGAGACCTGGGGAGAACTCAGACAATCTGCTTTTCATGTCATTCTCCACTGGCCTCTGGGTTCAGGGACCGACGGGAGGAGTGGGACAGGGCAGCTCGTGTCCCCAGCCAGTCTACGTCACTTTGCAAGGGATGCGGGCACATGGGACATTCCCGCAGCACGCAGTCCCACAGGCAACATGGAACCCACTCTCCACACGGCAAGGAGCAGGAGCCTCACGGTCATGGGTGACAGTGGGCACCAGGGCATCTTGCCCAATGGGTGCTTATCTGCCATGCGCCCTAATCCCCACCACGTCTCCCGCTTGAGGAATAGAAGTCTGAATGTGGGCTGGAAAGGGCTTGGTTCCCTTCTCGCACAAGAAGCTCACTCCCAGCTCCAGGGTATAGGTGGGTGCTTGGCTTGGTTTCTCCAGGACCCTGGGCTCAGTCACCCACTCTCTCACCCACGCACCCATGCTGGGCGCTGGGCAACTGGTTTACCCAGAGGATGCGCCCCAAAACAGAGCAAAGCCAAACCACCTTCCGGGAGATCAGCCCCAGAACCATAACTTCAGCAGCAAGTCATCCAAATCAACGGCCCAGGATGGAACAGCTACAAGCAAAATGGCCAAAACCAGGTAGACCTGATGTTCAAAAATTCAGGGGCTTTGGCACCATGATGGACCCAGATGGCTTTCTGGTTCTGAGAATCTGGTGGCCTGGCACGCAAGACGACTAAAGGAGGAAGAGAAGAACACTTGTTTTCAACTCTTCACTCCCCCCGCCCATGATCCATGGGCAGCGCATGGATCTCACACAGGAGTAAACTGAGGCAGCAGAGGGAACCCCAGGGGGTAACACTGACAGCCTGCTTCTTTGTGCTGGGGGGCTACCGTTCCCCAGGGATGAGCTGTGGCAAGTGACATCACTTATGTACGGCTGTGCCTCTCGGCCCTGTCAAGTCCCACTGCCAGAGGTGCCAGGGGCTCCAAGCCACGAGGGTCAGCACGCACTTCTCCCCTCACCCGCTCCATCCCAGGCGCTGGATGGGGGGCGGGGGGGGGGGGGGAGTGGGACGGGGAAGCCGGAGGCAGGAGGCATGGCTGTGCGTAGGCAGAGCATCAGTTCTCTGCAGCGTTTTATTTCTATACTTCGGGGCCTGTGCTCTAGTTTTTCTACCTATATTTCTTTTCCTAGGTACCCTGGCCAAAAAGAAAGAAGGGACCCTCTTAAAAGGTAAACTCGTGCAGGTCTCTGGCTTAGGTAGTCCTACCACCACCAGATGGGCCACGGGCAGAGACACCGGACACTAATTCAACACGGAGCAGCTTCTCCCACAACTCAGTTCAGCCCCAGAGGGAGGGGGCACAGGGTGGGGGTGGGAATTGGGGGGAATACTCACAGGGCATCGGTGCACCAGCCAGTACGCCTTCTCCTGGCAATCCAGCGCATACCTGTCTGCTTTGGTCCTCTCCTTCCCCGTCCTGAAAAGCCAAAAGCCATGTTTTTTTTGTGGTTTGATTTTTCCCTTCGGGGTATTAATAGTTCTTTTTTTTTTTATTATAGCTTGCATTCATTATTATTTTGTATTAGTGTCAGGTGCGCAGTGTAGTGGTTACAGAATCATATACTTTACAAAGTGATCCCCCTCGCACTTCCAGTAGCCACCTAGCACCGGACGCAGTTATTACAATATTATTGACGCTATTCCCTGCCCCGTGCTTTGTGTCTTTTGTGACTATTCTGCAGTGACCAATCTGTACTTCTCAATCCCTTCACCTTTCCACCTGGCCTCCCAATTCTCCCGCTCTAGCAACCATCAGTCTGTTCTCTGTATCCATGGGTCTGGTTTTTGTTGTTGCTGTTCATTTATATTTTTCTTTAGAGTCCACATGTAAGTAGAATCATATAGTATTTGCTTTTCTCAAACTGGCTTATTTCACTTAGCATAGTGCCCTCCAGGTCCATCCATGCTGTTGCAAACAGTAAGGTTTTGTTCTTTGAAAAGTCATGTTTAAAGCCAGAAAGAGCCCTGACTGGTGGCACTGTGGATAAGGCAATGGCCTGTGAACCCAAAGGTCGCTGGTTCAATTCCCAGCCAGGGCACATAACCAGATTGCACGCCAGGTCTGTAGCTGGAGGCAGGTGAAAGACAACCATCCACTGATGTCTCTCTCCCTCTCTGCCTTGCTCCCTTCCCCTCTCTCTGGAAATAATAACTAAAACCTTTTAAATAATAAAAAGCCAGAAAGATTTTGCATCTTTGGCTCAGCAGTGGACCCCATTCTTGACAACCCACACCGTGCTCCCAACCTGCCCACCTACTCTGTGTTTGCCATAATGATCATGAAAATAGTAAACCCTCATATGACCCTGGTGTGTTAGGTGCCCTGTGGAACGCTTTCATGTGTCTGACCTCATTGACTTCTCTCAGTGACCTCTTCTCACTTCGCAGCTCAGGGACCTGAAGCAGAGAGAGGTTGAATGTCCTGCCCAGGTCACACCGTCCGTAAGAGGCAGGAGCGGGACTTCAACCAGGATTCTGGTCCGAGACCAAGCCTGGCTCTGCCTGGGATGGTGGCGGGGGTGCGATCACGCCCATGAGTGGCCCTGGAAGCAAACCACCCTGCCACCTTCCTCAATGGGACAAACGTGGATAACAATGGGCTGGCATCTGCCCACCTGCCTTCTTCATCTTCCCTGCCTTGGTAAGTGACAAAGCAGCATCCGATGGGCAGCAGCGAGCAATGCGAAGCACAGCACGCAGACCTCGGGGCGTGTTCATTCCTCCCCGCTGTCACATCCACTCTGTCACTTCAAAGGGTTCGTGCCAAGTCAGGGTTTTGCCGAGGCCAACTTAGTACTACGAAAGGCTATTTATTTTCCCTCTTCTCTCTCGTCTCCCCCTTTCCCGTGATGGACAGGAGATGATCATGTGCTTTGCTCCCACAGGAGCGGGGCACCGTCCACCACCGACCGAGCCCCAGGCCCCACTCAGCACCATCTCCGCGGCCACTCGCCCGCACGCTTAGCAAAGCTTGCTTTCCTAGGCAACGCGGGATGACGCACACACCCTCTCCGAGACAGGGTCGGTAGATTTATTTGCCAGCTAATGCCTTGCGAATAACGTAACAACATCCAGAGACCCAGATGGGGAGGGGGGGTGACCATTCCGGGGGGCTGTTGTGGCAGCCTCCTCGGGAAATTAAATATAAACGCTGTGGCTCCGGCTTCCCCTTGCCAACCTAACTCGGTTTTCTACCAGGTTGACTACCCCGTGTCCTCAGGAGGCGGAGGCACTGCGGAGTCTCCCTCACACTGGACAGCCTAGTAAACACGCTGAAGGCTCACCCCAGTGGTCCCTCTGGCTTTGCCTTGCTGCTCTTCCCTGGTAGACGATGGGAGGGGAGATGTCATAACTGGAATCCAAGGGAGTCAGTCAACGAGGAATTATTCCAGCGTGTCATATTATGATGTTTTTAGCCACGGTCTCACTAGATCAATCACTTATTCATTCTTTTGGTCACTCACGTGTTTACGGGTCGCCCATTATGTTCCAAGCTCTGGGAGGACGCTGGGGAACCGAACAGAGTGCCATGGGCTGAATGTTTACGTCTCACTCCAGCTCTCCTGGGTCTCCAGCTTGCCAGCTATGCATGTGGGACTTGATCCTCCAGCACTAGGTGAGCCATTCATAATAATCTATTCGTGTTTATATGCTATTGGGTCTCTTTTTTTAGAGAACCCCAAGTCTCCACTACTCTGGTTCCAAGGCTGCTTCGTGAGAAAGGGGTCTCCACCTTCCAACCCAGCCATGCACCCCCCAGGATCTGGACCTGTCATGGTTCAGGAGGCCGGGCCAGACAGGTTTACTCCTTTTGCTAATCCCTGGTATGAGCGCCCAGGCATTGCCGACTCTGCCACATCTCAGGCTCAAGGTCGTATTGTACAGCCCACCCATCCTCCTTGGAAGCTGGGCATCACCGTATGACCGGCTTTGGCTAGTGAATTGGGAACAGGAGTGACATGCACCACTTGTGACGCCTGCAGCCCCCCTCCCTCGCTGCTCTGGAAATGAACAGAGACCAGATGCTCCTGGAGTGGGCACAAAGCATGCCAGGGCCCCAGCTGGCCCCCAGGGGATAAGGAACACGAATAAGAAGTGAATGTTGTGGTTGCCAGGCCTGGAGACACGGGGGTAGTTTGTTACAACAGCCTAGCCAGATGGAAGGTATACTCTCCCCAGCGTTCCCCTCTGGCTCTCCTAGACCAGACAGAGCCCTGCAGGGGTGCCAGCACTCTGAGGAGGACAGCAGGGGAATGAGAGCAGCAGTGAGCAGTGCGAACGTGTGCACCTGGTTACATACGTCCCCTGCTGAAAACCGTGGCTCTTCATGGCCCTCAGCACAGGATGCTCTCCCTTCGAAGAAACCACTTCAAGTGCGCACTCCCCCGCCTACAGACTCTGCTTCTGTTGGCTTAGAACACGGTTTCTCACACCTCGCCACTCCATCCACCGCCGTCATCCTTCACCTGGATGCCGCCTAGGCAGCCTCCAAGTTCAATGTCATCCGTACAGCTCCTCCTGCAAATGCCTGCCTGCGGCCCGAATCTCACAGCAGCATCGCAGTCATCTGCCTCACCCACCCGACCGTGGCTTTGTATCACATCCCCTCTGGCCAGCCCCGCATTTGACATGTAAGCGCCCAATAAAGGTTTATTTTAGTAAGAAGACACAAGGACGGGAGGGAAAAGAAAAGCCAGGGGACCAACGCGGCCTTCCACTCACCTGTACTGCTCTTTGGCCTGCATAACGACAAAGTCCCACTTGTAGTTCATTTTTTTGTTCAAGAAATTGTAATTTTCCTAGGGAAGGAAAACAAGGTGAGAACATTGAGCCCCTGACGTAGGCCATGCACGGTGGACAGAAAGCCCAAAGTCAACGAGGGCAAAGCAGGTGGGCGGCACCGCAAGCCTTGCCCCAGCTTGGCGAAGGTGCTTATTCAAGGGGTAGCGACAAATTCTCAACCAGCCCTTTGCAAATACCCACACCTGACTAGGAAGAAGAGAGCAGTGTGGGGAGGAACACGGACCCTCAACATGCAACCGCAGAGCATCACGGCCCCACCAAGAGAAGGCCTAACATGAGGGTGATGCTGGCTCTTCTAAGAAACACGTTTGTACAGAATAAGCCCAGCAGGATTGTTGCCATCTGCCCAGAAATCTAGCCTTTTGAGGGTTAAGGTTGTGCCCTTTGAGACATGTGGCTCATCTCGCCTAGAATGGAAGTCTGTGCTATTGTTTTCCCATGACAAACTCAAATTCAAATCCTGCTCACCAATAACATGCCTTGTATATATATTAATTAAGTCGTATCATTGTGGGACTGCAAGGGCTTAAATTACAGCAAGAGAAGCTGAAGTTCAACATGGAGAAAAATTTTCTGCAGGGAGCTGCTTCTGAATATAGGGATGGATAATGGACAGATGATGGATGGATGGATGGGTGGTGGGTGGATGGGTGATGGATGGATGATGTCTGGATGGACAGATAAACAAATGGCTGGGGATACATATGAATGTAGCAGTGGGGGGAACAGGAGGAAAAAACAGCTCAAGATTATATTCCATTCAAGCTATCATAGCCTTGACCTGAAAACACCTCTGTACCTTTTCATGTTCTTCTAAAATCCCTTTCTTCTTGATGTTCCGCTTGGTCAGATAGATGGCTGGAGAAGAAAACAACGACATTTTTCCATCGCCCTGTTTCAAAATAGCGTCTGCAGCCTCTCTGTGCGTGAGCCTGCCGCACTCAGCCTGGCCGACAGAACGCTCAGTGGGCCCACTCCCTTCCCGCCAGAACACTCCCAACACAGGTGTGGATGGACATAAAGGCCATGACGACAGCAAGACAGATGTCACCGCAATGCAGCCTGTTAAGCACTACCAACGGCATAGGAGGAGGGCAGTTACCATAGTCTGTATCTTCAGCTGGCCACTGCTGGGTCGGCCAGAAATATGGTGTCTACAAGAGAAACCAAAAACCTCGCTTAGACAGTGGGCCGTGACACAAGAAGCCCCCAGCCACGTGGCTTAAGAGAGAAAATGTCCCTGGCCCCCTCCGCTATTCCTAAAGCCCTGGCCTGTGAGGATAGAAAGCCAAACAACTCGCTTTTCAGGTAAGATTAACCCCTTGTTAAGACCCAAAGTCCAGGCCAAGACTCACCTGAAACCGGTAGAGGCTACCATCGGGTTTGAGAATGAGGTTCTTGGGGTCCTGCAGGGGGTAAATGTACCCATACTTGACAATAAAGTTGCCCAGGTTCTGTGCCTCTGGGGAGAAGCAGTTAAGCATGGAAGTCACCAGCAGAGGCCGAAGGCAGAGCTCGCTACCCAGCCCCCACACCGCACCCCAACTGTCAACCCCCCAAAGGCCCCCCCCAAAACCTCCACCCGGCGTCCGCCCCCCCTCCCCCCGGAGGTTCTTGCGTGCTGCCCCTCGGGAGCCTGGTGCTGGGGGAGCGCTCACCCAGGCTGGAGATCCAGAGCCGCTGGATGATCCACTGCAGAACATCGCTCCCTGCGAAACCCAAGTAAGAGGCTGTCATCAGAGCCACCTGACACACCCGCTGACGCCACGCTGTGTCTCAACCGGCCTCCTCCCTGCTCAGCTGTGATCTTGTTCCCCTGCTGCCCAGAACTTCCAGGGGCTCTCCTCCGCCCCCACGCCCACGGTGTTCCGTCTGGACCCTCGGGCCCCCCACACAGGACGCGCTCCTTGGAGGAGGAGGGCAGCATCATCTCGGAAGGAAGACAAGATGTCCTGGTACCAAGCAACCCCACACAGGCACCACCCGGCAAATGCCAATGACCTTCCTTCCAGCATCCTCAGCCTGTTTTCCAAAGGCCACGCTGGTCCCCTGCCTGTACGGCAACCAGCCCACAAAACATGCCTGGAAGGAGGGTCAGGGTCTGAGGCCCCACGGCCTGTGTCCCTGGGGCTGCACTGTGGTGAAGGAAGATTCCCTCCTCTGGCGGTGAAGGGGCATGTCCTTCCGTGCCCTCCAGGAAGAGCCCTTTTGGTTCACTCACACAGGCTCTGGGCTTAATTACCTGCCCACAGCATGGCTAAGAGGGGCCACCTGTAACCCCTTCCTGTCCACACCCTGGGCACACTGTCCAGCCATTATCTCTGCCAGTGCCCATGTGCCCGCGTGCCCGCCATTCACACTTTCGCTGGGTTCTCCTCTGTTCAAAAGCAAACATCGTCTAAAAGCCTAGTTAAAATCCCAGGACTGGCTCTTTTAGACTTTCCAGCCCCCAGTCTCACTGAATGCCCTGCATGGGTGCGCAGACCGAGAGGGAGGGACCCAGGCAGACAGTAGACTGATTAGCGCGGTCCCCCACGGACCTGGGGTTTTTCTCATCCGCTTGGCTGCTTCTGGAAATAGATCTAATGAGATTACGGGGCCACCGGCACCGGTACCACGTGGTCGGCGCCGGCTCCCGCCTCAGCCAACTTCATCCCCAGGAGTCCCAGGTCACCTGTCATCCGAGGAGATGGGTGCCAATCACCCAACTTGCTTTTACGAGGGCTGACATGCAGGGCTCTTCCACGGTACCCAAGCTCAGCCAGGTCCAAGGTTAGTGGCTGAGGCTTTTTGCGTCTCCAGAGCCTCCTTTACAGAACGCAGGGGGAGGGGGCTAACTTTTAACTCGGGCGTTAACTGACACAGTGCGGGAAACCGAGCTGTGGCCACCTTGGAGTACCTGCTGCGTGCTGACCACGCGCCCAGGACAACCTCGTTTCATTCCTGCGGTCATTCTGTCAGACCGCGATTGTCATTCCTGCTTCTGAAAGGACAAGATGGCAGTCAGGGCTGCCCAGCTAGAAGAGGGCACGTGAAGGATTCAATCCCACGGAGCCTGGCTCACACGTAAACTACTACCTTTATTATCTCCTTAGCCATGCTAAGCCCTGGGGTTCCCCAAGTGAGCAAGAGGAGATTTCTACACCCCCACCCCCACCCCCAGGGGTTCCGTAGTGGAGAATTCAGGCCAGAATTAATGCCGGCCATGGGCAGGGAGGGGGTGGAGGCAGGGCTGTCTTCAGGAAGAATGGCCACAGATGCATCTTACATGCTGGGCGATGGCAGAGGCACCCTGAAAAGTCTGCCCACGCACCCCGCTTGCTGGCGCCCAGACTACCCAGGTCCCTGCCTTTCCCAAGTCCGGCTCCTCAGCTGCCTCTTGCTGTGGGAGCGACCCTGCCGCATTCCAAGTGATTCGTCTCTTGCTCCAACTCGCCAGAGTTGGTCTTCCACCTGGGTGGCATACGGCTGGCAGGGAGACTCTGCTTCCAAGCCGGAGAGGGGGAAGAGGGAGACTGTTAGCCCCTGCCCCTGCGGGAAGGAGGGCACCCTGAGCGGAGGAGTGAGTGGCCGGGCTGTGGGCAGTGCAGAGTGGGGGCTCAGCACAGGGCACCGCTCCAGCTGGTGCTCTAAGAAGCTGTCCGCTCCTGTCGCCAGCATGCCCCAGGGGGAAACATGCCCTTCACTGCAACCCAGACTCATAAAACATGCCACACGCTTATCAAAATGAGTTCCTACTTGGGGGTCCAGCTCTCTCCGCCCATATCCTCTAAGGAGGCTCTGCACCCCTTTCTCCCACACCCAGAGAAAGGACACGGGGAACCTTCCCCACAGGGTTGTTAAGACAGATCTGAATCCAAATTAGAAGGTAGGGGAGGGTTTGGAACAAAGGCCATTCTTTTTTCTGCCAAATAGTTTTTACTCTGCTACCTGATTTCATTAAAACAAAAAGAAGCAAACAGAAAATGACAGTCAGTGTTTTTTAAATGATCTCCTGGGAGGAATGGCTTCCCATAGCGACCTACTGAGTCTTTTCCTCCTTCCCTCTGCCCCTTCTTTGGGATCCAGCGATCAGCAAACAGATTCTGTACCGGGCCGGCGAGGGACTGGTTTCGGTTACATGGGCCATGATGCTGTCTCCGCACAGCTATTTAACTACCAAAGGCAATACAGAAGTGGGGACGTGGGTGTGTTCCAATAAAACTTTATTTACAAATAAACTCAGCCCACCGGCTCTAGTTTGCCTGCCCCGCGTGTGGTCTCCAGGACTAGGCTAAATGACAAGATACATTACCTGTCATGGCGTGAGGGACACTGGTGACCAGGGTCTTCTGGTTGTGCACTCGGACCCCCGTCTCTGGGTCCTGCATGTCCTTCACCAACGCTTCGATCTGCGGGGCAGAAGCAAAACATCTGGCTGAGCAGAACCCTTTTGAAGGCCAAGCAAGGCTTTTTTCCCAGCACGGAGGGATCAAAGGACGCACAGGTGAATGCGCAGAGCTCACCAGCTGGGTGGCACTGAGTGACTACAATGCCACCAGAACTCTGTGCTCCACAGGCACGCATGCCCTGCCTGAGTGTGAGTGCTCAGAGAGAGTCCTTCTGGCCTGGCGTTCCACAGAGGCTTTTGAGAGAACATGGGGTTTGATTTAAAGAAAGAAAGGATTTTTCTGGACGGAAAGTGAGAGCAAAGGCAGGGAGGATGACAGTGCCCCTGGTGTGAGAGGGACAGAACACAGTGGGAGACAAAGCTGGGAGGACAGGCGGCCAGAACACAGCAACCCTCCAATGCCACTCCCAGATGGGGACTTGGGTCCAGCAGCCGTGTCTGCGGTGCCCTCTAAGTCGGCCTGCCCTTTGGAAACGTGGTGTCGGACAGACAGAACGTGGAAGCAGGAAGTCCTGCCGCAGTGAGGAAGGCGGGGAGATCTATCCAAACGCATTGCTATGGTCTGGGCAAGAAACAACGGGGCTTCACCCTCCCCATGCCAACCTCTCCGTCTATTCTCAGAGCAGAGTGAGGTTTTTAATTATTCTTAGAACACGTTGCCTCTCCGCTCAAAACTCTGCAAGGGCCGTGCCACTCAGGGTCAAGGGCAAATCTTCTCTCCATGGACATCAGGGCGGCTGGACGTATCTTCAGGGAGGGTGGCACCTGGAGACCAGCCTGTCCACTCCCCAAACTAAAAGAGCTCACTAGTCCACCCGCTTCCCCTCGACTTAACTAATTTGGTTACATCATCATGACTCTCCTGCTATTTAATAAAATAATACTGTCGAACACTGTACTGCACTTTATAATCTACAAAGTCCTTTTATAGTTTGCAGGTGCTGTGGTCCAAGGAAAAGGAGCCCTGAGAGGGACAAAGGAGCCCTGCCACTTCCCCCTCAGCCAGCCAGCTCCTGAAGCTGGAAGACTGAGCCTCCCCAGGGTCAAGCCCTGATTGTTGAGCATGGTCAAGGCCACTCGGGCACGGCACCAGCCGCTCAGCCAGCAAGCAAGACTGACCACTGGCTAGGCAATGCCCAGGACTCCTCATGCAAGACTGACTGCCATCCGGCTTCATGGGCACCGGCCCTTTCCTGGCTCACAGACTTGTTTGCAACAGAAACTATGCATTTCAGCTCCACTGGGAGCTGCAGTTCACGGTCTTTACAACATCAAGGCCTGGCTGGGTGCAGGCCACTGGGTCAGCAGAGTGGCCAGCAACAGCAAGGGGAGCAAAGAGATGTCCCCAGAGGGTGTTGGGGTACTGGGAGGTGTCCCACTCCTCCTGGACATGGCCTGGGGACCAAGGAGCTGTGGGCTGTGGGGTTACTCCTTCCAGAGTTTTCAACTAGCCATGGATTTAGATGCTACTCCAAGAAGTGCTGATTCTCGTGAGGGCCCAGGCCTCCCCTTTCCCACCTTACCTCTCAGCTAAAACCGCACGTTTATTTCCAAAGAAGCTTTTGGGTGAAACAGGGGCATTTCATGCAAAAGGAAGGCCCAGGTATTAGGAGAGAACTAGGAACCCATCTTAATGAGTTAGAAACCTGAGTTTCTCTGATGGAAAATCAGGGGTTTGATCCTTTCTCTTCGTGTTAAAAATAATCCAGTTACAAAGAGTTTGACAATAACCTTCAGAGGAAGAATAATGAGAGTTATTTTAAAAACACAGCGAGGGAGTCAGATTTCTTTCTAGCAGGTGCATCACCCTTTCCAGAAAGGAGGGCACATCACAGGGACCTCAAGAACACTTTGAGGGAGCTGGGCCCATCTGGATGCCAATTTTCCTTGGGACTTCCCTTATATAAATTCCTTGGAGGGGTCTCCCCAGTCACTCAACAAGAAATCTGGCGGGTGGCACTGTCTCTGAGAAACTCTCTTGGCAGCTGACCTGCCCACCCCCACCCCAGTTCATGTGTTGAAGTCCTAACCCCTCAGAAGGCGAGTATTTGGAGGCAGGATCTTTAAAGAGGTCATGAAGTTAAAATGAGGCCATTAGCATGGCTCCCAGTCCAATATGACTGGTGGCCTTTTAAGAACAGGAAATTAAGACACGGCCACACACAGAGGGAAGGGCGAGGACACGGAGAAAGCAGCCATCTGCAGGCCACGGCAAGAGGCCGCAGGGGACAATGACCCTGCCAGTCTGTGTCCTCAGACTTCCCTGACTCCAGAACTGTTAACAAATCAATTTCTGCTGTTTAAGCCACCCAGCCTGTGGCACTTTGTCACAGCAGCCCAAGCAAGCGAATCCAGACTCTGGGTTCTCTGTTTTCACCGCCATCGGAAGACAAGACCCTTTGCCAACAGCAGACAAGAGAGCCTGACTTGTTTCCCAAGTTCTCCAGGGAGTTGCCAACTGCCGCAAACTCCTGTCCAGGGGGCATCCCTCTGGGGAGGAGGGAGAGGACGGTCACCCCTACCCCAAATGCCAAGCCCTATCTCCCTCCTAGGCAATAAATAAATGTCGGGTAACCCAGCTGTACTGGACCCCATCTGACCCCTTGCTGGGGACAGGGTGGTGGGCTGTCAGCCCCACGTTTCTTCCCCAGATGCCAACATGCCACAGTGTGACTGCAGGTGTGACAGGGAACCCCCACATCACACAGGGGCAGAAATGATGGCTTTGACGGCCTCCACATCCCAGCCTCCTTGCCCACGCCCGCTCCTCGAATTAAGGAGCTGTCACTCACTGTGCAAGAGCTGCGGGGCTGGAATTTTCCTTCGAGCCGGAGGAGGCTCCCAGGGGCATGATAATAATCAGGACTTTTCTGTATACAGATGGTGGAGTGACCCAGACCACGGGGCTGTTTTGCTGAGGAAACACAAGGGGCTCCTGTGACCTCCCAGCCACCGGACCCCAATGTCTCTTGGACCCTCACAAGGGCTATATCTTCATCAGTGCAAACAGTCTTTCCCCAAAACCTGTTCTTGACACCATGGTCAGAAGCCCGGGGAGCAACCTGCATGACGCCAGCCAACGGCGGTCAACATCTGTTGACACTACTTTTGTCTCGGATGCCCACTAGCTGCCCACTAACTGCCACAATGGATGTCCAGCCCCGTCCTGCACTGTCAGATGCTGGGCACTGGCGGCTGCCTTTCCACAGACGTATCTCCAGGCTCCAGCCGAGGCTCTGTTGACCGTTGGGGCCAGGTCCCTCTTAGCTGTCTGTCCTGTGTCCTCTGTGATGTCCAGCAGCTTCCTACCTTTACTCACTAGATGCCAGTAGCATCCGCTTCCCAGCTGTGACAAAGCATCTCCAGAGTTTGCCAAGTGTCTCCAGGGCCTTTCATCTTAGCTGAGCATTCAAATCACTTGGGAAGCTTTGTTTAAAATACTCATGTTCACCCTGGCTAAGTAGCTCCATTGGTTAAAGCCTCATCCCACGACGCCAAGGTTGCAGGTTCAATCCCCACTCAGAGCACCTACCAGACTCAACCAATGACATGCATAAATGAGTGGCGCAACACATCGATGTTTCTCTTTCCTTTCCTCTCTCTCTGACAAAAACAAAATCTAAAACACCCCACCAGTGCTCAGGCTCCACCCCACTCACCTCTTCAGTAAATCAGAAACTCTAAGGATGATAACTCTATAACAATATTTCTTAAAGTGCAGCCAGGGTAGAGATGAACTCACACCCTCTCATCAGAACCATCTTTCTAACCAGCTAACCAACTCATTTTATTCACCTCCGATGTTAAACCATCCAACAGCCTCTCAGCGAACACAGACAGAATCCAGCACGCGAAGCCGGACCCTCCTCACCCCCTGCCTCCCTGTCTATCAGCCTGCTGCCCACTCCAGGCCAGCCATCCCAACCCCTGGTGAGTATCCTAAACCGCCATGCTGTGTTGCACGGACGCGGTATATATCTGCCTAAAATGTCACCCAGCTTCCCATCCTGCTGGCATTTTTTTAAAAAAACTACTTACTTTTCACACCTCAACTCAGTTATAAACCTCATTGTAAAACCTGCCCCGATTCCCTGAATCCCAGTAGAACTGACCATTCCCTGACTTGTAATAGAAAGGAATTTAGTTAGATACAGGTTTACTGTGGCTATAAAGATAGAGATAGAGGTAGAGAGAGCTATACAGAGATAGATACAGGTATATTTCCTCTAACCACGTGTGCAGAACCTACAGAACACCGTTCTCATTTCTACTGCATCTGTCTTTCTCTGTTAGACTCTAAGCTTCAGAAGGACACAAGCCATGTCTTCATCCCCATGGTGTCCCCACCAGCTGGCACTTGCCCAGCCTGAGTGCACCATTATGTATGCATGTTGGGTGAAAGAATGACACCAGCAAAAGGTACCATCCTCTGCCCAGTCTCCTAATATTGCTGTTTTTGCGCTCCCTTCCCAAGGGAAAGCAGGCACCAGAAGCCACACAGGGAAGCAATGCAGTGTCGTCACAGGACTTCTCCACATGACGCCAAGCAAGTCAACCCGTGGTGCATCCCACAGGCAGCAGCACCCGGACAGGCTGAGGTGGTGATCTGGAATCCTGGGGGGGTGGGGGGATGTGCTGTGCCATCAGCAAGCAAAGCCATGGACAACAGGCTCCCTAGCTCTTTCCTTCACGTCCTAACAAGGCCAGGTGTCAGAGATTCGCATCAGCTTGGCTGGTGAGTGTCTCTGTTCAGGGGCTGCATCTGCCTCAGATGGAGCACCGGGTCTGAGAACTGCAGCAACCCCAGGAAAATAGAAGGGCCCTCAAGCCCTAGCTGGTGGCACAGTGGATAAGGCACCGGCCTGCGAACCCAAAGGTAGCTGGTTCGAATCCCAGCCAGGGCACATAACCAGGTTGCAAGCCAGGTCTCCAGCTAGGTCTGTAGTCGAAGGCAGGTGGAAAAGAGCAACCATACATTGATGTCTCTCTTCCCCCTCCCTCTAAAAATAAAAATAATAAAATCTTTATAAATAAATAAAAGAAGGGCCCTCGAACCAGCACCTCTCTCCCTGGCCAGTGACAAGCCTGCCACCTCCTGGGTAGCTGGAGCTGGAGGGGGTGCATAGGATCCTGAGTGAACCCTCTTAACTCTGGGAAAAGAAGGTAGCCTTTTAATTTGCAAATCTGCCCAAGTCCTTTGCCTATTCTAAATTCCTCAATGGCACCCTTCAGGGTAAAAATCAAACTATTTTCAAAAGGTTCATGATGGCTGTGGCCAGGTAGCTCGGTTGGTTAGAGTGTCATCCTGATATGCTAAGGTTGTGGGTTCAATCCCCGGTCAAGGCACAAATAGGAATCCACCAGTGAATGCATAAATAAGTGGAGCAACAAGTTGATGCCTCCCTCTCCCTTTCTTCTCTTTCTAAAATCAATAAATACTTTTTTTTCCCCCAACAGGCCTACAATGGTCCCCTGGCTCCTGCCTACTTTTCCAGCCCCTCACTCTTCCAGTACTTCAAGTCCCATCCATACTCAGCAACATATCCAGATGTGTCTATGCCTCTGTGCCTTAGCACAGGCTGTTCCCTCTGCCTGGAACATCCTTCTCTTTCCCCCTGCCTAGAACTGCCGCTTCTCCTCCAGTTCTCAGCTCCATGTCTCCCAGACACATTTAGCCAGGCCTTCCCACAGCCCCCACTCTGCCCTACATGCAAGATAGCCAGCACAGAATTGCATGTGCAACCATTGTATCAATTTGGCGACAGAGGTGGCCAGTCCTGTATTTTTCCTGGTTCCACAACTTACTGGTATGTCACTAGGGTAAGTCACCTAACCTCTCTAGGCCTCAATTTCTTCCCTGTAAAATAGTGATAATAACCACTGTCTTAGGGAATAAAGGAAATGGTGCATACGAGGCCCTTATTGGGAAATACAACATACTTCATAAGTATTCATTGAATATTTCATTGAATATCTGTTGAGTGGTGAATGACAGTTGCATCCAGGTTCATATATCTTTAGTCTGGGTCCTTCTTCAGAAAGCTGGGTGTCTGGGGGTACCAGCAGGTTCATCGTTCAGGGCCTCTGGTCATGGGCTCTTGAGACCCGCTCTGCACACCTTCATCCTATCCTACCTCCTGCTGCGTGACTGGTAATGAGGCCCCTCCCCTCAAGGCAAAGGGAAAGGGCAGTGCGAGTGGGTAGGCAGGAGCCTGTGGGGTACAGGGGCATGTCTCTGCTCAGGTGGGCCGGAGAGCCAGCCTTCCCAGAGGAGAGGCTCTGGAGCCGGGGCTGGGAGGAGTGGGAGTGGGGGCTTCATTCATGAGGGGGGGAAGGCCTTCCCAGTAGAGAAAGCGGAGGCACGAAAGGGCCAGGTTTCTAGAAAGGTGAGCAGGTCTTTGAGGCGAGAGCCCCACTGTGTGCTGTGGTTGCTTTGCTTTGTTTCTCTGGAGGGTATGTAGGGGAGGCCTGTAGCTGGTAAAGCCGGAGGGAGGGGTCCCAGCAGGATCCTGAGAAGTCTGGACTTGATCCTGTGAACATGGGAATGTCACTAGGAGGAGGGTTTCCGGTGAAGGAAATCAGCACTGATTTATGAACGGAAACTGTGTGCTTATGAAAGGTATTGTAGAGGAAGGGGTTGGGGTGGGAGGGGGGCTGGGGTGGAGGAGGGAAGAGTGGGGTGGAAGAGCGGAGACTGGGGTGAAGGAGGGAGAATCTCGGGTGGGGGAGGGATGTGTGGGGTGAAGGAGAGGAGGCTGGTGACCAAGATCCCAGTCAAAAGGCCAAAGTAAAGAGAGGAGACTCTTCTACATAACAGTCTTGATGGAAAGCATGGCTGAGATTCAGAAAACAAACAGAATGTCTCCAGACAGTCACTGTCGGAGCCTCCAGGCCTGCCCTGTCTGGGAAAAGGAAGAAGGCAGACTTGGGGAAACCCTGGAAGATGATATGGCTTTCAAATATCGGGGTTTAGGTGGTTTCTCCTCCTTTTGGGAACAGCTGTCCGCAATGCCTGCCTGTTTTATGGACGATCCTTACACCCCAGAATAGGAGTACAAGCTGCTTCTTGAAGTAGGCAAGGCAAGCATGACCAACCTGCCCAGTGTGTGGCCAGCACTGTCCGGGGCTCAGCGTTGAAGGTCCTTGGGCAAAGCAGGACTGCCGGGCACTGACTACACCAATGTCCTGGGCTCCAGGGGCTCAGGCCAAAGCCCTGCTTGTCACCAAGCATTCGGCTAATTCTACTCAACAAGATAAGCCTAAGATGGTGGACACCGCGCCATGAGAAGGGGCTGTGGATGGAAGGAAGGGCGGACAAGTGACCTAACCCCCTGATGATCTCTTCAGACTCTGCTTATCTTAAGCGTTCAGAACAAAATGAGCCAATTTGTTCCCAAACACATCACCCCGCAAGATGCATTTCGCCTCCCTCATGACCACGGAACACTCTGCGCCTGGCCCCTTGGTCTGAGAAAGTCTTTGTGATGGAAAAGGTCCTGACTTTTGCTTCCAGCACAGAGAGACCTGGGATGAGCAGGTACACACGCTAGAATGAGTGAGGGGAGTGGGGGGGCGCCCTCCCTTTACCCTACAAAACATATCATTTTCATGGTTGAGGTGCACTCACTCATCACACACACACACTTTAAAATACGACAGTTTGGAATGCGAAAAATACAAAGACGTGTTCATTTAGCATTGAGTGCCTTATGGTAATATCAGGAGACAGTCTCACATCTGACAGCCTCAGCAGAATGGCCTTCTGGCACACCCCCCCCCAACTCTGCCGAGTAACAGGTTGTTTGTAGCCGCCAGCAGATCATCACCCCTGGCTTCGATTTTCCACTATAAACAGGTTACATGGAAACCTAATTGTTGCAGTCTTTACAAACACACACACATACTGCAAATAAGTCATTCAACAGCAGCAGCAGCAGCGCTAACGGACCACAAGGGATGCTCTCCGCTCCTGCCCACGCGCCCCGAGCCTCCCCGCATCTCTGCCGGCACTTCCCAGGGTCGGTCCCCGCGCGCCTCCCAGGGCCCCGGCGCCCGCCACGCTCACCTTCGGGAGGAAAGCCATCCTCGGCCTGTACTGCTGGCCTTGGGGTCGGATTGTCATCCTGGGTCCTGGGTGAATTCACAACCAGAACACAAAAGGGAGAGTAAAAGAGAAGCCGGCAAGTGAAAGACCCAGCGTGCCCCGCACTCGCCCTTAAGTCCAAGGGGAGGTGGGGGGACCCGAGGGCGCGGGGTGGGCGGCAGCTCCTGGCGGCGGGGCTTTACTCGCGCTCCGCTCAAGCCCCAGGGAAAGCAGCTGGAATCCGCACCAGCCAATCAGCGAGCGGTACCGCGGACTCATTAGCATGCTCCGCGCTGGCGCTCCCCTGCCGCCAGGGGGCGGTGTGTGGCTCCGCCGGGACCCCCACCCCCACCTCCATCCCCCGCCCCCAGAGCCTCCGGGAGACCTGCGCGTCTGAGACTCGCGAGTGGATCTGTCGCAGAGAGCGAGCCTTTAACCTGGGACAGAGTTCCCAGCCTCATTAATAAGCGCGGTGGAAAACACAGTTCCTCTCCCAGCTCTGCTACCAGCCAGCTGGGCAACCTTAGCCAAGTTCCTTAAAGTCTCTACGTCTCAATTTCCTTACCCGAAAAGTAAAAAAGTGAGACAATATGCAACAGAAGAGTTGCTCTATTATTGAATGAGGAAATGTGGCATGCAGTGCTTGGCCCTCAGGAAACGTTTTTGAAATTTTAGTGGAGAGGGGAAATGCTAAAGTGGAGCCGGTGAGACGTTGGTTCATAAAAGAAAGAAAGTGAAGAAGAAAGAGAAACCAATTGTAGTCCTTAGTGGACCAGCTGCCTGGTCTAAGCAGTTCTATTTTACTTCTCTGGTCCTTAGTGTTTTTATATCTAGAAAAGGAAAGGGTGGCTTTCCTAACTAAGCAAGCATCAGAACCCTTCATGTTTTGTCATATAAAGCACCTTTTCCTATGTACACAAGTTGGAAGACTATTGGTTGCAGCACATAAAATGTTTACGTTGAAAGGGAACAAAAGGATTTGCCGCAAGAAGGCACCGTCAACCCATGTCCTTTTAAAGCAACGGCTCTTTTCTATAATTACATGCCTATAAGAATCTGATGAAAGCTATGAACTCAGGAAACATGCGCACATACTCGCACACCACTGACTCAATTTGCAAAAATTTTAAGGGGTTTATGGCAGATCTCCTTTGGAGCGTCCCATGGGCTCCTGATTCAGAGCCAGGCCACCCACTTCCAAAGGACCCTGGACCCTACAGGGGCCCATCACTGAGAAGTATGTTCCTGGTGTGAGCTGAGACCCAAGGAAAGGGATAGGATATCCTGACTTTTTATTCATGAAGCATCTTTGGGGCCTAGCATTATGCAGGACACACACGGAAATGTGCTGGAGCAGATGAAACTATGAGGTTCCTTCCAGCTTCATTAATTTTTTTTTTTTTCTACTGACCCTAAGGAGAAAGGAGATAACTGGCTTTCCTGAGATCAAGGATGAGAAGACCAAAATTATTCAGGAGCAATAAGGGGCAAAAATGCAAGGGACTTCCTTCTACAAAGGATAGGAGAGGCCCCAGAATGCTGGCCACTTTTTTCTCCAGACCCTGTTCTCTAAACAATCTTATTGTGTGAAAGCCACCCTTTGGTTCATTGGTCTAGAAAGGCTGCATGTGTGGCCCAACAGCCAGCCCCCAGCTAATGATGTGGCCGTGATGTGAATCTGAAAAGCTTAGATGAGGTTGTTAGATTATTACCTTCATAAAGGCCCATTTGAGCCAGCCAGAGGAAAAGTCGGAGCCAGAAGAAGTAGAGGCCAAATGCAAGCTCAAGGTATGAGGAAGCAGAAATGAAAGGTGAGTAGAAACCAATCAGGAAAGAGAAGCAAATAAACTAAGCAGAGTGGCCATGATGCCAACAGAAAGATTTCTGGGCTCACCTGGCTCTGTACCTTTCCAAGGGCACATGCTCCTCACAAATCCTCTACATGTTTCAAGTCTTTGTTTCTTGCAACCAAGAGGATAAATGTGTAGTGTGTTGTTAAAAGTTTAGAGACCATGTCCTGGAAAGGAAGTTGATTTAATTTACCTGTTCATTTAAACAACTAACAAGCTTCATGTCAGGCATTGTGCTAGAGTCAGAAAGTCAAAGCAGGCTATGACCCAATCCCTGCTTCAAAGCTCACAGGTTAATGAGGAGAAGAATACTTTAACAAAAAGGTTATAAAACAGAATCTATTCATAATGGTGAGCCAGTCAATGAGATACTGGGCTTTGTATCCAGCCTGAATAGAAGAGAAGATCAGGAAGACTTCCTGGAGGAGGAGTCTTAAAGGAATACAGGGGGTTAACCAGGTGAAAAGAGATAAATGCAGGTAAATCACAGAGAATAGATTAAAAATGGACACACAGGCAAAAATTAGCATGCCTGGAGGATGGTGACATTCATTGGATTCAACATCCCATGAGGATGGAGAGAGGGAGGTGGCCAGGGATCAGAAAGTAAGTGGTTGGCTTTGGTAGAGGTGGAGGATGGGAGAATTTGGCTCAGGGATTAAATAGAAAGTGCCCAGGGAAATGTCTGAAGTGACAGTCATTCTATATCTTGATGGGAGTGGTAGCTACAGGGGTAAGTTTGTCAAAACCTGCCCAACTGTATTCTTAAAACTGGAGCATAGCTTTGCATGCAAACTACAACTCAATTAAAAAAAAAAGATTGACCCAAAAAAGCACTTATTATCTTGCAATATGACAAGAGGGATGTAGTGCTAAGATGAATCCTCCTGTGACTCAGTCAGGTAAGTGGACGTTCCATCATCATTACCATTGTCACTCTAGTCATCAGTGTCCTCCTCATCAACAGAAGGGTATGAGTTAGGGCCTAAATTGGGTTCCTGCTGCCTGGACACTAGACAATGTGATCTACATGGCCCCTGGCCCTGGTAGGATAAACGTTATCTAGGCACAATTATGCAGACTTGGTGCAGGGAGGTACAAACTGTGCCCAAGCACCATAAACGTCTTTGATAGGGTGGACACCCAGAGGAGGGTTCTCAGAGTGGACCCTGTGTCCCGAGCACTTTAGGCAGCTCAGTGATGGCATCTACTGCCCCTGCCCAGATGTCTCCCAGGCTGAGACCGAAATCATGTTGAATTCATCTGACTCCCTGAGCCGCTGCCCCTGTTCTATCCACTGTTTGCCACTTTATCTATTTGTCTCTCTTGAATTTGTTACGTTTGTGTATTACATTTGGAATTCTAAAAAAAAAAAAAATCATAGGGAGGAAAAATAACACCTTAGATGCGTGTATGTTACTTCCTTGCTCCTGCTAGAGAAGCAATATCTCATAAAATCCTATTCTGGGCCCTGGCTGGTGTGGCTCAGTGGATTGAGGGCCGGCCTGCAAACCAAAGGGTCGCTGGTTCAATTCCCAGTCAGGGACATGCCTGGGTTATGGCCCAAGTCTCGGATTGGGGGCAAGAAAGAGGCAACCACACGTTGATGTTTCTCCCCTTCTCCCCCTCCCTTTCCCTCTCTAAAAATAAATAAATAAAATCTTTTAAAAAACAAACAAACAAAAAGAAACATAATCTGATAGGAAAACCAGAGGCCCCTATTTGCTACCCAGACAGCACTCAGGGCCAGCTAGACAGAACCCCTCTGTGCACTTGCCGATCACCACCAGGTGAGCAGCAAAACAGGTAGGGGAGGAACACAGCCACCCTTGACCCTGTACTTTTACCTCCACAAAGAAGCCCTTTCACACCGGCCACACCTGGTGGCCCTGCTGTGTGATCAGGGAGAGAGACAGAAAAAAGAAGAGTTGGAACTTTTTTAGAAGGTTTTCTACCTCTTCCTCATCCAGGAATTGCTCAGACAATTTTGGCCCATGAGGATCACCCACCACATCACCAAGTCGTTTCCTATGAAAACCTCATCCTTATCTTTTTCACCCTCCACACAGAGATGATACTTTTTGTAAGCAGCGTCAGCGATCAACATCACTCTGTCCCCACCCTCCTCTCACCGGCATGGGGTTCACCTCTGTCTACCTGTGTCTGCTACGTTTTTGTCAAGGATGTTCTTATTTTTCATTATTGAACATTTTGAACAAGGCAGGGTTTTTTTTTTTAAATGACATTATGGGAAAAGGCTTTTCTGCAACTTCAAATAGGGTTGTTTTGTTGTTGTTGTTTTAAGATTTTATTCATATTTTTAGAGAGAGGAAGAGGGAGAGAGAAAGAGATGGGGAGAAACATCAATGTGTGATTGCCTCTCGAAAGTTCCCAACCTGGGACCTGGCCCAACCCAGGAATGTGCCCTGACCAGGAATTGAAAAGCTGACCTTTTGGTTTGCAGGCCAGTGCCCAACCCATTGAACCACACAGCCTGGGGTTAAGGGTAAGTGAGAAAGTCTCAAGGCACCAGATGTGTGTTCTGGTCCCTGCTCTACCTCTGACTGTGTGGCTTTTTAAAACAGCTTTACTGAGTTGTAGTTGACATGCTCTCAGCTGCTCATATTTAATGTATACAATGTGGGGAGTTTTGCTATATGTATACACTCATGAAACTACACCCACAATCAAGACAGGAAGCATATCCATTTCCCTCAAAAGCTTTTTTGGGCCCTTTGTGACCCCCTCCCCCTGCTGTCTCCAGGCCACCAACCATGGATCTTCCAGTTCTGCCCCTTCCTTTCTCTTTACTTTTGAAGACATCCTTTCTGGGTTCAAAATTCAAACCCCTTGACAGGCTCCAACTTTAGTGTTGTGTAAAAAGTACACACCTTTGGGGAAGAAGGAATGTGGAGTGACTGCTCAAGAGAATGGAATTTCTTCGTGAGGTAATAAAAATGTTCTGAAATTGGAGGGTGGCGGCAGTTGCGCAACTTGAAAACCACTGAGTTGTGCCCTATGAAGGGTGAATTTTACGGTCCGTGAATTATATCTCAAGTTTTCTGAGTGCAAAGTCGGAATTAATTGTTCCAAGGTATTGCTCTAATAATCCCCCTCTCTTTCTCAAACATCTTCAGTGGCTCCCAGCCTCTCTCTCTCTCTCTGAAGGCAACGGTCATTTCTCCTGCAGATTCCCAAGGGAAGCAATGGTTCAAAGGCAGAAAAAGGAAGCGGTAATTCAGAAAGTTGCCTTAGGTGCTGGTTCCATTGCTGCAACTCAACTACCCACAGTAAGAGAGCAAGTCCAGGGCTGGGGAGAAATGGGGTCTGTTATCTCCAGGAATCAAGTGGTATTTTGGTAAGAAAATGGCTCTGGTTTCTATTTCTTTATCCTCTAGAATCTATTACATTTTCACTCAGTGTTCCAGCTTTCTCTGCAACGTGTTAGGAAGTACTGAGTTTTGTTCAACAAGTCTTTATTGAGTGCCGTTTCTGGGGTGGGGACTATACTAAGCATCCAAGGTACAAAGGTGCCTTTGGGGGTGTTTCAAAGGTCTCAGCCTATTAAGAGCCAGTGTTGTGACTGGACCAGCCCTTGTGGTTATTATGATTGAAAGATGCCCTTCAGCCACAACCAGTAGGAAATGGAAAATGTATAGGTTTATTACTTAAGGTCCTGGAAATTACACAGTACACCTGGGACTACACAGCAAGGTTCCGCAGGGGGGGTGTGGGGATGGGGGGTAAGAAGGTGGAGAGGAGAGAGAGAAAGAGAGGGGTAGGGAAAAATAGAGAGAGAGGGGTGGGCCTGGGGTTCTGCTTTCATTGGTGTCCAAGATTGGGGGTCCCTAGGGGAATCACTCATAATTGGTGAACTTGAAACAAAAGAGCTGGAGTTTAAAGCACAGGAAGAGAAAACAAACAAGTAACCCAATTGGTCAGTTATTGAAATCAACTGAGATCTCTCAAATAAAAGAGCTCAGTGCCCGAGACCCCCTGGCTCTTTATCCAGCCCTGTGGCTGACAAAGTGTTTATTGGGGTAGCCGTCTTTGAAGTGGGTGCTCTGGCAATCAAAGCTTAGGTCAGGCAGTTATATTACTAAAATAAGAAAACAAGGCAGGACCTATGCTATCAGGGCTTATCCAAGAGGGAAAAAAGATATAAATTATAATTTTGGAATTACTGTAGGCAATGATACCGGAGTTTGTGGAAGGCAAAAGGGAAAGTGAAGAAAGGAAAGGTGTGAGAACCTGCTCAGAGGTATGGAGGCAGGAAATGATAATGGTACTACATACATATCAGGCATTGTTATACCTTCTCCATTCATTTAGTTTTCACCACAGCCCTATGAGGTAGATGCCTATTATTAACATGCCCACTCAACAAATGAGTAAATTGAGACTCAGAGAGGATAAATAGCAAGCTGAGGTTGACGCCTTTATGAAACAGTGAAGCCAGGATTGGGACCAGTCAGCACAACCTCCAACTTCTTGCCTTACTTAACTCCAGGCTGGGCGGGGATATCCTGATGGGCCAGTCATGTGCTTACCCTGCAGTGAATTGAGAGCTAGCTAGCTTCCTACAGAAAAATCATAGTATTAAAAATCAGACAAAGAAGGAAGGAAGACAAAGAAGGAAGGAAGGAGGGAAGGAAGGAAGGAAGGAAGGAAGGAAGGAAGGAAGGAAGGAAGGAAGGAAAGAAAGAAAAAAGAAAGAAAGAAAGAAAGAAAGAAAGAAAGAAAGAAAGAAAGAAAAAAGAAAGAAAGAGAAAGAAAGAAAAAAAGAAAAAAAAGAAAGAAGGGGTAAAAAAAAAAAAAAAAAAAAAAAAAAAAACTGGGTTGGAAAAAGCAAAATCAACAGTTGTCCATTGTAGCATCACTTGGAAATGCAGCTTGTCCCTCCTCTGGGATGATTTTCTTGGGCTAAATTTTCCACAGACGGTCTCTCGGGGGCCAGAGCCTAAACATATTCAATGGTTTTCGATAAAGAGCGTAGTTTTCCACCAGGCCTGCTTGTTTACATTCGCTTGTGCAGAATGAACTAACTTCACCACACCCTCGTTGGTGTTGGATGCTGTTACATTTTTCAAACCTAAACCATTGTGATTTTACTGCATGCGTTCTGTATTTATATTTGCATAACTTTCTTCTTTTTAGAGCGGAAAATCTAAGTAAGAGAGTATGCAAACGTTGGTTAACCTGAACCTCTGAATCAACAGATGAGCCACTCGGGGCCCTCGGGAGTGGGGCGGGCAGGACAGGTGTGTCCACACATCAGGGCAGCGCTGGGTGTGAAGGGACAAGAGCTCCAGGGCCAACCCCAGCCTGCGGTTCAAGTTCAACAGATACTTCAAATGTAAATTTTTAAAATGAAGTGTTACTTTAGCAGCGTTATTGCATACAAGTGAGGCCTCAAGTCAATTTTTTTTTAATGCAGGAGCACATCACGAATAGAAAAAACTGCTAGAAAACTATTGAGGAGTTTGGGGGTGCCCTTATCGCGTTCCTGTATCTTCATTTTAAAAAATCTTGGTAAAGGGCAATTTTCTGCTCTCGGGTAGTAATGCTGGAGGTGCACGCAGGTGTGAAAGGGTTAAAAAAAAAAAAAAAAAAGCGTCCGGAAGGCGTAGGTGCCGCCTTCGCCCGCAGTAGGGTCCTGGGAGGTCTAGAACATAGAGGTGCGGATACCTCCAAACTCCTAGAGAGGAAACGCAGGCTCCCTGGAGGCCGACTTCCGCCGGTGGGCCACTTCCGGCCCCGCCCCACACGCCACCTGTTCATTGCTCTCCGTTGGTTTCACAGGTAACCGCCGGGGTCTGCCGGTTCTATTTACACACCTGCTCCGGGCTCGCGGGGTCGTGCGTCCAGGGCATGGACCCCAGAGGTCGGAGCCGGACCCCTGGGCAGCGCCTGCTCCGCGGACCCACGTGCCGGGGAGTTGGGGGGCCGGGGAAGAAGGGTTAGGGAGAGGTCGCCTTCCCTGGAGGGGACGCTTCGGAATCGGCCCCTCGAGTACGCAGTGCCGTGGACTTGTTTCCTTTTTGTAACCACTCGGGGCCAGCTGGCTCGTAAAACATAACGGTGCCGCCGCGGTTTAAAAACAGGTGATTTTTTAGGGCCGGTTTGGTGTACCTGAGCAATTTTAAATGAAGTTCAAGGTAATTTGTGTACTGAATTTTATTCTACATTAGGGCAGGTTTCCAGCAATGCCACGTAATTCATGCACACCCACTTGACCATTTTTAAAACTCGGGTAACTGAAAAATGTACCTTCGTGTTGAATTGTGGCCAGATATGGGGCAGAGGGGTTCAGTTCAAGGGTGGGGAACTGTGGCCCTGGAAGGAGAACAGGGGACAAGGGAACATGCAGTTGGGAAGGAGGCCAGCGGTACTGGGGTGCAGGAGGGTGATGGATTAGGATCAAGGAGAAATGGGACTCACGATTTTGGATAAGTTGCAGGAAAACCGACCTGGCTAATTTCTCTCCTGGGGCAGCCACTTGCCTAAACTTTCTGAACTTCACCTTTCTCAATGAAACGAGGGTATCTGCCATCCCATCCTACTGTGTGTGATGGTGCAGTGGTGTGTATTCCCATGTGAAACGGATTTTCATCTCTGGCAGTAGTTTAAAGATTGTGTTGGGGACTATTTCATATAAGGAAGCGTTTCCCGTTGTGTGCTCCTGAGAGGAAGGTAAAAGCTGGACAGACAGGTTAGGCATTTGAACTTGGGTCTCTGAGCACAGTTAATAATAGAATATTCATTTGTTCTGAAACACCCTGCAGTAATGGTGTTACAGAATACACTTCTAAGTATTCTGCTTATAGAAACTTGAATAACACCCTGTTAATGTATCTCCCAAGTGGTTTTTCCCAGAACATATTTTGGAAAATGCTGACATAAAGGAATCATTTACCTGGGTGGGCTCCGCCGATATGCTCAAAAGGCACTCTCACTTCTCAAAAGACATTTCAGAACTACTTTGTGAAAGTCATCTGACAGAATTTCAGCAAGGGTAGTTTCCATTTTACCAACATTGCAGAAAATGGTGCAGAATTAATGAAATCCTACTAATCCCATAACATTTGGAAAAGGAAGTGAACCTTTCTTGCCCTTCCTCCGACATGCATCATCACACACAGTAGACAATGTCTCACTACCATTGAGCAAATACTGTCAACAGATAATTACTAATAAAACAAAGTAATTATTTGGAAAAATATATAAATTGTCCCAAGTGGAAATTCTACAATGTTTCTTAAGTTAGGAAATTTCTTCATGGGTTCCTAGAAGAACCCAATTTAGTGAGACAGGTTTTCTCCTATAAATAGAAAGTAACTTAAAACCAACTTGTATATACATTTCATGACATTCACTGGGAATTTGCCCTAATATAGAATTAAGATTTAGTATACAAATTATCTTGAACTTCATTTAAAATTGCTTAGTTACTGAAGTAACAACTGAAGCTCTCACTGAGGTAGTGTCACAAGTTTGACACAAGTCTCTGTCCAGGAGAGCTTTGAAGTGACTAGTATGTTGCTAAACTTGCAATTTCAAGCCAGACCTGCAAAAGGGCGATGGGCAGCAATACTGGTGGGGTGCCTCGTTCCAGTGCCTGGTCCTGTCTCCTGTAGGGCCAGAAGCTGGCCCCTGTAGCCCACAGAGGTTAGCAGGCATCAGAACATACGCTACTGGGAACCAAACTCAGAAGAGACTGGTGTACAAAGCTAGAGAGTGAGCTTATGCCTTTCTAGTGAAAAATATCACCAGTCGGCTGGATAATTTCATTTGCCAACATTGTGTTCCTTGAAGGAACATATACTTTGGAGATTCTTACACTGTAATATCTTATCATGGAGTCAGCATAAAATCAAAGCAATGAGACGTACCCAAGTTTAATGGCATTCGGTGTCTTCATTCAACAGACAAACCTGTCAGATTGGCTAGGTATTCATTTTGTAGGTAAAAAGCCGTTCACCCCTTTCAGAGATGCCCTCCCTAAATTCTTTCTCAAGCTTGGCTTAAGCTGTTCTGTTTACGGCCTCTATCCAGCTGTGCCTGCCTGAAGTCTCACCTAAGTCACCAAGTTTGGAGCTGGGGTCTTCAAAAACAGTCTGGTCCTTTCTATTGATGACCGATTTCATTCTATATACTTGTTCTCTTTCTGAAATTGGAGCATCTGTGGCCCCGCTGTTGGTTCGAAAACGTGGGAGCTTCCTGGGTGAAATGTGAAAATCACCCCCATAACATGGAAGGCAAGGGGAGATGAAGAAGGAAGCAGTCTGCTCCAGATTGTAGGCAAAGTTTCCTAACTAAAGGGATTTATTTGCTCACACACATCAAAGCTCAATCAAACGCAAAAAGGAGTCTGGCCAAGAAAGTAGAGGGTTCTTTTTAAGGAAAGGCACCCTTCCCATAGCATGGGTGAGCCCTTGCAAAGACCTGGCTCTGTGATGGCTTCCAGGAATGGGTTACGTAGAGGGAAAATCATTAGTCATGGAGATCCAGAGAGGTACGATCATGGTCTCTCTGATGGATTGGGGCCAGGGGAGGGGGTAGTTGATCCTCATATCTGCGAGTAACATCAGCAATGGAGTTACTTCATCTGGTTGCGCAAGGATGTGGTCAGTGGAGTTGGTTCGTTTTTCTGAATCTGGAACTGAAACACAACTGAAGCCTAGATATTATCTTTAGTTTGACTGAAACTCTGTCTCTGTGGTCAGCAGACCTGAGGCTTTGTTCCTAAGACTGTTTGATGGTGACCGGGGCCTCATCGTCCCAAGGGCTTCATGACTAAGGGATTGGACTCACAAGGGAGAATGAGGCAGGAGAGTCAGGGCGCTGGATGAGGCTAATTTGTTTCATTTTTAACTGATTAAAAAATTTTTTATTGAATTTATTGAAGTGGCATTGGTTAACGAAATTATATAGGTTTCAAGTGTCTAGTTCTGTAATACATCTGCATTTTTTTTGTATTCACCACACTAATTCAAGTCTCCTTCCATCACCATTTATACCCCCTTTACCCTCTTTTAAATCCCCAACCCCTTTCCCTCTAATAATCACCATACTGTTGTCTATATCTATGAGGGTTTTTTCTTAATCCCTTCACTTTTTGCACCCAGTCCACCAGCTCTCCTCCCCTCTGACAGCTGTCAGTCTGTTCTCGGTATCAGTGCGTCTGTTTCTATTTTGTTTTATTTTTTCCATTAGATTCCACAACATGTAAGTGCAATCGTATGGTATTTGTCGTTCTCTGACTGGCTTATTTCATTTAGCATAATGCTCCCTAGGTCCACTGTCACAAATGGTAAGCTTTCGTTGTTTTTCTCCTGGCCAAGTAAAACTCCATTGTGTAAATGTACCACAACTTTTTTTAAATTTTTCACCCAAGAATAATTTTAGAGAGGAAAAGGTAGGGGGGGAAGAGAAACATGGGGCAAGAGAGAAGTATCAGGCGGTTGCCTCCCGTAGGCACCCTGACCAGAAATGGAACCTGCAGCCTAGCTATGCGCCCTGACCAGAAACTGAACCCACAAGCTTTCGGTGTGCAGGATGATACTCCAACCAACTGAGTCACCCAGCCAGAGTTAGGGTCCGAGTTTATGCCAGATATTTAAAAATCAATCAAGGTAAGTCATTAGCAGAAAAATAAATAAGATCCCAAATCCTCTTGATAGGTGCATGAAAATGATGACCTCAGGGAAAGTGGATTCAAGAAGGAACACCAGACTCGCCTTTCTTTTCTTCCACTAAATTCTCTCCCCGCAATTTGAACTAATTTGGGGGAGGGGGCAGCCTGTTATTTTGCAAGGACCCTAACAGGGCCACCTGGCTTTGCACTTTGATCCCCATCTCTGGTTCTAGGTGTCTTTTCCTGATGCTTCAATCTGTGAGGGAAACAGGAAGAGGCAGGCAGGCAGGTACTGGAGACAGTGACTGGACCAAAGGCTCTGGCAGGTACCAGAGTGGAACCAGAATCGCTCATCAGCGGGCCCACTGTTGATAACGGGCAGGGCTGGGATGTGAACCCAGTCAGTCTGGTTGCAGAATTCATACTCGTAATCATTCTGCATCACTAGCTCTGCATGCGCTTAACCGTAACACTCAGCATTAAGCTCCCAGTAGGCGTCAGGGACATGTGCTAGGAAAGCACGGAGGGAAGAGATTCTGATGGGGGGCTCTTAAAGAGAGGTAGCATTTAAACTGGTGCTTGAAAAGATTTGACCTGGCAGAAAATGAGAGGAAATCAGGACAGACTAGGCCTTACTGCCATACCCACGCTTAATACAACGAAGACTCATTTCTCACCCAAATGCTAATTCCAGTTGGCCGTGCCCAGGGTGCTCCCTCAATGTCATGACTCAGCAAACCAGGCTGCTACCATCTGTGGTCCCTTGTTCCATCACATGCTTTCATAGTCCCTAAGCTGGGGAAGGGACAAAAACGCAGAGAATTCGCAGCTGCCCTTCTGTGCCTTCAGCCTGAAAGCCACACACACCCCTGCTGTTCATGGCCCATGGGTTCTCATGACCACAGCCCACGGGCAGGGCATTCCAGGACAAGGAGCTGTCTCCAAGGGGTGAAAAGATAAAAATGCAGGGGCAGGTGCTGGGAAGAACAAATCGTTCTGGCGCCCGGTGAGCTCGCGATGTCAGTTCGTGGGCGTTATGAGTTTGCTCGAACTGCCATAACAACTCCACAGACTGAAACTTAAACGTGAGAGTTTATCCCTGTGCAGTTCTGGGGACCGGAAAGGCTGAGATGAAGGTGTCAGGGGGCTGGTTTCTCTGAGGTCTTCCTTCTTGCGATGTAGATGGTCCTCCCTCTGGGCACTTGCCCCTCCTGTTTCTGGGGGTCTTATTTATTTGTTTTCAGAGAGAGGGGAAGGGAGGAGGCAGAGAGGGAGAGAAACATCAATATGTGGTTGCCTTTCACCTGCCTCCAGCTCACCTGCCTCCAGCTACAGACCTGGCTGGAGACCTGGCTTACAACCTCATTATGTGCCCTGGCTGGGAATCGAACCAGCGACCTTTGGGTTCGCAGGCCCAGGCACCTTATACATTGTGTTATCAGCCAGGGTCTCTGGGTGTCTTAAGCTCCTTTTCTTAGGAGGACAGCAGTCGAATTGGATTAGTGCCCATCCTAACAGCCCCATTTTAATCGCCTTCTTAAAGGTTTTGTGTTACAGACTGACTGTGTCTCCCTTCCCCCCAGTCCTGAAGCCCTAAACCCTACTGTGACTATTGGAGATGTGGCCTCTAGGAGCTTAGTAAGGTTAAATGAGGTCGCAAGGATGGAGCCTTGATCTGAGAGGATTGGTGCTTATGAGAAGGGACACTAGGAAACATGCCCCCACCCCCCGCCCCTCTGGGAACACGCACAGGTGGTAGGAGGGCACAGTGAGGTGGCGGCTACCCACCAGTCAAGGACAGAAGCCTTGGAAACCTACCTTCATGGCACCTTGATCTTGGCCTTCCTGGCTTCCAGAACTGTGAGAAACTGAATTTCTGCTGTGTAAGCCATTGGTCTGGGGCATCCAGGACTGCAGCCCAAACAGACTAAGACAGTCTTCCAATATGGGCACGTTCGGAGGTCCTGGGGGTAGGGCGCAACACGGGGGTTGGGGGGGCGCATCATTCAGCCCCTAACAGGTGAGTGGAAGCTCTGGAAGAGAAGCATCACGGTTTACCTTGTTTCATGAGGTTACAGAGCTGGGAGCCCATGAGCTGGTGACAGTGACAGTAGGAACCAGAGAAGGAAGAGCAGGAGCCCAGAGGTGTGGGCTCTTGTCCTGAGTGACTGGATACGATTTGGTGAGGGAAAGAGAACAGGACGCCAAGGTTTCCGGCCTGCCTGCCAAGAAAAGGGGTGTCTGCACTCCAGATAGGAAATACAAAAGAAGCAGCCTGCTTGGAAAGAGCCTTCAGTTTGTGCCGTGCCAGGGGAATGCACCTAGAAGTGTCTAGAAGACCCCGGATATGCAGGCTCGGGCCCTGGGGTTCCGGGATAAGGGTGCAGCACAAGTGGAGGGATAGAGGCGAGAAACATTGGGGTACCTGCTGACAGTACAGCGCCAACAGGTCTTTCCTCGCCTGTGAACTCGGTCCTTCCCTTCCTCCCCATCATCACTTCCTGCTGCGTGTCCACCTGGAGGGCCCCTCAAATGCAGCCCACACCCTTCCGCTACCAACCAAACCCAGAGATACACACAGTGCTCACTCTCAGTTTAACTCCCAGTCCTGCAGCAACTGTTGCCCCTGCAGGTCACAATTCTAACGCAACATCGTGTGCGCCTTCCGCCGCCAAGTCCTTTTACACAACACGAAAGTACCTGTGGTCTCAATGGGACCACTGGCTTCCCCAGGTTCAGGGAAGCTTTCTGTATCGGTACTGAGCCTGGGCCGGTCCGTTAACCTCTCTGAGCCTCAGGATTCTTATCCTCCGGGGCGGGGAGGGGGTGGTGGTGAATTTAATACCCTGCTCCATCTATCAAAAGGGTGATTGTCAGCATCAAACGGATGCGAAACAGTTCTAAAATCTCCAAGGCAATATTGGAACGGTGATAGCCAGAGTGGGAGTGACAGTGATGAAGTTATTGTCACAGTATGTTCTTTAGGGACAAGTCAGTAAAGTTACAAAAGCAAAGCTCAGCCAGACAACCAATTCCAAAGAGAGAGATTCAACTTAATTAAATGTTTTTTACAGATGGTATTTTTTTTTTTTTTTTTTTTTTTTTTTTTTTGTTACAAATAGCATAATCTCTGTCCTCTAGGGGTTGGGATGACAAAGTATATCGGCTGATAGAGATGAACACTCAGCATAGGATAAATTATGCCCCAGGTGCAGAGATCATTGGGATAGTCAAGGAATGCTTCCTGGAGGAAGTGGACTTTGAAGAGAACCCATGATGAGACCAGGTTGAGAAACCTGGCTGCGCTGGAGAATAAGAATGCAGGGCGGCTTTAACTTATTAAAATTCTTCCTGCCACCTTCCCCTCAGCCAGCTAGCCCCTGCAGTTGGAAGGTTTCCACTTCCCCAAGGAGGAATGGAGTGTGGGACAGCATCCTAAATTGACCTGCCAGCAGGGATTTCCTCTCTAATCTTTTCCTGAACCAGAGTTCGCAGCTGCATCACCATCTCAAGGATCAGCCACCACCAGGTTCATGGTCAAGTCCACTCAGGGCGCAGCATCAGCCGCTCAGCCAGTGCATAAGACTGACAGGGGCCCAGGCGGCCCCCTGGGCTCCCCATGCAAGACTGCCTGCAGGCTGTCTTCAACTACGCAGACTCTTCCCTGGCTTGCAGGATTGTTCTGGAACAACAACTTCATTACAGTTCCAGGCAGAGCTGCAGACCGGCAGCAGCAAGGGGAGCAAAGAGGTGTCCCCAGTGAGTAGAAGCCAGTTGCCCCTTACACACACACACACACACACACACACACACTGATATGCTAGTTTCTAACAACAGGGCTTAAAACTCTCTCTCAACTTTTCAGATTATAATAACTATGTTGAAAATACTGTTACTTCAGTGGGTGAAATGACCGTCTTACGGAGTCAAGGAGCTGAGCAGTGGATGGAGTTTTACCTGCTCTGCTAGTTTGAAATGTAAACTTCTCCGATAAAAACAGCAGCAGCTTCATTCCTTCCCCTTATGTTAAAAAATGTATATTAATCTACAAGAACTAACCTTCAAAGAGACCAATAAGAACTATTTTTAGTTTTTATTACATTTATCGGAGTGACATTGGTTAATAGGATCATATAGGTCTCATTTCTGTGACACAAGATCTGTGTGTTATGCTATGGATCCACCACCCAAAGTCAAACCATCTTCTATCACCATATATTAGGCCCCTTCCACCCCAAGAATGATTTTTAAAATCACAATAGAAAGAAGCAGGTTTCTTTACAGCAGGGAGGTCCCACTGTGGATGAAGTAAGGTTGGCTGGGAAGAGGGGAACATGTATGTTGCATGTATGTTTTTAGGGAGTTACTGTGGTCTGATGTTTGTGTTTGTGTCTACCTGCAAATTCATATCTGTGACCTAACTCCCACGGTGATGGTATTAGGAGGTGGCCTTTGGGGCGTGAGGGTGGAGCCCTTGTGAATGGGATTAATGTTCTTTAAAAAGAGACCCCAAGAGATCCCTTGTCCCTTCTGCCACGTGAGGACACACCAGAAGTCTGTGCCTGGGAAGACAACTTGCACCAGAACCCAGGCAAGCTGGTATACTGACCTCAGCCTGCAGAACTGCGAGGAACGCATGCCCATGTTTATAAGCCACCCAGTCTCTGGTATTTTGTTTATAGCCGCCCAGACTGACTGAGACAGGAGTCTTCCCATTAGGGTACAGGATGATTTTCCTCTGACCTTTTCCCATGTAAATTCGCTTGAGTGGTTCCCTAAAAAATGTAACAAATCTAAAGTGCAAAAAAATATGACTGAGTCCTAGAGTCTTAGAGACGTGACCTTGGCCATTTCCTTGTCTTACACAGAAACCCTGCCCACCACCAACAGAAAATCTACCTTGATGTTAAAGCTCCCCAGAAAGGGTGCCGCTGTGGCCCTTCTCCGGGCTGTCCTCATCTTTGTGTTCTGTGTGCATCTCTCCTGATCTCCCTTAACCAGACAATGAAGGTCCCCTGGCCTCTCCCCTGACACACTGTGGAGCAGACCACAGTTCTGGGCTCTCTAGAATCCTGACTTCTCTATAACTAGTTGCTAAGGTCAGGCGAATCCTGCAAGAAAAAGGCCATCATTGGCCTATCTGACCCCACCACAAGCCTGGTTTTTCCCCTCTCAGATTCCACGTGACTGAGACATGAGAATAAGTATATCAAAGGTTCCAGACAGTCACTAAACGTATCAGAAATCGATGGCTTCAATATGCTATCCACTCATATTCACAGTTTATTTTCATGTAAAGTTTCTGCCGCTCCCCATAAGAGATCTCAGGGAATGAACTGTTCCTAGTGAATCATATCCTTGCTGTGGAAAGGTGCACTGGTGATCTAAAGTATATCACACTTTTCCTAGCAGGGGTTCACACCCCAATTGCAGTGCTGCCATTCAAAGTTCAAATGCCCAAGGGCCACATGCCCTGTTAGTCCTCATTTTTGTTACATTCTCAGTAACATTGAGAACCATTCTCAAGTCTTCCAGAACCTCCCTCTAGAAACAATTGCCTATTGGCCATCACCCTCAGGCCCCATGTCATGGCCCTCTTCCAGCACCCCATCCACCTTAAGAATCTTCTCACACCCTTTAAGATGCAGCTAAAGCACAACTGAATCTTCCAGAATCACTTCCCAACAGATAGTGAATGCCTGCACATAGACACTTCCTCTATCCTCCAGGTGTCTGTTTTGACACCTGTGATGTGCCATCAAATTGGTACATGTGGCTGTCCCATGACTGGACTAGAAGCCACTTGAAGACAGGGACCTATCTCAAATTTCTTTGTTACCCTAGCATCTCTCAATATCTGACACATAGTAGGTGCTCAATAAATGCTAGTTAAATGGAGGAATATATAAATGACACCAGAATTCGAAATCCACTCAAGCCTCATTTAGATCCCTACTCCTTGTAGTCCTTTCCCAAGCCCAACTCTTTCCCTAGGGAGAAGAGGAAAGCATTTTGGAGAGCGGCCAGGACATAGGAGGTGACAGGCAGGAGCTGGAGCCCTGTGGATGCCGGAAGCCACAGCAGGCTGCCTGGTCATGCTCTTGGGTCCACTGTGTGTCTCAGCTAACTCCCCCAAATGAAGCTCCTGGGCTGTGGGTGCTCCACCTCTTTCTACCACGTACACTGCTAGGACCCCTCCCTGGTGGGGTACTAGTCACTGGGCCTTGGAACTCAGAGGCTGTAGCAGTGTGGCAGGAGGGCCTGTCTACCTGGTGTTTCGGTGGACATAGGAGCCACCAGAGAAAGAAGGGCCCTTCTGCCTAGCACCTCTCTCCCTGACCTGTCATTTCTTAGGCAGCTGGAATATGAGGCCTGTCCCAAAAGTACAGAACCCATGTCAATATAATTAAAAGTTTGTGTGGCTTGGTACTTTCTGGACAGATCTGGTATTGTGGGCAGGGGAGGTCAAGGAAAAGAAAGCACCCCAACCATTCCTCTTGTTCACATCAGAGCAGTCTTTGGAACTTGAACCTGACTCCGCCTCACTCACCTGCTCCAAATATCTCTGGGAAAAACTGGACCACCTTTGGAAGGCATACAAGATCCTCATGATCCACCTTATTAGGCAACAATGAATAACTTGCTTCAAACAGACCAGATTGGCACACACCTGCTGTGGTGTCACGCCCCCGCTGCCCGGGGCTTCCTTCTGCCCTTTCTCTGCAGAAGGCCTGGCATCCCTCATTCTCTACTTCAAGGTTCTCTCTCCCCTCTGCTCACCTGTAGAATCTCCTTCCCACTGCCCTCTGTACTTGAAGTTTCTCCCATTGCAGTGAGACCGTGTCACTGTAACACAACCTTCCAGTGTTGGTTCTCAGTTTTCTTACCTGTAAAATGGGGACAATAATCTGGAAGTGTTGGTGGGAGGACTGATCCAGGGAAGTGGCAGCACAAGTCTGGGGAAGCGAGACAGGGAAAGAAAGGAGGGCAATCCAGGTGCATCTGTGCACCCCTGAGCGACAGGAGCCTCCTGGAGAAACAGTGGAGAGCACCCTCAGAACAGCCCCACCCAGAGGGGAGGACGCCCCTGGGAACTGGCTGCTCACCCTCCAACACTGTGCAGGCAGTGCTGCTTCTTCAGGAGCGACACGCAGCCCAGAAACCTGAACAGACGCTGTTGTCATTCCGCTACATCCCAGTCATTTAAGACCACAAGGGATGCTCTCCGCTCCTGCCCACGCGCCCCGAGCCTCCCCGCATCTCTGCCGGCACTTCCCAGAGTCGGTCCCCGCGCGCCTCCCAGGGCCCCGGCGCCCGCCACGCTCACCTTCGGGAGGAAAGCCATCCTCGGCCTGTACTGCTGGCCTTGGGGTCGGATTGTCATGCTGGGTCCTGGGTGAATTCACAACCAGAACACAAAAGGGAGAGTAAAAGAGAAGCCGGCAAGTGAAAGACCCAGCGTGCCCCGCACTCGCCCTTCAGTCCAAGGGGAGGTGGGGGGACCCGAGGGCGCAAGGTGGCTGCTGCTGCGACCCGCAGCGCCCCTTCATTCTCGGGGCGCTCACGCCCCTGGGAAAAGCACCTGGAATCTGCTCCAGCCAATGAGGGAGCGGTGCCGCGGGCTCATTAGCATGCGCTGCGCTGGCTCCCATCTGCCGCCAGGGGGCGGTGTGCGGCTCCGCGGGGACCCGCAGAGCCTAGGTGAGACCTGCGTGTGGGACTCGCGAGTGGGAGGACCGGTCGCAGAGAGCGAGTCTTGGCCCCCACCCCTACAACCTGGAGAAGTGAAAACAGCCTACCACGGGCTTTGGATCCCTGGATGGCCTGCTGCCAAATCACGGATGGCGGTTACCAAATGACTTGCACTTTCCAAGCAGGTCAGTCTCCTGATCTAACCACAGAAAAACACAGGAGAGGGTGGGAAATGACACCTGTCGGCCAGGTGTTGTGAGGGAGACGTGGATGACTGAGTCAATTGGTGGTGGAGTGTAGTTTTGGCGAAGAATGCTGCTCACCTGCCAGATGAGCTGGCTCTCAACGCTGGATTTGCCCCTTAGCTGCAGGAACTCAGGGAGTTAAGGAAGCTCGGTGGCCTTCATCTTCCCATTTGAGCAATGAGGACACTGCGCCCTCTTCGTGTGTGTTTTGTTTGAGGGTTGGGGTGTGTGTGTGTGATTGTTTTGGTTTTGGTTTTGAGATTCTTGAGCCGAGGCTTATAAAAGCCCTCACAGAAGTGACTGACACTTGCTGAATGTTGGGTAAACCATAGTTTACTTCTCTTACATCTTCAGACTCTCTTGAAGATCCCTATGCCCAGTGGCTGAGTTATATACATAATCTGAGCTATGTCCTGTCAGAATAAGGGAGCCGTTGGAGTAGTAAATGGAGATGAGAGTATAGGTTCTGCCTGCAAGAGGATTTCTTGGGGTCAGATCTCAGCTCTGCTACTTACTAACTAGCTGTGTGTTTGGGGCAAGCTACTTAACCCCTCTGTGCTTCAGCTTCTGTAAAACGGGAATGGTGGAATAATTGCCTACCTCAGGAGGGTGTTAAGGGGTGATAGAGTAAACCAATCAATAGATATCAGTTGCTAATGTTACTAATATTCGTATTATTGAAGATAGTATAATGAAGCACACAACCTGGAATGAAAATAGTCTCAAATTGACAGTTACTTCTTTCTCCTTATTCCCAATTTCTTCATCTATAAAAGGAGGGACTTCAAGTAACCAACCTCTGGCAAGATGAGTCCTCTCAGTTCTAACACTTAGAATTCTCAGGATCAGGGACACACCTAATCCTGAGCAGGGCAGTGGAGGATGGCTGATAAAGTGGCTGTCAGAAGAAAGTGGATGGGCATTTGCCACGAGAGGTCTGCTCAGCTAACAACTCTTCCGATAATCTTGTTCCTACCCCGGCGGAAGAGCCAAGTTCCTGCCAAGCTACTCAGGCATTTTAGCTCTGGGTTAAAGCACTGGAATAACAGTTTCAGAAACCAAACCCTGAAGTCTGGTTGACTCATAGGGAAATGACTTGACAGAAAGCCATGACATGTAGCTTGTCATGTCATGGCCACTGCTACAGTGTATGGCAGGGGAGGAGGGAACCACTAGTTTCATCTGAGTTTTCAACCCTATTGGGATGGCTCAGGCAAGTAATTTCAGAATCGTTTTAAATGTGTGTATTTGCAATCATTTCCCCTTTCATATAATTTTTTTTTTTAATGTGAACTCTCTACCTTTGTTTTTCTTAGTCAGGTTAGGTCATGATTTACCTACTAAAGTAAGATAGTGTGTGTGTTTACTTGAGAACCAGATTTTATCAAATAGCACCTTAAGATCATCTAATCATTGGATATTTATGCTGTTTAAAGTAGTTAACAGATGTGAGAGGTTCTGTAAAACAGAAGATACTTTAGGTCTATTGTCCTAAGGTAATTCATGGAATCTTCTTGCACTCTCAAAAGTGACTATGGATGATAAATCATGATTCCCCTGATCCTATAGTCTAATGTGATCTGATCAAGCCTCCTCATTTCCTAGATGAAGGAGACACCATGGTGTAGTGGGAGGAGAATGTGACGAACACTCAGGAGACCAGATGCTGGTTCCAAATCTATTACCGACCCATTGGGGGATTAAGGCAAGCATTCTAAGCATGGTCACCTCTTAAAGGCTCAGTCCCTGGCCAGAGTCATTCAGCACTTTCCAGAGTTTGCAATGCAAGTTAAAAACACAGGTTCTGACTCTGTAGACCTGGGTGAAGCTGAGAATTTCCAGCTGGCTCCCAGGTGATGTCGTGCTGACCTCAGCCCAAGTAGCAAAGCTCTGCAAAGACTTGTCCTACAGGCTCTAGATCACTATGACGTGTAACAGAAAAAGTGGGGAGACGGTTATAGTGAAATACATTCAGAAACCCATATGCCTGATCCATTCAAAAGGGATTGCTTACTGCAGGGCTGCCCAAAACCTCTAAACATACTTCCAAAGAAAATGACTTGAGCAACTCGGAAGAAAAGACTTTTCAACAAGACACAGGTCTTTATTTTATAAACAGATGCAACAGCGGCAAGAAGGCAGCTGGTTCTCCACGCCCACGCTCAACCCCTCACCAAATGAAGAGGTGAAGCCTTTCATTGCTCCCCTTATCAAGCCTCTGCACAAAGAAAACAGTTTCACCCACAGCTCCCTCCACAACCCCACACTTTCCCGGGCTCATATTTTGGACCCTGTGACTTGACACCTGGGTAACTGGATCAGGGACACTGGAGTACCTGGCCCAGGCCACCACTCCATACACTGGCCAACTGCAACATGGCCAGGTATAAAATGACAATCTAGGCTAACCAGATTGTCACTCTTGGAAACAGCTATTTGAGATGGCTGGTAGAGGTGGCCAAATCAGAAAAAGTAGCCCCCTGGTGGAATCAGGGCCATGAGGAAGCAAAGCCTTAGGTGAGCTCACATTATAAGGGAGAGAAACTCTGCACAGAGCCAGCAGACATACCCAAGAGCTCCAAGAATGGAAGCGAAGGCCACCAGAGGCTACAGTTAATTCACAAGAGCAAACCTTTAGTTAGCCTTCTCTAGGAGATGATGGGCTACAGATTAGGGAATGATGTAAACACACTGCAGCAGTCTTCCAGTAAGACATTTGTGGACCAGAGGGAAAGTGAATTTTGCCCCACCCCTCCGAAGCCCAAAGCCAATCAGCAGTTTGTGAAAACAGGGAAACTTCATTGTCATGAGATCTTCATTCTGTCTAACCTCACCCTATACCCACCCTTGCTGCCATATTGAATTTGCTTTCCTTGTCCTGATATTTAATTTACATCTTACCATTTTATATTATGCCTCATTGACTCAACTGTAGAGAGGCATGGTATAGGTAAATGAGTAGATCAGATGAGAACCTATTGAAGTAGAATTGTGTCTGAATGACCATATCCCCACGTCCATCGGTGCGGGTATGGAGGTAGGTCTCTAATTGCATGTCAGAGGATTCACCCAAATAGAATCCTGTTTAAAATCATAATGATTTGCATTTGAAATTAGACTCTGACCCAAAGGTTGCAGGTTCGATTCCCCAGCCAGGGCACATAACAAGGTTGCAAACCAGGTCTCCAGTCAGATCTGTGGCTGGAGGCAGGAGAAAGGCAACCATACATTGATCTCTCTCTCCCTCTCTGCCTCTCTCCCTTCCCCTCTTTCTGGAAATAATGAAATAAAATCTTTAAAAAGAAAGAAAGAAAATCATAATGATTTGGATGACACAGTGTCTACGTTTTCAAACAAAGACACACAATAAAAGAATAGCTAACACATTAGGAACAGCACTTGGATCCAAAGATCCTTGCAGGTGACAGATTAGTCCCGTGCACATTGATGAAGCCTGACCCACTGCCCACACGGAATCAGCACCTCAGGGCTAATCTGCAGCATTTTTAACTATTATCAAAAATCATTATAGGAATGAGTCATGGAACTGTCTCTGAAAAAATTCTGTTTTGAGCCAAACTGTTGTCAAGATATTGGTTCCATCTCTCTGCCATCTACCATAGGAGAAATTTCTTTCAAGTTTAGTACCAAGGAAAACTTAGTTTTCCCTATAACAACCCACCAAAGGTCTGTGTCCCTGATCAAATGAGATGTGCATTTCTTGTTTTTTTTCTCATCTTGACCAGCAGGACACTTTAAAATGTGGCATTAGGCTCCCTTGGAGCAACTGAAATGAACATTTGATTTCTAATATTCTTCTCTTATCTGTTTTCCTATTTGAGTTCATATATTGTTGGTTTTATTGGCTGAGCCTCTTTCTTCTGGTAGGCCAGAACAACTAGTTTTTGGAATAACTTTGAATAAAAATCTTTTTTTCAAAGATTTTATTTATTTACTTGTGGAAAGAGGGAAGGGAGGGACAAAGAGAGGGAGAGAAATATCAATGTGTGTGAGAGATTGCCTCTTGCACACCCCCAACTGGGGACCTGGCCCGCAACCCAGCCATGTGCCCTGACGGGGAATCAGACTGGCGACCTTCTGGTTCATAGGCCAGCAGTCAATCCACTGAGCCACACGAGCCAGGGCTAAATATATTAAATAAATTATATTTGAGTGATGAGTGGGAGACGGCTTGATGAATTAGACAAGGTGGGGGAGAAAGGAAAAATAATGAGCAATTTCAACAAGCTTCAAGATAAACAATCATATTTATCCAAGTGATTTTTTGAATCTGCGTTGTTCTATTTTAGTCCAAGATGCCTGCTAGAAAAAGAACAGTCTGGTAAAAATACATTCAACATTGATAAACATCTTACTCTTCTTACAAGACAATTGATTCGAGCATGTCTGTTCATCTAAATTGGTCAGTTCAGCTCAGAAGTAAAGGGCTGTCTCATTCATGCAGGTCTCCATCTCCTCTCTCTTCCCTGCACCTCCTTAATTTCCAGGTGAGGGGGTGAGTGAGCACATGAGGGAGGGAGCAGGTAGGAACATGGATGACTTCAAGGGATTCGTGTAGCATGCTCTGACCCAAGGAAAGACCTAGTCACCCCCAGTATGTTATCCTATAATGAGAAATGTTTTCCCTCCATACTTTCCATCCTAGGGAGTGGAGCTCCTACAATGAGTCCAGAAATCACCCAGAAACACCTGCTAGAAATTACCCAAGGCAAACATGACACTGCTGTCCCATCCTCTATACCCTATGGGACCCCACACACAACACGCCTCCCTTAAATGGGAGGCAGATGGTTTCTGGTTAATAATATTGATGTCTTTACTTTTACAAGCCTCTCGTTCTATTATAAATACGCATGCTCATTACCAAAAATTTAGGAGTAGAGACAAGCACATTTTAAAAAATGTAATATCTACACCCTGGCTGGTGGCTCAGTGGATAAGGTGCCAGCCTGCAAACCCAAAGGTCGCTAGTTCGATTCCCAGCCAGGGCACATAACCAGGTTGCATGCCAGGTCTCCAGCCAGGTCTGTAGCTGGAGGCAGGTGAAAGGCAACCATACATTGATGTCTCTCTCCCTCTCTGCCTCTCTAAAAATAATTTAAAATGTTTAATTATATACATATAAATATAATATCCAATCTCGGCAAAGAAGGTTGCATGAACGGAAGTGGAATGTATGGAGGAAGGGGGTGCACTGGACATCAGGAGATGTCCAGTTATGGACGTGGATTCTGGTCCCAGCTATGCCATCACTAGCCGGGATGATCCTGGGCAAGTGATTTATTCTTGATGGTTTCGTTTTTTGTTTTTGCACTTGTAGAAGGCGGGGCCAGGCGCACCCACTCTTATACCACTCCAGGATTGAAGGATAATTAAGCAGGCATGTGCTATAGACTCCCCGCCTGCGTTTACATTCCCAGCACGGTCATTCATGGGTGGTTGGAGCCTACATTTCACAGCCTATCCATGCTTCCGTATTCTCATCTATAAATGGAGATAATGGTGCTATCTCTCACTTATCGTTGATGCGGTGAATGTTGGCCACCAATATTATCTTAAACATGGTCTAGCCTGCCTTTCCAGCTGTACCTCATATTACACAGCCCTTTTTTCTGACAGCCACATGTCCATTGCTGTCTGCGCACCATCACCATGACCTCACAGGCCATTTGGGATCTCAGCCCACCCATGCGCTCAGCTTGAGTGGCAGGTGGCAGGGCTGGAGGTTCACCCCAGGCAGGCTGTTCTGCAGAGTCCACACTCTGCCCTGGGCTGTTTTTACCCCAAATGGGCACCAGCTGATGGCCCTCAGGGACGCTGGCCACCAAGATCCCCCACAGGGTCCTGGCATCCCCGCTGTAGCTGTGGCAGCTCAGTCGTCCGTCCATCTGTCAGAGCCTCCAGCAGGCACCTCCTTCCCAAGAGAACAGCTGGGGGAGCAGGAGCACGTGTGCCCGTCCAAATGTGACTTTCCAAAGCAAGGGACTTTCCAGGGCTCCCACGCGGCCGCCCGAGCTGTCTTAAAGGAGGCAGGAAGATGACTGATCCAGGATATGCGCAGGAAATGAAAACATGGTCACCTGCAAGGATTTCTCAAACATCCCCATGTTCCACTTTCTTTATTTAGACAGTTTTGGATCCTGTCTCTGTCACTCAGGTACCTCTGTGCTCCCACGTGATTTCTACATACTGCTTCCCTCTGCTGCCCCCCACTCCCCCCCACACACACACCCCAGCCCTCAGTCATTTCAGGTGACTTGCTTTTCCCCAGGCACAGGAGCCGGCTAAGGGCTCCGGCATCTTCCTGTGAGTCCGCTCCTCTGCGTGGTTGACAGTTGCGGCAGGCGGAGCCCCTTTCCAGACCCGAGGCCCTGCACAGGGCCAAGTTCCTTCCTCTTCTTTGGCCCTGGTTCCGTGTCTGCCTGTGACACCCACTGCTCCCAGGGGTGCCAGGTCCCCTTGGACTGCAGGCATCCCCAGGGGTCCCTGCCAGGGGCTCAGACAACTCCTCACACCCCTCACCCTGCACATCACGCTTCACCACCCGCCCTTTCCCTACCTGACCTGCCGCGCCCCAGGAGACCCCTTCCTGAACAAACTGCCGAGGGCCCCCCCAGAACCCCACCCTGGAACTCAGCTGCTGGCGCCTCGCCCAGCCACTCCCCCATACAGAAGGCAGTGGTAGACAGACTTCTCTTTGCTTCCTGGGACACTCCCCCACTCAGACACTAAGTCAGCCCTCCAGGCGTTCCCCCTGTTTTCAGTCTCTTGTTCTCATCCTGGGTGAGTGGCTTCAGGGTTCCCCTGCGTCACCTGTTGGACCTCCCAGTCTCATAGATTCCCAAGGACCTCTGTTGCCCCTCCACTTCAGCCGCCCATCCCATGTCCAAAGCCATGCGCCACACCTTGTCCCCACCCAGAGCTACGCCACCTGCAAAACCTGGATTTCAGCTCCTGGCCCTGTGAGCGGCTCCTAGCACCTCAAGCTTTCTCCCTTGCTGCCCCCTCCAAAGCCAACCACTGGCAGGTCCCACCCCTCCAGACCCTTGGGCCTCGGGCCCTCCCCGGCTGCACACCCCGCCCCACTCAGCCCCATTTCGAGCTAACTTGTCACGAGCCTCTTCGGGCGCTCCCACCCAGACTCTCCCTCAGATGCCCGGGCAATTCCACAGGCAAGAGAACGAGAGAACTGGAGGAAAACCCTCTATGAAAGCCCAGGCGGGCAGCCCGGCTCCCTGGGCAGCTCTTCCACGCGTGGCCCTCTTCTCAAGCCCCCATCAAACCTCCTCCGGCTCTCACTCTCACGCTCCCCAGACAACAGGGCGTCGGCCCTGCTGAGCCCCTGTGGCCTTGACTTTCCCCTCCCCCCGCCCACTCATCCTTATTCACTCCTCTGGAGGATAGGTGTCCTTTCTCCTGCTCAAGGCTGTCACCTCCAGCTGTGTGTGCTCCTGAGTCTGCTTCCCGCTATCTTCTCCTTGACCTCCCATTCTGTCTGCTATTCTCCTGCCCTCCCTTCCCCCTCTCTTTGCCTCTCCTCTCCTCTTGCTCTCTCCCTCTCTGGCTCTCTCCTCCCCTCAGTAGAGCCCTTGCCAACAATAGGCTGGTGAGGCCATTGATATGCATTGAATTGCATCTCCCAAAAGGACACCCGGCACTTCAGGATGTAACCTTATTTGAAAATCGAGTCTGTACAGAAAAAAAAAAAAAAAAAAAAAATTAAAAACAAGGTTAGGTGGGCCCTAATCTGATAGAGTTCATGTTGTTATAAAAACTCAGAGGAAAGATGATACAAAGATGCACAGGTCGTGGGCCGGTAAATGCAGGAAGCTAGGAGAGTTCGCCTGGAGAACTCAAGGGTTCTTCTGCACGGCGGTCAGTGGGCAGGACCCTGCCTGCATCCGGATTGGGGACTTGGAGCTTCCAGGACAGAGGCAACGCGCTTCTGCTGTTTTACGTTGGGGATGCTTTGTGACGCGCCTACAGCTGGGCAGGTTGACCCTGAGAGCAGCTTGGACCCCCCTTTGCGGTGAGGCTGGCACCCTGGGATGACACCGGCATGTGGACTCTTCCTGGAAATACTGAGTACATTCTGGCAGTCACCGATTGAGAGCTGTACTTTGAAAGTGACTCCAGAGGCCTGTGACATGTGGTAATGTGTAAACTCGAGGCACCCCAAGGATGTACCCTAAGTACATTCAAGTCCCCAGCTCCTACTGCCAAGCCTGGTACCCCACAGGCTTCCAGGGCTATGGACGGAACCAGTGAGTCTGGTCTCCTGAGACAGCAGAAATCCAAGAGGGCGGGGGTTTCTAGAAGCATCCCCCTTGCCCCAAGGCTAGCATAACTTTAGTACCCTTTCGCACAGTTCAGCCCCAGGGACATACTCGATCTCTTGCCATGGTCAAGACAACTGAGCCAAGTTCCAACTGGTGGAGCGTGCTGACAATTTCCCAAGGGTGACTCACAGCACCCCAGGGAGAAGCAGCGCTCTGGTCCCTTCTTCGCCTTTCCAGGAAGCCCTGGGGAACGGAATGCAAAGGAGCTCTTTCCCTCCAGCTTGGCATCTGCTTTCAGCTACAGGGGAACCACCAGATAACATGCAAGTGGCTGTGGGCGCGGTATTTCCATCTGAAGCCTGGAGCCCCACCCCCACCCCAGCCTCAAGCAGTTTGAATAACGCCTTCCACTGTCATCAGTATTCCTCCCTGGATGTTAATACAACCCCTGGCAATGATCTTTCTAGTCTGGGGTTCAGCTCCTAGTAGGATCAACAAATGTTTGATAAAATGAAGTTTTAAAGCAATTCTTGAGGCATCCGGTCAATGCTGGAATGGGCAGCCTAGAAGCCTGGAGGATCAAGGCACATGAATCCCCAAAGGACGCAACCCTAGGCATGATCCTGATCTGGCATTTCTAGCAGCCAGTTTGGACAAACCAGTTGCGTGAGACTCTTTATGGGTCTATGAAGAAAGAATGCATTCCTCCAGGCAGTGCTGTCGTCTTGGTGGCGCCGGAGGGCACATGCCTGGAAAAGCTTTACTATGTTTACATAGTATCAGGGCCACAATCAATTGGTGGAATGATCTGGTCCTGAGCCAAGGGATGCCATAGACCTGCAAGTGTTTATGGGCAGCGACAGATAGCTCCTGGCAAGTGTGAGAGCCAACCAAGCCATCCCAAGACTTGACAAAGCCAGACTCCCTTTCTGATGTGCACCATCATGGTGGGAAATCAGGAGCAAAGACCCAGTCACTGGAGAGAGTCTGCTTATACTGGAGAGCCAAGAGTTGCCCAAAACAGCGCAAATAGCATAGAAAGGAGTAGCCGGTGCGCAGGCTGTCGAGCCAGGCTGGGTTCCTATACCCCTCTGCTGCATCCTAGCTGTGTTCCCTGGACTGACGAAGTTACTCAACTTCCTTCTGTCTCCATTTTCTTAGATGTACTAGTCATAGCACTTAGCGCGAAAGGCCGCTTCTGACAACTGAATGGACTACGTGTGAAGCCCTTAGACCAGTTTCTGGCACGTGGTCAGTGTTAATGGTGGTTATTAATAGTTGACAATACTGTTAAATGAGCTACTATATATCAAGTGCTAAGCAGTGCCTGGCACTTCCAAGCAGTCAGTAATATTAACTAGTTTTAGTATTCCCGTGTTTATTTTTAAGTTCCAAATCAGTTATCGATTGCTGTGTACGAAATAAAATAACCTCAAATTTTAGCTGCTGACTGAGACAATACACACTGATTGTCTTATCTAGTTTTTGCGGGTCAGGAACTTGGCAGCAGCCCAGAGCTGGACGGTTCTGGCCCGGGATTTCTCAGAAGATTGCACACTAGCTGATGCCTGGGGCTTGACTAGGATCTGCTTCCTTGCTGGCTCAGTCACACGGCCACCAAGGTTGTGCTGGCTCTTGGCAGGAGTCCTCGGTCCTAGAATGACTTCATGGGATGGCAGCGGGGTCTCCTCTGGGGAGAGGAGCAAGGCAGATGCCACATGTCTTTTCTTTCGAAACTCCGTGCCACTGGGACCTGTCAGTGCCCAAGTCTGCCCTGTTCACTCTGGGAGGGGTTACTCAAGGGTATGGGTCCCAGTAGAGACGCATGGGGGACCATCCCGGAAGCTGGTGGCCCCAAGGCCTAAATTGTGTGGCAGAGACAAGGATTTCCACAGGAGCTCAGATGAGGAAGGAAGAAATGAAGGTTCAAGTACTCAGGGAATGTTTGGAGTTTTTTAAGCTAAATCTTGAGGGATCTCTTATCACCATTTCTTTTTCCACGTAGTCCTTATTTCTGTAGTACTTGGAAACAGAGGAGGGTAGGACTTTTATAATCATAAGGGAAATTGGGAAGCAAAGGGAAAAGTTCAAAAGGTGAGCAGCACCTATTTGAGGGACAGCAAAGGGGAGACAGGCCTTGGGAAGGGAAAAAGTCTAGAAATAATGGAATAGAGGTCGCATGGGCCCATCCAAAGTCAGGTAAATCCACGTGAACCAGCTGAAGTAGGAAGTAAACGTTCAAGGCCCTCGCTTTGGCCAAATGCACTTTCAGAGTCCCTGTAGGCTTGTTTGATTTCGGTATTGGAGGCCGCGTCATGAATTGTTGAAGAGGAAAAAGATTTTCCTCCAAGGGACAGTCACTTCCATGCCAGCCTGCCCCAGTGAGGCCCAGGCCAGTCCAGGAAATGGACTTGAATAGCTTCCTTTTATCAGGAAAGGAAGCTCCAGTTGGTAAGAGAGTTGGAATCGAGTATCCCAGTTGGAGGATGAGCCTCCCCAGAGGAAACGCTGCAGTGGGAGATAGCCTGTGTGTATGTGGTGTGCCCTCAGGTCTGCCGTTTTTACAAGCTGCATCATGGACACAGCTCAAGATAGACCCGCCTGGCCTAGAAAGGCCCAGGTCCGATGCCTCGCCAGCCCGAGAGGAAGCGCCCACCCAGGCCCATGCAGGCCCACCCAGCCAGGGCACTCAGCGCCGCCCAGAAACGTTGGGATGACAGCTGCTCTGCACACTGCTGTGCTGGCAGGGCCACTACAGTCTCTAAGTAACCCCTCCGAGCTCTGCACGGAAATATGGGGTCATTCCTCCAGTCACTCCAGTCAGCAACAGGGAGTACCTCATGACCCCCCAAGACGTGACTGTGGTCCGCTGGTCACGATGACACTAAGGCCCACCATTTGCAGGTCAGTGTGGGGTCCCCATGTGCTCCCAGCATGATTTGCAGCCCTGGGGTGCACAGCTGAGAGGGGTGGCATCTGTCAGGCATTTCTGGAGTCAGCACCTTCCCTGGAGCGTAACCTTGGCTGGTGCACTTGACCACTTAGAGCTTCAGTCCCCTGTGCGGGGAACGGGGAGAAGGCTCAGGGATGAGGGGTCCTTGGATAGTGCTTAGCATTTAGCAAGAGCTCACAGATAATGACCACCACCACGATCTCATTATCATTCCATGCCTCCTAGTATTCATCTGGATGTTATTTCCAGCCCAGAATGCCCTCCTCCCCGCCCCTCTCCCTTCTCTTCTTTCAAAGCGTAACACAAACACCACCCACCTGCTTTCAATAAGGGCCTCAAGCTGGTTGAGATGCTCTAACTTGCAAAGCCCTGGGCTGCTGTCCCCACTCCCCTCCGGGCACAGTGATGACTGGTTGACCAGTTGGCCTGGCCCAGGGTCCTGGCTTTGTCAAGCTGTCCTTTGTGCTCCTCAGCATGGATCCCTGGGCCTGGCCCAGACAGGCCCTCCCCACACACCCCAACAGCACAGCGCTGGGCTTGTGCCAGAGTCCGCAGTGCAGCCCTGGCCAGCGACCAGCATGCCAGCAGCCCTAGCAGGCCAGCTTTTGACCTGGATCATCTGCAGGTCAAGGTTGCAAATTACAGTGATTCAGAAGGAACGGGGCAGGTATAGGTGGGTGGCAGACGAGCAGCTTTGTTTCCAGAAGCACCTTCCCTCCGCAATACAGCAAAACCTGAATTCACACTTTCCCAGGGAAGATATGAGGGGTATAGGAAAAGAACAAAAACAAACAAACAAACAAATCAAACCAGAAAACAGAGGGACTGCAGCCTAGACCTTTCTGGTAACTTCTGAAAAGTCCTTAATTCGTCTCCAGCCTAGAACCAGCACCTCAAGGAGTCTGCCCAGAACTAAGGAGTGACTTTCACAATCTCAGAGACTCTGGACAAAGTCCAGGATCACCGTGTGATTCATAGGGTGGAGTGGATGATATAAATTATACAGTTGCTTTTAAAAATCCATGAAAGAAAGAAAAAAAGCTCCTGGACCTGGCTTCAGCCATCTGTCCTGGGCGAGTCACTTCCTGACCGGCAGAAGCACCCCGGTTCCTTAAATGTTTCGTCTTCCAAGTATGCAGGCTCCGGTCCTGCCTTCTCTGCCCCTTTCCTCACCCTCACTCTAAAGAGTTTCTTTGTTTTCTTAGACCAACGGAGTCTGGCTTTGTCAAGTCTCGGGATGGCTCGGTTGGCTCTCACACTTGCCAGGAGCTATCTGTCACTGCCCACTTGAATCCCACAGCCACCTCCACCCGGCTCTTCTCAGCTGCTGCCTCCCCTTTGTCTGTCCCCTCCTGGGCTCCAGTGCCAAATGTGATGATCCTGAAACATCGCTCATGTCCCCCATCCCCTGCTCAGAAATGTGCCGGTGGTTTCTGGTTTGCGACGGAATAAAATCACGGCGTCCTCAGGGGGGATCCAAACCCTTTCCAACCTGACTCTACCGGGCCTCTTCGACCTCAGCTGGCTGGTTCTAATCACACTGGCTTCCACGTTGTCCTGGGCCCACACCAGGCGCATGTCCACTCTCAGCCTGTCCCCCTGGCTGGATGCTCTTCTGCACGTTCCAGGCAGAAGTCCACCTTCCGTGCCTTGGCCCAGGAAAGAGCCACTAGCTCCAAGTAGCTATTGAGCACTTGAAATGTGGCTAGTGACACGGAGGGACTTCATTTTGTACTTTATTTAATTTCGATTAATTCAAACTTAAAGACTGGTCCTCGACTCGGTTTTGGGGAAACACTTCATTACGTTTGGGATGAATCGCTTTTGGGAATCTCCTTTTCCCACTGTGAATGTTAGGAAAGCTATATACAGACCAGATAGTCTTCCACAAAGATTTAGTCTCTGAATTGAGATTCTTGCAAATGTAAACCGCACACCAAATTTTAAGACTCAGCATACAAACGAGAATGTAAGAGATCTCTCTATTACTGTTAGTGGTGGTTACAGGCTGAAATGATATTTGGATATGTCGGCTTTAATAACCTGTATTGTTAAAATCAATTTCACTTTTTTTTGTTTTTACTTTTCTAATGTCGCTACTAGAAAATTTAAAAATTACATATGTGACTCGCATTATAATGGTATTTTTTATTAAAAAGCCATGCTCCAGACTCTAGACCCCTGAAGCAATTATCAGGGTAGTTCATTTAAAACTTTCTGTATGCAACTGTGTTTTTAAATCTTTAGTTATTCATTTATTTATTTTAAAGCTTGTACCCATTTACTTTTAGAGAGATGTGAAGGGAGGGAGAAAGACAGAGAGAGAAGCACCAATGTGTGGTTGCCTCTCACACGCCCCTCAACTGGGAGCCTGACCTGCAACCCAGGCATGTGCCCTGACTGGCAATCGAACTGTAACCTTTTGGTCCAAAGGCCGTCACTGAGCCACACCAGCCAGGGCTAATCTTTATTTTTATGTAACAAAATCATTAACCACTTTTTATGGCCGATGCCTGGCAGCACATGCTATTATTAGCTATTATTTGCCTGGACACTTCGCCAGGTGCTTCAGCTGTTATCACATTAAACCTCTTGGCAATCCAGTGAGGTGGTAGCATCATTTAGCTCTATTTTCCAACAAGGAAAATGAAGCTCAGAGACGTTAGGTGGTGCATACCAGGAGACCAATCGCAGCTACACGAGGTAGCAAAGCTGGGATTTGAACCCATACCTGCCCGTCCCTTGCAGATGCTCTTTGTGACTCCAGCTCGTACCTGTTAGGAATGAGCACTCAGTATCTGCTGTTGAGAATGGCTCAAGTTCTAGTTCCTCCTGCCCTCACTACCAACTCCACTGTCCAGTTCGCCTCCCTGTGCGCAGGCTCCTTGACTGGTGTCCATCATGGGATGATATGTACTAATCACCCCCATTCCTCGTACACACCTCCCACTGAGTCAAGTCACCTAATACCCCAGGATGTGGTATTATCTAGCCTTTCCAAGCTAGCGTAGTATCCATGGCATAGTGTAGCAGTATCCAGGATCCTGGTTTTGACAAATGGGGCTGAGCCAGAAGTGTCCTCTCTAGCCACTGTATAGGTCCCCACCTCCTGAAGGAGGCCCAGGAAATGCATTAAAAACGACTTGGAAGTAGGCAGATGGCACATACACTTGTAACTGATACGTTAAGTGAGCCTTTTCCATAGGCCACGCTGGATGCTGAGGATACAAGGTAAGCTAGCGTCTTTGTCTCAAGGGGCCCACAGTCTGGCACGTAGGTGAGGAAGGGGGCAATTACAGTCTGGTGTGAGCAGCGCTGTGATGGTGGGGGTGAGGATGCTGTAGGACCTCTGGGTCCAGGTACCCTGACTAGACTGGGGAGGGAAGGAGAGGGAAGGAAGGAGGGATGGAGGAAGGAAATAAGACAGTGTGAGGGAGGGCAGGGAAGCAAAGGGGGGCATGGAAGGAAAGGATCTGGGGAGCAAAGGGATGGAAGATGGCCGGGAAAGAAATCGGGAAGCACGTGGGTGTTTCCTCCCACTGCTGGCCAAACTAGAAAAATGGCTGGCCCTATCGGGATGGGCATGAATTCCAACAAGGGAGTAATGTGACAAAAGTACCATCTGCCCAAGGAAATGCTCTTATTCTATGAAAAGGCCTATGCTGGGGGGGTGGAAGAAAGGTTTTTCAGAAACACGTCCTAGTTCCTGGCTATTGATAAAGTGTCCACACAACTATTCTTTGTTTCCTCACCTCTGAAGATCAAATAATTAAGAATAGGGCCATTAAAAGAAGAAGAAGAAGAAGAAGAAGAAGAAGAGGAAGAGGGCCATAGAGGGGCAAATCTTTGGGGGACCTAAGACAAAATTGCAGGTATAAAATTTGTTTTGATTTTCCAACAGAGATCCTTGTGTTTTCTGGATGAATCTATTGGATCAGTTATGTCTGTTCTAGGGGGAGTTACCTAGCACTCCCAAATTCCAATTCCTTAATTGTTGCAACAAATTAGCCAAGAATCTCGATGAGTTGCTCAATTCTGAGCAAGAAAACCACCTAAGGCAATAGGTATTAATCTAGTTAAATCAAAACTTTGAGATAACGTTGGTTGATAATATATCAATTGCAGGTGTACAACATTATAATGTGGTATCTGTATTCTCTATTGTGTGTACCATGGAAAACAGCATGCGGTTTCCTTTAAAAATTATGACTAGAGCCCTGGCTGGTAGCACAGTGGATAAGGTGCCGGTCTGTGAACCCAAAGGTTGCTGGTTCAATTCCCCCAAAGGTTGCTGGTTATGTCCCCAGCCAGGGCACATAACCAGGTTGCAAGCCAGGTCTCCAGCCAGGTCTATAGCTGGAGGCAGGTGGGAGGCAACCATACATTGATGTTTCTCTCCTTCTCTGCCTCTCTCCCTTCTTCTCTCTCTGAAAATAATAAATAAAAATCTTTAAAACAAAGCAAAACATTTCAAAAAATAAAAATTAAGACTAGAACAACCATGTGGTCCAGCAATTCTTCTTCTTCTACGTACCGACCCCCAAAATATGAAAACACTAATTCATAAAAATATATGTACCCCTACAGTCCTTGCAGCATTATTTATTATAGCCAAGGCATGGAGGTAAACAAAGAAGCTGTGATACATACACACACACACAATGAAGTACTCCTCAGCCATAAAAAGATAAAACATTGCCATTTGCAACAACATGGGCGGATCTTGAAGGCATTGAGCTAAGTGAAATAAGTCAGATGCAAAGGGAAAAACACTGAATGTTAATCTTTTAAAGTCTGAGCACCTAGCTCCTTCTGGCCCCCTGAATACACACAGGGGCGGTCCTGTAGCACTCCACCTACTCTTAGAGCTGGGTTTAACTTTTTGGCAGTAACTTCCTTCACTTCCCCTGCGGCCCTTAGCAGAAATCCAGGGTAAATGGATAACTAAGGTTTGTTCCGGATACATCCTGTGTCTGCCCTTCTAGAAAGTGCTCGCTGACTTTTGCCCATGGTGACCTGGGGAAGGGCAGGGACACCCCAAAGCGGTAACAGGCTCCTATCAGAGAGGCACAAAAGACCTCAACCAGGGACTGGCTAATAAATGCCTTCAATGCAGCATTTCCTCATTGGGGTCCACTTTAGGAGCCCAGGAACTTAGCTCCATGTAAAATGAGGTCAATGTGGATATTACCTCAGTATTTCAGCCAACAAGCACTTAGCTCTAGGCCAAAGAAGTTCTTGCCAACCCCCACCCCCCACACTTGCTTTGGAGGGTCCTGCTCTGGCTTTCCCCTGATGCTGTCCCTATTCATTAGTCAAAGCCAAGGGGCCAGCCCAGAGCCTGTGCTCCCCTCATCCCCAGCACCATGTCCCTGGGACCCCAAAGTTCTTTATTTAAGCAGGCCAAGCCAGTCCCAGAGGCTGTCCTAAGGGGGGACCGCACCGCCATGTGTCCACCCCTAGGCCTGAGGGCTGCCCAGTGATGGCTGTCAATGGGGGTGTGCACAGAGCCTGGGTATGTGGGTGAGGCATCCCCCCATCACCCATGACCTCAATGACGTAGGCACTAGTTCATCAACTGGACAAGCACGCATAAACATTTTGACAGGAGCCATGGCAGCACTGACTGAAAGCCTGCGCTGTCATCTTATAGTGCTGTCCCCAAATCCTCTGTGATTATTGTACCCACTTTATGGATTAGAAGGCAAATCCTGGTCTTTACTCACTGTGCCAACATCTCTACTCGAGCCTCTGCTCTCTGGCTGAAGTGATTCTTATGCTCCCAGTGCTGGTGGGAAATAATAAATCCCACCCCTCTTCAGAGTTCAGATTTGGAGGACCACCCCTGATGTGCCCCTATTTTTCTCATTGTTGTATCAGACTCTTTGGACCAGAAGCAGACCCTGCTGGGGGGAGAGGGTGGCCACATCAGCTGCTGTGACTGAGCCTGCCCACAGGAAAGAGGAACGCCATTTAAGCCACAGAAAGACACAGGAGGGCAGGATGGTATTAGGAAATTTTCAAAGGGCTTCTTTTTTTTTTTGTCAAATGGTTTAAAACTGAACCTCTCATTTTGGACAGACACTGAGTGCATCTGTTCTACAGTTTACGCCTCATGCCCATTTTACAGATATGAAAGTCAGGGCTCAGATGTGTTCCCTTGAGTTCTGGCCAAGTCCCGCCACCCACCCCACTGTTTGGGTCCTTCTCTGGAAACAAAAAACTAGCTAACCATCTGATACCGTTTGCATGGTTTAGACAAAAAAAAAAAGGGGGGGGGGAGGTGTTTTACCACGTAAGAGAACTTCTCCTAGTCCAGTTTGATTTGTTAGCCAAGAAAGAGAATGCAATCACAAATGCAAAATGCACTTGACATTTACTGAGCAGCTTGCCCCTGCTTTCATTTCCTCCTCTCATCTTCTCACGTGTGCGCCTGGCCTACCCTCCCAGCCGGGAGAAAGCTAGTAACTAAAGTAAGGGATGGACTTTGGTCACGGTGCCTCATCTTCTAGACATCCAATTCTGTGACTCTGACTCAGCAGATGCCACCTTTCCCTGGATGCTGTCATGCTAGGTCCTCTATTTCCTTGGCAGATGACGTAGGAGTTGGGAGGCAGACCTGCTTGTTGATTTGATTCCGGAGCCAGCCTGCCACGATCTGACAAAAGCCATGTGCACCACATCCCAGTAATACTGGGTGAACTCGACCAGCATACAGACCGAGGCAAAGGCCACGTCTACATGCCGTGACATGCGACACTACCCAGCCAGCTAGCCAGGAGGAGTGTGCTTCCTGGAAGTGGCAGGTCCCAGCTTGCTCATCAATCCAATGCTTCAAGGGAAAGAAAACCCCTGCCACTGGGTTGGCAGCAGAGGATTTGAGGAATAAATCAAGGCTCTGCAGACTTCAATTTCCCTGGAGAAACGGAATTTATGTGAGAGCAGCCACAGTTTCCGACAAGGGCCGGCCCACTTACGGGCAGTAAAACGTAAAAAGTATCCCTGATCTTTAATAGCTGTACGGGAACCTAAAAGAGAAGTATGAGCAGGATGTTTAGAATGTCTCAGAAAGAATCTCCGCCAATTTATAGGCAAAGCTTTGCGCTCAGTGATGCATAAATAGATTGCCCGTAGACGGGTGATGCAGTGAGGTAGAAGGGTTCCTATGCATGCTGGTGACTGGACGACAGCATAGGCTTCTGACTTCGGCTAAATCAAGTGAGGTCACAATTGGTCACCAGCAGCTCCTGGATCTCTTACGGAGGCAGAGAAAAATACAGCCAGTACAAGTCATGTTTTCCATTAATAACAACGACCAAAAAACCCACCAACAATGCAATTCCACATGTCTAGTTTCATGCGAAACTTTCCACATGAAAGGCTTATTCTGGTAAAGGCAGCATCAATTTTCATTACAAAAACATTGGCCTTTTCATTTCTAGCTCACCTTAAGGGGACATCCGGGGCATAATTATGCACCTTGTAAATATTGCCTCTTTTCTGATTTCCACATCAACCACCTGGAACATTTTACAAACCAGAAGCGGAGCTCAAAGTATGGAACATTTTACCAGATTCAGCCTAAGAGCTGGTAAACTTCCAGGTGGCAGTGAGCCTAAAGGAGACTGGAAAAACAGACCAACCAACCAACCGACCAACAGAACTACCGGACTTGGTACCTTATGGGTAAGTACAGGTAGCTTATTGTCCCTTAAGTTTGAACTTCATACACCTGGGCATCTGGGGCACTACGACAAATTGGGCATATCAGGAAAAGCACTGGATTCAGAATCAGAAAAGGGAGCTTCTAGTCCTGGCTCTGCAACTGGTCAGGCTGAGTGAAGCTTTGAATGAGCCACAAACTTCTGTTTCCCCTTGTTTCTTCCTGTGCAGATGGGATTAAGATTAAGGCTGAATGTTCCTGATCATGCTATTGTGGGTAGGGAATATGTCAAAGTACATCGAAGAGCTTTGGGGTGTTTAAAACATTCCACAAATGTCAGGGATTTGTATGTGGGAGGGCTAGAGAGTTCCCTTCCTCTTCTGGTAGAGGACAGAAGCTAGGAAAAGTTCATGCCTATTTTATCTGTAAGACAGGTAACCTTATTTTTATAGAATCCACCTATTTTATATTGATAATAAGACAGAAGCAATTGTGTAACACGAACCTGGACGAGTCATCATTCCTTCTGAAAAATCAACACGAGGTTTAACCACTAAGTAATGCCACTGATTTTTAAATAGATGTATCTAAAATGGGTGTGGTCCAATTATTTAAATAATATTTTTCATGATTCAAAAAAAAAAAAAAATTAACTCCTCTTTTGGAATCGTTCCTAGATTCTCTGGCACTCTTTGAACATGCCTTAGGGTGACAAAATTTTTCTCCTTTGTGGAATATAATGACTTTGTAAACAACGAATGATTTGGCACACATGTTGGTAACTAAGTATTGCCATTTTAAAATTTCTATTGAAAAACAGGCTGTGACCGTAAGATAGGAAAGCCTATCTTTCTTTTAGTTCCAATGGAAGAGTTACAAATTGTAGATTCAGGGAATTGGCAGTTTCGTTGGAAAAGGCTTGTTCCACCCTAAGGTGATAACATGAGAGAAGAAAGGTCATTTGAAAATGTACGTCTGTCTTATTTTAGTCACACCTTCATTATTGATTTTGCAAGACTAGCACCAGACTTTTCATTTCTAGAAAGAAAAAAAGAAAGAAAAGGACATTGCAATTAACCAACAGTTGGATCATTTTATCACAGCTTCTTGGAGCTTCTGAATCCCTTATTTGCATTTGAATGAACTGCCTAACAATACAGATGTTTCCAATAAATTAACAACTGGGGCTAGTGGAGATATACACCCTTCAGATTCAATTCTAATCAATAGACTCTGCTCCCTTTAAACAAGTTTGGAATTTCTTTCAGTTAGGAAAAATCTATCTAAAAATGAAAATATCACAAATATCATTACAATGTAACCTGGGGCAACTGCTAGCATATTGCTTCTGGTGCAAATAATTTTAATTGTATTATTTAAAAACAAACAACAGTTGTACTTTTTAAAAGATTTTATTCATTATTTTCAGAGAAGGGAAGGGAGGGAGGAAGGGAGAACAACATCAATGTATGGTTGCCTTTCGCATGTCTCCAGCTACAGACCTGGCTGGAGACCTGGCTTGCAACCTGGTTATGTGCCCTGACTGGGGAATTGAACCAGCAACCCTTGGATTCGCAGGCCGATCCATTGAGCCTACACCAACCGTGGCCTGAATTCATGATTTTTTAATATGGTAAAATTCACACAACATCTAATTCATCACGAAATCACTTTAAATTATACAATTCAGTAGTACTTAGTACATTTACATTGTTCTGCAACCATTATCACTATACAGTTCCTAAACATTTTCGTCACCCTAAAAGAAATACCTATACCCATTAACAGTCATTTTCCATTCTTCCCTCCCCCTAGTTCCTGGCAACTGCTTATTAGCTGTTTCTATGGGTTAGTCTATTCTGGACACTTTGTATAAATGGAGCCTCACATATATGTATACATATATGTATAGCTTTTTTGACATAGCATGATATTTTCATACTCCATCCATGTCGTAGCATGTGTCAGTACTTCATTCCTTTTTATGGCTGAGTAATTCCATTGCATGGATATACTATGTACATGTTTATCCATTCATCCACTGATGGATATATGGATTGTTCTCATATTCTGGTAATTCTGAAAGGTGCTGCCATGAACATTACATGTATCATTTTCTTCTTTGAGTATCTGTTTTCAGTTCTAGAATTGCTGGGTCATGTGGCAATTACATGTTTCATTTTCTGAGAAACCACCAAACCTCTAGCTCATTTTTACACTTACCATTTCAAGGCGGCTTAATTATCAAACAGTTAGAAGCAGTTGGCCTCCTGCAGCCAAACCCCAGCCTGGGCTCAAAGAGGTCTCTTCTTCAGAAACACTGCCAAACTTGTTCCAACACCAGCTTACAGACAGGGCTTTGAACAGCTTTCTCTGCTGCTCTACCAGTCACAACACGAACTGGCCCAGCCGGAATGCCTCCCTGCCTCCCAGGCATCCTTGGTTCTCCATTATGCTGCACACACTTTAGAAAAAGAAGAAGAAAAAAAAACCAAGTTAACTACCTAACTGACTAGCTTCTCTCAACAAGAATTTGGAGTTCAGCCAACAAGAGGCCCCTGTCCTGGGCAGCAATTACTCCTTTGAGGCGTGGAGGGCAGAGACAAAAGATCTTCCATCCAGAGTGTACTTTTCACCAAGCATTTTGCCTGAAGGTACAGCCCAGAGATTCTGACCCTATAAATCCATAGACAGGAGAGTCGCACCTACGCCACTATGCAGGAGTATATTGTAGGCTGTCTACCCTATGACCTTGGCCAGGCCAATGGGACAGTCCCACTTACAAGCATTGTTTACAGCAGTCAATTTACTGAGTCATTAGGCTCCTCAACCATTACCCCAACCCTGACAGTAAATGATTAGCAATGATTTTTAAAAAAAAAACAAAAACGTGTTTCATGAGCTTCTCCGGAGTGCTGACCTCCTCAACCGCCTAACACACAGGTCGTTTCCAAGCTACAGGTGCCCGAGTCAAGGTGCACTACGGTGGCACTGCCCAAAATAGGCTGACCCAAAACGTCTTTTCCCCCTTGAAATGAAACGTTCAGAATGAAAAAGTTGGGTTTCCGGGCTCCTTGCTAGGAGTCTTGCCAGCCCAACGGTCACGTTGCTTGTCCCCTGGCAGCCTTTTCAGATGCCCTGGCTTGAATCTGTTGTTAGAACAGAATAAGTAAATAAATAAATGGGGGGGGGGGGAGAGAGAGAGAGAGAGAGAGAGAGAGAGAAAGAAAAAAAAAAGGAAGGGAGAAAGAAAAAGAGAGAGCCTCTTGGCTGATCACGTCCTCTATAATGTGGCAGGAAACCCAAAGTTCGCCTGCGCCCGTCCTGCGATCTGTTTGCTTATCTGCTTCCTTGTAGGGAGCGTCTGCATCACAGTGTCCGGTCAGGGGGATTTTCACCATGACCTCACCCTGCTGCCGCTAACGTGCACTGATTTCTGCGCCGCTGGGCGCGGTAGGGAACCCACATTCATGAAACAAGTCATCGCCGCCTCCTCGCACAGCTCAGTCCGCTCCAACCCCAGTTCTTTCTCCGCAAGGCGCGTGTGCATGGAGGCGGCGGGTGCAGGGGTCTCAGAACGCCCAAAAGAGCTCGAGGGGTGGCTTGATGACGCCTGGTTATTGTTCAAGGGGTCGGGAGAGCAGGATGCTTAGCAAACCACCTTATGAACAGGCACCAACATTTCCAGGCTCGCGCTCGCAGTTTTGAAAAACTTTCCAGCTCAGGGCTTCGAAATAAGGCGCGGGACGGTGACAGCGGGCGTCGGGGACGAAACCCGGGGGGGAGAAAGAGGCAGGAGGGCTGGGGGACCCGAGAGCACTGCCTGGGCCGCCAGGGTCCCGGGGAGCGGGGGACTCTCGTTGGAGAGAAACAGAAAGTCCGGCGCTCCGGCCGCGCGCCCGGCCCCGCGGGCGATCACCTGACCCCGCGGCCGCGCGCACGCGAGCCGGGGCGCGCCTGGCCGGCCCAGGGCGGGAGGCCGGGAGCGGCGCTGCGTGCGTGCGCGCCCCCGGGAGGCAGCGGGGGCGCGCGCGCGCCGGGGCCACCGCCCCTCCCGGGCCCGCCCTTCTTCCCTCCCTCCCAGGATCGCCCGGCCCGCCCTGCCCGGCCCGCCCTGCGAGTCAGTTCGCTCGTTCCCTCCCTCCCCCCGGCGCGCTCCGGCCGCCGCAGCGCTCCCCGCCCTCGAGCCGCGGTGCAGCAGTCGTCCGCCGCCCGAGGAGGAGGTGGAGGCAGCCGGAGGGGCCCGCCGAGGCGGCGGCGGCGGCGGCGGCAAGATGGCGGACTTCCTGCCGTCGCGGTCCGTGCTGTCCGTGTGCTTCCCCGGCTGCGTGCTGACGAGCGGCGAGGCCGAGCAGCAGCGCAAGTCCAAGGAGATCGACAAATGCCTGTCCCGGGAGAAGACCTACGTGAAGCGGCTCGTGAAGATCCTGCTGCTGGGCGCGGGCGAGAGCGGCAAGTCCACCTTCCTGAAGCAGATGCGGATCATCCACGGGCAGGACTTCGACCAGCGCGCGCGCGAGGAGTTCCGCCCCACCATCTACAGCAACGTGATCAAAGGTGCCGGGCGGGGGTCGGGGCGGCGGGGGTCGGAGCCCGGGGGGTGGCGGCGGGCGCGGGGCGGGGCACCGCCCTCGTTCTCCGCGTCCCGGGCGGAGGACCGGGCCCGGCGGGCGGGCGGGAAGGGGGCGCGCCCCGGGCAGCGGCTCCGCTGCTCTCGTCCCCCAGGGGAGAGGATGCCCCAGGGCTCCCCGCCTCCCTTCTTGCTGCCCGGGTGGGGACACGGATGGTTCCCCACCGCGCCCTCGGAGAGGGAAGTGAGGCACGCCGGGGTGCGCGGTGACATCCCCCTGCAGGTGAGGCAGGAAGACCCGAGCGCCGGCCCCGACCCTGCACCCCGGCCCCGGGCCCCAGCGCTGCTGCCCGGCCTCCCCGCCCCGGGTGGGTGCCCCGGGTCACATGGGGTCGGTCTGCTCGCAGCGCCCCGCTTCCTGGGCCGCCTCCAGAGCCAGGGATTCGCAGTCAGGAAACTTGTGCCGAGACTTGCTCAAGGGCAAAAGGTGACAGTCCCTGGGCCCTTTCGGACACGGATATGAAACTCGAGGGTGTCGCGTTTGCTGTTGCAGGTAGAGGGAACTGACTGTAGACCCGTTATAGTTCGTCTAAAAAAAAAAAAAAGAGCATCAGTGGTTTTTCGCCCCGGTGTCACGGCTGGGCGGGATGTTTGCGCGTTGTCACTATGCAACACGTTCCACTTTCTCTCCCTCTCTCTCCCCCCCCTCGCTCGCGGCGGGGGTGAGGGTGGGTGGGGGTGCCACAACTTGCTTCTATTACTTAAATAAAGTTGTGCGTTGCTCTCAAGACTCTTTGTCCCGAAACTGACGTGGAGCCGACACAGGTGGTCAATGAACCAGTGTCAGCTTGGATCGGAAGCTCTGCTATTCGATGTTATTTTAAAATGTCAGACGTTGTTGTTAAGGGGGAAATACACAAGCACTGTGTGTCTGGGATTTCAGAGAATTGGAGAAGATGGTTTTTATTTTGTCGCTGGGGCTGTAAGTAGCACTTATTTCTCATCGTGCCAGATACTTTCTGCGTCGTGGAAGACGTTTGCGCAAAATGGAGCGAGACGGAGCCTAGCACAGGGGGTGCGTCCAGAAGCCCTTTATTTCACCCGGGAGGTAGTTTTATCAAGAGTTTGCCACGAGTTTCGGGTGCTTTCAAACAGTCACTTTTTTTTAATGGGATTTTTGTTGTTGTTCGGCAAGTACTTCAGCAACTGCTTTGCTGTTTGCTCCCAGGACTGAGCAGGGGATAACTGTCCGGGAGTGCTGGGGGGAGGGGCGCGCCCTGGGGGGAGGAGAAGAGCCCCAGGCGGGCTCCCGGGGCGCTGCAGTTCAGCCTCCGAACCAGTCGCGTTTCGCCTATTTTACTGTGTCGTGCAGAAGTGATTAAGGCCCCTCTCAAGGCCGCAGACTGCCTTGCCCGTCCTTAATTAAAGGTGCCTTTGTGTCCTGATGCAGCTGAACTTCAGGGGTCCTGTCAGTGAATGGAGTCAACGTGTTAACTGATTGTGAACCAGGAGAGTTTGAATAAGGCCCTAAATTGTGACCTACTTTGAGCATTGATTATGAGGTGAAGTCAGTCACTGCCTGCATCTACTTTTTTGAGCTAGCATGATCATAAAATTGATAGCAAAACAGTTTTTCAATTGACAGTGAGTGTTTCTTGACAGTCACGTGACTGTTAGGATGTACCAAAGGGACCGGTTTAGTGCTAGAGAATAGTGGGTTTGACTAATTTCTCTTGAGTTGAAATCTGTTTTTATGTTTTGCATTTGGTCCTTTTTTTGTTTTTTTGTTAAAGATTTTACTCATTTTCAGAGAGGGGAAGGGAGGGAGGAAGAAAGGGAGAGAAACATCAATGCATGGTTGCCTTTCACCTGCCTCCAGCTACGGATCTGGCTGGAGACCTGGCTTGCAACCTGGTTTGCAACCTGCTTATGTGACCTAGCTGAGATTGGAACCAGAGACCTTTGGGTTCGCAGGCTGGCGCCAATCTGCCGAGCCACTAGCCAGGGCTTGCATTTAGATTTGAAGCTTTGTATAGGACAAGTTTTTTAAATATGTTCCTAAAGGACTCCGTGTTGGATTACGCAGGATGCTTAGGGACCAACTGAACCCAGAGTGGTTTGGTACTTGGCGTTTCATAAATGTCTTCTTGCAGGGTTCAGAAAACCCTTGGTTGTGGCTGTTCCCGGCTGCGCCCAGACATCAGGCTACGCAGTGCAATTTCTTTTCTCTTTGCTAGTTTTGGTTCTCTTGGGACTACCTTCTACCTTCAGAAGCTATTTTATAAATTAGAACAAGTTACAGTCCTTTAGAAAGAGCAATTGTTGAATAGTATATGCTTTTCAAGGCTCTAACTTTATGATTGTGAGTAACTTAGTCTTTTAAACCTCTGAGAAGTGACAGGTATCCTTTTTGGAGGAGGTGGGCCTACAGGAGTAGTTAAGAAGTATACGAAAATAATTCTGGAATAGGATCTATGAGAATACCTAATGACTACTGCCACACTTTTTTTTCCCCCCCAACAAAGGTATGAGGGTGCTGGTAGATGCTCGAGAGAAGCTTCATATTCCTTGGGGAGATAACACAAACCAACTCAATGGAGACAAGATGATGTCATTTGACACCCGTTCCCCTTTGGCGGCCCAGGGAATGGTGGAAACTCGAGTTTTTTTGCAGTATCTTCCTGCTATAAGAGCATTATGGGCAGACAGCGGCATACAGAATGCTTATGACCGACGTCGAGAATTTCAACTGGTAAGAGATTTGTTCTTTCAATATGTTGTGATTTTAAAGACATTTATTATCTGAGTCTAATGCACCCTTTTTATTGACTTCGCAATATATTATCTGTGCAGAATTTTAATCTTAGAAACTGGGATTGCTATATAGATGGGCTTTTTACTAAGCAAGATAAAAATAGGGTAAAGCTGTAGAGTTTGTGAAACTGTTATAAGTTAATTGGTCTTTTTTTAAATGAGATTATGATTTTCGTAGGCACTTTTAAATTTGTTCTCCTTTTAAAAATAATTACCTCCCGCCTTGGCTGGTGTGGCTCAGTGGATTGGCAGTAGCCTGCAAACCCAAAAGTTGCTGGTTCCATTCCCAGCCAGGGCACATAACCAGGTTGCAAGCCAGGCCTCCAGCCGGGTCTGTGGCTGGAGGCAGGTGAAAGGCAACCGTACATTGGTGCTTCTCTTCCTTTCTTCATCTCTCCCTCTCCTTCTCTCTAAAAATAATAAATAAAAAAATCTTTAAAAAAAATTACCTCCCAATTATAGCAATAGTAATTAATTGTCTTTCGTTTAAAAAAAAAATCATCCTTTTACTTTGGTCTAGGAGTCCAATAACTAAGAGATACTCATTTTATGATACAGATTAATATAGCAAGAGATTAAAGTTCTTAATGTTTAACTGTCATTGTGCTTTTTATATATTTGCACTTTTTATGTATATATTTTTAGGAATCTAAGCACATTTTACAAAATACATCTTTTTTTCAAGCAAAAATTTTCCTGGACATGCCAAACAGGTGGTCTAGTAGACCCTTTGAGCTGTCACAACAAACTGTGATAGGCAGACTTGCAGCAGAAATGCATTTCTCCGAGGAATAGAGATGGGGAAGGTGCCGGCAGATGCCGTGTCTAATGAGGGCCCACTTCCTGGTTCACACATGGCCATCTTCCTGCTGTGGCCTCACTTGGCTAAAATGTGTCTTTTTCTTCTTCTTTTAATTTAATTTTAGTGTTGTTGTATTATATTCATCCCCTTTTTACTTCCCTCTGTCCCCTTCCCCAGCCAGCCACTCCCCCCAAAGTCAGTCCCACTTGTTGTCCATGTCCATGGTTCTTCCATACTAGTTCCTTGACTAAACTGCTCCCCTTCTTTGCCTCCTCCTTCCCCTTCCCCCTAAAGTGTGTCTTCTTAAACAAAAAAAAATATCTTAGTTCTTTTTTGGATCTCTTTCACAGGGAAGGACCTAGATTTTATTTTATGTTCATTTTTTTCTACTTTGTCTTAAACATTTAAAGACTATCCATAAACTTTTTTTTTTTTTTTTAAAGACTATCCATAAACTTGAGCTGTTATAATATAAAGCATTGGCGAGAGGGTGGAAGAGAAAGGATCTGATCTAGGTTGAAGGAACAAAAATAATTAAAATAGATTTTTAAAAAATCAAGTGTATGTAATTGTGAATGTTTTGATTGTATTCTGGATTGTATTTACCAAAGACGGGAAAGATTCCCGGAATGATAGCATTCTAGACTGTATACAATCTGGACATAGTTTGGATCGGAAATGTTTTACTGTACAATGATCAAAATGAAGTGACAGTTACAAGTAGAACTGCCTAGAAAGTTGCTTGGTGATGTCACCAACATTCAAGTGATCCACATTTATGAGTAGCTACAAAGTGACGTACAGCCAGTGGTCTGCTATTACAGTTTGTCCTCAGAAGCAGTCTTGGCTATTAAAAGTCCTAGAGAAGAGTTCATGATAACTTTGTAAACATGTTTCTCTGAACTATGGCTTATTTGCATCCTACAACCAAGCACTTAATCATGTGCTTGCTGTCTTACATAGCTCTCTTCTTTGGTATGTGTGTCTTGTCAAGTAATTTTTTTCCCTTAATGAAAGAGATTTTCTCACATTATTGTGAAAATGGAGTAGCTGGCAGCCTTACATGTTGAAAATTATGAATTTTAACCTAACAAGTGACCTCTATCCACTTCTCAGAGTTGTAGTTATTATGTCCTTTGGTTAGTATTTGGTAGTCTTGATTAAGTTCCTCCACGTTACCTGTTCTCCTCTGCCATTACTCCTATTTTTAAGTGCTGCTTATTCTTCTTAATTCATTTTCTCAACAAACCAAACTTTCCGTTCTTAAGGGTTTTGTGTTTTGTTTTTTTTTTAAGATATTACTTATTTACTTCTAGAGGGAAGGTATGGGAGGGAGAGAGAGAGAGAGAGAGAGAAACATCAATGTGTGAGAGGTACATTGATTGGTTTCTTCTACGTAGCATGCCCTCAACTGGGACCTGGCCAGCAACCCAGACAGTCTGTTGGTTTGCAGGCTGGTGCTCAATCCACTGAGCCACACCAGCTAGGGTGCCACTCTTAGTTTTTTTAGGATGTTATTCATCTTTCCAGGTCAGGGAAGAAGCATCATCTGTAACAACATTATTGACTGGATGACTAAACAACTGTACTCTAAAGTTTTCTGTATGGGAGTTCAGTCAGTCCATTTAATTGAAGGTTGGCTGGCTTCACTGACACTTCTTAAATTTGGACATTCACATCTCCCAGTCTCCTGTCAAGCCTGTCTTATCATTTCTGAGAAAGCATTCCTAAGCATTTGCTATTAAGAACAAATAGGTAAGACCGCTTAGGATGAGGACCTGCATGTTCTTGACTTGAGCCAGCTGATGATGCTCCAGGAGCAGAGAAGACATTGGGCAGGAGAGACAAGTTCTAGAAATACCATTTTCCTGAGACAAAGTAGGGGCAGAAGAAAAGTGGAACGGGGTGAGATCTAATTTTAAACTCCTGGAGAATGCAATTTTTCCCGGTATATCCTCAGCATTGTTAGTGGTACCTGGGGCTTGGATCTCAACTATTATGTTGAAATGATAATCTTCCTACTTTTGGGGTACTCTGGTGGTTGGCATGGTGTTGGACATTGAGAAGGCACTTGACTCATTTAAAATTTTCCTCAAAGTCATACTCATTTCCTCCTTTTGTCTACATACTGCCAATCCCTGAGTCCTGTCTCTACCCCTGTGGTGACACTTGCATTCATTCCATCTTTTCCCCCTCCACATTGTTGTCCTTATACCTCTTGCTTGGACACCCAATTAATCTTGGTCACGTACAGCCTGGGTTTGCCCAGAAAGCTTTGTTCACTCTCTGCTTCCTTCAGAACAAAGTTCAACCTCTTACGTGAATCAGCAGTCCAGTTAGCTTACCCATGATTCCAACAATACATGTATACTTTGACCATCACACACACCCTGTGATCCCTTGGTTCCCGTGCCCCTTGATGGTCTTCCAATGGCTCTCTTCACAGAATCCCTCCATCAAGGCTTTTCAAGACCATGTATGTTCATTACGTCCTACCCTTCACTTAGAACAGTGGTAATCCAAATATTATTGTGACAAAATGCAGTCCATGGATCCTTAAGTCACATTCACTGGAATTGTTGTTTAATACAAAACAACAAGACAGATTCTGAAACTTCATCAGAAAGAGGATCTGTTTCAGGAATCTGGGATGGGACTCAGTGGTCCGTATTTTTAACAGACGGCCATAGGCAGTTTGGATGAATTGCCTGTGTGCTTTAGGATCAAGGCTTTCCCCAGCCCTCCCCCTGGAAAGCCTCTGCTCTGTGCTCTCGGTGGTATGCTTGTGGTGGTATGCTTGTGGTGGTATGCTTGTGGTGGTATGCTTGTGGTGGTATGCTTGTGGTGGTATGCCTGTGGTGGTATGCCTGTGGTGGTATGCTTGTGTTCCGACCCTCAGCTAATCACATGTGGCTCAGCTCTTTGCACTCATGTTTGGTTTTCCCTCTAAAGTAGAAGCAGCTCCTCTGGTGTACCTCGTCTTTTTCTCTCTCACTAGCATTGGGCTGGACATTTATTTCATTTCCTTAGTTTTTAGACACTGAATTATAATGTTATTCTACAAAAAAAAAAAAAAAAGAAATATCCCCACAGTAAGTTACTTCCAAGAATGACGAATACTTCTGTATGCTAATTTGTTACTTTTCCCCGAAGAGGGAAAGTCCTCATATTGCAGAATAATCATTTTTCTTTTGTGCATTTGATAATGTATAGTATTCTTGAATGTTGGATAGAAAAAGTAAACATCAGAGAAAATGGAAGGAGTCAATGGGTAAAATTAACCATTTTTGTTTTAACTAACAATTACTTACTAAACTTAATGCAAATTGAAAGGTAAAAGAAAACAAAAAGGCTGGGTTTTAAGTGTCTCTCTGGCTTTTTGCTTTAGATGTATAACTGCCCTTCAAGGAGCTTCTGAGACAAGAGATAGGACAGTGATATCACAGCTTAGGTTTTTAAAAGTCCATTCATTTGTTAGTAATCCTCTGGAGACAAACATGAATGCTTTTCCCCCCAACTTCTCAAAGGCAAACATTTCCTTTTATGATTAGTTTCATTCTGGTAAGCTAAATAGCTTACCATAGTAAAAGGATCTTATCTGTTGTTATAGTTCAAGGTACTGTTCTAGTTCTTAACTACCATGCTGAGGATAATATCTATATTTTAAGAAGTGGATTCTTGTATTACTTTTTAATTGAATTTATTTGGGTGGCTATGGTTGACAAAATTATACAGATTTCACATGCAGTGTTCTGTGACACCATCTGTATCATGGTATGTTTACCACCCCAAGTCAGGTCTTCATCACCATTTGAGAAGTGGTCTCTCTCTTTTTTTTTTTTCAATGTATGGTTGCCTTTCACCTGCCTCCAGCTACAGACCTGGCCAGAGACCTGGCTTTATGCCCTGGCTGGGGAATCAAACCAGCAACCTTTGGGTTTGCAGGCTGGCACCTTATCCACTGTGCCGCTAGCCAGGGCCGAGAAGTGGTCTCTTACTAGTGGATTAAACGTGTGTAATGCTCAGGTTTGGCTGTATGTTCACTACAGCCTGCCACTGCACTAAGGAGACACCCTGTCTTCAGGAAAATCTCTTCTGTGGCAATAACTAGGGGACTTTGTAAAATAGAGTAATTGAAGAGATTGGAGTCCAGGGCTGGCTGGGGAATGACACAACTGAAGATATGTAGTAAAACTAACAATTAAGTAGGAGTCACTGCAAATTAAATTTATGGACTTATATTATTATTCAGAAACATAAGCCAAATTTGTAGGATTGGGTGTATAGGACAGCAAACTGTGAGACATTTGGAGGCTTACTCTAGAGCTTCCTAGTTTCTATAGTCACTTTAACATTGTCAGCATTAATACAACTTCCTGTAATGACCAGTCTTCCCCTCCCCCCCTTGTTTTTTTTTTTTTTAAACGATTTTACTCATTATTTTTAGAGAGGGTAAGGGAGGGAGGAAGATAAGGGAGAGAAACATAAATGTGTGGATTCCTTTCACCAGCTTTCAGCTGGGGACCTGGCTGGAGACCTGGCCTGTGACCTGGGTATGTGCCCTGGCTGGGAATTGAACCAGTGACATTTGGGAATACAGGCTAGTGCTCAATCCACTGAGCCACACCAGCCAGGGCTGTAATGACCAGTCTTGCTTTGCAGTCCTTGAAGCCAAACTATTTTCTTTGTTATCATGGTACCTTCAATTAGACTTAATTTTTCTCACTCAAGTAGCACAGTTTGTACTTGACATAGTTACACTTCAAACTGATGAGGCAGTTGATTCATTAAGATAGAACTTCCCCTACTCTGTGTAACAAAGTAGCTACTTAATTTCATGCATTAAAAAGAGCTGAGTGCCTAGAACTTCAGGTCTGGGGGAAATACTTGCACTGTAGCCTGGATTTGAAATACTTCAGAGTTATAGACATTGGTTTATTCTTTAACACTAATTTGGATTTTCCTTAAAAAGTAAATGAATATGACATTCAGTTGTAAACTGTTATGTTTCTGTTGGGGAAGGAGTTGCTTCATTTTCTCTATAAATAAAAGCAAAACAGGACTTTGACTTCAAGTTGTCAAATACCTATTGTCTACTGATTCTGGGGTTAGGGTAAAATATTTCAACCTATATCAGATACGGGTTGTACGTAACATTAAAGGTTGTAGAGATTTTCAAATGAGGTCTCTTATTTATAGGATTTCCTGTTGGTGAATTTGATCAAATGTCAGACTGTTTACATTTTATCCAAATCTTGGAAGCCCAGAGCTATGGTACTGTTTGCCGTAAAACCAGAGATGTTTCAGCATGTGCCTACACAACTGAGATTATTTGTGTTCATGTATGTATACACATGAGGACTGTCCCTGAAGTATCAAACCAACGTCAGTACAATTAAAACAGCTGAGAGGCCCTGGCTGGTGGTTCAGTGGGTAAGGCACCGGCCTGTGAACCCAAAGGTTCAATTCCCAGCCAGGGCACATAACCAGGTTGCAAGCCAGGTCCCCAGCCAGGTCCAGGAGGCAGGTGAAAGGCAACCACACATTGATGTCTCTCTCCTTCCCTACCTCTCTCCCCCTCTCTCTAAAAACATAATAAATAAAATCTTTTTAAAAAGAAAAAGTGTCAGGACAGACTTTGTATATACATACATAAGTACATGTTTCAATGCACTGTGTTTTATTGACACGTTCATGTTTATATCTTGTATTTTTGGGTGGGAGAGTAGAAACTTCACTGGCTGTGGGGTGTTGGGGCTCTCCGTGCTGAAGGGGGACTGGAAAATACTGTGCTGGTTTCCGCCATGTTTCTATTACTCAACAGAGCTAGTGGTACAGTAATTTAGGAAGCGGGGATATAATTTTGTCAGGAGAACTGGACGTTAGTTTCAGAATTCTTGACTGGAATATGGACCTAACTCAGGAGGAAGGGTTGTGAGCTTCTTTTAAGGAAATGGTTTCCTTAATGGTGGAGGACTCTGGCTTCACTATTCCCTGTTGACCTCTCACAAATAAGCAACAGCCCAACTAAGTTGAGGAATCTAGTCTCATTAGCCTATAACAGGTGCTAATTTTTTTCTCTAGAAAATTAATTCAAGTGTTGGTAATTACATGTGTTTCATACCTTATGTTTTTCCAGAATGCCTTTTCAAAGTTGTCACATGCATTCTTATATAATCTTTCAAAAACAACAATAAAAACAAACTAACTAAGAAATAGAATATGTGTTACGGTCCCTATTTCACAGATGAAAAAGTTGAGATGCAGAGAGGTTCCTGATGCTTTGGGTCACAGTGAACACAAACCAGACCGACTCCTGGCCCACAGCACTAGCCACTAAACAACTTTGCAGGCGCTCGGATATTTTATCTGTGGAATGTGCTTTTCTTTTATTCCAAGCCTCTTCTGACCAACACCCAGACACTCAAATATTATCGCTTCCCTCATAAGTTCTAGCACATGTATTTTAAATATATACATGTTTTCTAAAGAATATATAGCTTTGCACCGATAGTCACAGTTCTTTTTATATTCTGATCTTTCATAATACCTTTGTGCCATTCCTCTTTGCTGTATTAACTTAGATCATAGTTATGATTTAAATAAATTTAAATTTCACTTAATGACAGATTTATTAACTTAGAGTGGTACATCCTAATCACCATTGCTCATGGTAAAGCCTCCCCCCTTGAAAACTGTACAAGTAGTGATCCTCAGCTGACATTCCACCAGTGAACATGGCATGCATTCATTTCTTTATTTATTGTCATGGTTTAGGATGTGTCCTGAAAAATAAAAGTTTAATGGCAACCAGTTATCTGAAGGGCAACCATATATTTTTTTAGGAATGTGTCATTTGGCAGTTGTCACCTATCTGGTATGTATTTGTTCTAAGATTGAAGACGGAGATACCAGAATACTTTTGTCATTTTTTTAGGAGCTTCTTTGCAGTGGTTCTCATGTAATTGTCATTTTTCATGCTAATTTTTGAGCATTCCAGCTTAGTTTGTTGCAAATTGTTGTTACAGTTACAAACTACCTGAATTTTTAAGTGTATATTTCTGAAAATTAACAGTGATTTTTATTTCCTTGTTTGAAAGTATTATATATTTTTTTCTAGCTACAGGATAAATTCACTTTTGTCTAAATGGTGAATATGTATATTTCTTGCAAGATGTCATTTTTTCAAGCTAATCTGTTACATCCACATTAGCAGCCCATTATTAGAACGGGTTGATACAGATCAAGGATATCAGTTTTGTTATGAGAACGAGACAAGTTATCATCTGCTGCACTGATAGTTATTGTCTTAATCTTTCCAGTTTCATTCTCTCTTCTTTTGGCAAAAATGGCCAAAAATATTTAAAATCAGTGTAGTGGGTATGCTTTTTCATCCCCAACTCTCTCCAGTAGATACAAAATACCTGAGTAGAATTGCTCTTCCCTAATTTATTTTGGTTTTGGTCTCAGTCATAAGACCTGTGTACTCAGTTTGCTACGTTTGAAACTTTTATAACCATGTTCAATTTTATTGATTTATTTTGCGTATTGTAAAACATAGCTTATAAATGATTGTAATGCGAAGGCCTCCGATTTGATGTGGTCTTCTGCTGTGCTGTGAGATGAAGCGGAGCCCAGTGGCCGGCCAGAACTGGTGTCCTGGCTGTGCTGCTCACTTGCTTGAGCAAGTCCTCAGTACCTCCGAGTCTGTTTCTTCCGTAACTAAAAATGGGGACGATCCATGGACTGTTATTAACTGTCATGGGATTACATGAAGTGATCCGTATAAAAGTCTTCAGCCAGTGCCTGACACATTAACCATGTGTACATAAACCATATGTAACTGGTTTTAAGTAAATAAATAAACCACTGTAAACTTTTTTTATTGTTATTGTATTACATCCATCTCCTTTTTACTCCCCTCTGTCCCCTTCCCCACCCACCCACTCCCCCCAAAGTCAATCCCGCTTGTTGTCCATGTCCATGGTTCTTCCATACTAGTTCCTTGACTAAACTCCCTTCTTTGCCTCCTCCTCCCCCCACCCCATCCCCCTCTGTAACCTTTTTGATTGACTTTTTCACCATGTTAACTGTAGCACATCTAAGAGAGATTTGAGGTTTTCTTTGCTGTGGCCGGCCGGTGTTTGCCTTCTCATGTCGCTCTGCTTGGCTTTCGGTCTGATGTGTGGGTTGAGTTAGCCGCGGCCCTGCCTTCCTGCTGGAGGTGCGTAAGGCACCTTTGGCAAGAGTGCAGGTGCCCTTCTGCTCCTCCCCTCCGAGTCTCTGGCCACCCTCGCCTGCTCTCTCCAGCTCCTTGCCGGCAGTCCCCAGGCCTGGGGTGGGCAGCGGCTCTGCAAGGACTCCGGTTAAAGAGGGTATTTTGACTGCTTTTTCCAAGGGAAAAAAAATTTTTTTAATGTATATATTTACATAATGCAAAATGATTTTTTAAGACTTCATGTTACTTTTTATGAGATTTTAGAACTTACGACCATTTTGTATAAAAACCAACTAAAACATTAGTCTAATAGGGAATTCATTCTTTTTCTCATGGAGTAAAATAAACAGATTTCTACTCCTAAAGAAAAAGAAATGTATTGACTTTGGCATTTAAAAACAATATTAGCTAATAAACAAAACTTTTCTACCTCGCCCCCCCTCCCCAGACAGTTGAACAGTGTCTTTGGGTTCTTTGGTCTGCAGCAGCTACATTTAGTATGTTAATAGGATATTTCTCAAGCCCTGGCTGGTGGCTAAGTGGATAGGCGCCAGCCTGCGAACCCAAGGGTCACTGGTTCGGTTCCCCATCACGGCACATAACCAGGTTGCAAGCCAGGTCTCCAGCCAGGTCTGTAACTGGAGGCAGGTGAAAGGCAACCATACGTTGATGTTTCTCTCCCTCTCTGCCTCTCCCTTCCTCTCTCTTTAAAAATGATAAATTAAAAAAAAAAAAAAAAAGATATTTCTCTTCTCACCCTTCTAGACAGGCTAAAGCAAAAGAACTGGAATAATGAAGAATTGGGGTGAGGACTTCCAGTTTCCTTTTCAATATCCTGGCTACTGTTGCCATATTTCCTGGGCAATGTTTTTTAAATCATTTTTCTGTTAAATGGCATGAACTGTGTCAATAGGGGTTGTACAGAGAATTTGTCGTCATGTGGTTTTCATTTCAGCTTTGTAATAAAAAGTGTGGTTGTATCCATTTGTTGATATTAAGTAAGAGAAAAACTCAGGAGCTGCTAACAGTGAGCAGCTGTGCTGTTTTCCAATTGGCTAGACAGTCACAAGTTACTGCCTGGCCATCTCTGCTGCACCAGGCCTCATCCACGGGAAGATGCAGATGAATATACGTTAGGCAAATTGGCCTTCAGATGTAAGCTTGCTGAAGTCATTTTTATTGATTTTTCAAAAAACTTAATCATTGAATGCTGTGTATTTACAAAGCTGTTAATACTCTATTCTACTTGAAATAGTAAAAAAGTAGTGTGGTTTAGTCTATTGAGTTAAAATGTTGGAGTGCAAATTATTTGCTGTTTTTAACTGTTACTGACTTGCCATATTTGCAGTAAAACTGTATTAGTTACAGCTTCAGAAATGATAGGGACTTAAAATTGTTACCATGTAGGTGCTATACTGCATTTCAGTTCTGGACTAGGGCAGGGAGAATCATATTTGCTTAATTATTTCCTGATACTTCAAACATAGCAACCAATTTTAAGTCAATGTTACAATTTAGTAAGAAACTAAGGTTTTCACTGGTTATTTAGAATTTTGCACATTTGGCCTTAACATGTAACATCTTCCCTTTGAAAGAAAAGGCTCTTTATTTTAAAAGAAACTTGCACTCTGAAGGAATGTGTTTTTTGATAAGACTACGAGTAAGTATGTCCTCTGGCAGTTTTCTGTGTACGCAGGTATTAATGTTTAGAGCCTGGCTTCGAGTGTGCATTATGGTCACCTGAATTCTTCTCATGTGAAAAGTGAAGAACAAATAAATAACAGGCAGTGGGGGCAAGAAGGCCTTGGGGAGCAGATTTCAGGGGTAGTTATTTAACAAGTCCGGTGACAGTCAACTAGAAGCTTTTCGCCACCATTCAGTAACATGTCATTGAACCCCGGTTAATGAGCAGGTACTTGGTTGCAGGCTGGATACCTGCCAGGGAACCACATGAAAAGAATATCCTCATTGACCTTAGACGCTAGTTGGAGGAATTTAGATGACCTAGGCAAACAAATAATCCCACCCGTGCTAAGTGCGCTGGCGGAAAAGAAAAGGGACCAGTAACAAAACAGGATGATGATTTGAAGAGGTAAGAAAGGTCCGCCTGTCGAGGGGAGAGGAGCGCACCAGGCAGGGAGTACTGTGTGCGCAGGGTCCTGGAGAGACTGGAACCTTTTCCTACTGTTGGGGTGCTGGGCAGCGGCAGAGTTCCGGCGCCGCCGTAGGTGTGGAGAAGACGGTGCGTCCGCGGTGCGCTCTGTAGGGAGAGCCTTCGGGAGCTGGCAGGCTGCATGTGAAACGGGGCACAGGTTTCAGCACCCCGCTGGAGGGTGCTTTCCGCTGAAACGGAAACGCTGTGCAAGAGAAGAAGTTGAGAGGGACAGTTAAGACGTTAACTTGGGCATGTTAGGCCGAGAGCGCTGTGCGGCATGACGGTGGAGTCAAGTACGACTGATACCTGAGCCTGGAACCCAGATGAGAGCTCTGCGCTAGGGGTGGAAGTTTAGGAGTTGTTTGTATTCGGATGGTATTTAAAATCTGTGAATGTGACTGTTACTCAGGGACAGGGTATGAAAAGAGGCGGGGACTCGGGATAGAGTCTGGAGCGAACTTCAGCCTTTTGAAAATGTTGAGAGGGGGTGATGCTGACAAGTTGCGGGAAAGGTGGGAGCAGTTCAGGAGCGTGGAACGCGTGGGAGCAGGGCGCTGTTTTAGGGAGAGAACCGTGCCGCTGAGAGGTCGTGAAAGGTGCGGACCGACATGTCCATTGATTTCTGGCAACGGGAGGTTATTGCCCAGTGGGGCAGGTGACGGGAGGAGAAGGAAGCCAGGCTGCGAGGGCCTGAGGAGGGAAGAGCGGTGAGGAAGTGAGGAGGGGAAGCCACTTGAAATCAGGCCGACCGCCGTCATTTCCTTTTGCAGTCCTTGCAGCCACCCGGCTTAGTAGGTTGTATTTTTTCAAGCCTTTTTAAAAATTCAAGCCCATGTCTGATACTCACTGCCAGCCATGCTTTCCTGTGTCCCTTATTAGCACAATTCACCGAGTGGTGACGTGGAAGAGGAACTGATAAGCCAGTAGGAGTTTTGAACTATTTCCCCCCCATCAGACTGCGCTGCTTTGCTACCTGACATGGGTGCTGGGTGGCGGGCAGGGAAGGGGAGGGGGTGAAAGCCTGCGTGGGCGTGGGCTGTGTGCGTGACGGGTTGAACACTCCCCCGGGAACCGGGTTTTCCTCTCACCTGCTGTGTCATCTCAGGCGTAGAATTACTTTATTCATTAGTAAATGTTAACGGTCCTTAATGTTGAGTTGTGGGGATTTCAAGATTTGTTGCAGCACATCGTAGAGAACTTTCCATCTGGACTTCTGGGTATTATGATGTGCTTACAGGCCCCTCCAGTTAGTTATGAGGGAAATTGAAACTACTTAGGAAGCTTGACTTTCAGAAAACTGACTGTTATTACTATAATTTTTTTTTTAACAATTGAGGTCATTTCTTTTTTGAGAATCAAAAAAAAATTTACTACTGAACAGTTCTAGCTCTGGTACAACTAAATGTCTGTATGCTCGTTAGGGTTGTATATGATTGGCCCTTTTCAAAAAATTATTTTAATTTTGACGAATTTCTTAAAACTGTGCTCTTTATTGTTACGGGGAAACTAAAAAGTGAGAAAATTGTTTTGTTTTTTGAGGAAATTGCCTCTTGGCTCCAGAATCCTAATTAACTTTTTAAAAAATTTGAAACATATATGTCCATTGTAGGAAATCATCCAGTTAGCCCCTTATACCGCAACACCAAGACATCTTTGTTGATATTTGGTGTATTTCCTTCTGGTCCTTCAGTACAGCATTGACTGTTGGGATAGACTTCTGTACTTTCTGTACAACTTTATATCCTGTTCATTTAGTATTGCAACATTAGCATTTCCTGGAGGAGGTGATTTTCTCAGAACTGGTAAGGCATTCTTCTGAAAAATGGATGTGATTTTTTTTATTTAAATAGAAAATTCTTTCTTGCCTGTATTTTTTCAATAAACAAAGTGGTGGTACTAAATGGTAACATGGAATGAATATGGGGGAAAGTCTTACCATGTTGTTACCTAATTGAGCAGTGTTACGTATCACGTTGGAGGTAGCCCACCTCTGTAATATTAACCTCCCTCCTTACATTTATAGGTTGTATTTCATTTTTAAGGGAAGAAGTATAAACATTGATTGGTTGCCTCCCATACCTGCCCTGACGTCTTATGCGCCAGGACCAGGAATTGAACCTGAAATCTAGGCGTGTGCCCTGACCCAGAATCGAACCCTCAACCTCTCGGTTACAGGACAGGTCTTCAGCCAACTGAGCCGCACCAGCCAGGGCAAGGGAAGAAGGTGTTAGAAAGAAACATTAACCTCCACTCTGAAATGTGTATTATTTTAAAGAAAGGGCTGTAATTCTTATATATGCTTTTGAGACTAATTGATACTTTCTTAAGAAAATGAAATAGTTTACAAGTATTACATTCACATGCATAAATAAGTACAAGATACAAATTATCCAAAAATGCTTATTAGACAGACATACAGCTAAGTTTTTTTCTTTTAGCTCTAGGATGAAGCATTTTTAATAAAATAGGTTTATTTTTATGAGTTGTAGCAGGAGAATTAGTAACCCGCATTGTATATTTACCATTATACAATGCAGGTTATTTGGTGGGACTACAGGAATACTCTTAGAAGACTAAGAGCTAGCTTAAATTACTTGGTGATAAGTCTAATTGGAAAACTTGGTATAAATAGGAATTTATCTGTGAGCAGTGGCAAGGAAGGGGCAGCCTATAAAATAAAGTGATAACTTAGTTCTTTCCAAAAATCTCTTTATTTCTAATTTTGTGCACTAGTTTGTTTTTATAGCTTATATGCAAGGCAGAGTTAAAATTGTCTAAATTAGGTATTCTTTTGGACATTGGGTTTAGGCTATTACAAACCATCTCAGATTAAAGATTAATCTGGATAAATATTTAATTTGAAAAATGTTTTCAAATATTGGGGTGGTTTACGTTGTAACTCATTTTGGTTCTTTTTACGTGATACACATAGAAAATGTTAGCGAGAAATTTGAAACTGTGCATTTGGTTAGAGTGCATAATTTTGACCTGTCTACAGGGCAAAGGAAAAAAATAATTTATCTTTCTCTGCGTATAAGTAAATACTGTTTTGGTCTTTGTGAACCAAACAAAAAGGCATGAGTGGTCGTACCTTAAGTGCGCTTTGACAATAAAGATGACAGCATTATCCTTACTAGAAGCGTGTGCTGTTTGTCACATCATACTTGAGACTGCTTTTTCCCAAATAAAAGTGAATAGAGACTGTCATTAAACAAAAAGTAGGTCATCTCAAAGATAAGGAACAATAAAATAGGTCCTTTGTGAAGACTAGGCAACTGGTAGATGAAGGGAGAAGTGAAACTGCCCCGTGGCAGGCTCTGAGAACCAGGGGGAGAGCTCATGCCTGCCTTGTGCCTAAAGCTAGCCTCTTTCTTATCTTTCATTTTGAAATTAAGGGGAGAAAAAGACTGGAAAGCCCATGGTTTCAAGATCCTTTCACTTTAGAGTTGTTTTCCAAACTATGAGCAATTCTTTAAATATAATTAGGCCTGGCTTTGGCTGGTAGCAGTGAATAAAGCTCTGGCTGGTTGGATTCCCCAGCTAGGGCACTTAACCAGGTTGCAAGTCAGGTCTCCAGCCAGGTCTCCAGCCAGGTCTCCAGCCAGGTCTCCAGCCAGGTCTGTGGCTGGAGGCAGGTGAAAGGCAACCATACATTGATATTTCTCTCCCTCTCTGCAAATAATAAATAAAATCTTAATAAGTAAATAAATATTAGGCCTGGTTTTTATGTTTACTGTCTTTAAGGAATTAAATGTAATTTTATAATCTTAGATTTCAAATAGTGTGAGCAGAGCAATATCGTTATATTTCATATTTTCATGTGAATATGTGAAGAGACAATAGAGAAGGGACAAATAGGATGAGAATTGAGTCTTTAATTTATCTTTTATCACTGGCCACTCCCATAGGTTGAAGTCAAGAGTTATCATTCTTTAACCAACTTTAACCCCAAACTTTCTTCATTTTGTACCTTATTTCTGTTTGGCATTTGTTTGATTCTTGCTGTAAAACTTATCTAAGTAAATGCAAGATGGAAAAGCTTACATTACACAAAGTATGCATAAAATGTTGTCCAAAAGGATCCTTATTTAGATACGGCTTCATGAAGATATACGCAGTTTAAATCACTAATGTATGCAGAGGTGAATTACTGATATTTAAGAAACTTACAGGTCACTTTTAAAGGCAAGTTAAAGTTAATAAGTTTCCTGTTGAGTAGATTTCTCCAAACATGCTAAATGAGGCCTGCCTCATGAATATTTAGAAAACATTTTGGCGTGATTTAGTTTAGGGATTACAAACTGATGAAAATTAAAGGCATGTTGCAGATGGATAAAAAACCTTATGGCAATATAATTCGCAATTGTAATTAATTTAAGTATAAATATATTTCTATGTTTCTCTCCTGTCTCTTGATATTTAGTCTCATTGAACTATTTCAGACTTGCAAATAGGAGTTACTAATGCACGGAAAGTATGTAAGCCACTTCAAACCATTGGTCTTAGCCATTTTAGAAAACAAACCTCTGTTAGTAGGTTGCTAGTATTCCAGGAAATGGTTTACTGTTAAGTTATTAAAATACTTTTCCCTTTTCCAACTATATTTCTGTTTAAGGCCAGATTTTTATCATATACTTCAACCAAAACAACCTAAAGTAGCAGTTCAAATGCAGAAGCAGATGAGTGTGTCACTGTCTTTTATTATGATATACTAAAATAGGTCCACAGGTAATTGGTTTGCAATTGATATGTTTTAATGAATTAATAAAATATTTGTTAGAATTTTCTCAGTTTTACTTTCTAATATGGTAAATATCAGTAGCTATAACCCACATGAACAAAGTGTTTGGGATCTTGAAAATGTAAAGTGGGATCCTGAGACCAAAAATTGGGAGAACTGCCCCTTGAAGGCCTTGGAGCTGAAAGCACGGTCCCAGAAGGCACCTGAGTTGCATGGCTGTCTCCCTCCCCCCGCAGTCAGAGCCTGAAGTAGGCGAGACCTGAGGCTGTCCTAGCTGGCACTGCCCTCGGGAGCCTGTGCCTGAGAGGAGAAGTCAACGGGGTGAGGACAGGAGGGGGCACTGGCAGGCTCCGAGAAGCAGAGCCTTCTTTCCCCGAGTGCTTTCCTCTTCCGTGTCCTCCGTTCAAGTGTGTCCTTGCAGGAATGTGTCCTCATCCAGCCAGGCGTTTGCAATGACCTGGGGGTCCAGCTGAAATCTGGGCTCAGAGTGGAGCCTGCTCCCTCAGGAAAAGAGCTGTTGGAGCCAGGAAGCCTGCAGCCTTAGTCAGTTTTCCTTCGCAGGCGGTATCTCCAGGCACATGCCTGTTATTGGAAGATTTTCTTTCATGGTGTTCTCACCTCATCTCAGGTTTGCTTGCCTCTGAAGATAAGCACCGCTGGTACAAACTTTAGGTAGGAAAATGTAGACACAAAGAATCCCACTTGAATTTGCTATCAAAAGGACACCTGTAACCCTATCCCGGTAGAGGATCACTAGAGAAGGTAGCGCCTATCAAAGTGCGTGTGGAACTGCCCGGGCTGTGGCACTCTGGCAGAGTCAGACATTTTACACGTGTAAACACGTGTGCTCAGCTGCTCCCTCTGAAGCAAGCCAGGTTTGGATTACGTGAACACCCAGACAGTTTAATATAAATTGTTATAACAAAGTCTTCCATTTCTAAGCCCTAATAACTACTTGTTTTCTTCTTGCTTTTAGGGTGAATCTGTAAAATATTTCCTGGATAACTTGGATAAACTTGGAGAACCAGTAAGTTTTTTAATTGAGCATTTAGTGCCTTTTGAAAGCAGTAGTCAGGGAATTGATGTTAGGAAATGGAGAAAAGTTATGTATCAAGCTGTGGGCTTCTTTCTGTTGCCTGTGGCAGTATCCGACTGACCTGCACCATCGTGTTTTCTCCCTCCAACGGCCCGTCTCTGGCCGTAGTTAAGGGCTGTGCTGTCTACTGCTTAATGAAAGTAAAACTGTTTAGAGAAAGAAGTTTATGTTTGAAAATGAGATTGTACATTCTGTGTTTTACTTCACTGTCTTTGGGGCTTTTTGTAAGCAGAAACAGAAAGAACACAGTGGGTAATTGATTTTAAAACCTTTCAGAAAACAGTATTTTCTAGCTTGGGACTTCTTTGTGTTGAGCTACAGCGCCTGATGGCCTGAGGATGGGATTCCATGCCGTAGAAGGCGTTGCTCTGGGAAAGGGTGTGATTTTCCAGCCCCTCAGCCGGCCCTGGAAGAGCGCGGGGACAGAAAATGCCAGCGGAGGGACGGCTTCTTCCGCCTGCAAATGTTTGGAAGCCATTGCCCTCGAGCCATGTGTTAGCTGCTAAGTTTAGTGTAGTCTGTTGGCCTCTTCTGAAAAGCAAGCACTGGTTACAAATTTTAATACAATCTCATGGGTTCTTTGAGACACTTAACTTTAAAATCATAACTGAAGGAAAGCACAAAATGAATCCCATCGAGGGAGGAAAGGAACATACTACCAGATCTGGGACATGTGAAAAAGTACCCTCTTTTTGCTCTAGCAGGGTAATTTTTTGTTTTCTCGTATTTTGTATTTATTTTGCTAAACTGCATTTGTCTGCCCTTTAAACCAGTATGTTTTTCTCCTGCCTGTTTTCTATGCACCGCTGTTCCAGGACTTGGGAATCCCCATCTTACCTGTGTTTAACTCAGGGCAGGCACATCGGTGAAACTTAATTATTAAGACTTACTATTTCATTGTCACTATTTCATCTGATCAGATTATAAGCCTTTAAAAATATGAAGGGAAGCCTTAGTAGATAAACTGATGTTTTAAAGTTATTTCATGTTCTCCAGTCATGTGCCTTACCATATAGGCCTTTTGAGAATACCGTTGAAAGTAGGTCCCCTCCGCCTTTCTCCAGTGTTGACCCTTGCGTTTTTCACACTTTATTGCTTTTACTACAATTGGTTCATTTATTTGTTTATATGTTTACTGGTCTTTTACCCACATTTTTCTATAAGGGCAAGGGCCTCACTTCTTGATTGTGAAGACTTGAGTTCTTGATGCCTAGTGACAGTGCCTAACGCATACCGAGCGCTCACCAGATGGCTTTTGAATGAACGAAGGACTGTAGGCCAGTTGTGTACTGGCTGCTTAGTATCTTATGTTGAGGACAATTCTGAGACCACATAGAGAATAAAACGGAAAAAGTGCTGTAATAATTTGGTAGTTATAAAAGAGGGAAGAATAAACCTGGGTGTACTGCACGTTGGCTACCCATTCTGTACATGTTGGACAGTTCACAGGATTGCATTTGCTTCTGCATCTCTAGCTAAAGTGCCAGGGCCATTAAACGCCCTACTGTGTGCTAGGCTCCATGACCCTCTAGCAGATGGAACAGCTTATGGGACAAGGACATTGGTTCTGTACCCAGACCACCTGGGTTCCTGGCCCTGCGTGACCTTGGGCATTTCTAAACCGCAGGGTTTTTTGTTTTGTTTTGTTTTTTCCACCCATCACTGTTTGTTTGTTTTTAATCCATATCATAGGCATGGTAAGAGAACTGACCCCATAGAATGGGATGATTACATGAAATAAACCCCATATGTTAGTCTTCTCAAGCTGCCATGATAAAACACCCCAGACTGGGTGGCTTAAATAACAGACAGTTACTTCTCACCATACCGGAGGCTGGAAGTCCAAGATCAAGGAATGCTGTCTAACATGTGGCTTTTTTGATGAAGAAGCTGTTCCTGATTTGCAGACTGCATGGCCTTCTCTCTCTTGACATGGCCTTGTGCAGCTCATGCACATGGAGAGGGGAAGAGAGCATTTCTTATTCTTGTAAGGACCCTGCAAGTAAGGAGGACATCATCCACATGATCTCATTGCACCTTAGCTACGTTCAGAAAGCCTTCTCCCCAGATATAACCCCATTAGCTCTTAGGGCCTCAACGTAGCGATTTGGGGCACAATTCAGCCCATTGCAGCCAGTAGTGCACTCAGAATAATGTGTAATAAATGCTTAGTGTTAGCTGTTTTGGTCTTTGATCCCTATATTTAAGAAACTCGTTCTAGTCAGAGGCTAGAGGGATGTTGAGCTAGCCCCAAAGAGTAAGTGAAGGATGGGTTGGGTTTAGGTCCAGGGAGAGGAGATGGGAGACAGTTAAGTGTGTTTTGTTTTAGAAGGCACCTCTTGTCTGACAAAGGATGTGTGAAGTTGTTGGCTTTAACTCAAGAAAGCAATTTCTAGAAGGCAAGAACTTGGGTTTGCATGTGTTGTTCATTGCACTGCGCTCTGGTGCAAATCACTGGGCAGGTCTTGGTGTTAGGCCTTGGTGAGCCTGAGCAGTGTGGAACAGAGCCTGCCAGGTCCAGCACACAAGGAGGAAGGAGGGTCATGAAAGCCGGTCAGCGGGGCCTGGACCTGATGGGGTAAGGGGCTGCACCAGACTTTCTGAAGCCATTGCAGGAGGGTCAGTCTGGGAGAGGCTCAGAGAGGGAGTCAAGCAATGCAGGACATTCAAGGAGGAGAAATTAGTGAAGAGGTGGTAGTCTGCCCTTGAGGTGAAGAAAGTGGGACAGTGGAAGTGAGGAAGGGGAAAATGTAAGAAATATCCAGAGAAGGAACAGCAGGATTGAATGTAAGGTGCGAGATGATAGAGAAGAGCCAAAACGCTAGAGAGACTTAAAGGACGCTCACCTTGTTGGTGGAGCAGGAAGCAGGAAGGTAAGCATGCTGGTTGGACTTAGAGGAGTTGGGAAGGAAGAAAATGAATTTCTTGTTGAAGACGTTGTATTTGTGAATTGATGTCAGGTGCAAATGAATGATGAGCATTTACAAATGAGACTGGAGAGACTTGAGCAGAAATTTCCCAGCCCATCACAGCCTTCTTGATTTCCCTCTTCCTCCACAGCAGTGGCCGTTGGTGGTGGCAGACATGTAGGAACTGCTAGGCTGGTAACACGTAACATGTGCCAACCTCAGCTCATAAGCACTTCACCTATTTAACTCACTTAGTGCTCTTAGCACCCCTTTGAATGTCACTATATTTTACAAGTGAGGAAATTTGAGACAGAGGTGAAGTGACTTTTCCAAGGTCATACAGCTAGTATTAAAGAGCTGACTCAAGAATTCACAGTGCTAATCACGATCACTGCCAGACCATTAGTATTTGATTACACTGTCCTGTGTTTTATGCTTTGTACAAATTAGCTTTTAGCTTCCTAAGTAGATTGTTAGCTCCTAATTAAGGCAGTGATAAAGAACTTTTGATTTTTTATGGAATAAGAAAAATATTCTGAAAAAAGAACAGCTCAGTTGCTGGCCCATTTCTGAGGCAGCTGGCACCACCTTTCTAGAAAGCAGTTGGGCATTAAGTGTCCAGGGTTGTCAAAATGTTTATAATAACCTTTGACCTTTTAAGCTTATTCCTGGTTATTTAGTCTCAGGAAATAGTTTAAAAGGAAAAGTGCACAAGAACTTAATTGCTTCACTTTTATTAAAGCAAAAGCTTGGAGACAACCTAAATGACCACTGTTTATGTAAATTATATCTCATGAACATATTCGATGTATATAGTAGGTAGGTACGTGAACAAAAAAGCTAGAAGGAAACGTGGAAATACCAACATGTTTATGAGAGTCCTAGAGTTACTTAATGAATGGCTGTGGATTACAGATAGCTGAGAACTGACTACTTTTTTCCCTGAATAGAGTGCACCATTTTCAAGAGATGAGTATTCTCACTGTAGTGACATTGCAAAATCATATCGCACTATTTGGAAAGGCATACAGTGCAGCATTGCAAATAACAATCAGCAGTGTTTTAAAATTTTGCCTTGATTTTTAAAAATATTTTGACCTTGATCATGAGCATTTCAAGTTCTCTTTAGTATACCAAGAAGCTGTGTCAAAGTTCTGGGAAAATACTAGCCCGAGAAGAGAAAGAACCGGTTTGACTGCATAGCGAAGTGGCCATCAGGAGTAGCCAGTGACTCGTGAGACCAGTGGCTTCTGTCTGCTCAGGGTCTGGTAGTCGACAGGTCCTGTAAACTGTCCCTCAGAGGCAGGTAGGCCAGCCATGGTCACCATCCTTTCGCCGGCAGATGTGCTGGCAGAGTAAATGACTACTTGTATCAACAGATGATGGAGCTGGAATACTGCTACACTGTACCCTGGAGACAAACCTAGGAAGTGGCCCAGACTAGATTTTGTAAATTAGCTACAGTAGATGAGGTGTTTTCTGTGCACTGAGTAGAGCAGCAGTAACGTGGGGTGACCAGTATAGAAGCTCCTAGTCATAAAGGTGGTGAAGGAATGTTTGGAATGGACTAGAGAGGCAGAACCTGGAACCGGGAAGTAGTTCTCATGCATTGACATTCCAGACCAGCAGGTGAGTAAGCGAGCAGGGAGATCCCTTTGCCTGGAGCTCAGAGGTCATGGTGAGGAAGCTGGAGCTGAAGTAGGTCCACAGCAGTGGGCCAGGCATGAGGACAGCGAGGTGGGGCTGGTGGGGGGACGACACCTTGGTTTGAGCAGCTGGGGGTGGGGTGGAAAACATGTGTAGTGAGTTGTGAACCAGTCTTGGTACACTAACATTTTAATATCTTTTGGCATTTTATAATGGGAATACTAGTAGGATTGATACTTTAATGTTACCGGGAACTGGGAGGTGTCATTTAAAAAGGTAACTTTGTTTGCTATTCATTCACTAGACCCCTTAGTAATCCATTGAAAACTCTTAATTCCTTCTGGATTCCTGAGTTCTTTCTCTTTTCCAGGATTATATTCCATCACAGCAAGATATTCTACTTGCCCGAAGACCCACCAAAGGCATTCACGAGTACGACTTTGAAATTAAAAATGTTCCTTTTAAAATGGTTGATGTAGGTGGTCAGAGATCAGAAAGAAAACGTTGGTTCGAATGCTTCGACAGTGTGACATCCATACTTTTCCTTGTTTCCTCAAGTGAATTTGACCAGGTGCTCATGGAAGACCGACTGACCAACCGCCTGACGGAATCCCTGAACATTTTTGAAACAATCGTCAATAACCGGGTTTTCAGCAACGTCTCCATAATTCTCTTCTTGAACAAGACAGATTTGCTGGAGGAGAAAGTGCAAATTGTGAGCATCAAAGACTATTTCTCAGAATTTGAAGGGGACCCCCACTGCCTAAGAGACGTGCAGAAGTTCCTGGTGGAGTGTTTCCGCAGCAAGCGCCGGGACCAGCAGCAGAAGCCCTTGTACCACCACTTCACCACCGCCATCAACACGGAGAACATCCGCCTGGTGTTCCGCGACGTGAAGGACACCATCCTGCACGACAACCTCAAGCAGCTGATGCTCCAGTGACAGGCGGGAGGCGCGCTCGCCTGATGCCCTTTGGTCTTTCTCGATCGTTTTCTGTTTGTTTTGTTTTTTTCAATAGTTTACACAGGAATTAGAAAAATCTTGATTCTATGTTTAAGGTCTTGGAAGTCCTGGTCCTCCTGCGGACTTTGGTTTGTGGCTGAAGCTGCTGCGTAAACATCGCCAGTGTCTGCTGACTTGGCTCCGTCTCGCCCTGGCCTCCGTCGGAGCGGAGTCGTCATTCCTGCCGCACCTCGGGTGGGGTGTCTTGCAGGCTTTAAATTCTCCCCCTTTCAAACTGAATTCTGTAGTGGCAGGTGTGGCAGGTGTTCTTAAATCTTGGCGGGCGCGAGGCTGAGAAGACTCCGTTCTCAGACGAGCGTCTGCCCGACACGCGTGCCCGGCTTTCGCTGACCTACCCTGAAATAGCTATTGGAAACTATTTGATCTTAGGAATGACATGCTCTAGATTCACACAAATTTAGGCTTCATGTAGTTTTAACTGCTTATATATATACATTTGTTCTTCAGTTTCTGTGGTTCCTGGTGTTTTAAAGTTTACATGAAGATTTCTCGTCTGATGCCAATGAAAGTTCACAAATGGTACGGGGGAGCAGAAAGCAAGCAAGTGCCATAAATACTGTTGTGATCAGAGTTATGAGTGATGTAATTTATCCATTTCATATTTAAGTATCATAATAAAAGTGCCGGATGTGTGAAACATTCTGGCCATAGCTGTAACTAAAAATTGCAAGCAACTTAATGGCAGAACTTTTCCAAAAACATGCCTTTCCCAGAATGTTACGTGTTTTGCTCGCAGACTTTGAAACCCTGTCTCAGATGACTGTGGCCTTACTGAAGGAAATCGCTGTCGTACCATCACAAGCAGCTTTCTCTTGCTGTCCTGTCTGTTTCCGTCGACTCAGATGGTGGCATTGATGGGGTTTTTTGGTTCATTTGGAGCTTGCCAATGGCAGTGTTTTCATGTCAGACTATTCGAGAAGGTATTACTTGAGAGTCCTTTTCATTCTCGGCCTGTCACTAAGCAAGCGCAGTGTGACATGTTGGTATCACTATTTATGAAATTCCAGCTTTATGGGGGTAAAGTGTTTTAAGTGTTTTAAGGGTGCTCACACCAAAACAGGATGGCACACGGCCTCCCTCCACCAGTGGCCAAGTGAGCGCTTCTCTGAGAGGTGACTTTGTGATTACGAACGCGTGTGCAGCGACGCTTCAGAACGGCGTGTTGCGGCGCTGGCGAGGCGGGCGAGGCGGTCAGGGCAGTTCGGATCGGGTCAGCGCGACAGGGCACAGGCTGCAGCAGAATGTCAGGCCCCCCTCTTGTTTTCCTGGAAACTGTGATTAAGACTGTGACATCCACCACCTTACTGGGTAGCTGTTCGGGTTCTCAGGTATTTTCTTGGCTAGAAAGTTCTTGAAAGATGGGTCCCCCATCCCTTCCAAGACAGTGGTCCTTGGGTCTGCCTGGCTGTCTGGTATGAGACCAGGGCGTTTCAGTGAGCTAGCCAGGGGTTGCCCTCACCGCACCTGACTCCACTGCATCTGCGCTTTCACCCTCCCTCACGGGATCAGTCCTGCAGGGTTTCATGCCTTGGTGTACATGACCTCCAGTCCCGATGCCCACGTGGTGGTGCCAGTGCTCATAGTGTAGTTCATGCATGTGTGAATAGTTCTGCATCTAGTGCTTCTTGACAAAAGAATACCACGTTTCAATTCACAGAATAATTTCAGGGCTAGTGCACATCTAATTATGTGCGTGGTAACATTTGGCCCCTCTGGTGGAGAATCTATACATTTAGCAAATAGTTGAATGGAATGGCCAAACCATTAACTCTGTGGAGACTAAGGTAAGTTCCCTGTACAAAGAGGAAACTTGGTCTTTATGTTACATTTATGCTTAGTGATGGGAACCCTAAATACTGCCTGACAAAGCAGAAATCAAATCACCACATTTCTCCATGTTGACTACCAAGATATGTTGAAACACCAAATAGATATTGGTATAATTATGGACATTTGTGATTTTCTTTACTGATGGGTGTGACATCTCTGCCAACGTTCTCTGTAGTCAAGTCTAGAATGTACTTTGAGGCAGCAGTTTACTTACGTTTAATGGCAGGCTTGATTAGACAGTCAGTGGAACTAAAGTTCAGTCTGAATGCTTTAGTTCGCACTTGATATGCATGTTTTTTAAACCATTGGAAGGAGTCATTATACCTGCATCATGAAAACCAGATCCTTTCGAAATACCACTGTGAAAGAGGGAGGTGAAATTTAATGATCAAAATGGAAAGGGTGCTCATAGTTTTTGCTATGCCAATTTCCACCTACTTCTCAAAATATTTAAATGGGAAGTTGTGTCACGTGTTATATTTTCTGAGTCTTTGTGGTTATGATTTGGAATAAGATGTGCCTAATTCTCTTACACTCTGTTCTTAAATTGGAATGTCTCATTTTAATTCTCAAGACATGTCACAAAAGTGTCTTCGTTGACCTGGAAGAAATTTATAGTACACGGAGTTGCCTTATAAATCCAAGAACACCACAAATTCAGGTCTTGATTTTTACACAGGGAAAACATTCTGTCCAGTGTTTTCTGAAGGTCCAAATTGAAGGCACGTCTCTGCCACTTAAATATTTGTAATAACCTGAGTCATTGCTGTCTGCCAAGTAGTGTATTAAGTTCAGATCTTCATTTCAACTCAAGAAGGCAATGGGAAGTGAAGTTTGTTGTGTTTTGTTTCAAGTTTCACTGGCACGTATGGATACTTTACAAAGTGCGGATCCTCTGGAAAATCCCTCAGGCGAGGCTGTTCAGGAAAATGCTCGTTCAGTTGGTGGCAGTGGTTGGTTTCAAGGAGAAGGAAGGAAGATGACCTTCATACCGGAAATGGCTCAAAGTGTTGATTTAGATTCGACAGAAATCATGTGCCCTCTAGTTTTCTGTTAAAAGGAGTAAATCTTAACTGCCGGTGTATACCTAAGTACTTGTATTTATGCTTTTGATAAAAATGTATTTTCAGCATTAGTACACATACCCAGTTATGCCTTATTTATATGAAGAATAAACCAAGTTATGTTCCGAAACTCAAATCACTGTTTAAGAAGCCCTCAAATTGGTGCTTTCATTATATAATGATACATTTAGACAAAACCCAAACCAAGCCATTTGAAGCAAGATTCTCTCCATTGCAATTTGTAGCAATGTTATTTCTGTATGTGTAACAAGAAGACTAAATATCAGTGTTAACTCGATTTCTTGTGTGAACCCATGAAATCATGCCTGTAAAGCTCAATCCAACATTTGTAACAAATTCCCTAATAAATCTAGAGGAAGTCACTCTTGGTACCTTTTCATGTCTTTCAGTTTTATTTGAGGAATGAGAACAAATTTGGCATGTGTGTTTTCTGGTTGGAGAGCTGATTTAGTGTTTGGTTCCTCTCCTATTATGTCAGGTGACAGGCCATTCATCACATGATCTGGTCATGTGTTGTGCTGCTTGACTAACAATACTGATTTATTTTGTAAAGATAGCAAACAGGTTAGCTTTGTGTTCAGTGAACATGAGGAAGGGAAGGGTTGTACGTGAGTGGGTATGTCTTTGTCTCCCCATTCCAAATGAAGGAAATGATACAGTACATACCCATTATTTTATGGTACAAGGCTAGCTCTTCACAACCTTTTACTAGAAATTGAAGTGTAAGTCGAAACCTGAACATTTTAAACAAGTTGGACTTCATGGTTTTTCAACAAGTTGACAATGAGCCTTAGCCAGCTGTTGAGTGATTGTTAACATCTTCTGTACAGTGTACTGCTAGCATTCTCATGTCTGTACTTGAATGTATAGTTAGCGTTTAAATAAATGTTCGTTCTTGTTTTATCCAGGTCTAGCCATCTTGATTTCAAATGCCAGAGCTTATGTGGACCAAAAAGCGTGAATGGTAGGGCAGTGTTTTCTGGGTCAATCAAGAGGTTTGGCAGCCCATCTGGTCCTGTCACTGATGAACATGGCCAGCAGCTGGGTGGAAGTGTGCTAGGAGCCACCTCGTGTACATTTTTCAATCAGGGACTGTCATGAAAGAAATGCGACTTCCTTGCTCTCTGATTTGGGTTTGTACTTAGAAAGCTTGTGTTTCTTGCCATAGTAAGGGATGCATTTGTCTGCAGTCATGCCTGTTTGATGCTACCAGGGGAAAAGCAAGGGTGCCAAGTAGGGATGAATTCTTGGGAAGTGCTATGTAACAGTGCAACAAACTATACCATTCTCCTTTTTTTTTTTTTACCTCTTGAAAGCAAAAGCACAAAGTGTTTCCACTGGCTTTTCTGTACTAGATCATGGGAAGAGCTCATTTACCACAAGAAGCCTTATCAAAAAGTTTATTTTGTAACAACCTCATAGACCCTGTACCTAACAAAACATGCTTTGTATTCGCTCGATAAAAGTATTTGTGGTTTAGGATTTTTTTATACGTATATATCTTTTTATAACTTTCCAGGAACTAAGCACATTATCTGATACTGTAAATTATTTTCTGTCAGGCTTTTACTTCAGGATTGGCAATAAATTATTTCTAAAGGAAGTGGGAAGAACAGTTTGATTTTATAAAATGAGTTACTAAGTTCATTAAGGCTTTTTACTTTTGTACATATTTTGCAAAGTTTTTTGCCTCTTGCTATTAATATTTGCTTTGTAAAGATTACTGACATTTAATAAACATTTATAAAACTTCAACATTATGATGTTATTTAAAATGTTTGCTAAATGTAAAGTGTGAAGCAGACAGTTTAAAATCTGAAAACAAAAGTTGCATCTAGTGACTTAAAGCACAGAAATCTTTAATTCGGCAGATCTCCCAACAATACCTTAATATTACTCTATAAACTTGTCTTGGCTAAAGATAGAGATGTGGGCTTCATCCACAGAATCCTCAGACTCTTAATACATTTTGATGTGGTTAATGGGGAAAGGGGAAACAGTTTTCTCTGTTCCTCTTGCTAAAATTGCATTAGGGTGGTTCTGGACGCCTAGTTGGCCCAACTGCAGGATTAATTCTGTTAACATCTATTGCACTTAAAGTGGCGTGTTTTTGTTGCTTCTTTTTTCTTTTTAAATGTTTAGAGAGAAGAGAGAGCAAAATATCAATACATGGTTCCCTCCTATGTGCCCCTAACTGGGAACCTGGCCCACAGCCCAGGCATGTGCCCTGATGGGGAATCGAACCAGCAACCCTTTGGCTCTCAGGCCCGAGATCAGTCCACTGAGCCACACCAGCCAGGGCTGGAGTTTTAAAAACAAATGTTGCCACTCATCTTATGTTTTTTGTTTGTTTGTTTGTTTGCTTTTTTTAATTTATTATTCCGAGACATCAATGTATGGTTGCCTTTCACCTGCCTCCAGCTACGGGCCTGGCTGGAGACCTGACTTGCAACCTGGTGATGTGCCCTGGCTGGGAATCAAACCAGTGACCTTTGGGTTCGCAGGCCGGTGCCTTATCCACTGTGCCACCAACCAGGGCTTCATTTTATGTTTTAAGAAATTTTATTTTAGATGATTTGCAGAAAACTTGCCAAGGTACTAGAACTCCTTTATACTCCACTTCCTTTATAATAGTTTCCCTGGTTAACATCATGCATTCATGTGGTAACATTGGTGGTAATTGATGAACCAACATTGATACTTGAATATTAACCAAAGCCTATCCTTTATTCACATTTCCTTCGTTTTCCCCTAATGTCCCTTTGTGTTCCAGAATCCACCCAGGGTAGCATACTTCACTTAGCTGTCCTGCCTCCAAGCTCCTCTTTGCTAATTAACAGCTTCTCAGAATTTCCTTTCGGGTGAGTTTGGCAGTTTTGAGGAAGCGGAACACTAAAAAGGTACAGGTGGTCCTTGTTGCATTTCACACATAGAAGGCGAGGACCCTCCCCCGACAGGGGCGCAAGCAGGAAGATTGTCACTCGCTTTAATCTGGAACTGAACCCACGATATCCCTGAGGTATGCCTGCACCTTCTGGGTTATCCCTTGATTGGAACGTTTCTTTTCTCGTGATTAAACTGGGTTTTTGGGGCCAGAGAGGTAAAGGATCATTCTCATCAAACTCTTATCAGGTGAACCCTCATCTTTTCCCTTTACAACGTCAGCTAGATTAGAAGGTGTTAAATGAATTTTGGCATGCTTGCACCTTTTCTCAACTGGCATTTGTGGAAAGCTGAGCATGTACTTTTCCTCCCCAAAGCAGAAGGTCTTTTCCCCACAACTGGAATTGCAAAGCAAGTGTGTGAAATGTTCAGTGGTGATACCCATCCGTACTCCAGACCGACTGACGTGAGGCCTTCGTGGCAAAAAAAAAATCCTGTTCCTATACCTCCCCATTAAGTTTCAGTGTTAGTCCCAAGAAAAACTGACTTTGGACTTAGAAATACCTGTGAATCTGCAGATTGGAATCGGGTCATTAAATGCTTTTTTCCTAAAGAGTTAAGATTTTTTCAATCGACTCCAAAGTCACTTGGAGTATTTAAATTCCTGCAACGAACCACAAAGTCTTTTTGACTTACGTTTTTGTTGGAACAAAATATTCGTTGTTGTCAAAGGAAATCACTAAAACCCAAACTCTAGTCAAGTGTTTGGCACAATAGTGGTTAATTGGCACAGTCATATCATTTTCAGGGACATCAAGACGGAGGCTCAAACAGGTGTCCATGCAAACCAACAATTCAGGGCACCAGTGTGCGTGAGCTGCTTCTGTTGGCCCTAAGAACCCTGAGGGGAGTTGTGTTTACACCGAACATTTAAGCTGAGTGGACGAGTGCATTAATTTTTCTCCATGAAGGTGCATGATAGAAAACACTAGGAACTAGGTGTTTTTAAAGGTTGGTCATTCTTTTGTAATGAACTACACTGCAGCTTTGGACTTGGGTGTGATGTCAAGTCCAAGAGAGGAGACAGGCTTATAAAGATGAAGCTGAAGGCCAAACACTGCCAATCTTGGGAGAGAAGAAATGTAGTCTGTGTTCACTTTATTTTTAATTTTTTTCTATTCTACATGGGAAATCCCAGTTCCTGGAACCTTGGTGGGATTTCTTTAGCTAGCTGGTTTCACCAAGACATTATCTTGAAAAAATGAACATCACAGCACCCAGCATGGATGAAATTCTAGTTAAAGCTGACTTCGTACAAGCAATCCTGGCATGTAGGTAGCAGGTACAGTTCGGGGAAAGTTGCTGTAAGTCATAAAAGAAATGTGGAGTAAGGACTGGATGCCCAACGTTACAGAATTCAATGAGCACCATTGATGTAAGAGAGTTACATTGTACAGAACCCTTTCTAAAGTGCATATAATTAATTGACTTTAAAAGTCTGCACAACATATAAGGCACAGAGGACCAATGTCTCTTTCCAACCAGCATGCCCAATAAACTGGACCACTTTCCCCCCCAGCTCTGCTCTCTGGCCCTTCCTCAGGGTGAATTCTGCACACCCGCAAACCCCTCCACCCACAAGGTTTCCTGGTCTCTACCCGCCTCAAGGTGGGTTCTCTTCCTTGGAGCCCCTGTTTCATTCCATTCCTCTCTGGGGGTGCTAACAGGGTTCTGCCCTACATTGAGCCGTCTAGGTTCACATTTTGGCTCCTTCCCTCCATTGTAAGCTGAACTTGGCTGTGTTACCAAGATGCTGTCCCTAAGCGCCCCAAGTGGCTGTCTGACATGCTGGGCTGTTCCTGAGAGAAGCCAACACAGACTCTACTTCTCTGGGGGCCCCCAGCTGAGTGGCAGGCGCCCTAGTAAAAGCAAACTGTGGAGCGGCGGGAAGAACTTGACTTTCCCAGTGTGGATGGACCTGACCTCAATTAGCGTGCCGGGGTGGCCTTATTAGACTGAGTGAGAAGTGGGGAGGTTGAGCTAGATGGCTTCCATGTTCTTGACTACCTTCAGATTCTTGAAAGCCTTCTAGAATATTCCAATTTATAATCAAAATGGTTTATCACATAATAGAGAGTTGTCATCAATGATACTAAGGTTCTATGATAAGATCTTTAATTTTCCCTGGGGGGGAAAAAAAAGGGAGGGACTTATGGGTAAAGTTGTAAGTATGTTTGAGGACAAAGCAGGTAATTCAATAGTTTTATTCATTTTTTTAATTCACCTCAATGGTTTTAGTTTTAGTTTTTGGTTTTTTTTTCTTGCATTTTTCTCATCGGGAATTTCCTCGGATCAACCCATAAATATTCAAGATGGCATCCGTCTTTGTGAGATATGGAAGTTAAGATCTGAGAGCCTCAAAAGCTCATTAGAACATTCAGGTTCATTTGTTTTATGGTCACCGTCATCGGGCCTGCTATAAAAAGTAAAGTACCCCAGGCTGGGTGGTATACACCAGAAATTTATTTCTTGCCCTTCTGGAGCCTGAACCGCCAAGATAAAGGGTGCGAGTGTGGGGAGGTTCTGGAAAGGGGCCTCCTGGGTTTGCAGACTTCCCGTTGTGCCCTCACTTGGCAGAGGGGAGCGAGCTGGCCTCTTCTAAGGGCACTAACCCATTCATCAGGGCCGCACCCTCGTGAACTCACAACCTCCCGACACCCCCACCCCCCCACCAAAAAATCACACATTGGGATTAAGGCTTCAACAGATGAATTTGATGGGGGGTGGGGGTGGGGTAGGGGGAAGGGAGGGCACAAGCATTCAGTCCATAATGGTCACCAAAATGTCACCAGGACTGACCTGAATCCTGCTTAATCTTCTCTCTCTTTTTTGTTTTCTTCTCCAAGAAGAAGCTTTATTATTATTATTATTTTAAGATTTTATTTCATTATTTTTAGAAGGAGGGGAAGGGAGAGAGGCAGAGAGGGAGAGAGACATCAATGTATGGTTGCTTTTCACCTGCCTCCAGCCACAGACCTGGCTGGAGACCTGGTTTGCAACCTGGTTATGTGCCCTGGCTGGGGAATCTATTTTTTTTTTTTTTTTTTAAGATTTTATTTCATTATTTTTAGAGAGAGGGGAAGGGAGAGAGGCAGAGAGGGAGAGAGACATCAATGTATGGTTGCATTTCACCTGCCTCCAGCCACAGACCTGGCTGGAGACCTGGTTTGCAACCTGGTTATGTGCCCTGGCTGGGGAATCGAACCTGCGACCTTTGGGTTCACAGGCGGACGCCTTATCCACTGTGCTACCAGCCAGGGCGGAATCTATTTTTTTAATGTAAAATTTCTCCATGTTCTTTATGTCATAACCAAAACTGAAACCCCTAGTCTCAATACACTACCACAACCACCATAAATAACCTTGATGCTCCTCATCAGTTTTTCATATTCTTACAGCAGCAAAAATGATGACGCCCACCCCCCCCACCCCCCCACCCCTGTTTTCAAATTCCTGCAAACCGATCACGTCGGAGCCTGACTTTGTCTCCAAGACACGAGCGAGTTTGCTTCTGAACTTCTCCAGTGTTCTCGCGAAGCTGACATCTCGGAGCCTTCCGTATTTTCACGCGAGTTGAACCACACCTTCCTAGACAGGACAGGAAAACTTACAAAGCCACCTTGTGTTTTGTGGGTTGCTGCTGCTGAGTGACTAGTTCTCCGTTTGGGGGAGGGATCTCAAAGTTTGATCGTGAATAATATTACCCACTTAGTCGTAAAACTTAGGTTATTTCTGCATTGCAAGATTAAGCTGTGTTTGAGTTTTACTCCTGGGTACCTAGATGTTGGAGGCTTATTTGTTATTTTCGTGCGTCCGGGTACATTGTCTAGCAGCATAAGGCTTAGGTCCCAGGATGTCCTTGCAGTTTTTGCAAAGCTGGCTGTGAGCAGCGCTCAGAAGGGGCCGTTGCCTCCCAAACATCAGGCCTTTTTAGCTTTCTCTTTGTCTTGAGCACAGCCCTCAAGGAACCAAGACCAGTAGCAAGGTGGGAGGCGGGACTTGAGCTTTCCATAGCGCATGCAAAGAGGCTCAGCATGTTTAGCTATCAGGGACATGCAAATCAAAACCACAGTGATGCCACCTCACACCTAACAGGTATCTCAAACCCAAACCCAAGTGCACAGTAGTAACTACTGGTGAGGATGTAAACGAACTGGAAACTTCATCCACGGCTGGTGAGATGGTGAAACCGTGCAGCCCCTTTGGAAATGTTTGGCAGTTCCTCCGAACGTTAGACACGGTTGCTATGTGACCCAGCAAGTTCGGTCCTAGGTATAAACCCTAGAGAATCGAAAACATAGTCATGCAAAACTTCGTACGGGAGTGGTCCTAGCAGCATTATTCGTCCTAGCCAAAAAAGGGAAAACAAATGTCATTAACTGGTGAATGGACACCCCAAACCAAATGTATAGTTCTACGAGGGAATATTATTTAGCAATAAAAAAGAATGAAGGTCTGATTTAGGCTACAGTCTTGATAAACCTTCACAACCTGACGCTAAGTGAAAGGAGCCAGACACAAAAGGCTTCACGTTTACAAATATACGATGCCATTTGCGTGACGTGTTCAGAGCAGGTAAATCTATAGACACGGGGCATGGACGAGGGGTTGCCCGAGTTGGCCGGTGGTAGGGGGGACGGGCAGTGATGCTGACCGGAGCGCCATTTTCCAGTGAGATTGTAGGGATGGTCACATGACTCTGTGACGACACTAAAAGCCACTGAGTTGCATCCTTGAAATCATTTTAGAGTATATGAATTATGTAAACAATAGTGCTGTTTTTGAAAAAATAATTTGAGCCTTCAATCACCCCACGCAGGTTGCAAAAACACTGCCAATACACACTAAAATGTTAACTTTTTCTTTTTTTTTTTGCGTGATGGTAATCACAAGGCATTTTGTCCTCTTTTTGTTTTAAGATTGTATTCATTGCTTTTATTTATTTACTTATGTATTTTTAAAGATTTTAAAAATTATTTTTAGAGAGAAGGGCAGGGAGGGAGGAAGAAAGGGAGCAAAACATGAATGTATGGTTGCCTTTCACCTGCCCCCAGCTGGGGACCCAGCTGGAGACCTGGCTTGCAACCTGGTTATGTGCCCTGGCTGGGAATCGAACCAGCGACCTTGGGGTTCGGAGGCCGGTGCCCTATCCACTGAGCCACTTTGTCTTCTTTACACTTTTCTGTTTTCTAATTTTTTTTAATGAAGAGCATCTGTTATTTTGCATTGAGAAAACAAATCAATCAACATTTAAAATCAAAAGAGCAACCCTGCATTAGACCAGCCAAGGATAGGAGCCTCTTTGTGCTTCCTTCAGGGCTGTTCCTCTAGCACACCTGGTACCGCAGTCATCGTGTGGAATCACTTATTTCCCAGTCAGACGTGTAGAACAAACCATACCTTCCTGGAAGGCTGAGATTACTGTGTCTGTCTCATTCACCTCTCTGTGCCCACAGTCTAGTGGCTGGCTAGATACATGTACGTGCCCAAAATATATTTGTAGAATGTAACTGAATTTATGAAACGTCAGTAATGTCACCTATGTGCTAGAGACTGATGATAAGAAAATGATCCACTTACCAAATTGAATTTAAGATGCCAGCAAGCCCTGGCTGGTGGCACAGTGGATAAGGCACCGGCCTGTGAATCCAAAGGTCGCTGGTTCAATTCCCAGCCAGGGCACATAACCAGGTTGCAAGCCAGGTCTCCAGCCAGGTCTCCAGCCAGGTCTGTAGCTGGAGGCAGGTGAAAGGCAACCATACATGGATGTCTCTCCCTCTCTGACTCCCTTCCCCTCTCTCTAAAAATAATAATTTTTTAATTAAAAAAACATAAAAGATGCCACAGTCTTGTGGAGGAGAAGATATAGGTACATAAGTAATTAAGCCAAGATTCGCAGTACTAAATATCATTCATCATTCGAAAGGATGAGGTAAAGCGCTACAGGCCTTCAGAGAAAGGCAATTACTCCATCTAGGTGGAGTCAGAAACACTTCTGTGGAGGAGAAGGCATTTGGGCTGGACTTTCAAAGATGACAAATACATCTGGGTGTAAAGTGTGTGCCTGGTGGATAGAACAGAATAGAGATGAGAAGGCTCCTTTATTTCATAGAGCAGCCTTCTGCAAGGCGTTAGAAGTAAAGAGGAGAAATAGCTCCTCTATCACTACTCCAAGAAGTTTAGTCTCCAATAGGGGAAACAAAAATATAGGAGGTTATGATAAGAGGTGAATATAACATAGGTCTAGGCAGAGGGTAGGTCATGTGCAAAGGCACTGTGGCAAGGGGAGTTTACAAGTAGGGGTGGCAGCAAGGACTCTTCCAGAGAGAGGGAGAGAGACGGACCCAGGGAGATAACGCACATGGCAAAGTATTAGTTCATTGTGCTGTTCTTTCAAATTGTGTGTCTGACGTTTTTCATAGTTCAGAAAAAAATAAAGAGGTCAGGACCTCATGGGCATGGTGTTCTCTGTAAGTGTAAAAACAGTTTCAAAACCTAGGCCGGAGTGGGGTCCACGCCAGGCAGCATGCAGGGCTGAGTTGTGCCAACTCCACAGCACCAAGATGCTTCCATCTGAACCACAGTCCTGGGGTGGCCTTGTAGCCGTGCAACCCCAGGGGCCGTGCTTCCTTGCCAGCCTTTGTGCGATTCATTTCTTCAATGGCCTCTTTGCTCAGTAACCTAAGTGACTCAAACGGCCAGTCCCAGCGTAACTCTTTACATTTGTTTTTCACCCAAGCTTTCAACGTTGTAAGACGACTTTTCTAGAGAATTACTGTGCTGCTATTTTTTTCTTTTTCATGTTGTAAGGTTCTTTAAGAAATGACTACAGGATGCCTCTGTGATTGATAAACAGCTTTCAAGGGAGGTGAACTTGGATTGAAATCCAGGCTTCTCTGCTTACAAACTTCTGTAGCTTTAGGGAAAAGAACGTAGCCTTTCTGGGTAATGACCGCCTCATCCTTAACACCTGTGCAGTGTTTGTGACCCAAGATCAAATGCAGAAAACTGCTAACGAGCCAGGCATGGGATAGGATTTGGGGTTAGTCACTGTTCTTTTTATCTTCTTTAAATTTTGTTCTTTTTCATTCCCATTGCTTTCTTTGTTTTCCTTCTTCCCTCCCATCCTCCTCTCTGTTTCCTTTGTTTTCAATCTTGAAAAATTGCCCCCAAAGAGAGCAGAAACCGGTGTATGAAATTCTCAGGCTAAAATATCACTTTAACCACCCTGAGATGACACCTGAGCTCCAAGTTTCCCGAGAACAAAGTTGTGCTGATATTGATGGTTGCGAAGAGGGGGCACAGTTGGAGGTGTTCGGCCTTATATTAATAGGACCTTCAAGCAAGTTTTAAAAGATCAATGGCCAATGATCGACAGAGTTCAGCTCTGCTCTCTATTTACCCTGGGAAACAAAACCTGGGCTTTTGGTTGTGGGTTTTTGTGTGTGTGTGTGTTTGGTTTGGTTTGGTTTTGGTAAGCATTGTGCTCAGGCAGGAACTAAGATTACTCAGTGGGTGAAGGGTTTGATATTCATTTTTAAACCATTAAAACAACATTTTGGTTAAGGAGCCGGCCTGCGAACCCAAAGGTCGCAGGTTCGATTCCCCAGCCAGGGCACATAACCAGGTTGCAAACCAGGTCTCCAGTCAGGTCTGTGGCTGGAGGCAGGTGAAAAGCAACCTTACATTGGTGTCTCTCTCCCTCTCTGCCTCTCTCCCTTCCCCTCTTTCTAAAAATAATGAAATAAAATCTTTATAAAAAAAAAAATAACATTTTAATTCAGGCAAGGTTGACATAGAGAAATAGGTCCCAGGTTGCCTGGCTCCAACCCCCATCTCATTTTGACCCTCACAGCATGGAACAATGGAACACGTGTGGTCTCTGGCTGAAGCTGGTCTAGGGAGACCCCCCTGCCGGACCATCTCAGGAGAGAGGACTCCCTCGCAAATCAGACTTGCCCAGGGTGGCTTCCCTGTGCTGGCAGGCAGCAAAGTAAATTCAGGAAGACATTGAGAGGTAAATGTGAGTTTAAAATGTAGGCAGCTGAGGGCAAAGGTGGGAAGCAAAAGGGTTGGGGGGCGGGGAGGGGGGGACGCACACTAACTGCAGGTGTGCCTCTGCTTTGTGCCCTCTCAGCTCTGGGAGAAGTTCAAGTCCACCGGGAAGAATGGAAGGTGCGTTCACTTGATATTCTAATTCTGGAGACTGACCTTTGGACGGTGTTGAATGGCAAGGGTCACGGAAGCAAGCCAGCGTGTCTTGTTTCATTTTTAAGCTGCTTAATTTGCTCCTAAAACATACTCTTTGTGCTGGGTGGGAACGTTCTGAACCGGCTTTGGATGATGGTTCTAACCTCAGTGGACCAGTTTGAAGACTCTGAACAAGCCACCCCTCTTAGGGCCCCAGGTGGCTCCCCTGTGACATAGCAGGTCACAGGAGACAAGTTCTCAAAGGCCTGTCACAAGATTAACATGCTATAACCCTGTGAGTGAGTTGGGGTTTTGAAGTGTGGCTATGATGCATAATAATGTTGTGACTTAGGGCACGGAGAGGGTAAGGCGCTGATTTCGTTACCAGAAGCTGAAACCTTGCAAAGGTACTATGTGAGGAATGTGTGTTTAGATATGCTGGCGGGGGGGGGGGGGGGGTCAAAAAGATTAACTCTGAAGTCACACCCATGTCAGTGTGAATCAGCAGTTACCTTTGGCCAGTTCTGTGACCTTTGGAAGGGTATCCTACATCTCCACGCCCCCTTTTCCTCCTTTGGGAAGTGCAGACACTCACAGTTTCTGCCTCACGGGCTCTTCAGAAGTAAGCAATAACATGTGCTAACCTGGGGCCTAGGTGAGGCAACCTAGCTGTGAGTCAAAGTCTCTGATTTACAGGATGGCCCATATTCATTTCCTATGGCTGCTGTAATAAATTACCTCAAACCCAGGATGGCTTAAAACAACCCAAAGTTTTCCTTTCATAGTTATGGAGGCCAAGTGTCTGAAAACAACACTGCTCACTGGGATATCCCTGGCAGCTCTAGGGGGGAATCTGTTCTTTGATTCTTCCAGCTTCTGGGGCTGCCAGCATTCCTTGGCTGGTGGGCACATCACTCAGTGTCTTCACATCTCTCTCTGTTCTGTCTTCACATCATCTTCTCCTCTGTGTGTCAACTCTCCCTTTTGCCTCCCTCTTATAAGGATACACATGATGGCATTTAGGACCCACCCTGATAATCCAGGATCATCCTCTCATCTCAAGACCTTAATTTAATCACACCTGCCAAGATCTTTTTTGCCATGTAAGGTAATATCCACAGGTTCCAAGGATTAGGCTTTGGGGCCACTGAGGGACTGTTCCAGGAGGCTATGGTTTTGTGCCCGTTTATGTTGGAGTTGCCCCTCCTCTAAGCTTCCCTAACTACAAAAATATCATCTTTCCCACCAAGCCCAGGCCAGCTTCCTTCTGACTTCCTATTTCTGGCCACAGCCACATCATTTTCTCCATAACCCTACTCAGAACATCTTTGACCCTTCCTGCCTCCTTCCCTTCCCCAACACCACCCCACCCATGCTATAAATTAGTCATCCAGTCTTAGAATCACAAAGTCTCTAAGAAGAAGGGAAACCTCCTCTCAACACCTTTGATTCACAGAGACAGAGCTGAGCCCTACAGCAAGGTGGGGACTTGCGAGTGTCACACAGAGATTTAATGGCAAGGGTGGACTAGAACCCAGGTCACTGAGACCCACTCCTGCCAGGCTGCCCGTCCTGGGAAAATTCTTCTTGAGCACGATGCTCCCCACCCCTCATCGCTACCTCTGCTGCCCCTTCCTCGGCCCTGCCCCATCTCTCCTCCCGGGGACACTGCAGAAGCCACACTGGCTCTCTTCATCCAGTCTCCCACTCAGCCAGTCACCCCAGCATCCAGGTCACTGTGTTCACTTGAGTCTCCCTTTGGCCCAGACGCAGGGTCCATCCACTCAACAAATATTTATTGAGCACCTATTGCATGTTAGGTCCTGGGAAGGGGGTGGCCCACCATGAAGCAGACTCAGGCCAGCTTCAGTCTGGTCTGCCTGCTGCCCTGGCCTGGCGTTCTTACCTCTCACCTTCCTCTCGGGCGCTGATCCTTAAAGCCCCTGCTGCCCCAAGCAGCCCACGGCCACAGCTGAGATGCCTACACTCCTGCTTCTGCAAGTTCAGGGGTGTGTCCCTTCCAGCCCCCGTTGGCCTGCAGTCTTCACAGCCCAGCGCCTGTCCCTGCCTGGGGAGTCTGCCCTGCCCCCCGGTCCGGTGCCCCGAATGCAGTCCTGCCTGGTGTGTGCCCTTCTCAGACCCTTGGTTTGCTTTCTGTCCTGGGTTGATGGAAGGAGCACCTGGCAGCTGCCTTTGCTACCTCACAGGGTGGTTTTCTTTTTTCTTTTCTTTTTGCCTCCATCCCCTGCTCCATTCCCTCTCTATCTTTGGTTGTTACCACTGCCTGGAAGGTGGGGTGCACCTGTCTGTGCAATAGAAGAGCCTCTGCCCTGCATCCAAAGCCTCCTGAACACAAGTCATCGCCTCTCTGGGGAAGCACAGCTGTGGCTGAACAAGGTCAGGTGGGTCCCTCAGCCCAGGGGTGCTCTGAGCAAGACCTGAGAAATTCCCCCAGTGCCTGTCACCCCTTCCCACCGGAAGCCAGAAAGCTGGGGACTTTAGGGGACTCCGGTTTGGTCCCCAAGAGTAAGTAAGTGCTTCCCTGCCTGTGGTGAAACCAGGCATGTCTGATTCTTTTTGACCCTGAGAAACCTGGCCAGCCAGATGGCATGGATTCCTGACATTTTTATGGGCATGCTGCCTTTTCTGTGAGTATGAGGTTTCATTACCATTGCTGTGTAACAGACTAACCTCAACACCTTGTGGCTTAATAGCAAAATGGTTTGCTCACAGATCTGCCGGTCCAGAATTTAAACAAGGTCCAGCAGGGTTGCTGGTCTCTGGGTGGAGCTTCCAAGATGATGTCACCACCCCCATGTCAGGTGTCTTGGCTGGTTTGGCTCTGAAGCCTGGCAGTGGCTGGAGTGGCTCCAACAGGGGCACAAGTCTGAGCTCCTCCGTTTTCCTCCATGAAGCCTCAGGGCCTCTTCCCCCATGTGACCTCTCCACGCGGTCTCCTCATGTCACCTCTCCATGTGGCCTGTCAGACTTGTTCCATGGTAGCTCAGGGCTCCCAAAAGCGCAACACAAACACAGAAGCCACTGAGCTTTCTTGCAGCCTAGGCCTGGAGCTGGTACAATGTCACCTCTGTCACATTCTATTGTTCTAAGCAGCCCAGGTTCAGGGATGGATACCTCAAATACCAGGAGGTACAGGTTCTTGTGTGCCACCTCTGTAGCAAACGGCTCCGTGTGTCCTGGCCTTCCTGGTGGCATCTAACTCTTCAAGGGGTGGAAGAAGTCCCTGCCTTTTAGCACCCTTTATAATGGCTGACTGGGCCATATAATAAATGAGCACATTAGGCGTGAGAGCCCAGGGCTCCGATTTTGTTGCAAACTAGGGGAAGAAATGTACTTTTCAGAAATTCATTCCCTGGCCCACCCATGTGGGCTGCATCTAATCTGCAGCGCTACAGACCACCGCACTGTCTTCCACGGGCCCTTTTGCCCAGACATGTCTACCCTGCTCCAACACGCCTGACCATTTCTCACACCCTCTGCCTGAACCCGAGAGGGAGTGAAAAGGCATCAGCGACCATTTGTGAACTCGACTTACTCAGGATGCAACACAACCAGTTCCTGGAAGGACAAGGTAAATCCGTCACCACCTCTCCCGAAATAGCACTTGGGAACACTTCAGTATTTGAAAATTACATTTGCAAAGCGTTCTGGTGACTCTAGGTTCTTTTCTGGGCTGGTGCTTGTTTGCATGTTGATTTTATCTAGCCTTCTTTTTCCATCCTTAGCCCCTTCCTGGCCTCCTTCTGTCTTCATGCAAAGAAGACCCCAAGTCTGCCTCTTTCCCTTCCCCTGTTTACAGGGGCTCATGCCACTCCCTCTGCAGGTTGCTTGACTAGCCATCTCCACCTGCTAATATTCTTAGAAGGCCTCTAAATACCACCCCTCCCGGGACCCTTCCTTCATTCAGCCCCTCCAAGCACCTGTGATCTCAGCCCCTGACCTGGGAGTGCGTGGCTCTCAGGTCACCCCCGCCCCCCGCCCCCCAACTGTGGTTGCTCAGACATTCTACATTATTAGCTCCCTGATGGCAGGACTTGACTTGACTTGACCCTCCCCGAGTCACCCAGGACTGTGCCTTCTGCAGGGAGGTACTTGCTGCTTGCGCGGGGTATGTGTTTCTGTCAACAGAATGACCTTTCTTACCTCCCCATAACAACCCACGGGTCACCCACCAGCTCCTCCAAGAGTTTGGATACAGGGAAGGAAGATCACAGCACATGAAAAGACAGGATGCCCAGTTCATTTGAATTTCAGACAAACAATGAATCATTTTTTTTTTTTTAGTATATCATGTTCAGATGTCCTGTATTGTATCTGGCAACCCTACCTAGAAAGTAAAACTGTAAGACTCAGTGGCGTGGCACTGGCCTGCAAGCCCGGGAAAACATGTTCAAATTTGACTTCCCATGCCTCCTAGGAGTGAACGTGCTGATCTGGGAAAATGTGTCTTCTGAGGGTGATGATGACCTAACGATATTTTTTTCTACCCCCTTCTCTCTGTGAACGTGGGTAATAGGCGCCTGATCCCTCTGGCTGGGCCAGATCAGCCCCCGCTGGTGACCCCCAAGGTTGGTAGGTCAGCTGTTTCAATGTCAACCACTGCACTGTGTTTCTGGGTCTGTGGCAGAAACCATTTCTTCAGGGTTCAAGTGCAGAATCATAGCGAACAGCATTTATTGCTTCCTGTACCTATGCAATCCTTATAACAACTCTCTATCCTGGTTTTAGAGATCAAGAAATCCACTTGGAGAAGTTTACGTAGCCTCCTTGTCCCAGCAAGCGGGACAACTGGGCCTCAAACCCGTGGCTTTTTCCCATGACTGTTGACCTTTAATAACATTTAGGCGAACACAAATCCACCCACGTTTTTATGTAAATCAGCTCACACCATATATACTGTTTTGAAACCTTTTTGGTTTTTTTGTTTTGTTTTGTTTTAAGATTTTATTATTTTTAGAAAAAGGGGAAGAGAGAGAGGCAGAGAGGGAAAGAGACATCAATGTATGGTTGCGTTTCACCTGCCTCCAGCCACAGACCTGACTGGAGACCTGGTTTGCAACCTGGTCATGTGCCCTGGCTGGGGAATCGAACCTGCGACCTTTGGGTTCGGAGGCCGGTGCCTTAACCACTGTGCTACCAGCCAGGGCCCTTTTTGTTGTTTTAAGTTCAAGATCTTAGGACCATCCTTCCATGGACCTGCTTCTGACAGCCATCCCCTAAAACCATGCCAAGGAGAGCTTTAAATATTAACAGAGACCTTGACAATTCAGAAAACAAGCTCAAGAAGACTCCAGAGAAGGCACCCCAATATTGAGGAAGAACTGTTCTCCCCTAAAGGGAAATAACATCATCACACCCTCTTACACTCAGGGCTGTCAATAAAAGCGTAACACGAGTTTTGAAACCAGTATAGAGCCACCTACATCAAGTGCAACCTTCTTGAATTTGTGTTTTACAAGCAGACCGAAGTTATGAGGGTTGCCTTTTAAAATATTTTACCTGGGCGACCCTGAATCAACACAGGCGTGTACGTAAAAGGAAGGGCTTGATGTAGGAGAAAATTCAAGAGAAGGGGCCGTAAGGACATAGAGGGGACCCTGGCAAGTTTGGTTTACCGCCTGCTGTTTCAGAAGCTGGTGACAGGCAGGAAAGAAAATGAATGCCCCTGGGTGAAAATGATTGTCCATCCCAGCTCTCTTTCCATTAGAATGGACACCTCTGTAACCCATGCCAAGGAGAACCCCTGGCCAAGGGAGCTAACTCACCCTGGTGACTCATGTCAACAGGCCGTTTTGTCAGAGGACATTTACTTCCATAATTAGAACTTGTGACCGACAAGTCCAACCACACGGCTCTATCACAAGTCCTTGCTGTGAGTGCTAGTTTCTTAGCCAAAAATGACCTGCTTCCATGTCAGGGCTTTTGCTGCTGTTACTGTAGTCAGCTCCTTCTGATAATACACAGTTAGCTGTCAGGGACTTTTCCTGAGTCTTATTTCATCCTCTCCACAACCCTAGGAGGCTCTGGTTTTCCATTTTGTGGATAAAAACATGGAGGTTCAGGGAAGTAAAGAATCTTTTCTGAGCTCTGGCTGGTGTGGCTCAGTGGATTGTGCATTGGCTGCAAAGCAAAGTGTTGCTGGTTTGAGGCAACCACACATTGATGTTTCTCTCCCTCCCTTCCTCTCTCTCTCAAAATAAATTCTGAAAAAAAAAAAAAAAAAAAAGAAAAAATCTTGTTCAGGCCTGGCTATTGAGGTTGGTAGTGCCTCCACTTGACGCAGGTCCATTGACCTCAGATTCTGTTCTCTCTCCTAGGTGCCCAGGCCTGAGCCTCTAGAATATTATGGACTAGGTTGTTTTGATCTGTATGATCTCCATGGCATCCCCTCCCAATAGAGTCAAGGTCATGGGCCAGTGTTCTGTGCCATCGGGGCCCCAGGGCCTGCTTGGCTAACAGGTGCCACTGAGCAGCTCAGGGAGAAGGGTGACCCAGAAAAGCAAGAAGGAAAGTGTCAGAAAGGGGAGCACTCTGGGGTGTCAGATGCCAAGGGTGATAAGGCTGACAAACGTCATGCTTTGTTGGGACTCTGTGCCTTTGGTATGTGCTGTCCCCTCAGCCTGGACTATCTTGTACTGGCCAGTCTGCACTTCTCCAGAACTTGGGCACAAAATTGTGTTTATCTCCCATGGTAGAAATATCATTAGTTTAAAATAGATCATAGAACCATTACTTTAAAAAGATAAAGTAACAAGTTTTTAGGCTAGTTTCATACATATATATAAATTTTATACTTAACATTTATAATTCATGTTATTTTAATTAATTAAAAATATTTTATTCATTATTTTCAGAGAGAAGGGTAAGGAGGGAGGAAGAAAGGGAGAGAGCCATTAACGTATGGTTGCCTTTCACCTGCCTCCAGCTACGGACCTGGCTGAAGGCCTGGCTTGCCACCTGGTTATGTGCCCTGACTGGGAATCGAACCAGCCACCTTTGGGTTTGCAGACCAGTGCCAATCCATGAAGCCACCAGCCAGGGCCTTAATTCATATAGTTTATATATAAAATATATAAAGGTGCGTAAAATAACGTAAAAGGCCAAAATGGTATTCTACTATGTATAGGTTTGGTAACTCTTATTTTCACTCACTATATAAAAGGTATCTTTTATGGCAATAATATAGATTTAAATAATTTTTGAAAAGTAAAGTTTTAAAAAATATAAAACTAGGCCTTGGCTGGTAGCACAGTGGTTAAGGCACTGGCCTGTGAACCCAAAGGTCGCAGGTTTGATTCCCCAGCCAGGGCACATAACCAGGTTGCAAACCAGGTCTCCAGTCAGGTCTGTGGCTGGAGGCAGGTGAAACGCAACCATACATTGATTTAAAAAAATAATAATAATTATTATATATATATAATATATATAAAATTAGTAAATGGTCATTGCAAAAAAATTTAAATAATGCTAAAAACATTAAGAAAAAAGTAAATAGCACAGAAAGCCCTCCTTCTAGAGAGAACCGCTATTAACTATTTTGACAAACATCCTCTTTGCACACACACACACACACACCCATGCTGTTATATAAATAGACTCAAATTATATGTATGTACATATATATATATATATATATATATGAACACTATTTTAAAAACTTTTTTAAAAACTCAGCAAGGCCTTGCTGACATCCTTCCATGTTGACAAATATAGCCTGGGATCAGTCTTTAATGACTAATGTATCATGGTGAGGTATTAACTTTATCTAACCGAAATGCTATTGATGAAGATTTTTAGATCTTCAGGATTATAGATGATGCTGTGATGAACATCCTTATAGCAAGACTATTCTTTCTGGACTAGGAATGAGACAGAAAAATCAGTAGGTACAATTTTGGAGATCCTGTGAGATAATAATTTTGTTTAAAAATGCGCCACGCACAAAAAGTCTAAAAGTTCAGCCAATATTCATACAGGTTATTTCTGGGCAGAAGGACCAGGAATGATTTTGTTCTTTTGCCTACTGTTTTGTCCTTCCATATTTTTCTATGATAAGCTGTCCTACTACATACAGTCTTTGTTTTGTTGACTCAGGTAGAAATGTATATCTGCACTGCACAAAAATATGGGTGTTTTAATCACTCGAGTGTCACTTATGGTGACCCTCGCTTTCCTGCCTCCTCTGCCCCACACCTGGTTCCGCCGCTGGCCACTCCCTGTCCTGTCTTCATACCCCCTCCATCCAGTCCCTAGGTGAGCGCCAGCTGGACCCCACAGGTGTTCCCCGGGGGCGGCTGACTGACTGCGAGGGTAAATTGGGGGCAGGGTGCTAATGAATGACTCATGGTCCTGGGGCAGCCCCTTCAGACGGCACCTGCTTTTAACACAGCCTGAGCATCTCCACGTTGTGAGCAAAGTAGTTTCCAGCTTGTGAGAAAGAAGCCTTGAAGGTCAAGGAGCTCACTTTGCAGGCAGCCACCTGTCTTCAGCTCCCAGCAAAGACACGGTGGGAGGGAAGTGTGCTGCTCCTGGGCAGCAGCTGTCCCCTCCCCCAGAGAGTCTCAAAGCACCTGGCGGATGGCTTCAGTTTTTCCACAGAGGTCACTGACTGCGTGGGCCCTCTGATGTTTAGTTGGTGCGGAGACACTTCCTCTTCCGCTCCAGTCTCATTCAAGTCCTCCCCGCCCCCGCCTTCTGGGAGACGGACAAAGGGGAAGATGAAATGCCGACTCAAAATTTCAGATGGAGCGACAGCACGCAAGATTGCACTGTCGTCCTCCAGCGGTGACTGGGGAGTCACCCCAGGGATCACCGCATCCTCCAGCGGTCACAGAGGCCACTAGACCTGCCCTTTCCTCCTCTCTGCAGGTCAGCTTGCTTCGCTCCCCGCGGGTAGTGCTGCAGAAGAATCTCCAGACCCAATTCCTTAGTTTTCAGGGAGTGGCGTTCTTCAAGTCAAAAACCAGTCTGCTTTTGCTCCTTTTGTGGAGTTTATGGTGTTCATTTGCCAGAAGCATACACGTGCATGTGTGTCCGTATAGGTAGACACACGCAGACACACACACGGAAGTGTGGTAGCTTTTGGGACAGAAAAATCACTCGCCCGACAAGACATCAAAGAGCTGTAAAGGAGGCACCCGAGTGACTGCCTAGCAATTTACAGCCTGATGGATGATAAACATCTCTAAGCGCACCAGTCACTTGAAGTAAAACTGCAATGTTCCGGGAAACGGTAACTGCAGTCACAAACCATAAATAAAAGATAGAAAAAAGAAACCATCCTCTTTTCACCTAATGGACTGAATGATGCCTCATTTTGTGTTTCTGCTAATGGCCTCTCCCTTGGCACTGCTAGGACTGGCCCCATTACAGGCAGATCAAGCTTCTGCTTGCAAGCAGGACATGGTCCAAAAGATCGTTCGTAAGGTGGTTGTTTGGAAGGCAGAATGTGTTCTCCCTAAAAACCACCTCTTCAGGGGGACGGGTTCCAGGTTCACTTGCATAGCTGCACCTGGGCTCTGGCTCTGCAGTGCAGGATGGAGAAAACAAGTCAGTTCTCACTGTCCCCGTGTAGCCCTGGCTCCGAGAATAATTGAAAGGTCAGTTAACTTTCTTTCCCCTCTTCCCAACACCCCTGAGGCATCCAGGTCCCTAAGCCCTAACCCCCCACCCCCGTCTCTAGGCTGCTGTTCTGCTAAGGGACTCTTGACCACAGATCACCCACCTGCCCTCACTTCCTGACCAATCAGACTACCGTTTGCTCAGAGTAGCTGACACCAGCGAAGGGCGAGGGAAAAAGCAAACTGAGCAGGTATGAACCCGCAGGGGCAGACGAATGACTGAAACCCACTTCATGCGTTCTCCTGTGCAAATGGGTTGGTTGTGACGCTTGAAAGTCATTGTGGGCAGTAAGGGCTAGAGGGGATGAGGAAAGGCGGTTAGAAGTTCAGCATCTGTACACACGTTCGTGGGACTCTCACCCTGCTTCCAGGACGCGGCCAGCCAGGAAACAGCCCTTGCCTGGAAAAAAGGAGGGGTGGTCACAGGTTCAGGCTGGGTGATCAAGTGGTTAGTGGATGAGTTGCTTCTCTGGCCACCCCTGAGGTGTCACAGTGGATAAGCCACTTCCAGGCACTCAGAACCATCAACCAGCTTTTTGTGCCTTCAGATAAAATCTTAATAGATAGCCAAGGACCACCAGGTGTTTGTGGGACGTTCTAACATGGGGTGGCGGTGGGCGGAGGACGGGACAGCAAAACAGGAAATAGCAGAACAAAACTTTAAAAGCAGTACAATTAATATCCACAGACCAATGATATCTTACCCGCGAAAGAAGAAAAGTTGCAAAATAAACCATCAGAATCGGAAGGGGTGTTTGGCTATTAAATGCTGTACAATGCTTTGAAAGAAACGTCCAAAAAGGGGAGAGAAGATAGTTGAGGCGAACGTCAGAAAACAGGACACAGATGACAGAAGGAAACCATGGAAGAAAAGGTATTGGTGGAAAGGGCCACAATCCAGCTAAAATCGGAGGGAAAGAAACTGTACGGACATGTTCTAAGAAAATGTCTTAGCACGAAAGGATAAGCGAGTCAAGATTGCAGGGACCCCGGAGCGAGCAACGGAATGAACGGAGAAAAGGCTCAGGTCCGATGGGCGCGGGCGCACGAGCGGGCTGGGCGGGCGAGGGCCGGGGCCTCGGCTGGGAGACGCTCAGCGGCCCGGGCCTGCAGGGGCCCCGGCGGGGCGCTCGCGCCTCTTCCACCCACGCGCGCACCGCGAGGCCCAGGGAGGTGAAGGGACCTGCCCAAGGCCCCAGGGCTCCTGCAGCCCCAGTGTCCGCTGTCGCCTGTTCTGCGTCCGAGCGACGCACGCGCGGGCGGAGAAACCCTGCGGGCGTCCGGGGCCGCACCTGCCGCTCGCGGTTTGCGGGGCGCGGCCGGCGCCGGCGCTGCCTCGAGCTCAGCGGCCCGTGGACCCAGGGAAGCACAGCGGGTGCCGGCGCCCGGGGGCGCGCGGAGACTGTGGTCGGCCTCCGTCCCCCGCTGCCTTATATTTGGACCAGGCCGGTGAAATGAGTCACTTTTCAACCAGCGCAGCGGGGGGCGGGGGAGGGGGGGTGCTGCCGCTCCCCCTGGGTCCCGAGGCCCACGGGCCGCCCGGGAGAGTAAGGGAGGCGCCCCGGCGGGGCCAGAGGAGGAAAGGCGGCCGCGGGGAGCTGATTCCGGCGCCTCACCGCCCCCTGGCGACCCTCCGCAGCTCCGGGAACGCCAGGGCAGCGCCTGCCACTTGGATTTGGACTCAGCTCGGGACGCTGGGACGCTTAGGGGCGGGGCGGGGGCGGGGCGCGCTCAAAGGGGGCGGGGCGTGACGGCGCTCGGGGTCGCGCGTGCGCCGCTGCCGTAGGCAGGCGTCCTGACGTCATCAAAGCCTGGAGGGTTGCAGGTAGTTCTGTGCAGGCGTTCCGGCCGGGCAGCGGCCGCCGGGCTGCGCTCCCCGCTGCAGACGATGGGGCCCAACACGGTCTGCCCTGAGGGATGAGGATGTGGGAGGGGCAGCCGCAGTGGAAGCTGGGAGGACGGCGGCGGCGGGGTGGGGTCTCCTGGGAGGAAGGCCGCCCTGGAGGAGGTTTCTCCCGGAGAGGAGACAGCGGGGGAGTCCCCCACCCCGCCCGCAGCCGGGGGCCTGGCCGCGCCTGCGCCTGCGACTCCACGTGCCGGTTGCTATAGGCAACCAGCCCTCGTGACCAACTAGTCCCCGACGCCCCCGACGTGCTGGTTTTAGTGCTGATGGGGTTGCAGGTCCGCAGCCCACGGGGGCGCCCCTGTTCTGCTCCTGCAGCTCCACGCACAGTCGACCCGGCCGACTTACTAATACTGGGCTTTGAAAACGGTGTTATTTTTAATATTAGGGTGAAGGCACCCCACACACCTGCCGGACCAGGCCCTGAAGGTACGGAGGCTGGAGGAGGCACACCGGGCTCTATGCATGTCTGTCCGGTGGAAGTCACGTCTCAGCCCAGCGGTGGAGAGTGAGGACGATTCGGTGCTGGGCTCAGAGCTGTGGCACTGGAGACCCCAGTTCTGGAACCGCCCACCCTGGACCCCACGATTCGGATATTCAGCCACAGCAGCCGTCAGCTTCAATTTCCCCAGCCACTATGTATCATTAAGCCGAAAAAATCTAGATAATTAGGAAATATGGTAGGTTCCAACCAATGTCCCATTTTTCCTTTTCTAAACTTAGCCTGGTGATGGAACAGCTGTTTGACGCGTTCAAATGGGGAAGAACGCTCTGCCTAAAAGTTCAGTGGAAGTTCAATGGAAGGAGCCTGTCATTGTGCGATTGGCTTTTGATCAGTCACCCCAGGGTGACCAGACCTTGAATGATGAAGTTCAGTGGCTTAGATATGTTACCAGCCTCCAGTTAAGTTACAGAACCAGCAGTCCTTGTATTAGCTCTTTTGGGTCGTGGCCATCTCTGAGTCACGTTGGGAAGGATGAGTGTTTCTCATGTGGCCTTCATGAGTCAATTCATAACATCCCTCTTACTCCTCAAATGACAGGCAGAAATTGGAAATCAGATAATCACCGTAATGGGTTACCGCTACTTTTTTTCTACATTGGGATCTAGTGCCATAATAGATGGAGGAATGAATGGTTTTCTTTTCACTTTTTCAGCTACCTTCCCCAAGAAAGTGATTGGAAATGGGGAGAGCAATCAGTAGTTTGGTGTGACCTCTCTTAGGCATTAGCAGTCAGTCATTCTACTTTGGGAGAAATCAGAGATGCATACAGAGGATTGGTAGAGTCAAGTCTTAAGCATGGATGCACATCTTCTATTTGATGAGCTGTGTTTTCTTGGTAGGTGCAAACAATACGGCACTCGGAACAGACACTTAGAACAGCCCTCATCTCAAAGAACCCAGTGCTTGTGTCCCAGTATGAGAAGTTGGGTGCGGCAGAGCAGCGCTTGATGAACGAAGCCTTCCAACCAGCCAATGGTCTCTTTGGACCCATTACCTTGCATTCTCAATCAGACTGGATCACCTCCCATCCTGAGCCTCCGCAGGGCTTTGAAGAGTTTTTCAATGATCCTTCCAGAAAGACACCCTCTCCAGAGAAACACAGTATTTATATACAGTGCATCGGTAGGCATTGTAGCGAGCTGGATTTGGGTTGGTTGCACCTTGGTGCTGTTGCCGGGGGCTGTTTGGGCTGTTGACCTCATCTACTGGCGCAGTTGTTGGAGCCACACTGCTGTCAAAGAGGCCATTTTGTTTCTATGTAATTTGTATTCACATTGATGAATGATAAAGGTGTTTTGAAAATTTAGAGTTGGTTTGTGTCTAATCCCAAATTTATGATTATAGACCAAGGGAAAGACCATTTAAATCACCCTAAATTCTGTCTTTAAATTTTCTTCCATATTATAGGGTCTCTAGGAAACACCAGAATGATCAGTGAAGAATATATTAAATGGCTCAAGGGCTACTGTGAAGCTTTTTTCTATGGCTTGACAGTAAAACTCCTAGAACCAGTTCCTGTCTCGGCAACAAAGTGTTCCTTCAGAGTCAATGATAACACACACAACCTCCAAATACATGCAGGTGAGCTAAACAACTTGACAATTATTAATTGAGTAAAGGATGTGGAGATAAATACTTAATATATGAAATATATGTACATATCTTTTTGACCAGGGCACATTCTGAAGTTCTTAAAAAAGGAGAAACCTGATGATGCCTTCTGCATTGTGGGAATAACAATGATTGATCTTTACCCGAGAGACTCCTGGAATTTCGTTTTTGGACAGGCCTCTTTGACAGATGGTATTCCTTTTTGACATTGCTTATGGAAACTTTCTCAACTTGAGACTATTTGAAGATGTTGAAAGAGGGAAAAAATTTCAACAGTTACAATTTTGATACTTTATATTTCTGGTGAGGCGTCATGCAGCATGGGCCATGTGTGGCTGTTGACAGATTCCTATGATCTGAGTTTCTCCCCAAGTCAGCCATTCACTACTTAAATGACCTTGAAGCTAATGCTACTGTTTCACAGTGTCATTTTGAGGTAATTTATGTAGAAGTGCTGAAACATAAAAAGTGTCTATATGCCTGGCACATACACAGGCATTCAGAGCAGCCGATGGGAGATGTAAGTAGTTCAGTAACAAGTTGAATTAAATAAATTGAAGCCCTGGTTGGTGGCACAGTGGGTAAGGCGCCCCGGCCTGCAAACCCAAAGGTCGCTGGTTTGATTCCCAGCCAGGGCACATAACCAGGTTGCAAGCCAGGTCTCCAGCCAGGTCCTTAGCTGGAGGCAGGTGAAAGCCAACCATACATTGATGTTTCCCTCCCTCTCTGCCTTCCTCCCTTCCCCCCTCTCTAAAAATAATAAAATCTTTTTAAAAATTTTAAAAAATAAATAGAGGCTATTTGAATTGTCATTATTGGAGGTGGAACTTTGCTAATGGTTTTTTAACTTTTTGTAGTCATCTTGCATGGATGGAATAATCACAGACTGCTTTATAAGTGTATGCTTAACCTGAGTCTCATTTTAAAAGAAAATTATTTAAAAAAGTGAACCTCAGTCTTTGATTTGAGATATAACGAACTTTGACTAAGTAGGAACCCTGCATGGTAATGTTGGGGTGGTGAGAAAGACTCCAGAAGAAAATCATATTTATGCCTATTTTCTTTACTGTTTTTTTTCACTTTTGTTCTCCCATACATCCATTTTTCCTCTTATTTCTCTATCCTTTATCCCCAGGGTCTAAGACCCATTTTAAGGTGAAAAGTCCAGGGAAATAAGGGGAGTCTGTTAGTGTTCTGGGGATGATTAGTGAGCACTAGGAACCGTAATTTACGAGTACCAAGTTTACCGACTGAATGCTCCCTTAGCCTCTCTCTCACAAATGTTTCTGTGAGCTATCTCTTTGTCTTACACATTCATCAAGCTAGGGGCCCAGGGCACTACCCCTTCGTTCTCCATCCTCTATTACATTCTTATAGCCCCTAACTCCCCAATGACCCTATGAGTACACTCCCAGAGACTTGGGTCACTGCTGTCTTCCTGAGTCCTGTATGAGCTGACTTCCTATCAAAAATAAACTTGTATGAGCTCAATTTTTATTCCCTCTTTTATTTTTAACCTGGTAGAGATGGAAACATTTTAAGAAATTAAAATTATTTATGTAGCTATTGCTAGTTAATTTATCTTGGGCATTTGAGGAGGTCAGGAGGCATTTCTTTTTTTAAAGATTTTATTTATTATTTCCAGAGAGAGAGGAAGGGAGAGGGGCAGAGAGGGAGAGAAACCTCAGTGTATAGTTGTCTTTCATCTGCCTCCAGCCATGGGCCTGGCTGGAGACCTGGCTTGTTACCTGGTTATGTGCCCTGGCTGGGAATCCAACTAGTGACCTTTGGGTTTGCAGGCCGGCGCCTTATCCAGCATGCTACCAGCCAGGGCAGGAGGCATTTCTTTAAAATGTTTCTACTTTAATGTTTACATTTCTTAAATATTGCATCATATGCAAGAAGTAGTAAGCTAGCAGCATTGATCCATTGATCTGCTAAGCAGACAGTATCTTAGAAGTGACATTATTCTCTTCAGATTTGTGAAGATTCATGTTTCTAATTCAGAAACATTTAATTATAAAGAAAGTAATTTTATATTTGTAGGATTATTAGAAAAAATGGTTCTTATTAAAGGTATTGTAGTGAAATATGCCAACACTTCTTTGGCCAGAGGAGGTTCCTAGTGAAACATGAGTAGATTCAGTTTTTTCTTAACTTCCAGAATGTTTTCTCTCCCTAAACTTCAAATACCAGTGGACACTTTCCAAGAGTGGGGAGAGGAGCATTCTTTGAATCAAGTTGGATTGGACAAACTTACTATGAAATAATTTTGTAACCAAAAAAACAGTCCTTATGACTTTCAATAAACAACTGAAAGGGCTAACTAAAAGGGACCACGTAAGCAAGGCAAATTATGAAACAGTCGCCTTTAGAATGAGTTGAAAACCATCTTCTGTCCTCCATGTGAAGATGGTTTACACAAGCCTAATGCCTAACACAGGAAGTCAGTTCAAGAAGGTTTATTCTGGTCGCAACTCCAGCCACATAATGAGCGCTGTGCTGCGCCTCCAAGGGAGGGGCAGGTTCTGTCTCCTCTCTGAGGCTGGTCCCCACATGGTCTCTGGGGCGTTGGGGGCTGGGCAGGGCTCTGTCCCTCATAGCATGGCAGGGGGAAGGACAGGCACCTGCGCTGACATAGGTCATAGAGATCTGCGTATTGTGTTTTTTTTCTTTCTTTTTTAAAAGATTTTATTTATTATTTCCAGAGAGAGGGGAGGGGAGAGAGGCAGAGACGGGGAGAGACATCCATGTATGGTTGCCTTTCACCTGCCTCCAGCTGGGGACCTGACTAGAGGGAGACCTGGCTTGCAAACTGGTTGTGCCCTGGCCGGGAATTGAACCAGTGCCCTTTGGGTTTGCAGGCCGGCACCTTATCCACTGCGCCAGGGCTGTGTATTGTGTTCTTACAGAGAAAAATCACGGAGGCAATTTGTTCATGTGACGCTTTCCATTACTCCTCCTGCAGTGCTTAGTCTGGTCTATTCGAGTAGAAGACTTCTTTTGTAGGAGCACAAAACCCTCTGGAACTGCTAGAATTTGACCTCAGGATGAGTGAGTTTTACAGGGCAGGGCAGATTGGGTAGTGGAACGAGGTTTTGACAGGGAGCTTAGGGAAAAATCTCCATTTGTCCTGGCAAACCTTAAGCGTGTTGGACGCTGTGAACGTAGGAGTCCCGATGTGCAACCCTGAGCAGGTGCCCTAGCGGACTCTCTTGGGTCTTTCCTCCTGGAATCTTACTCTCCCGCTCTGGTCGCTTGTCCTTCTCGTGTCTTTTGTAGGTGTGGGGATATTCAGCTTTGCCAGGTATGGCAGTGATTTCTACAGCTCAAGCTACAAAGGCAAAGTGAAGGCGTCGCAGAAAAGATCTTCCAGTGACTACTTGGTGTTTGATAACTATTACACTCCTGAAGTGACTAGTGTTCTGCTGCTCCGGTCCTGTAAGGTGAGTTGTTTATAACATCCAGCAGGACTCTTTTTAAAGAGATCTTAATTCCCGTGCTTCTCAATTGTACATTAACACTCCTTAAGGTAATGTTATAAATGAGCTTGTATCATCTTTTGGTGACTAATGCTTGACTGAAATGATCAATGAAAGCAGTTTAAATGGCTATTGTAATGCTGAAATTCACAGTATCTGTGCCAGTTTTTTTGTCCTGTTAGTGACCCACAGCCGTGGCTGTACCTACATCTTCACCGGTCAATTAATTCCAGGATTCTGGTGTGGGTAACCTACCCTTTCCGGCTGCTGTGGTCACCAGGTGAAGCCACTGTCCTGGGCCTGGAGGACCTCTGTCCTCTAGCCTCACAAGGAAGATGGCCTTGCCCTGGTCCCAGGCCACCTTCTACTGCAGTTAGTTCCACTGACAGTTCCTGATGTCTCCCCAGCACTGCTTTCTGGAAAGCCTTTCTCCTCATGTTACTCATTTTTCCACAGCCGGGGACATAGGCTTTTCTGCTTTCCCGCTTTCCCGGTACTGTCGAACTGTCGTCGGGTTGGGTTGGAGAGCTGTGTATCGTACGCTTGTTAACACGCAGATCTAGCCCTTCCTCCCAGACCTCCCGACCTCCCGACCTCTGGGGGAAGGGCCGCAGAATTCAAACGACAAGTTTTTCACTGCCCCACAGCACTGGCTCTCCCCCAGCGGCAGGTCACCACCCAGCAATCGCCTGGCACCGTGGGGGGACATGTCTGGTTGTCGCAGCTGGGGAGGGGAGGTCAGGCGTGCCGCCCAGCATCCTGCAAGGCGCAGGCCGGCCTCCTTTCTCGAAGAATGATCCCAAAGCATCAGCGGTGTCATGACAGAGAAACCCTGGTCCAGGGGTAATGAAGTGGTCAAGTACAGTGAGGAATGCACTAAGACGTTCGAGGAAATGAGGGGTTAAGTCTCTGGGCAGATAGTTTTGGTGACGGCTATTAAAAGAGTTGATTCTGTTCATTTGTTTCTTGGAAAAGAGGGGGTGCACAGCTCATTGTTGATGATGGTGGCGCTATAAAGCTTTCACACGAATGTCTTGCAGACCTTAACCCACGAGATTGGACACATATTTGGGCTTCGACACTGCCAGTGGCTGGCGTGCCTCATGCAAGGCTCCAACCACTTGGAGGAAGCCGACCGGCGCCCCTTGAATCTGTGCCCCATCTGTTTACGCAAGTTGCAGTGTGCTGTTGGCTTTGACCTTATAGAAAGATACAAGGTAATTTGGGGCGGTGCAGCCAAGAGGGGGGAAGTGGTTAAATTAGTAGCAAAGTATGCATCTATTAGGCTCTTCTCTGGAGCTGTCATTATCAGAGGAAATTAGTGCAAAGATAAGCAGGAAGCTGTGGTTTTAAACACACACACACACACACACACACGCACGCACGCACAGAAATATCCTCAGAAACTTTGACTGGCCTGTGGGTGCCTCCACAGATAAGTGCAATGAGAGATGGTGGAGAGGTTTCTGGATTTGCCATTTGTTGAAGGCGGGAGAGCCTGAATTTTCAGAATGGAATAAATACTCATACATGTGGTTAAAGTTCATTTTTAAAAAGTATATAAATATGTGGAGGTGATTTACCTTACCAAATACGGCAGCAGAGCTGTGATACTCCGGAGGAGGAAAAGATGGTTTTAAGAAGGGAGAGGCCAAGTATGTGTGAATGTGCATGTCCGCACGTGCCCGCAGACATCAGTGTACATGAATTAACCACTCGTGGGTACAACCAGCCACTCAGGTGACTGTTACTATGTATGGAAGGTGACTTAAAGTACATGTATCTTCAGATACATGCGTCTCCGCTTAGCGGTGTGTACACTTAGGTATGTAAACACATTCACATCCAATGGAAAGCACAGTGTAATGCCTTGTGGGACATGTGGCAAGTTGAGACAAGAAAAGAATTATTTTTCCACACACACACAAAAAAAAAACAGGATTAGTGTATTTCTTTTTAATCTTTTCTCCTCTGCATTCCCGTGACCAATTTACGATTATAGTTTGCATATTTGGGGGTAAGTGTTCGTTTACTCAGTATGTCAGCATAAGTAGCTGTTTTCATATTCATATCCATCCTTATCAAGTGGAACATCTTCATGGGGTACTGACTTACGGAACCTGATTTAGAAACCAGTGTTTTCCTCTTGCCTAAACTGTATTGCTGTGCTTAGTTGAGGTGTTAATCTCTCTTTTTTTCAAGGCGCTGATGAGGTGGATTGATGAGGAATCTGCTGACATACCCCGAGCTACCCCAAAACATAGTCAGGAGCACCGTGTAACTCTGCCTAAACCTGTGGGCGCCTTTAAGGAGTGGAAAGAGTGGATAATAAAATGCCTTGCTGTTGTCCAAAAATAAGAACCTTCACATAGGAGTAATTAAAGTAAATACGTGTACATTATGCTTTCTTTTGGATCGAGTACTTCATTGGAATATACTGTTTACTGATTCTGCCCTGTATCGAAGTAACGAAAGAGAAGCACCTTTGACGCACTTGAGCCTGAAATGAGGCTCATTTTGAATGATAAAACCTTTAAACTGTTTCATCTCTGTAGCCTGGTCTCTGTCAGCAAGCACATCATTTCCATTCTTCAGATATGCTTTATGTCTCCTGGGAAAGCTAGGGCCAGCAGTCACTGGTAAGTAAACAAATTGTGTAGATGTAGCTGTGTCTGTCCTAAACAGGGGTTTTCAAGGACCTACTACCCAGGGGGTGATTGACTAGTTTTTCAAGAGGTGCTCCCCTGCTGCCAGAGCCACCAGGTCACCTCCATTCGCATCCCTTTTCCTTTTCTCCGAACTTTCCCTACCCTCTGGGCTGCCTTTTACATCCACATTTTCTCTGCTTGTCAGTTTCTCCCTGGAAGAAACCATCCTTTCCCAGCAGCTGAAAGTGGGACCTACTTTCCAGAATATTTGCAACAGAATAAAGAGTGGGACGTGTGCTCCACACCAACCTGTGCAGGTGTTAGTAGTGATGGGGGTCACACTGCACTTGTCAGTTTTGATCAACAGTCGTTTGTGAGGCTTCTTGCAAACAGTGGGTTATAACAGTCCTTGTGTTGGTGAGCGCTGCCCTTTCTCTGTGGGCTTAGAGCAGCGGTTGGGTTTTTCCTACAATATCTTTCTCACTTGCAGTGTTTGCTTGAGTGGGGAAGAGAGTGTGATGAGATGACCTGTCCCGTGGGGAGAATGACCAGATGGTCTGCCAATCAGCTCCGTGAGCATCAGCCTCGTTTCCGAGGTGGGAACAGGCTGGAAACCTCAGGGGACAAACAGCCTCGCTAGACCAGCCTGCGCTGACCGTGGTGATGAGCAGTAGAGCAGATCCTGGGCAGCGAGCAGAGAGCATTTCCCATTCCATACTGGCCCTGGGGTGGCACTGAAGTGTCATTGTTAGTTTGAGCTTGGAAACCTATGCATTTTTCTTTGTTAATTTGTATGGAAGGTGATTTAAAGTACATTCTGTAGCTGAACCAGTGATTTCCTTTGCATTCACTCCGCTATTTGATTAAGCCTGGTGAGTCACTTAGCAAGTGATGGTTTGCCAATAAATCCAATTGGAGAGTGAATGTGTGGTCATGTAAGATTGGACTGAGAAGGGAACTCAGGGAGCACGGACCTGCACGAGTTCTGTTATGGGTTCTGTTTCTCCAATACTTATTTTCCCCAAATAACATACTTTTAATTATTGTTCATTCCATCCATTGTTTTTCATTTTCCTACAATGTAAGCACAGTTTTAGTCCTATAGGTCAGTGTTAGTTAAAACCTAAAATGTCAGATGTGGCCAAGTGTGCAAATTGGAGTTACAATTATTTGGACAAGTTGTAATGCCCATTTGTACCTGTTGTGCACTGTAAAATCAGGAGAAAGATCTTCTGTAAAAAAAACCCAGATCATTCAGATTTGAAACAAATCAAAAGTTGGACAAACATAAGTTTTCTATAACAGACATTCATTTAGTGTTGTTGAATAAGTATTGGGTTTATGTATTTTGGGGCAATTTCTTAGAGTTAAGTTTAAAAACTGTAATTTATTTACTGAAATTAAATTTTATGTCCCAGAGGTAAGTTTTTGTTTTGTAAAAAATGGTTTCTCAGTTACAAACAAATCCATGCAGGTTTTGCTCTGCAAGTTCTGAATGAACAAGATATTTAGGCGTGAAGAGAATGAATAATTTTCTACGGTCTAACCACTATTTTAGAAGTAGGTGAATCTGAAGTGCTGTTTACTTCAGCACCTATGGAATTAGTAGTACCTCTCAGGTTAAGGGAGGGTTAAATGTCAACGTTTCAGTCCTCCAAGACCATTGATGGGGAGGGTTAAAGAATGGGGCGAGATTTCTCCTTGGGTTCTTACCCAGCATGTTCTATGAGGCACAGATTCACCAAATGGGAGTGCTTTTAGGCACCCAACGCTTTAGGACCCTGGGGGAAGGTTGTTCCCTCTTCTGAGCAGGCGTGGTAAGATCTGTGCAGGCAGCTGCTGGACCACAAGCTGGCCCTTCTGTCTCAGGAAGCGGCATCGCTGTCCCCAGCAGGGCCTGAGTGAGCCACGGCTCAGACCAGCCGCTGCCGCCCACCCTCTGCTTCTGTCCCTGGGAGTCCCTCTGCGCTCTAGCGCTGGGGATTATGACATGCCTTCCCCGATGCCAGGTACCTCAGAGGAGACCGCCAGGCCTCCCACCGTACCACACGTGTGTTCACCCTCACATGGGTCGCACCCCAGGGCAGGCCTTGGGAAATCAGTGTGGCATGTGGCAGCGTAGTAAGTGGAAACCCTTTTCCCAGGGAGAGCATGGGACAGTGCTTTCTAAGGGAGTTTGAATCTGTTCCTCGGTAATCAGGTGAATGTTGCTGAGTCCATTTCCTAGATGAAGAATCAAACCCATAGTAGCTAAGTGAACTGTGCAGAGAGACAGTGGTGGCAGACACGGACCCTGTCCCAGGTCTTCCTAATTTCATTGACTAAGAAGTAAAATACTACAAGCCAGAAAGCTACCATATTTTTACAGGTTGTTTATGGAAAGGGTTATACGATTAAACTCTTTTTCAACTTGGATTCTTGTCAAGTGGGACCTGGGGTTGGTTAAGGTCAGAAAAACCAGAGTGTTTGCTTTAGCACTAAGAAAGAGGTTCAGTACCCAGAAAGCACTTGCTAGTAGTAAAGGCATTACTGCTAGCTAGAAGATTTTACAGGTATCCAGCTAGGATGAATTTGGCTTGGGTCAGGGGTGCTGATAACTTGGTGAAAGCAGTCAGGTTCAGCATGTATTCAGGAAGTAGAGGCCAACGGTATTTGGAGAAGCATGTTTGGAGAGCTAGGATAGTTGGTGTGCTTGTTTTTGTTTTTTCTTGAGTTGCTGGAGAGGTATAGAAATAGTACAGCTACATGGCCACAGTTTGTATATTGTGTCAATAATCTTTGGTGAGCTATATTTAAAAACCCACCCTGGACTATGTGGCTCAACTGGTTGGAATGTCATCCTGTAACTTGAGCGGTGGTGGGTTCGATTCCCAGTCAGGGTACATATACCCAGGTTGCAATGTCAGTGCCCGTACCTGGCACGTAGGAGAGGCAGCCAGTCAATGTGTCTCTCTCACGTCCATGTTTCTCTCCCTCCCTTCTCCTGTCTTTAAAAATCAATGAGCATGTCCTCAGGTGAGGATTAAAAAAAAAAAGCTTGATATTGGTTGATATCAGTTTTTCTATCTCCTTTAGGAAGTCCGTAGTCACTGAAGTCATTTTGATCTGGTTGTGAGATGTGAGGTTTTCTTACGTGGAAAGGGAAGTTTTTCTTGCTCTATTCCTCAGGGAGGCATTACAGAACCTGAACACTAGGGGGAGAGAGTTTCCTTACTTGCAGGACTGGCTGGAGCCCTCACTTCTCTTAACACCTGTATCAAAAACAAATTTAGTGGCAAAAATAACATCTTTTGTCACTACCCTATATATTTATAGGAGTGACTTTTTAACATGTAACATGCCTGAATTGTCTTTGCATTGGTACTTCCCATTTCTTTTCTTTTTCTCTTTTTTTTCATCAGTAAATTTATTCCAAATAAGAATTGTGTACACACATCAGGCATATTTTTCCACACAAAAGCCAGCATTGTGAAAAAGTAAAAGTATTTAACACTTTGGCCATGAAACTCAAAGCTAAAAACCTCTCAAGGTGTCTATTTTAAGTAACTGAGTTCTTCAATATTTGTAATCTATGCTTATTCAATTATAATTTTGAAAATTAATTATAGTGTTCATTATTCTTTATACTTATTGTATATTTGTAATAACCTTTTTTGAAATTTTGTGCCTTCAAAAATAAAACAACCTCAGAATACCCAGATGTACCTCTTAGTGATACTTTCTAAAATCAAAATTGTTTTCAGGTAGCAAGTGCTCAAGCCATACCATTGCTGGTCACAGATAAAAGTAGCATCCATTTTTTTTAAATGGCTCTCACACTTCTTTCCTACTATTTTAATGTGCTAGCCATTACTTCACTGAATCTCAGAGATTTCTTGTAACAGATTCCCCCATGGCTTTAGGCCGTAGTTCTTTACAACCTCCAAAGGACTTCCTTGCACACCTTCTACCTCAAGTGAAGAGGCCAAGTAAATCGAGGTCTGGGCATCTTCAAATGGAGTTTTGAAAAAAGCCCCAGATACCACATTGAGAAGTGGTTTGCCTGACAGTGGACCATGTATGTGTCTCCTGAGACTAGTCCAGACAACACCGGGGTGTAGAGTGTTAACAGTAACGTTTGTGTTGTCTCATCAGTGGGCTGGGTCCCTAGTAAAAAGGATGTTAGCCAGTTTGCTCTGACTGTAACAAAAGCTTTCATCGTGGCTGTGTTCACTGCTCAAGTCTTCAGAGTTAATGTCTCCGTATTTATAAAGTTTGGAAGAAACTACCACAATCCCGTTGGGAGCTGAACTGTTGAGTTAGTCCGAAGAGAAGATTGGTGAGTGGTAAGTGACCCAGATGACTCATTTCAAACTGCTTTTCAGACCCATCTTTGTTCTTCATCTAGGGCACGGGAAGAGCCCTGCATCATTGATCCAGACGTCTAGTCTAGGCTCTCACTGGAGCGCCTCCTGACAAGGTGCACTCGGGGCGCCGGTGGCAAGGCCTAGCGCTTGAGGAGGGTCCTGGGGGCCAGGTCCTGGCAGCCTGTGATCACCTGCACCACACAGCTCCACAGCCGTGGGGCTGCCCGGGCCACATTGGCCCGCTTGATTAGCACAGTCTTGCAGCGCGTGAGGTCTGTGTCCTGATAAAGGAACTTAACATGTCGATGTAATGCGAGAGAGAAAGGGCCCCAGCACTGTCTGATCTCCCATTTAAGAAGACACGTGCAAAATTTCTGTCCAGATTCCCCAAATAAAGCTAAAAGACATGAAAAGGCAACAGAGTGACTTTCTCTAGATTTCTTAGGGAATTTGTTTCAAATATTTGAGCTTTACAGGCGTGATTTCATGGATTCACACAAGAATTTGAGTTAACACTGATCTTTACTCATTACATGTACAGAAATAACATTGCTACAGATTGCAATGGAGAGAATCTTGCTTCAAATGGCTTGGTTTGGGTTTTTGTCTAAATGTATCATTATTTAATGAAAGCACCAATTTGAGGGCTTCTTAAACAGTGATTTGAATTTCAGAACGTAATTTGGTAACTTTATTCTTCATATAAATAAGCCATAACTGGGTATGTGTACTAATGCTGAAAATACATTTTATCAAAAGCATAAATACAAGTACTTGGGTATATACCGGCAGTTAAGATTTACTCCTTTCGACAGAAAATTAAAGGGCATATGATTTCTGTTGAATCTAAATCAACACTTTGAGCCCTGGCTACTAGTACAATGGATAAGGTGCTGGCCTGTGAACCCAAAGGTCACAGGTTTGATTCCCCAACCAGGGCACATAACCAGGTTGCAAGCCAGGTCTCCAGACAGGTCCATAACTAGAGGCAGGTGAAAGGCAACTATACATGGATGTCTCCCTCCCTCTCTGCCTGCCTCCCTTCCCCTTTCCCTAAACAAAGTCTTTAAAAAGGAAGAAGAAAAAAAGACATTAAGCTTTTAAAACAATGTAAGAGGATTAGGCACATAAGTACAAAGATTTAGGAAGTGTAACACATGAAATTTATACTTAAATGACTTTTTAAAGATTAGGTGGAAATTGGCATAGTGAAAACTATGAGCAGCCTTTCCATTTTGTTCACTAAATTTCACCTCCCACCTCATGGTGGTATTTCAAAAAGATCTGACTTTCATGATACAGGTATAACGACTCCTTCCATTGGTTTAAAAATAAAGTATATAAAGTGTGGACTAAAGCATTCAGACTGAACTTGACAGTTCCACTGGACTGTCTAATCAAGCCAGTCATTAAATAAGTAAATTACTGCCTCAAAGTATATTCTAGACTTTACTATAAAGAGGGTTCACACACACCACTACTGGAAATGAAACCGTATCTATTTGGTGTTTTAACATTTGGGAAAACGTGGCGATTTCTGTTTTGTTAGGTAATATTGATGGTTCACATCTCTAAACATAAATACAATGTAATAGATTAAATTTCCTCTTTATGCAGAGAACTTACTTTAGTCTTTGTGGAGTTCATGGTTGGGCCATTCCATAAAACTGTTTTGTTAAATTTGCAGACTCTCCACCAAAAAGGCCAAATGAGTGCAGATACACTGAAATGATTCTGTGAACTTAAAGTATTCTTTTGGGCAAGAAGCACTAGGGGTAGAATGGTTTAAACATGCATGAACTTTACTGTCCACACTTGCACTGTCATGTGGGAGAAGCTGCGGAGGTCGTGCACACCAGGGCACGGAAACACTGCGAATGACGCTACACGGATGGCTACGACAAGGGGGCAAAGGTGCAATGCAGGCCTCGCTACTGGCCTCCCTGGGCGGGGCCCTGTGGCTGGCATCTGCGTGGTTCGAGAGCTTGCGGGTGGGGGGCACGTGACGTGGGTCTCGTCTCCCTTGGCGACACTGCTTTGCAGGAGACAGAGCGCACTGTCCCGGTCAAGTACCAAGCTTAGCCTGGGGAGGGCGTGGCTTGCCCAGAGGGGCGGGGTGCACCGGCTGGTACGTTGGGGCGGGGCGGTGGGCGTGGCCTAGGTGAGGGGCGGGGCCGCGCATGCGGGGTCCTCGCCAACCCCTGGTAGCGGGAGGGCAGCTCTATGTGGGCGTTCTTGCTGGGCTGCGCTCCCCGCTGCAGACGATGGGGACCTGCACGGTCTGCGCTGGGAAATGAGGATGTGGGAGGGGCAGCCGCAGCGGAAGCTGGGAGGACGCGGGCGGGTGGGGTCTCCTGGGAGGAAGGCCCGCCTGGGGCTTCTTAGGGAGAGGAGACCCAGCGGAGTCCCGGGGGAATCCCCCACCGCGCCCCCAGCGGGGACAGGGCAGCGCCTGCGCCTGCTTCAGGCAACCAGCTCCGGTGACCAACGTGTCCCCGTTGCCCGGAAGTGCTGGCTTTAGTGCTGATGGGGTTGCAGGTCCGCAGTCCACGGGGGCGACCCTGTTCTGCTCCTGCAGTTATACCAGAGTAGCTTTTTAAACACTGTTTTTAATATTAGGGTGAAGGCACCCCACACACCTGCCGGACCAGGCCCTGAAGGTAGGGAGGCTGGAGGAGGCACACCGGGCTCTATGTATGTCTGTCCCGGTGGAAGTCACGTCTCAGCCCCGCGGTGGAGAGTGAGGACGATTCGGTGCTGGGCTCAGAGCTGTGGCACTGGAGACCCCAGTTCTGGAACCGCCCACCCTGGACCCCACGATTCGGATATTCAGCCACAGCAGCCATCAGCTTCAATTTCCCCAGCCACTATGTATATTAAACCAGAAAAACCTAGATAATGGGTAAATATGGTTAGGTTCCAACCAATGTCCCATTTTCCCTTTTCTAACTTAGACAGCTCGGTGATGGAACAGCTGTTTGACCCGTTCAAACAGGGGGATGAAGGCTGCCTAAAAGTGCAGTGTGAATGGAAGGGGCCTGTCATTGTGAGTCTGGCTTTTGATCAGTCCCTGGTGTCTTCCCCAGGGGGACCTGACCTTGAATGGTGAAGTTCAGTGGCTGAGATATGTTACCAGCCTGCAGTTAAGTTACAGACCAGCAGTCCGGGATTAGCCTTGTTGGGCCTTGGCCATCTCTGAGTCACATTGGGAAGGATGAGTGTTTCTCATGTGGCCTTCATGAGTCAATTCATAACATCCTTCTTATTCCTCAAATGACAGCTGTTGGAAATCAGGTCACACTCTCCTAGTTACCACAAATGGTTATTCTGCTCTTAGGATAACGCATGAAGCATACAAGTACGTGCAGGTAAATGAAACATGATTATAGTTTGAATTGAGTCAAAAATACATATCAGATATACTTTTTAAAAAAATAGGGCACATCCTAAAGTTCAGAAAGAAGAAACCTGATGATGCCTTCTGCATTGTGGGAGTAACAATGATCGATCTTTACCCAAGTGACTCCTAGAATTTTGTCTTTGGACAGGCCTCTTGGACGTTGTTTATTGAAGTTTTCTCAACTTGAGACTATTCGAAGATGTTGAAAGGGAAAAAATTCCAACCAATTATAATTTTGATACTTAAAGCTGTATTTCTGGTGCGGCATCATGCTGTGTGTGTTGACAGATTCTGATGATCTGAGTTTCTCCCCAGGTTGGCTATTCACTATCTTATATGCCTTTGAAGCAAACAGTACCTGTTTCAAAGGGTCATTTTGAGATAATTTACATAGGTGTATTGTATAGATGTCTAGCATATACTTTTATACAGACATTAGCACAACAAATGGGAAATGTAAGTAATTCAGTAACAAGGTAGATTAAATAAATTAAGGAGATTTGAACTGCCTTTAATTTAGGGGATAATCTTGCTGATTGTCCTTTTAAATTTCTTTTGTAGTCATCCTGTATAGATGGAGTAGCCAGACTGCTTTATGTGTACATACACACTTCCTGTCCTGTGTCTTAAGACATTTTGGTACTTTATTTTAGAAGTGAACTTAAATCTTTGATTTCACTATAATAAGCTTTAAATCATTAGGAACCATGCATGGACCCAGAAGCAAATCATATTTTTGCTTTTTTGCCTTCTCCCCACTTCTGTTCACCCCACACATTCATTTTGAGTTTATTTGCCTACACATATGCCTGGGATCATTTGAAAGGAAAAAACCCAGTGCACAAATTGGGAATGGTTGTCCTCTAGGGTTGTGGGGCTGGGTAGTAAGTACCAGGGACTCTAATAAGTACCAGGGACTCTTCTTTATGAGGACCCAGTTCATGGACTGTTTCAATGTTACATTAGCCTGTCTGTGAGTTTTTATTTTTTAAGTAGGTATCTCCCTCTCTAACCCATTTATGAGAGATGGGGGCAAGGGAACTAAAAGATCTCATCTGCCCACCTACCCCTTCATCCTTAGTTCTTCAGTACATTCTTATAACCTCATGTTGCCTCTCCATGACCCTATCAACACAGCTGCTTGGAGAATGGGTCACTGTTGCTTTCCTGATTTCTGTTTGAGAAATTTGCTATTAAATCCAACTGGAGAGTGAATGCTTGGTCTCTTAATAGTGCACTGAAAAGAGAACTCATGGACCATGGATTTTAAGGAATTTGGTTATGGGTTCTGTTTCCCCCAAAATGTATTTTCCCCAAATGATGTCCTTTTCATTATTGTGCATTTGTTCAGTGTTCTTTCATTTTCCTACAAGGTGAATGCAATTTTAGTCTTGCAGGCCAGTGTTCGTGAAATTTGCTTGATTGTGGTTCCCCCATATTTCATTTTGCTCATAAATTGAAGGTTTGTGGCAATTTGTGTCAAGCAAGTCTATTGACATTTTTTCTATAGGCTCAGATGATGGTTAGCACTTTTTTTTTTTTTTTTAGCAATAAAGTATGTTTTAATTAAGGTATGTACATGTTTTTTAAGACACAAGGCTAATGCACACTTTATAATAAACTATTATGTAAACATGACTTATTTGCATTGGGAAACCAAAATATTCCTATCACTCACTTTATTGTGATGGTCCCTTTATTGCTACAGCCTGAAACTGAACCTCTAATTTCCATGAGGTATACCTGTAGTTACAAACCTAAACAAACTCAGATTTGGCAGAGGTATTTATATTGCGGGTTACACTTACGTAGACAAGATGTAATGCCCATTTATACCTACTGTGCACTATGAGACCAGGAAAAAGATCTATTAAGATCTTTTTAAATAGATCTTTTCATTTCCAGTGAAAATGTCAGTATAGGCAGACATGGCTCACCTCTTTGCACAACCACATCAAAATTACAACTAGCCCTGGCTGGTGTGGCTCAGTGGATTGAGTGCTGGCCTGTGAACCGAAGAGTCTCTGGTTCAATTCCCAGGCAGGGCACATGCCTGGGTTGCAGGCCAGGTCCCCAGTTAGGGGCATGTGGGAGGCAAACACATCAATGTTTTTCTCTCTTAAAAAACAGAACAACTGCAACATAGAATAATCATTCAGAATCATCAGACATTGAGGCGAATGGAAGTCTGACAACTATAGAATTAAAGATACCATAACTATCCAGACTGGTAGGAGGGGCACAGAGGAGGAATGGGCTGGTCCCTCACCCATGTGTGGTGGATAAAAATTTGGGAGGGATATCTTGAGGGTGAGTAGTCCTAGCCCCAGACCAGGCTCCCCAGTCCAGGGTTTCAGTGCTGGGAAGATAAATCCCCACAACTGCTGGCGGCAAAAGCCCAGGGATTGAGTTGGTGGAAGAAACTGCTCGACTCCCCAAGCAGTTCCTCTCAGAGAACCCACACACGGACTCACCCACTCAGACTCCCTCTGAGCTCCAGCACTGGGGTAGCAGCTTGAAAGGCACCAGTGGCAGACGGGGAGGAGCTGAAGTGTCTGCATCAAGGTGAGCAGAGGCCATTGTCCCTTGTCTAAATCCTCCCACCACAGAGCCAGCCAGCTAGTGCCATATCTGAGACTCCATCACTAACACTGATTGCCCTGCCCTGCCCTGGAGACCCCCAGAGACTCTACCCCACCCAATTTACAGGCCCACCCACCCAGCTGCTTGTCCAGATGAATGGCTGGTCTTTGCTCAGGCTTCACAACTTCCTAGATTGTCTCAAACAAGCGATAGCTGCCTCAGTGAGCCCCAGGCCTGGCACTAGCAGCAGCCGGCCTAGATTCACAGCTGGGCTTCACCTGGAATCTCCAAGCCCAGCCATTTCAGATTGTCTTATTGCTCAGGCAGGTGGCTCTGGGCAGAACACAGGTGGGGGCAGACCTTGCCCTGCACCACCTGGGAGACCCCAGAGCCTCTGCACCCAGTGGATAGCTACAGACCATGTCGGAGCACCCCCCCCCCACCTGCCCCTGCACAGCTGACCCTCCATGGAGGTGGAGGTTGGTGGTCAGTGGACAGGGGCTGGCTGGAGGGGAACAAAAGGAAAATAATCAGGACAACTGTACTAGCATAATCAATAAAATTTTTTTTAAACTTAAAGAACAAGTCATTTAGCTTTGTTAAAAGTTGGACAAACATTAAGTTTTATATAACAGGCATTTACTCAGCCATTATCACTTAAATGTGTATAACTAGTTATCGGGTTATATGTACTTCGGGGCAATTTCTTTGGGTTAAGGTGAAAAATCAAAGTAGTTTACCATACCTAAATTTTATGTTGAAATTTCTGTCGTTGATAAAGACGCAACCCATGCCAATTTTGCTCTGCAAAGGCTGAATGAACAAGCTATTTAAGAGTGAAAAGAAGGCGTACTTTTCCATTGTGTAAACGCTACTCTAGAAGAAGTGAGCATGAAGTGCTGTGCACGTTGGCCCCAGGGGGATTAGGAGCTTCTCTGCGGGCACCGGAAGGATTGATTAAATCTTATCATTTCATTTCGCCACCACTACTAACGGGGAGGGGCGCGTTAAACAGAGGAAGGTGGCAAAGATTCCACTTAGATGCTTCTCCAGCTTGTTCTTTGAACCGCAAATTCTCCTGACCCGACTGCTTTTAACATTTCTAACCGGAAGAGCGCCCCAGCGGAGCTGCTGCTTCTTGGGAACAAGCGTGTTAGGGAGCAAACAGGCGCCGGCCCGCCCTGCGCGCTGGCCCTTCCCCCTCCGGAGGCGGGGTGGGTGCGGGGCTGCGCGGGCCAGGCCGGAGCCGGGACCAGCCGCCCTGAGCCACTGTCCCCGCTTGTCCCCACTTCTGACCCAGGGACCTCCTTCCCCAGCCCGCCCAGAACGCAGGCTGGAGTTCTGCGCCTCCCCGGGCGCCGGGACCTGTGCTGCGCAGGGAAAAAGCGCTTGGCCACACCCACGTGTCCCAGTTCCCGCCGCCCACACGGGAGGCCCTGGAGAATCAGCATGGCGGTGCGACAGAGCGGCAGTAAGTGGAATGCCACCGTTGGTAGAACGTGTCAACAGTGCTTTGTAAGAAGTTTGCCTCGTGGTCGCTTCCTCCGTCCTGGGTGGTAGATAGTCTAGGGCAGAGCCATCAGTCCAACGCTGAGCCACGTACAGAATTAACATCGTTCTAGTAGCCACGGTAGCAAATGCGAAGGGAAGCAGATGAGATGGATTTCAACTCGATACCTTATTTAATCCGGCATATCCAAAATGTTATTACAACACGTAATGGGTATACACATTATTGAGATAGTTTCCATTCTGTTTTGGTACTAAGTCTTCAGATCCTGGCTCTATTTTACACATGTGCAGCTGGGCACATTAAGGTGCACACCGCCCCACGTGACTCATGGCGACCGTATGGGACAGCGCCAGCTCTGGACCAGTTCCGATTTGTAGTCTGCATGGAAAGGTGTACCCGTGACGCTAAATTAACGGGAGAGGAGAAGGTCACGTGGGTCCTCCGGCCGTAGGGAGACTCTTGACATTCAATCTGCGAGGGTGTGAACACTCGGGGACTCGAATTGGCATTGACTGACTTTTGGATCTTGCTGCTGTTCTCCGTGGCAGGTTGTGTCTTACCCCCTCTCTTCCTGTTGCTACAGGCTTGGCATTTCCTTCCAATGCGATGCCATTCTTGAAAAGCAGCATTCTAACGTGTTAATAATGGGAATGTTGCGGAGTCCATTTCATAGATGAGGAAGCAAGCCCCGTGCGCGGTAATTTAGTGACTATGCGGAGTGACACCAATGGCAGAAATGGGACCCCACCCCAAGCCCCCTAATGTCCAGTTTTGCTTTGTGTTCACCGTGCTGTATGACCGTGTAAGAAGTAAAATAGCACAAGCTAAAAAAACAAAACACCGTATTTCCTTCAGATTGTTTATTGAAGGGGTCATAAAATTAAACTTTTTCAACCTCATTTCTCTCCAAGTAAGCCCACTGGAGTTCCTTCAAGTGAGAGAAGGCAGAATGCTTTGCTTTAGCGTAAAAAAAGAGGTTCAAAAGTCCAGAAAAGCGTTTGCTAGAAGTTGAGACATTTAAAAAAAAAAAAAAGTTTCATGGAAAAATGCCATCCTGGACCTAGGTTAGGTGGAAAAAAGGGTTGAGCTATATTTTTAAAAAGCCTTTCTTGATAGAGGTTTGGGAATATCAGTTTTGCTATGTAATTTCCCCTTAGGAAAGTCTGTAGTCACTGAAGTAATTTTGATTTGGATATGAGAGGTAAACGTGGAAAATGTTCTGCACTCTGAGGCAGTCATCACAGAAAAGGAACACCAGGGGGCGCTAGATTCCTTACTTATGAGAAGGTGGCCGGCGCACCTGTTGGAGCGTAACCCTCATTTCTATTATCCGTGTTAACGACAAATCCAAGGACAAAGACCTGGTCTCTTTTTCTCAATGCAATGTGTGCATATACGAGTGACCTTTAAGCACCTAACATGCCTGAAGTAACTTTAAATTGGTCATTTACCTAACCAGTTAAAAACTTAAAGGAAATGGCTTCTAAACTCTAGATCCCTATTAGTGAACCTCATATCTGGGAGATCTGAAAAATAAGGATTCATGATCATTTCTTTATGCATTTTAGCACCTTTGAGATGGAATAAAGAAATGTAAATGGGCCATGGGAACCCTGACTTAAACACCATTTTCTATTTTATCATCCGCTAAAAGTAAAGGTAAATAAATGCACGAAGGCTACATTACACATGATTGGAGTATATAATTGATAACTTGGTTAAAAGTTTTGGAAACCTATCAGTTAAGGTGGCTTCTGTCTTAGAAGAGCACATGATCCCAATTCATTTTTGGAACAGGAGTAATTTTACGTGTTGGATGGGAAACTGTCTACATTTACACTCAAACTTTACGAACTGAGCAAGATTAAAGCAGAATCTCTCTAGTTACAGGAAGTGAAAACTGAGCATTCATGTGCTCTCAGCTGTTTATAATCTTTCCCATCTTTGGCGTCTGTGACCTAAGAATCACGTTGGCATTGCTGGTGTCCTGAGTTGAGCCACTCCATCGGAGCACAAGAGTCAGAAGCTACAGTCCTGGTAGTCCATTGCCTAGTTTCTCCCTCTCTCTCTCTTTTTGTTAATTTTAGTTTTCAATTGCAGTTGACATTTGGTATTAATTTTATTAGTTTCAGATGTATAGCATCGTGGTTTGATAATCATGTAACATGCAGTGGTCTCGCCACTATTTCAAGTACCCAGCTGCACCTAGTTAGTTATTATAATATTAGTGACTGCACTCCCTATGCTGTACTTTACATCCCTGTGAGTATTTTGTAATCACCAGTTTGTACTTCTTTATCCCTTCACCTTTTTCACCAGTCCCCTTACCTCCTTCCCCTCTAGCAGCAATCAGTTTGTTTTCTATATTTACGTGTGTCTCTTTTTGGTTGCTTTGTTTATTTACTATGTGCTGTGGATTCTGCATATAAATGAAATCATATGTTGTTTGTCCTTTTTCTGAGTGATTTCACTTAGCATAATACCCTCTGTAGGTCTGTGCTGTTGCAAAAGGTAAGATTTCATTCTTTTTATGGTTGAGTAATATTCCATTGTATATATTTAACACAACTTTGTTTTATCCACCCCTCTATTGGGTTGCTTCGATATCTTTGTTATTGTAAATAATTCTGCAGTGAACATAAGGATACATATATCTTTTCAAATGAGTGTTTTTGTTTCTTTGGATATGCATCCGAAGTGGAATTGCTGGGTCGTGGGCGGTTCCACTTTTAATTTTTTGAGGAACTTTTATACTGTTTTCCATAGCGGCTGTACCAATTTGCATTCCACCAACAGGGCATGAAGGTTCCCTTTTCTTTACATCCTCTTCACTTGTTTGTTAATTTATTGATGATAGCCATTCTAACAGGTGTGAGGTGATATCTCGTTGTGGTTTAAACTTGCATTTCTCTGACGATTAGTGACATTGAGCATCCTTTCATATTCCTATCTGCCATCTGTATGTCCTATTTAGAGAAGTGTCTAGTCAGGTCCTCTGCCCATGTTTAAATTGAATTACTTGAGTTGTATGAGTTTTTTATGACATTTAGATATTAGCCAATTAAAGAATATATCCTTGGGACCTCTCTTCTCCCATTCAGTTGGTTATCTTTTTGTTTTGTTGATGATTTCCTTTGCTTTGCAAAAGCTTTTTTGGTTGATGTAGCCCTATTTGTTTCGTTTTTCTTTTGTATTCCTTGCCTCTGGAGATATATTAGGAAAAATTTGCTAAGGGAAATGTCAGAGAGTTTACTCCTTATCTTTTTTCCTAGTATTGTTATGGGTTTGAGTCTTACATTTTTTTTTTACATTTAAGTCTTTAATTCATTTCGAGCTCATCTTTGTATATGGTGTAAGAAGGTGGTCTAGTTTCATTTTTTCCCCATGTGTCTGTCCAGTATCTGTCCAGTTCTCGCAACACCACTTCTGACTAGACTGTCTTTACCCCATTGTATGTTCTTGCCTCTTTTGTCACATGTTAATCGACCATATAGGCATGGATTTACTTCTGGGCTCTCCCCAAAGCCACACAACCTAGTCTGTCCCTGTCTAACTCCAGCACCCTTGGAGCCACTGTCCTCCCCCGGGGCCCTGGGTGGGTGCCTGTGGTCAAGGGCGCGTACACAGCAGCTTTCCGTCTCACCCAGCTGGTGTTCACAGCCAGGGGCTGTGTAGGCTTCTCTTCTTAGCACCAGTGCTCAGGTCAGGGGCCCCGGGTGGGTCGAGACTCCTCACTCCTCCGTGGGGACCTTTGCAGCTGAATTACCCCTCCAGATTCTTTTTCACACTAATTTAGGAAGTTCCAGAGGCAAAAGAAGGGCCCTTGGGAAGAAAGGAAAAGGTTAACAGCAGCAACAGAGTTGCTACACTCCCAGGAGGGATGGCGGTCCCTTTGGATCGCCACACCTGTGTAGAGCTAGGCAGGTTCACATCTCTGCCCCTCCCATCAGCCTTGATGTGGCTTCTTCTACTATGTATCTTCAGTTATAAGATGTCTGTTCAGCTGTTTTTCAGATGGTGATCTGGGTTGATGCAATAATTTAGTTGTAATTTTGATGTGGTCATGGGATGAGGTGAATGCAGCTTCCACCTCCTCCACCATCTTGGTCTGAATCCACGACCTATCTATTTATTTATTTATTAAAAACATTTGATTTATTACTTTCAGAGAGAAGGGCAAGGAGAGAGGCAGAAAGGGAGAGAAGCATCAATGTATGGTTACCTTTCACCTGCCTCCAGCTACAGGCCTGGCTGGAGACCTGGCTTGCAACCTGGTTATGTGCCCTGGCTGGGAATCGAACCAGCAACCTTTGTGTTCGCAGGCTGGTGCCTTATCCACTGTGCCTCCAGCCAGGGCTTCCCTATTTATTTTTTACAGCATGTGGACTCATACTGGTTATTACATTTTTATGGCATTGAATAAAATCAATTTTCCATTAATCCAGTTTTAGGGAAATCTAAGTTCAGTATCCATGAATAAATTGGTAGGGAAACAGCCAAGATAATTAATCTATATACTGTCGATGGCTGTCTCCTGCTGCAACGGCAGGACTGAGTAGCTGAGACAGGGCCCTGACGGCACCTGGAGCCTTACATATGTACTATCTGGATCTTCACTGAAAACGTTCACCAAGCCCTTGCCCAGAGAGTCTGTACTACCGCCCTAAGGGTTAGATTAGTTCTTCAGATCATTCCATAACTAAATAGTCTTAACTCTTTCCACTTCATACAGTTGAGAGCCTATCACTCTGTGGCTACTACGCTCTCATTTTATTCATGTATTCTTTACCCAAACAATAAAGCCAACAGATATTTCTTAGAAATGTTCACGTGTCTCTAGCAGAGTTAAAAGGTTTTTTAGAAGTTATTCTTATAACTTTACTTGGATCAGGCAATGAGTGCTGATAAGGCAATAAAACACAAATCGGCCTCTTTAAATTAAAAAAAAGCCATCCATTTATTGCAAATCTAGAAGTACCAGAACATCCCTAGTACAGAACAAATCAGCAATCCTGGTTTTGTTTTCTCCCAAACATTTAAAACCTTGATTATTGACAAACTGAGATTGGCATACATAGTTTTTTTTTTTTTGTTTGTTTTGTTTTGTTTTTCATGCAGTTAACAGAATGGACAGAGAGCACAGAGCTCAAAAGTCAGTTATCAATATTAAACTGTATTTAACATTCATAGTAAAAATTGTTATAAAGTGCTGAAGTCATGTAAGTTCGCAACCCTGCCACGAGCTCAGAATCCCTCTCCAGCAGTGACAGAGGTCTGCTACCCCCACCTTGTCCTAAGTGTCTTTTTTGCTGGACACTTTGTCATTTCCTTTCCCACCCACCCCAAAGATCTACCGATTGTCCTATTTTTATGGCTGATAAAATGCTGTACAAAATATAGCAGGTGGTGATGAACTATGCCACTTTCATTTCAGTGCAGAGAAATATTCAAGCTTTGTGTACCTGTAACCGAACTAGGCTTGTGACATTGTTTCCCCCTGAGTTGTCATAAATTAACAGTAAAGATGAGGAAGGATGGAGCAGCGAGCTTGACTGTTACCTGGAGATTCAGGATGGAGGAGTAAGGAACCCACCTGTTATCCTCACATCTGCCCTCTACAAAAAAAAAAAAAAAAAAAATGGCTACAATGAGAAATGCTATACATGTAGTGTAACTGCAACGGCAAACCCAAGATCCGTTATCCCGAAAACTCTGGCAACGTAAGAGCAATCAAGGTTTCCGTAAGATAGATGTAAATTGCAGCTCATAACTCATGGTGGTGAAAGAAATGTCCCTGCTGCCCCATGTGAAATACAGAAATGCTCCAGCAGTTAGATGGTTGGTTTGTTTGTTTTCCATCAGAAATGCTTCAACAATTCAATGAAATATAATGCTGATCAAAGAAGATCCTCAAGTATTCATAGGTGATAAAATGTTATTTTTAAAATGCTAAGGCAATTTGCTGTTCATTATTTTGCCCCTATAAATAGCACATGTTGACTTTAATCAAACTGCAGAACCATTACAACTTGGCCTTTATGGAGAAAGTTTACAAGAGTACGCTTCTTTGAGGCATTTAAGGGATTGCAGAAGGGAGGTAAGAATGCTGCTTATGGCCCAAATTATATTTCTTCTGATGACTTTAATCATCCTAGAATAACTTAATAATAAATAGTGGTTTAAATTAAAGACACTACAATACATATTTCTGAATAATTAAAAGCAACAGGCAATGCATTTTGAGTGCTATTCTGTATATTCTGTGTAAAATACTTCTGGTAATGACTGGCCGTAAAAAAGAAGTGTGAATCTTCACATTCATGAGTTTCAAGTTTATAATATATATATATAAAATATATATACACACGTATTATATAAATTTATATATACATATATACACATATATACATATACGCACATATATGTGTATATACATATATATATATATATAAATTTCCATTTATTAGCCCAATGTTTGGTCTTAAAGTATACTTCATTTCTATTGAATATTTGTATTATGAGGCTATATATTTTTAGTGTAAACCTCAGTATTTTTCAAAGGGTTTTAAACAATATGTTCATATTTCTGAAAATGAGAAATTTTAAAACCGATTTCATCTGTTTCTTCGAATGACCGATTTCATTTCAATGACCTGGCCTCGATGTTGCTTTACAAGATAGCAGTTTATCACATGTGAGAGCTCTTAAAACCACTTTGCCCATTTACGTCACTATTTTAAAACTGGAATGTGAACCGCAGTCCTTCTGTGTATCTCTGTATTGCTAAGGAATACAGCCAGATTTACGTGTGGACGAGTGTTTGGTTGGTTTTTGTTTTGGCTTAAAGAACAAGCAAAAAGGAGAACTTAAAAGTAAAGGCAAAGATGGTGGTGGTGGTGATCATGTATACGTGCCCTTTAAAATGTCATTTTGAAACCAGGTGGAGCGGTTAGCTCCTCCACACCACTTGTCCCTGGTACACCGCTCCCTGCACCCCACCCCCCACCAGCCAGCCCGCAGGGTGGCTGACAGTATTTGAAAGCCTGTCATACTGGCTCCATTTTCACGGGGGCTTTATGATCATTCTTCCCAAGGTCCATCTCGAGGAAGTCTTCGGGTATGTCTTGTAAAGCTCTCCCGCGGTAACTCTCCGCCTTTGCTTCCCCTGTGGGCCGGCCCTGGCACAGGCCCTTTTTACACGGCCTGACCAGGGCCAGGCACACGGCGGCCACGGCCATGCCGGCTGCACAGGAGTAGAAGGCTCTGCTGTAGATCTTGCTGCGGTCCACCAACAGGCCTGGGAGGGAACATTCCTGGGTTAGCGACACGGACACACACCCGGCCTGCCCACCCAGCCCCCCTGCCCCCCCAAATTCAGAAACTGCTCTGTTTCTTTGCTTTCTTTGTTGCGTCTTATTTCTCTAAAGAAAAAAAGCAGCATTGAAGGCAGAAATCTTTTTTAGACGAGGGGGGAGGGATAAATCAGACAAACATACAACATACTTATTTGCAGCTGAGAAAACCGTGTTGCTAGAATGCCGGCGTGGGCTCATCTGTCCTAGTGCAGGATCTAAGACATGCTTCTGTGAAAAGGCCATATTCTTAAGACAGGAGAGAACTCTATTACTGTCTCTTGGGCTCATTTCAGGCTGCTTTTAACATGGGGTACGATTTCTAGTCACTGGAACTTTAAGGACCTCCGGTGTTTCAGGTCTAAGGTATGAAATCCAGTCCTTCCTAGAAGGAAATACTCGGTAGTCATCAACTGAATAAATGCAAAGTACTCTTCTGAGCTTATTCCCTAACACTTAAGAATGTGACTTACAAGTCCCTCAGTTCTGGTATTCTAACAGTAAGAGGATGATAGAGTTACAATCCATGGGTCCCCCATAGCATTTACAAGGCAAGAGGGTAGGAGAGGCCGGGGCAACTTGAGCTGCAGAGTGACGTGGTCACGGGTTTACCATTTGACCATCAGCTCACAATCCTTGACCTTCGAGCTCCTCACGTTTAAATCAAGAGAGTGGCTCGGGTCCTCTCTAATACTGCCAGCTCTATAATTCTATGAAAGGCCTAAAATCACTATATTTTAAAATGAAGACTTGAACAGGAAGCTACCACCATTAATAAGGGAATAATGAACACGACCGATTATATCATCTATAGTCTAGTGCTCCTTTAGAACGTAACATGACCTCCATTCAGAGCACATGAAGCTATCAGCAGGCTTTCTTAATCCTATTCGTTGCCCTAAACTGTGTCACCTTGAACTACGATGATTCAAATCCAGAAAGGCGACGGATGTTCCCCTGTCCAACCCTAAATGAAGAAAGAAAGGAGTGGGGGAGAAGATCGGCCAAGCCGACAAGGCTTTGGAGTGTGTGTATTTCAGTTACCTGCAAGGGGTGGTCCTGCTAGCGCGGTTAAGCTCTGCAGAAAGACGTAGACTCCAGCCGCGGAGGACATCTTGTCAATGCCTACAACATCATCTTCCGCCAGCAGTGGAATGTGGGTACCCGCCACCGTTCCAATCATAACACCAAAGAATATGCTACAAGACATCAGACCCCAGAATTCAGTCGCAAAAGTGAAGGCAAACAGCGACACGGTCAACAGGACGACGCAGATGAGCTCGATGTAGATCTTGCGAATGGGCTGCCTGTTGAGGACCATACCCGCTCCGATTCTGCCAAAGACTTCAGCAATTGCCATCGTGGACAACAGAAAAGCCGCCCGGTCCTCCTCAATGTCCAGGCTGATGCCCAAGGGAATGATGTACAAAGAAGGTGCAAAGAATCCCAACGTGGCAAAGAGACCAAACAACGCGTAGCAAATGAAACTCCTCTCTTTCAAGACGGAGAAGTCCAGCAGCGGGGCTTTCTCCTCGCTGTGCTTGGAGCCGGCCTTCTCGGGGACCTGGTGTTGGACGTCGGCCTGGGGCTCCAGTTCCGTGTTGGTGTGACTAGGCACATTTTTGGGTGAGGTAGTTAGTTCTACTCCTGAGTCTATGGAATCTATTGAGGTGCGTGTTTTCTCATTTTCAAGCATATATTGTACTTCTTTCGGGTTCTCCGGCCCAGTCACTTTCGGGGACCCAGGTCCTTTGATTATAATCGGTCTCAGCAGTGCCCCGCAGATGACAATGTTTAACTGCAGCAGGCCCACCAGGAGGAGGCTAACCCTCCAGCCAATGCTCTCCTTCAGAGCTGTGAACGCTGCGAGAGGCGGGAGGGAAGCAGAGAGAAAACGTTAGGTCAGGCGTCACCTTGAGACCCAGGAGAAAATAACAAGTAGAAGGATGGATTGAGATTTAAAATTCCTTTTTAAAACGCAGCCAATCTGGGCTAGCTATCCCAGATAATTCTAGGTGTCGGTGCTTTTAGGAATCAATATGGAGAAAATGTGCCTCATGATGATACATAAAACAAACATTGTCAGCCCAGGTCTCCAAGAGGGTTTGTGGAGGGTGGGTTTTGCTAGGTAGAGGCACAAGAAGCGAAGTAAGTTTTTGACCTACATCAGGGTTTAGCCAACAGTGGCCTGAAAGTCAGATCCTGGCCTCTGCACTCATTCATTACTGCCTGAGCACGGTAACTGCAGAGTTGAGTAGTTCTGAATGAGACTTCTAGTCTGTGAAGCCTAATGTATTTACTCTCTTGGCTTTTTAAAAATAGGATGCTCTGAGCCAGAACATTATACATCCAGCCATATCCTTAGTCATAATGCATTAACTACAAAATAAACAAAGAATCCAGAAGCTCCGTGATCATCTCAGAACGAGATGGTACAGTTCCCCAGTGTCTACTTTGTGGAACATCCTTGAGCACCTGAGTCCTTCTTCCTGTCAGGTAGCTGGGTCCTAGGCTGCTCACCAAAAAGCATTTCTACCTTTTGATTCTCCTCTCAACAGTCGACTTTGAAAAAAATTGCAAACCAGCAGAAAAGTGAAAAGCATGACACCAGTTGCTTGCCTGTACTTTACCTAAATTCAACAATTAACATTATATTTTCATCCACTCATAGTGTCATTTTTCCAAACCATCTGAGAAGCTTCGGATGTGACATGTCACCCCTGAATATGTCCCCATGTAGCTCCTTTGAACAAAGTGCAGTCCGCTGACGCATCCATCAAAAACGGCAAGAGTAGGAAATGAATCTGGGTCTCCAAGGTTATCTGTCTACCCCTTGTTAGTGTCATTCACAAGTTAACCTTGAGGATGGAATGCAACCAGGGATAAACATGTCACTGGGAGCTGACCCACATGCAGATAATAAAGCCAACTTTACGAGCACAAGGGAAATGCACATTGAAAATGGCTTTTTAACAAAGGAGGAAAAAAAATAATGGTATACGAATTCCAAATTGCTAAATGACTTGTTTTGGAATGGGTGTTGCAAGCCTTGTTGCTGCATATGTGCTGTGTATCTTCCTATTTGTGTAAACTTGGACTAGGATTTAAAATGTTTGAATTCCTAACACGGGGCTCAGGGAGGCTAGAGCCCCAAAATGCGCTGGAGAAGGAAATACCCTTGCCTTACACACAGTGACAGTCACCCAGTGACAGTCACCCGGTGGCTGACTGTGAGCAAGTGTGTGTAGCAAGAATAGCTGCTGTGACCCACCTACCTGGTGCAAAAGCAAACATGGCAAAACATTCTCCTGTGGAAGCCACTGCAGTGACCACGGAGCGTCTCTTGTCAAAGTACTGTGATAGGATGGTGACCGTTGGGAGGAAACTGAAGCAGTATCCCAAACCTGTGAAAGTCAGACCAACGGTGAGCATCACACACTGATTGAAAAGATGCATATATACGAGTAAATACACACATGTACGTATATGTATATGCACAATACATATGCATACATACATATGTCCTATCTATCTATCCATCTATCTGCAACGTATTGACTCTTTTTAAAGTGAAAAGAGTTTCCTCAGACCCCTAAGAATAAGCCCAGGACACCACAGCCTTCCCTACAGCTCAGGGCTCTCAGACCCCGATTTGGGAAATACCGGATAAAGAAATTAAAATCTACCACTAAGGAGGTTTTCTTTCTCATTGGTAGATATCAAAAATCTGACAAAAATTCACGGGCGTGGAGAATAGATTCTCATTATTCCCCGGGGGTCTATACAGCTCTGTTCCGAACCACGGATTTGGAGGGCTGTTCATTGTAAAGAAGGAAAGAGAGAAAGAAAGAACACTTTGGGCCTGAGTACCCCCTTCCCCTCCTTGTCCCTCAAACGAAGCAGCTGGAAGACTTTTAAGGCCAGAGAAGCACTCACCGGAGATGAGGCCGATGGTGATGTACATGTGGAAAACCTGCTGGGCAAAGGAGGCCGCCACCATCCCGGTGCTGACCAGCAGTCCCCCCGCCATCACCACCAGGCGGTGTCCGAACCGGTTGCTCAGGACAGTGGAGAGCGGTGCTGCATTCAAGGGGCACAGCACAACGTTTTAACTTCCAGAGGTGCAAGGAACAGTTTGCTTTAATACAGTTCCCTTTCCAGCCTTGAACGCCGGAAAGACAACGCTTGATATACTACACCACGTACGTATCAGCTTTCCTAAGATTCTCTCTTACAAGTCTTGAGCACGGAAAGACGAGGTACACTGTGTAATGGGTTTTACGCAATGGTTACGTCAACCGGTTCGGGTGGTTAGTCGTTGGTCCTTGAACACCATGGGTTTGAACTGGGCCAGTCCACTTAGGCTCAAATTAAAAAAAAAAAAAATACACAGTTGGTCTTCCGTATCCCCAGGTTTTGTATCTACAGGTTCAAGGAACTACAGATCCATAACAGTATTTTCAGTCTGTGGTCTAGGGTCCAAAGATGTGGCAGGCTGACCGTCCGCATGGATCTGTGCCATTTTACATAAGGGACTTGAGCATCCATGGATTTGGGTATCTGTGGGTGCCCTGGAACCAATCCCCCACAAATACCAAGAGATGATGGGTCAGTTTTTAGGAGGTCTGACTGGGGGCTGGTGTCCTGAACCCCTGCATTTTCAGTGGCCAACTGTATTTTTAGTATTTGGTTAAACTGGATGGTAAATTCTTTGGGTTTCTTAAAGAGAAAGCTAGAGGAAATGGTATAAAACTCATCTCTGTATTTTTAAGTGAAAAGATTTTGAGTTCCCAGAAGTATCTATGAATTAGATATGCGTTCTATTTATGTTATTCTGTAATAAAAATGGGCTTTCCTATGGTTGCTTGAATGATTTTAGTTTCTCTACTCCCTGCTTTGGACTCTTTTCTAAATAGTTTCAGTTTAGGGTCAACTTCTACTTTAGTTCCCCTTCATTTTTATAAAAATGGCATGAAAGTACGGTGAATTCTGTTACACACACCGAAATGGAGAATAGTGATGGGACAGGTAATTCTAAGTGGCTGATGGATGTACTTTATGGAATATCTATCTTTCTTCTTCATGTAGCCACATTTCCATGTTTTCACTATAGGCATGTTTTTGTGAGACCAGGACCTAGTAGGCCAAGAACTTTTGTGCTACTTCTTTAAAAATGGTTATCTCCCCCCAAAGAACTGGAGGTTATTGCTGTCCTCAAAGTACTCTACAGCATCCTAAGAATCTACACACATCAGGTATCTAAAACATGTGTGCTGAATTAAAGGCAGTCAAGACTGGCAAATAAGGTTTTTTTCCCCCTTCCGCTCCTCAATCCCTTGAACACCTTACCTGAGGGGTCACAGGAAATGCATGACAAACACAAGGAGTACCATAATGTAGGCCGACCAACTAAAATGAACAGAGTGTAAGCCAAAAGGTGTACTAACCTGTAAATGTTAAGATAAACACACATATTGATATTATCCACGAGATCCTGCTATTCGATTCCTCAAAACTGTCCATTAAGTCAGTGAAGAAGACACCAAAGGACTTGATGACCCCATAGGTAAAGACTTCCACGAAGAAAAAAGCCACAGCGACTGCCCAGCCCCATCCTCCATCAGGCACTTGAGTATAAACATTGGCTCTGGAACACAGCTGTGATTTCTTCTCGGTCATTCTTAATCTGACATGAAAAGGAAAAAAAGAAATCAGACCATTAATAGCATGAAGGCTGGTGATTTTAATATTCTTCAGCAAACATGATAAATAAGAGCTCCTTACCCCACTGCTTAGGTGGATGAATATTTGAATCGTGTGTAGTTAGTATAAAGTCTTTGGATAATAAAACATAATGGAGCCCCCAAAGAATTTGGAAGTCAGATTTCCAAGCCGTGACAATGAAGTGGGAAAAATAAACAAACAAACAAGGCACCAGGGAAGATACTTAGGTGCTGTTTGGAGGACAGAGAATGGCCAACAGACCAAGCATTCATGATGACCTTGAACTTGAAGACCAGTTGGGTAAAGGAAGATGGAAGTGACCAGAAAGAAAGTCATCAGAAATGAAACCTAGAAAAAGGCAGGCTGGAAGGCGAACACTGATGGTACATCTACCACCTTCCATGGGACTTAAGTGCCTGAGACACCCTTTGCATCTGTGCTTGATGCCTCTGGCCAGCCACCTCTCTTTGACCCTATTTCCCACTCGGTTAGCAACTTTATGATGATGACCAGTGTCCTGTGTGGATGGATGGACACGCACAGAATGGGACTGTAAATCCAGATGTGGAAATTGTCTTCTGGGAGTTTTGCACGAGCAAATTACCAACACTGATGGCTTGTTGGTGCAAATACTACTCTAGCGTGTAGTGACCCAATAAGGCCCTGCCAACTTGTGGACAGTTAACCTTAATTTACCACTGACCTCACCAGCCTTTCCATTCAAACTGCAGCAAGGGTCAGAACAAACTGACCTGGACCTTAACACCACTACGTAAGAGCGAACGCTGTCGTTAACACAGGACCATGGTGGGCTCTAGCACATGATCACTGGTTTTCAAAGACTCTGCACTGACGAATACTTCGAAACAGGGATGTGTAGTGTTAGCTCCCAAGTTAGAATCTCTAACAATGACGTCGTAACGGCCAGCCATCTTGAGTTTAAGAATTCTCCACAATTACAGTGGAATACAGGTGAATTTTTAGGGTATGGGTGTAGCCTTCCCACAGCCATTCAATTAAGCCCTAAGGCAGGTTTCATTGATAAATGGAGAGTCACTGAAAGAAATAGCAGGACACCACCTCACCTGTCCTGTCGATTTGCCAATTTCTGGTAATAGGACCTAATATTCTGAAGTTACTCTGTGATCTCGCAAGGCAGCAAATCTGATGCAAGTGAAAACGGTTCAAAGTAGCCTACTACTTTGAAAGGATGAGACGTTAAATTGGGCATAGGATGTCTTAAGGAGCTTCGCTCCCTGCAGCCAAGGCCTTTGTACTTCCAGTGTTTTAACCGGCCACTCCCAGCACAGGGAAGGAGGGGAGGACAGCGAAACAGCCCAAGATGCCAGGGGAGCAGCTTCCCTCTCTCCCAGGCTGGAAAGCAACTGAAGACAGAAGCCCTGCCCCCAGCCCTTCAGCAAAGGGGCTTTTCGCACTTCCACTTCCTCATGAGACTAAAAGTCACTCCCAAGATAAGGCAGCTGCAGCAGGATTTAAGATTTAGAAGAGGTGCCCTCCACCCTGCCCCTCCTGTAGGCTTTAGAACCAAACCTTGTTATCCCTAAAGAGAGGGGCAGAAAGGGGTGGGCAGCCTCCATCCCCCTCCTCCTCAGCCTTGGCCTCTGCCTCCAGGCGGGTGGTCGTGTCTTTGACTTGCGAAACTCCCACCTCTTTACTAGTCTTAGCTAGTTCCTCACATCAGGTCAGACGGAATCCTCTGACATGCTGCCTTGTGGCAACTTACTTTTCTCCTCGGAGTTTTGCAACGGCGTTCCTCTTTCTGAATGGTAAAACCCACCGATTTGTCTGACCTCCCGTGTCCTTCGGATCTGAACCCCAACTTAACTCTGAAGCCGTGTTTATACCTGGCCTGTGGCCACACCCTTGCCCCAGGCTGGGTGCCCCTTTAAGGCCCAGAGCCATCAAATTCCATGTTCCACAAGGCTTCTTCCTCTGACTGACCCAATCGAAGGGGCTTCCTTCATGTGACGGGTATCACTTAATAACTGGGTATTGTGCGCCAGCTCGAGTGGCTTCTGGATGGAGCGCTGGCCTGTGAACTGTAAGGCTGCCGGTTCGATTCCTGCTCAGGGCACATGCCTGGGTTGCAGGCCAGGTCCCCAGCTGGGGGCAGGCGACAGGCAACTGACATATCTCTGGCACACCAATGTTTCTTTCCCTCTCCTCCCTCCCTTCCCTTCTTTTTTATTAAATAAATAAAAATATATGAAAAAATAATTGGGTATTGTTTCCTTTAGTGAGTCTATCTTATTTGGCCCATTCCATCTTCAGCTCTCAGAAAACAAAATCTGGGCCTGTATCTCTCTATGCCCTGTCCTACCTCTTCCCCAAGTACCTTGCACATAACTTTTCTTTATTTTTTTTCAAAAAAGTCCGTGTTGGTGCCAGGCCCAAAGCTAGCCCTTGGGAATACTATAGTGAAAAGACAGAGACATGGTCTCTGCCTCCTTGTATTTGCCTGTTTGTTGATGATAATGGTAAGAAATGTGACGATCGAAATGCACATTTTAAACCATTCAGCCCCAGAGTTCAGCACAATCAGGCAGGCAGAACTGTCCAAAGCCATACTGCCAAGATCATTCTAACTTAGAAGGGTGCACATAAGATTTTAGAGTCTAAAATAGAGGGCTGGGTTCAGGACTAACCTGAGTATAAAACATACTGGGGTTAAAAAAAAAAATTGGGATAAAACTGATGAGGTCCCAAAGAGACAAAATTGAATCTCTCTTTGGCCTAAAACTCCTGCAGGATGACGACAGGATCTTTTTGTTGGAGTGCTTGTTGATGGATAGGACTAGACTGCACTTTTTGTACCAGGATGAGTTTATCTGCCTATCATCGGGCAGGATTTCAGTTCCGGCGATGGGTGCCCGCCCACCCACTTTCTCTCCCTGTCATGACGGTGGTTTGCCTGTGTACCATCCGTGGCATTAGGATTAACCTGCAGCCCCAGAATGGAGCTGGAATTACAGAATGTTAGAGCTGAAAGGGAATCTGGACCTCATCTTGTTCATCTCTGTGCAACTGCTCATGGTGTCAAATGGGAAAACTGAGCCCCAGGGAGGTAAAGGGACTTGACTGAAATGTTCACGAATTGAATCTCCTGCCTCCTGGGTCCCCCTATTCAGCTCCTCCTCCAGGGAAGAGGGATGTTTTACATAGAGATTGTGAGAACACCCCCCCACCCCCGCAAAATATAAAAGCTCTCTTAACTTCTGTGTATAAAGACAGAGGTCTAGGACCTGAGTCACCAGCGAACTTTGTGACCTTGCGAAAGTCAGTGCCCCTGTCCAGGCCTAAGCTCCTCGTTAGCTGAATCTTTAGTCACAGATTTTCTGGGGAACCTTTAAGGCTTGTCTCCAGCTTGAACAGTTGCTAGTTCTGCATTCAGCACTGAGTTTTATAACCACCTGATTCCTTGGGCTGAAGCTGGCCGCCCACGGAGACCAGGGAGCTAGGAAGAAGGTGCACACGCTGGATGGGTCTTAAAATTGTGGGTGCCCAGTAGCTGGGCATTAGCGGGAGATCTGACCAGTTAGGCAGAAGATGGCAGCTTTTAGCTTTCTCTGGTTCTGCTTACTTTCTGAGCCCCTTCAGCACATTCAATTCCTTTTGCTTGTTTTTTTCAAACTCTGCTTTATATCTGTGCTACGCTCCTGAAGCTGGATCCAAATGTAACTTTCACCTGCATGCTTAGGTTTGGGGAGGACAGAAACCTTCTTGTTGTTACAGAGAATACCGTAAGGGAAAGGCAATGCCCCCCACCAGAACCCAGTCCTGCTTTAAAGGTTATGACTTTATCATCCTAAAACATCCTCTGTCCTACTAAATGTAGCTTTGAAGATTAGACCACAGTACAGAGTAGTAACCGAATAGCTTGGTTTCTAGAACATACTGGATACTGATTTCTGTACTTTGCATGTCTAATCACACAGGGCAGGCCCCTACAGGGTAGTTAGCAGCTCCTTCCAGACCAAGTGCCTGGCAGTGTTTGGCACACAGTGGGTGCTCGATACAAGTTTACTAAGCAAGTTATGAGTCTTGGGGTGCTCTTGCACAATGCACCGCTCTGTGCTTAGAAAACAGAGTCATCAAGTGAGGAAGTCCCTGATTGCAGAATAAATGCTTTCCTGGACTGGTCGCCTTTCCTGCCGCCTGGCTTACATGGTCAGGCTCTATTCTATAAAACAAGAGACAAAGGCCTGAATCTTGAACTCAGCTACACAGAAGCCTCTAGATTTCCAGAACAGGGAAATATCTATCTGTCTTGGTTTCATGGCCACGCAGATTTATCTGATGAGAAGGGATCTAACCGGTGAAGCAAGTTGAGTGACTCTGGTTTTGGGTGAATCCCTTTGCTCCTGGATGGTCAGTGCCCTCAACAGGTAAACAGTGAGACAAACAAGATTCTGATGGTCGCAGATCACTTCCTGCCCTGAGAACCTGTAATTCTGATAGCCTTTGACCCTGACTTGTTCTAAGCTACCCTTTAATTTTATTCAACCCATGGTGGGTCCTCTGATACAAGGCCTGCATGGGTCTTTTTGAGGCCCCTTGGCATTATTTTGCGAACTTGTTTACAATCTTGGGGAAATCACTAGGGTTTCTAAATTCTGTCATCTGTGAAAGCAGGGTTAGACATGGCAGGCTGAGGTTCTCCTCCCCCATAAAACTCTGATTCTGACTGTGGGTTCCTGGCTGCTGTCTTCTCTCCACCCTAATGCTCTTCCAAAGGAAGGATAACAAAATATGCTGGGCAGTTTGGAGTGTATATCCTATGAGCATTTGCTTGTCTTAAGCTTAAATAACGGCGCATTCTGCCAAGGCTTCTTGAGCTGCTGTGGCTGGGCATTTCACCGGGACTGGTTTTGTTGAGAAAAGACTTGTAAGCGTTGGATGGGAGTGGTGGTGATTGCTGGTATACGCAAAGTCTAGGTAACGCACTGCCACATCTGTTCTTGAAGGCGTCGCCTGGAGGAGCTTTCTACAAGTTGTTTCTGGCCCCATTTGCCCCAGTCATTCTGTATTTAGGTGACATTCATTTGAATCCTCTATTAAAAGAAAAAAAAAAAAAAAAGAATCCCAAACCTAACCTGTACAGCTGCGTCAGCAGCTTTGAATCACTGGATACAACCAAGTCACCCCTCTTACAAGAGCATGATGTTGAAATCTGAGCCCCTAATTTGTGTCCTCCTCAGGAGTTCCACTGAGGAAAGCCCTCTCTGGGGAACCACAGAAGGGAAGCTCAGGGTTAGTGGTACTCATTAAGACAGAGCTTTTCCACTTGGCTGCACTGTTTGTTTACATACTGTAACCCTCTACCTTGGCCCCCCTTCCCTTCATTCTGAGAAGAGATATTCCTGTACCCACCAGACAGGATGTATTGCTGACCACCCCCCACCCCAAATACCTTTTAATCGTGCTTAGGACATGGGGAGGATGCATCACTTAAGGGATTTTAGCATAAGCACTTGGTCTTTCTTTGGCAAACGAATCACTCTTTTTTATTAAGATTTGCAAACCAGTATGACTGCTGACAAATTGTCATTTTTCCAGGATAGAAACCATCTCTTTCGAGAAAGAGCTGGCACGGAGTGTCTAGCAGCGCAAACAAAACTAGCTTCCAGGTTGACAAGTTGCAATCGCTCTTCCCCAGCTGGCAGTGGGGAAGCTGTTTTCTAACACTCCTGCGTTTGGTGACATTTTGTATGTCACCTCACAAACTTGGGGTTGGGTGGTTTAGTTCTCGACTTCTGTTTTTTTTTTTTAAAGAAGAGAAAACCGAGAAGGCACAACTCATTTCCTCTGTAAAATCATCCTGTCTTCTACAGAACTGCTCAGCTTCAGGGGCGCTTTCCTGTGGTTGGCAACCTTGGAAGTTGAGCGGACAGCCGCTGACAGCTCTGACCATTAAGATGTGGGACCTGTGCTCTGCAGGAAAATGCCTGCCTTGCCCCAGGGCGTCCTCTGACGCCCCGGTTGTGAGCTCTGGGTGGGAGAGACATGGAACCCCCACCCCCCACCCCCCGCACTGCCTCAGTGGCTGCTTTGCGTGCGCGCGCGAGCGAGCGAGCCTAGAGAAGGTACCTCTGACGTTTGGCACTTGGGACGCACAGGCAACTTCCTGCGGAAAATCCGTGCACAGGCGCTGAGCTCCGCGTCCCCGACCTGCCCCTCGGGCTGGAGCCCCTAATCCGGGGCTTAGATGCACTTAGAAAACCAAGCCTGCCTTTAGGTATTTTCAGGACCCAACTGTGTCAAGGCCAAGCCCATTCAACTCTCAGTTGCCCACACTGGCGAGAGCGCGCCATCCTGGTGGCCCTGAGCATTCCCAACTGTCAAGAGACTATTTTTTTTCAGAATAATCTCTCCAAAATGTTAAGATGTTAAGTGCTCTCTTCTGCCTCCCACAACCCATCAGGCAAAAAAAGCTCCTATCCCATGTAAATAAACACCCACACCCCATAGTCAAAGTTTGAAACATGTAAAATAATAAAACCAACTCACCAAGTTAGAAGGGCAGAGAATAAACCCCAAAAGGCTCCCAATAAGGCGTAGGCTTGGCCTCCCCTCCTTATAAGCCGCTGGGTAATACGAGAAAGGTTTAACTCCTGAGGGCGTGGGCCCGAGCCTATCGCAAGTTGGTTCAGGAGGGTGTCACCGGCGCCCGCCCGCAGCGCCCCGCCCCCCACCTATTCCCTTGCCTGGGGCACCCCGTCCGCACCCTCCCCCCGCCCCCCACCCGCCTGCGCCCGGATAGTGCGTGCTGCTGCCCGTCTCCGGGCCCCTCGTCGCTGCCTCTCTCTGATCCTATACCGGCTGCAGCCGGTCTCTGCCGGCCTCGGGGGCGCGCCGCCGCCGACCATGTGCTGCGAGCGCCGCGGAGGAGGGGGCCTGCCTGGAGCGCGCGCGCTGGCCCACGTGCACCCGGCCCGCACCGGGCGCGCGCCCGTTCTAAGCCGAGCCGGGGGTCACGGAAGGTAAAGGCGTCGCTGTCCCGCGGGGCCGTCCCGCCAACGCCGCCGGGTCCTGGGCGCACCGCCAAAACACGGCGTGGCTTTGCGCGCCCGGCCGGACCAGACCCCGGCGCTTTGCCGCACTGCGAGTGGGGAGCACGGGCGTGTTTGGGGGTGTCTGCGCCCTTTCGGCAAACACTCCTGGCCGGGAGCGCGCAAGGTCCCCGGGCGGCCTTTCCGCAGCCCCTCTGCGCGCCCCGCCCCGCCCGCACCCTGAGCGTTTGGGTGTGGGATGGGGGCCCTGGGAACGGCCCCAGGCGGTGCCTGCGGCTGGAGCGGCTCCGCGGACAGAACAGGTTCTTTCCAGTTTGAGTGTGAGCAGCGCGCGTTCCTCCTCCAGAACCCACTTCCCCCAATTTCGTCAGCTCTTGCACCCCGCACAGTTCCCGTTCCGGAAGGGCGGGAAGGAGTGTCGCAGCGCCCCAGCGGCCGGTGGCCCGGCTGCTAGGGGTGTCCTGCTTCCGCCCGCCCCTCCGTGCAGCTGCAGCATCCGCGCCGCGCGGAGCTTCGGCGGGAGCGCGGGGCTGACTCAGCATCCCCTGCCGGGGGCGCACGCGTACCGTCCTCCTCGGCGGAAGCCGGGGGCCACGCAGGTGTGTGGCCACCAGGCCTGCGGGGAGCCTCTAGTAGAAGGAGGACGGGTCGTTGAGGGAGTTCCGTGCCCCTCATCCCGAAGTTCCCGACCCCCAGGGCACCATGTATTAAGCGGCTAATGCCCGGGAAACCTCAGTTACCAACCGTCCTTGGGGCAAAGCGGCACATGGGATCCCAGGCGTGTCGGAGCCCGCCGGGATGCAGAGTGTCCTTCCTGGTGTCCCCTTCCTGTCCCCGCTGCCCGTTTGGGACTGGCTTGGAGGTACAGGCCTGATTCTCCACATTCCCCTGCCGCCTTGGCCCGGACTGCTCACTTCTTTGGGGTTCGCATGTTGTCTGGTGTCCAACTTGAGACCCCATTCTGCGAGCGCGCGCACCGTGCGGGTTCGCCACCGGGAGTGAGCGATCTGAATTTTCATCAAAACCCCTCTTTGCTCGCTGCCCGATTTTCCTCATGACTTGGGGATAGTGCCTGCTGGGTTAAATCCTTTCTGTGGGCTAGGTGGGGGGCAGGTGCGCTGGTGGCCAGTGCTCCATGGGGGCCAGAACTGTAGATGGCGGGGGGGAGGGGGGGGGAGCGGGGCACGGGTTAGCTTTGCAACTGTCTGACAATAACGAAACTTCTTGGGGCATTAACTTCCGAATTTGTCAAAGGGGGTCCATGGTGGTGCTCCAAGAATGGAAAGGTTTAATTTATGATGTCGGTAAAGTTCAATTTATGATGCCAGTGAAGTTCAATCTGAGTGGCCTGTAGCAAGCCCTCCCTACCGGCTGGTTCTTGTTCTGTTGTTTATGGGTGACCCTAAGGTACCCTGCCAGCGATCCTTTTTCGAGTTCTGTTGTGAAGCATCTACACATAAAGATAGGTGGCAACTGGAATCACTAAAATGAAAGCCCTTAATGCTAAAATGGGACAGGCTGTAGTGTAATTGTTGATACTTAGGATCTTACAGAGCGCTGGGACCTGTCACTTCATTCAGTATGGAAATGTCATTTAATATGACACAGCATCTGCTATATTTGAGTGTTGCTTAAGAACCTCGTGGTGCAGCCCAGCAGTTCCAACTGAGTGAATCTCACCAAGTCACGAGAGGTCTTGGACTTCAGTTTCTGGATCATAAGTATTAGAGGAAAAATGGCTGAAAGCCCTAGAAGTAAATGAACAATTGGGGAAGTCAGCTTAGGAGTATTTTACCACTTGAAACAGCTGGCTGTTGGAGTGACAAACTGTAACAATATAACAATGCATCATCACTGTCATTTTATTAATGTTAGAGTTTTTACACGTTTGCTGTGTTCCCAATTTAATGTTAACCCCATCAGCAGACTTAGGCAGCTGACGCTCACCCCCATTTTATAGATGAGAACTGTTGAGGCTCAGAGCACTGGAGGGATTTGCCCAAGATGTCACCACACGGGAGAGACGCACACTGGCCCACTTTGCAAGCAGAGTTCATCTCAAGATCACATTTGGCGCCCGTGTTTGGAAAACAGAGTTGGCTGGGACACCCAGCCTTGCCAGCCGCACACCGGTGACTTGCCTGCCTGGGTAGATAGATGGAGGCTACCTTCACCTCATTCCCGCAGTCCCAGTGAGACCCAGCGTGAGCACCTCTGTTTGCTTCCTCCTGGGAGCACAGAGAGAGGGAAAGCGCAGCACTGCCATGGTGAGTACCCTCCTCACCGCCCAAACAAAACAAACTCTGTTCTGTTCTAAATCCTAACAAAAGAGCCTAGTTGGGTCGGGAGTGCAGAACCAGAAGACTTGGGGAAGTATGGAGAGGGTTCATCCTTCTCCCTAGTCTCTTCTGCGGTATCTCTTTTTTCACAGCGGGCTAGGCTGTCACGATGCCCTTAAAAAGTCCTTCAGCATCTTCTCTGCAAGTCAGTTGGCTGCGAGAACCATCCCCAGCGCTCTCTTTTCTAGGCATCTTACTTAGGGTCATTTGCATGAAAACAGATTCCTTTGTGCGGAGCTGGCTTGCCTGTTTTCTGTCAACATTTATAGTCCTTCTAGTCTTCATGTTGGGTTGCCAGGCAGATATGACCCTGGCTTGCAAATAAGCTCCCTGCATTTACCAGCCCGTGAGAACTTCAACTTGGGGTAAGTAGATTGAAAGGAATCTTGTCTGGAGCTCTGAAGGAGGAGCGAGCCTGCTTTTAATGACTAGGTTTTCAGAGCAGCCAATGAAGAGGGGGAGCATCGGAGGGGCCTTCTGCAGGAGCCCTTGACTGCCCAGAACGTCATCACTCCTGGACTGGATTGTCTGAGAACCTGCTGCGGTTCAGACCTGGCGCTGTGTTAGTCCTGCATAGCTGGCCTTCCCCTGTTTTACCCCAGCCAGGAATGCACTCGGGGGGCCTAGTCCACCTGTAAGGTCTCTGGGGGAAATATTGATATAGCATATAAGGGAAACCATCTTTCTTCATGTCAGTGTGTACCACACCCCTCCCCCACCCGCCAGTCCACTTGTTAAAGATGCATTTCCAATGAAGTTATCTGATGCTTAATAGTTGTCAAATTTTATAATACATGTTTTGGTATAAATGATTACAGTAACCATTTTGGTACTAACAATTCGGAAAGGATTTTTTAAATACTTGGAGTAAAGTATAAAGTATTACGTTTCAATTTATTCACAATATTTCTTTCAGAGAAATAGGATAAGGTAATTAAATACTTTTGAATCTCAAAATGTATTGTATTGAAAGAGAATGGAAACACAGTCTTGGAAAAAAAATATGCATTTTAGGAAATGTGCTCATGCAATTTCTGAATGAATGCTGCTGGTTTTTTAAGTTACTTTGCTGTTTATATTACACTTGATACATTTAAAAGAGTGGTTTAAGAATTTTACTATAAAAGTAACATTTACAAATACGAATTGAAGTGTTACCTTTGCAGCCATTTAAAGTTACAATGGAACATTGAAGATAACTTAAAACTCTGAGGGTGGTGTGGATTGAGTGTTTGTGGGCCCCTCACCCCAGTCTCCAAATGCTCAGATTGAATCCCTAACCCCCAATGTGATAGTGTTTGCAAATGAGGCCTTTGGGAGGAATGAATGTTAGATTAGGTCATGAGGGTGGGGCCCTCATGCTTAGATTAGTGCCTTTATAAGAAGAGGGAGAGAGAAATACCTTTCTGTCTCTGAGACACAGACCAGGAAAGGTCATGTGAAGAAACAGTGGGAAGAAACAGTGGCCATCTGCAAGCCAAGGGAGAGCATTCTTACCAGAACCTAACCCTGCTGGCACCCTGATTGTAGACTTCCAGCCTCAGAATGGTGAAAAAATAAACTTCTGTTGTTTAAGCCACCTTGCTTCTGTTAATTTGTTACGATAGGCTGAGCTGACTAATACAGAGGATGTTTATTATTTTTTTCCAATTCTTTTAGAGGATACTCAAGCAAAACCTTGGCAGATCGCTAAGTAGGGTCCATGTTAATATGAGGGCAAGAGAGATAGGCTCCCTGCCTTCGTAGACAAGTTCTCCCCAGGGATACAAAATAAGCCTAAGAGGCACCAAAGTGGACCATGGAAGGCCAGGAAGGGGTTATATAAAAGTTACATAATTTATCATGTAAGGTGCTGTAAACGTATCATGTAAGGTGCACATGAGGGCGGGCTCTGGAACGTGACCTTGAACCCAGTTCTGCCCTCACTGGCCATGTCACCTTGGGCACATTAGTTACCCTCTCTCTCTCTGAGTCTGCTCACCTGTGGTGAGGTGGGGCTTAGCCCTGGGTGGCTGGTTTACTGGGTACATATGTTTTAGGAGTTTAGCCATTTAGCATTGTGCTTGGATCAGGACAAGGCTCTGGCTGGGACATTGAGGTCAGCGGAGACCAGTGAAGCCTAGAAAGGCAGGAAAGACCCTGCAGAGGCTGGCAAGGGGCAGGAGTGAGGGGCAACCAGCCTGAGAGGAAGGCAGGAGGTGAGAGAGAGGTTACGGGATTTGAGGACAAGGAGGCCACCTCCCCACCCATGGCAGTGGGGGATGGGGTGACCCGACCTCCATCATGCCTAGTTGCCATTTGACCCAGTGTGGATGCTGCGTCACTGGGCATGTCTCATTCATTCTGGAGTAAGTTTTATTTGATCTCAACGGTGATATTTGTTCCCAGACTTCTCACTATTCAGAATTTACTGCACCTGTCATTTTGTCATCCTATCACTGCTTAAAGAAAAATGAAAGAACATTGCTTTGAGGAGACATCTATGAAACACCCCAAGCCTGTTGCAGAAGTTCTCAAAACAGAACACGAATCAGACTTCTCCGAAGCAAGTGAGTTAAATTACCTTGCTGTTCCAGAAAAGAATCTTCCTGTTCAACTTTTCTGACATCATTGCGGGTCCTGCAGTCTAACTGGGAAGTACAGGAAAGTGCCACTGGGTAGTACCCTGATTAAATCAGGCTTTCCTGGGATGTTTCTGGTGTTGTCCCACGTTCCGTAAGGCCCCAGGAATAAAAACCTGCTCTCCTGCTATGTTTCTTGCCTAAAGGGACAGGCTCGCCTCCCCCATCTTGTCTAAACATGCACGGCCTGCCCTTCTCTGGAACAACGCACCAGGGGAGGTTTCTATTTTAACCTTTTCGAAGCAGCACACGTTGGCATTTCCAAATGTGTAGGGGATGACACAAGGAAGCTAGAAGGATGCTCCAGGTCTGGGTTATGGGTAGGCGACAAGAAGGGACCCTGCCCTGCCGTGCTTGGTGGGAAGCTGTGGTCTCCTGAGATGAGCGTGAATGTCTCGTGAAAGTAGATGGCAGGACTGGGTATAGAAAGCACCCACATTTCTGTGTCGCACCCATTGCTCCTCTGTCAGGGCAGTGTCTGCCCAACGTAGCCCATGCATGAGCGAGACTGATGGGCATGGTTGCCTCCCGGGCCACAGAGCCACACCCAGCAGGGTCCCTCCCTTCACAGGGTTGGCTGGCGGGGCCAGAAGACAGGACACATGTGATACTTACCCAAAACAGCATTTCAGGAAGCGCCCTTTTGCAAGTGGAGAACCTAAGAAAAAGGAGAACTTGCCAGGTCCCCTTAGGTTTAGAAAGTGATGAGAGGAAGCTGGGCTTTCATGTTGGGGTGGAACAGGCTTGGCTGCTGTGTTCATGTTAGATGCAGCCAGCCGTTGGGCAAATATTGATCAGACGTCTCTGGGCTAGGGCCCGGGCATACACAGTGTATGAGATGGTCATCTTTGCCCTGAAGGAGTTTACAGCTGTGGGCTTTCCATGCTGGGGCGCCTTGTCCCGTGTCATGGACAAATAGTTGTCCTGGGTGTTTCTGCTATTAAAATGGAATTTCCACTTTCAATTCGCATCCGCAAAGGGGGATTTTCCACACGCCTGCCCTACATCTCAACTTGACCTGTTTGATGGTGCACAGCCAGATTTTCTGGTAGGCAGCCCACCCTAAGGGCCATGTTTGCTGTCTCCAGTGTCTCTCCAGGCCGAGGGACCTGGCTCAGGTTTTCCCTGAATGGGGCAGACAGCCATGGCATCGTGTGGAAAGGAACTACAGTTTGGAGTTTTACAACTGCAAGCTGGAATGACTCTTCACTTTCCCCTTGGAGTTGTTTATGGTCATGGTGTTTGGAGCTTCCACTTTCTCCAGGTTCAGAACCCGAGAGCAGAGCATGCTGGGACACAGTTGTGAAAGACTCAGCCCGTAGCTGTAGGGAGTCCGGATTTCACCAGTTAGTTTTGCTTATTATTAATTTCAGTAATGCAATTGGTCTTGTACAGTACTTTTTCAAAGTGTTCTCATATTTGCTGTCTCCTCATTCTGAAAACAGTCAAGAGATGGAGTGTAGCCAATATCTCTGAGCACTTGCTGAGAGCAGATACTTGAGCTGGATTATTGCAGTCTCATGTTTTGTTGGGAGAGGAGGATGTTTACTTTGGCTCTGTTTTTCGGGTGAGTGGGAAAACTGAGGTGCAGAGTGATTCCGTAACTCACCCAAGGTCACACAGCTCATGAACGGCTATGCTGAATCCTCAACACCTATTCTGGAAGCAGACCAGCACATCCCCAAATTGAGTTCCCCAAGAGGCAGATTTTCCAAGTTATCAGTTGGCTGGATGGAGCATTTTCCCCCTCAAGCTTTGGTCTCATTCCTCCTCTTGCATGGGCCTCACCCTCAGATGGTCTCAGATAAAAACTTAAACCCTTATCTGGAATCTGTCTGCAGTAATAACATACAATAGATGGGAGTAAACAACAGACATTTATTTCTCACAGTTCTGGAGGTCGGATGTCTCAGATCAAGGTACTGGCTGGTTGGGATCCCAGTGAGAACTTGATTCCTGGCTTACAAATAGCTACCTTCTCACTGGGTCCTCATATATTGGAAAGAGCCAGCTTCTTCCTATCTCTTCTTATAAGGGCACTAATCCCATTGTGAGGGCCTCACCCTCATGACCTCCTCCATCCCTAATGACCTTCCAGAGGTTCCACCTCAAATACCATTACTTTAAAGGTTAGGAATTCACTTATGAATTTGGGGAGAACACAGACATTCAGTTCAAAACAGAATGCAACATATTTCATTGTAGAGGTGGAATAGATTGGGGAAGAAATAAATCTGCAAAAACAGAAAAGATCTTATGTCGTATGTTGCATTTAAGAGAAAGTTCCCTCTTCTCATGAGAAATGAAACTTGGATATGTGAACCACTGCTCAATATAATAAGACACAGAGAAAGAGAAATATAATAAGCAAACCTGAGTCTGATCTTACCTTGAGATGTACAATTCAGTTTACAGGAAAAATGGAGGAATGGGAAACATTTTATTTTTTTTTTTAAGATTTTATTTATTATTTCCAGAGAGAGGGGAAGGGAATAGAGGCAGAGAGGGAGAGAAACATCACCTACCTCCAGCTACAGACCTGGCAGGGGACCTGGCTTGCAACCTAGCTTTGTGCCCTGACTGGGAATCAAACCAGTGACCTTTGGGTTCGCAGGCTGGCGCCTATCCACTGAGCCACCAGCCAGAGCGAAACATTTTAAATGATATCCTGAAGTGCAATCAGCCAGATCCAAAATTTAAGAAATTTTATAGGACAAACCAGTGAATTTATTTAGAAGTATAGTGCAGGGAAGAGAGAGGAGGAACTTATTAATGAAAAGAGAAGAGACACATGAGCCAAATGTTTGGATCCTGATTAGAACAAAGTGACAATGAAATGATCATGGATGAGACAAGGGAGGGAGGGCATTTAAACACTGATTGGATTTTTGGATATAAAAAATTATTAGTTTTTCTAATTAAAATTATTATTTTTAGACAGAGGGAAAGGGAGAGAGGAGAGAGACATCAGTGTATGGGTGCCTTTTACCTGCCTCCAGCTACGGACCTGGCTGGAGACCTGACTTGCAGCCTGGTTCTGTACCCTGGCTGGGAATCGAACCAGCGACCTTTGGGCACCTTATCCACTGTGCCACCAGCCAGGGCTAAAAAGTTGTTAATTTTTAAAAGAGGCTATTCATGAAATTGTAGTTACATTTGAAAAGAACCCCTGTCCTTTATGGAGAACCCTATAGAAGTGTTTACAGTTGAAATTACATGATAATCTGGAGTTTGCTTTGAATTATTCAGTGTGTGTGGAGGATGAGGGAAAGAGAAGTAGGATAGGAGAGGGAGAGAACAACCAAGCTGGCTATGGGTTGTTGATTGTTGAATCTAGATACTGAATGGGGGATGTGTGTGAGTTTCCCAACTTTTGTATATTTGATCACTTCCCTAACAGAATGTTCAATAAATAAGAAGTAAGTACCACTTTCTAGAACATTCTTACAATTTTGGGAAACAGGCTTTCAGGGAGTGGCTTTCAGGTCATTGGCCTTGAGCTCCTTCCTCTTGACCACGTGTCTCCTGGGTTCTCTTTTCAAGGGGAGCACGGAATTTTAGAGAAAGGGTGTTCAGAGGCCCATCTACCCTTTCTGTTTTTTCTGACCTGATTTCAAGGACCCAGATACAATTTCTGCGTGGCAACTGGGTTTGTGGATGCATGGCATGACGCCACCTCGGCTTTCCCAAATTGGCTCCTGCCACTTGGCTTCCCTCTGTGACAGTCCCAACAGGTGGTTCCGGCATAAAGGCAGGCAGGACATCATGTGCGCCCTGTGGGTGACTTTCCCGGTATCCTTGGGTTCACTGAACAGAAGGGTCTGTCTTGAGACCTTCAAGCTTAACAACAAAAACCCAGCATTTTAATTATCCAGGGGGAATTGCTCTCCAGGCCTACGTGGACATTCAATCAATGATTTCTTTTGCTCCAGTTGTAAATACCAGGGAGGTAACGTCAGAGGCGGGCGGCGATGGCTGTAGTTAATACCACTGTGTGGTGTAGTTGAACGTTTCTAAGAGAGTAGACCCTAAATGTTCTCATCATGAGGACAGAATTGAATTGTATCTACATGAAATGATGCATGTTAGCTGGAGTTACCGTGGTAATCATTTCACAGTATACCTAACTCAAGTTGTTAGGCTGTACCCCTGCATCCTAGACAGCGTTGTTTATCAGTTATACACACAACCGTGGAAGAAGGCCAGCCATTGCGAATATGAGAATGGTTTGCATGACATCCATGGAACCTGGCAACCAAGGAGAGTGGCCTGGAATGCTCGTGCATGAACGATGATGACTTCACTGTATTAGTCAGCAGGGGCGGTTGGCACCATCGACTGTGTGGCCAGCACATTCACAGCGAGGGAGCGAGCAGAGCAATGAAATCTCCATCAAATTTTGTGTTAAGTTGGAACGTTCCCCCGTAGAAAGTACTGGGATGGTTCAGAAGGCCACAGCTTTGGGCAACTGGTGATGGACAGCTTCATCATGACAACGCGCCTGCTTATGCATCATGACTCCTGCAGACATTTTTGGCGAAACATCAAATTACTCAGGTGGCTCAGCCCCCCAGTAGCCCATATTTGACACCTTGCGACTTCTGGCTTTTCCCAAAACTGAAATCACCTTTGACAGGGAAGAGATTTCAGACCGTCAAACTGTGAAGTCCCAAGGTGCCTGCTTTGAAAGGGACTGAGGCATTGTTGCCCTATGTGCAATGTTTCTTGTATCTTCTTCCATCAATGTCTCTCTCATATTCCATGGCCGGATCCCTTCTGAACAGACCTTGTATGTCAATAAAACGGAAAGGAAAGAAAGAAAGATTTTCTTTGCGTTTCTGGCTGAGCGATGACTGAAGGCCCCTAGATCCGCTCTTAGAAAGCAATCCTTCTGAGTTGGGCCAGCCCCAAGCTGACGTGTTAGGGTCCAGGAGCCAAGTCAGGGGCCGTGAGGATGTCAAGTACACACAGGCGTTAGTCACCTCAATAAATGTTTGTCCTGGCTACCATGGTAAGTGGATTTTCCACTCCACTTGGGCTTGGATCAGGGTGAGGCCAGGTTTAAGCAAGAGATCACGGCATGGGTCGTGCAAGGACAGGCTGGGCCACACCTGTACGCTCTGTGCCCTGGGCGGTTGGCTTGCTTCTCTCACCTCGCAGGCCGCGTACCCCGCGCCGCTCAGCCTCCTCGCTCACCTGCCCTGTTGCAGACCTTGTCCCTCACCGCAGAGCCGCCCCGCTCCCTTGTTAGGCTGCCCCACCTCAGACCCTCCAGCCTGGCCTCAGAAAGCCCATCTTCCTCCTGACTTCCTTGAACCCTCGCCATTAAAAAAAAGTATTTATTTTTAGAGAGAGGAGAAGGGAGGGAGCAAGAGAGGGAGAGAGACATCAATGTGTGGTTGCCTTTCAGGGCGCCCCCAGCTGGGGACCTGGCCCGCAACCCAGGCGTGTGCTCTGACTGGGACTCGCGCTGGTGACCGTCCGCTTCGAAGGCGGGCCCTTCGTGCCACTGTTTCCACAGTGGCTTCTTTGCTGCCCTTCGCAGGTGGCGCCCCTGTGTGCATGCTGCCTCATAGCTTCCTCCCTTCTCTTCCACAGATTCCTCTGGAAAGCCCCCCTTCTCGGGGAGGTTACCCTTGACCACTCACTTTCTTTCACGTGGCACCTGCTCACCCTGACACTCCTAATCCAATTCGTGTTGGTTTTCTCCCTGCCCCGTTTATTTGCTCATTTCCTTCGCCACCGCCAACGAGAAGGTGCCATGGGGGCAGCAGGTCTCACGTTTCATGCAAGGCTGCATGCGCAGCACCTAGATCAAGACCTGTCGCTCGGGCGGGGCACAGGTGCTGGGTAGATGGCTGTGCATGGGGGAGCCACTTCAGACCCCACTTGGGCAGTCAGTGCCCCAGGCCCCTCCTGGCAGCCCGCACATGACTCCTGGCCCAGCAGGCACCATGGCCAGGTTCCCGTCCCCGGGGAAAAACAACAGTGCTCCGCATCCGGAGACCACGCTCCCCGGCGCCTTTGTCTCTTTTGGCCTCAGTTCATCAGAAGCTTTGTTTCTGGAAAAGCAGCACAACCCTCCGCCAGAAAGGTCCCCTGGACCTTCTGGTTGTTTCAGCTGTTTTCCAGGCCCCCTCGCAGGTGGCTTGGCCGGCGGGGAGGTCACCAGGGAGCCAGGTCAGGTGACGGACTTCCAGCCCTGGTGTCCTGGCAGGTCCAAGAGCATCTTCAGGTTGCCCCATCCCGTTCGTGTCTCCCACGTGTCGGTCGTGCCACGTCTATGAGCACCTTGATCTGTGAATAAGCCCGAACCCCAAAGAGGGGCCAAACTTGGGCAGCCCCACTTTTAAGATGGGGGTCGCAGAAAGGAACAGGAATCGCTGCAAAGCTGACTGGCAGCTGTCCACTCTCCTGCCGCCCGAAAACAGCGAGAGCCGGTCGGGGCTGGTACCCGTGCTCCACGAGGGTCTGTCCCAGGCAGCTGTGCTCCCATCCAGGAACAGATGGGCCTTCCCTGTGGGGTTTGTTGAGTCAGGTGGTCCAGCTCCCTGGAAGGGGGGCGGACTGCTTTATTTACCAAAGACACCCCCTCCCTTTTTCTGGAGCCCACAGGAGTGTCCACTTTCTCTGCTGAGAGGGGCCAGGTGGTGGGTTAAGAAAAAAAGGGGAGAGCAACCCCAGATAAGACACCAAGTTCAACGTCTCCGCTTGGATCTTTTGAAAATAACCCCCTTCCCCATCTTTACTGAGGTACCGTCGGCAAATAAAATTTGTATGTATTTAGGGTGTACAACATGATGTTTTTTAATAAACATTTTATTTCATTTATATTTATTTTTAGAGAGGAGAAAGGAGGGAGGGAGAAAGGGAGAGAAACACCAGTGTGTGGGTGCCTCTTGCACTGCGTTGTCCCAACTGAGGACCTGGCCTGGAACCCAGGCCTGTGCCCTGATGGGAATCGAACCTGCGACTCTTTGGTTCGCAGGCTGGCACCCAATCTACCGAGCTACAGCAGCCAGGGCCAACATGATGTTTTGATGATCAAATGATGACCACAATGAAGCTAATTAACACACATCCATCTCACGTATTACTGTTTCTATTTTTCCGTGGTGGTAACATGGAAGACCTACTCTCTTGACAAATTTCAAGTCTGTAGGACATTGTTGGTAACTGTAGTGGCCATGCTGGATGCCAGCTCTGCAGGAGTTACTCAGCCTGCATAACTGAAAGTCTGTACCTCTGACCAGCCTCCCTGCTCCCCCCAACTCCCCCCCCCCCAACCCCCCAAGCGCCTGGCAACACCATTCTCCTGTCTGCTTCTGGGAGTTCAACTTTGTAGATTCCACACATAAGTACCATTGTGCAGCATTTGTCTCTCTGTGTCTGGCTTGTTTCACTTAGTGTAATGTTTTCCAAGTTCATCCAGGTTGTCAATGACAGGATTTCTTTCTTTTTAAAGGCTGAATAATATTCCTTTGTTTACCTTTATTATACACACAGCCCGTTTTCTTCACTCATTCATCCAAGGATGGACACTTAGGTTGTTTTCATACCTTGGCTCTTGGGAAAAGTGCCGCAGTAAACACAGGGTATAGGTACCTCTTCGCGATAATGATTTCATTCCTTTTGGCTGAGTACCCACAAGTGGGATTTCTGAATCATATGGCTGTTCTATTTTTAATATTTTGAGGAACCTCCATACTGTTTTCCATAATGTCAGCTTGGATCCTTTTTTCTTTTTTTTTCCAGCTGGATCTTAATCAAAGTCTGTGGCTTGGAGTCCATTCTTAGAATGTCTGGTTTGCCTTTTCATTGTAGTTGAAACAAGAAAAATAAAGGGGGAAAGGATTAAATGTCTCCCTCTCGGTGCGGGCATGAAGGAGAATGCCGTGGAGCACTGGAAAAATTAGCTTATTCCTGCTCTATGAAAATGTTCGCTATTTAAGGATTCTCTTTGAAAACCCCCCCAAGGAATGTTTTATGATGGAACACCTTCAGCACAAGAGGCTATATTCCCACCTTAATTTTAGTTCCTTTCTGAAGTGAATTGTATTTTGCCTTTGTTGTTTTGAAGTCTTTCCATGTCGAACCTTTCTGAACTGGGTTATTGACCAAGGAGGAGGCCACCCCAGGATCCTGAGCTGAGTGGCTTTAAGGAGAGAAAGTTTCCTGGGTGGTTGCTCATGGTCAGAAGCCAGCGGAACGAGGCTAAGAATCCACCAGCAGGTCCGCATGTGTTTGCTAGGCGCTCTCCTTCTGCAGCGCCCTTTCTTCCAAACGGGGAGAAGTCTTCGGGGCCTCAAGATCAACAAATACCAGTTGAATCTCATTGACTTTTAAATAATAACACTCCTTTTAGAAAGCAGGGGTGGGGGAATCACATATCTGAATAATTGATTCATTGGCCTCCAGATGACCGTGTGTGTTTACTTGGACATCGTTTTTATGAGGAAGTATGTATCTACCCACCCTCAGAGTTTATCTAGGTCTTCCAGAATTTACCTAGCTCCGTCCCCTCAGGTTGGCCACTGTGCATTCCTTCCCAAGGCGGGGGCCACAGCTGGAGAGAGATCTGCTGTAACCCAGCCACAGTAGCCTCTTCATCTATTACAGTTTGGTTTTCCTTTAATCTTCTACGGAGTTTGGGTGTTCAGCTGAGCTTTTTATCTGGCCCAGAATTTCACGTCTTTCTCTCTATACTAACTTGGTAAATGCAGGCCTGTTATCATTTTATTTTAAATAAAATGAGAGAAGCATCCATGGATGGTTGCCTTTCACCTGCCTCCAGCTACGGACCTGGCTAGAGACTTGGCTTGCAACCTGGTTATGTGCCCTGGCTGGGAATCAAACCAGCGACCTTCGGGTTCGCAGGCTGGCACCTTATCCACTGTGCCACCAGCCATTTTATTATAAGTTTAAAGTACAGCAACATTAAAAGTCTACAATGAGCTCCCATAGAATCTCCACTTAGGGTCAACTATGAACTTCCTTCCTTCCATTTCCTTTTTCCCCAATTTTTTGGTCAAGAATTTTTTTTGTGGAAATGCTTGTTTGCAGCATGACTGTTAGGGTCATATCTTGCAATCAGGTTCGCATCCTTTCTTCAAGAATCCTCGGTGAGTTTGATAACATCACTGTCAGTGCGAGACCTTCTTGTGAGTCAGAGGAGCATGGTGGGTGGCAGTGGTGGGGACTGGAGGTCACGCAGAGTGGGGTGCTGCACCTTGCCCCGTCCAGAACACGGAGCCTCAGCATTTGCATGTGTGCAATGAGTAGCTTGCGAGAGATGTTCCCATCCCTGTGATGATAGGCTAGTTGCACATATGAGCGTCATCACTGTTTCTCAGGTGGAGAAACTGATGAACCGGTTAAATGTTCAAATAACAAGAAAAACATGTGTTGGGGTGGAAAAGTGATTATTTCCTAAGCTACTGAGTACAACACAGCTGCGCTGGCAGTGTTCACTCTATTTTCTTGTCAATTTTTGGTCTTTCAGGAAACCTTACAGAAACATGAAGCCCTCAACCACCTGGAACTCAGAAACTGGGCTGCCCGTGGCCGCTGGAACGTCCAGGTGTTGTGCAGATGTGAGAGGTCACCCTGCTCTCACCAGCTGGAGTCCTGACCAGATGCAAGGCTTGTACTTCGGCTCTGACATCTCTGAGCACAGAGGAGCCCCTTTCTAATCAGCCGCAGGACAAATTGCTGCACAGACAGTCATCTTAGGGAGCCGGAGTGGGGAAGTCAAATGTAGGGGTGCCAGTTTCCTGGCTTTCTTGAGTTAGGACTCTGGATGGGGGACCCATTTCTGCAGCTCCCACCATCCCTATAGGCACGACCCCGACCCCCAGAGCACTGAGCCTCGGCATGCTCACCTCCACAGTGAATGGGTGGGACTACCTTCCTGCCAAACACTGAGCTCCAGGAACTGCCTGCATTGATAGGGAGCGGAAGGGGACTCTCAGAGAAGTCTCTGGTGGTGGCCCGCCATCATTCCAGACTGCCATGGCCTGGCTTTTGCTAAACGTTTTATTGGTGGGGGTGAGTTTCTTGGGATGCCTTTATCCTCTTAGGAATGTGTGCTTCCGTGAAACAAGAGAGCAGAAACCGAATTTCGTGATCGTTTTGGCCGATGACATGGGGTGGGGTGACCTGGGAGCCAACTGGGCAGAAAGGAAGGACACTGCCAACCTTGATAGGATGGCTGCTGAAGGAATGAGGTGAGTCTTGAAGATGCAAAGCCCTCTTCTTTGGGGATGTGTTCCTCTGCCTCTTTTGTAGGGAGGGGGAGGCATAAAACTTTCAAAAGGCAATTAGTTGGCCTGTGTTGAATTAATTGTGTGATTAATTAATTTGGTATGAAACCAGTGCAGCCTTCTGGAGAAATCCACAAACCTGTGTGTCCATCCATCCATCCGTCCATCCATCCTTCCGTCTGATAGCATTCAGAGTCTGCGTGTTAAGAATAAGATACAAATCCTTGCCCTTGAGGTACTTACTGCCTGGTAGTGGAGACAGGTTCAGTGGAAAGTGAGGATTAGGATCTAGTACGGGAATCTGCTTCAGGAGTCCCTGGGAAGGTTTGGAACCGAGCTTGGGGGTTCAAGGGAGAAGGTGACCTTCGGAGAACTGGATCAGAGAGGCACTGAAGGCAAGATGACTGAGGTGACAGTACTTACCAGGCACACTTACCCCACAGGGTCTGCAAAGGCGAGGGCTGTGCATCTGAATGGATCGAAGTGTTCATAAATGCTTTTTGCTCAAGTGTTTAGCCCCCCTCCCCACACAGAGTATAAGTGTTCGCTTTCACCCCCTTGGGGTTTCTTCTTGGGCTGACCTTGATGCGTCTCTGCCCTGGGCGGAGTCTGGTCATGCCAGCTTGCTGGGTAGGACAGGCTGGGGTGTCATGTACCCTGGAGCTTTCCCCTGAGAGATGGACCCTTGGGCTCTCTGCATGTGGTCTCTCACCTTTCCAGTCCATCCAGTTTCTCTCAGCCCAGATGAACTTTCTAGAAACACTTCTCTGCTTGCAGTCCTTCAGAGCCATTTTGCGTCCCTAAGGATCAAATCCCAAACTCCAAGCAGCTGCGTGCAAGACCAACCCGTGCTCCTCACCTGCCTCTGCACGGCCTCTCCGGCTTGCAGCTGCCATGAACACCCTCTGTTCGAGCCTCGTCTACGTGATCAGTTCCTCCTGGTGCGCTTTTCACTTTCACCACTTGGTTGCCATTCCATATGAGGTCCCCTGCTTGGTCGATGTGTTAGGTGTGCCCTCCCATCACCCTTGCTGCTCTCCATGGTGACCGTTGCATCACCTGACCCCCTGTGTTGGGTTCAAGGGCATCCTCCCCAAGTTCACGTTCACCTGGAACCTCAGAACATGACCTGATTTGATAACAGGGTCTTTGCAGATGGAATTAGTTAAGGATCTTGTTGACGTAGGACAGGATTTAGGGTTGGGTCCTATATCCAATGACTAGTGTCCTTATAAGAAGAGGAGAGGATATGGAGACACGCAAAGGACAAGGTGAGGCAAAGACGGAGGTCACCACAAGCCAAGAACACTAAGGCTTGCTGGCAACCACAGGAAGCTGGAGGACAGGCATGGAACCGATTCTCCCTTCCTCTGAGCTTCCAGAGGGAACTACCCCTGTAGACGTCTGGATTTCAGACTTCTCACCCCCTAAACTAGGAGAGAGTCCATTTCTGTCATTTCAAGCCCCCTAGTTGGGTGGTAAGTTGCCACAGGAAGTTGACACACCTCTATTCTTGCTCTGGGTTTCAGGCAGAGTCTTTCTCCTTTATCTTCCCAGCCCGTAGCAAGGTGCTTGCACATGTAGTAGGCGAACCAGAAATAGTTGTTCATCCTTACATGGGCTTTAGGAGTTCACGGCGCCTCAACATGTCCCCCCAGATTTCCATGTAGGAACTTGACCTGGAAAAAGTTAATTGGTCCCATTTCGCAGATCTTCAAAGGGACATGGGTTGTCAAATGCTGAGGAGCGTCTGCCTTTCGTGCTGAGCGGGTTAGTGGGGAAACAGCAGGCCCATTTTTTAAGCTGACGTTTGGAAAGCTGTGTCCCTACCTGCCGTGCTCATGCTGAGCAGAAGGAGCCCCTCAGGGGCCACATGCGCACACAGTTTGGTGGGCTCTCCTGCGTTTTCCTCCCGTTAATGAAAATACTTTCTCCATGTGAGCCTTGTGACAGGAGCCCGGCAGACAGCCCTCTGGCCTGAGGCTTCACCCTGTGCTTTGTTGACAGGAAGGCCGGCTTCCTGTGAGGCAGGATTCATCTTTCCCTGGCTTCTCCCCGGCCTGCTCCTGCCCAATGGGGAATCATGATCTTCAGACGAGCATGCGTACTGCCAAGCAGGGAGGCTTGAGAATAGATCTTTTCTCTTGTCCTTTTGAAAAATCAGCGCATTAGCTCCCTAGAACTGACAAATTCCTGCAAACTGGGCACCTTACAGCAACACAAATTGATGCCCCCACAGTTCTGAAGTCTAACAGTCCTACAGCAGGGTGCCCGCAGGGTTGGTTCCTTCCGTTTTCAGGGAGGACCTGTCCCATGTTCCTCTCTTCTGTCTTCTGTTGATTGCAGGCGGTCCTTGGCCTTCCTTGGTTCCTAGGGACAGCACTCTGTTCCCTGCCTCCGTTGTTCCTTGGCGTTGTCCCTGTGTGCACATGTCTAAACAGTTCTTTCTTAACAATGCCAGTCACTGGATTAAAAACCCATCCTAATCCAGTATGACCTTGCCTCAACCTGATGACATCTGCAGAGATCCTGTTTCCAAATACGGTCACATTCATAGGTTCTGGATGGACGTGCAATTTGGGGAGTGAGGCACTGTTCAACCCAGCGCACATAATTGTACTACGTGCTCGTATAGTTTAGCCTTCCAAGCAGCAAACAGTTATTGGGCACCTGCTGCATTGCAGACTGCGTTAGGAACGGAGGTAGAGGTGGCTTCCGGTGCTTAAAACAATGCCCGGCCTATGGCAGATCCTCAGATGTGCTCATGTATTTGGACTCTTGGGTCTAACTTTCTGGACATGCATGGATGAGCTCACCACAGTGTGGCATCTGGAACCGGGCTCTCCAGGTCTTTCACTTACTGGCTCCAAGATAATTGGCTCATATACTGAACTTTCTTGGGCCTCAGTTTGTTCATCTCTAAAATGGGTCAAAAATGACCTACTTCATAGGGTCATTTTGAAGAGGAAATAAGTCCTATAAGGTAGTAGGAAAGTCCCTGGCACATACGGCCGCTTGGTGGCTGTTAGCTCTTATTGTCCCCCATGACATTGGCTCTGCTGCCGTGCTCCATGCCCCCTCTCCTGGCTGCCCCTTCTCTGTGGGTGCCCTGACTCCACCCCTCCGTAACTGGGCCATAGAACCTGGCTGCCCTCTCCAAGTCTGCTTGATTCCACCACCACACACTTAGTTTCTTTGTTATTGGTGACGTTTTAACCTGGCCCTGATACACGCAATTTGCCACATGCGTGTACTGCACAAGTACCATTCCCAGCACAGCTGTGATGTCATCATTATGGCAGAACAACGGAATACTTGTGGGAAGAGAAGAATTGTCAGTGTCTTGGTTTTGGTGTCCTCTTTCCGAGTCCCTAAGCTCCATTACACGGAGCTGAAACAGGACTGTGTTCTAAACCTCCAGGGCCTCGAGTACCTTCACAGTAGCTCAGAGCATCCTCATCACATGTCACATAGGGGAAACGGAGGCTCGGAGAGAAGTGAAGTGTTTTTTACTATGATAGTCAACTCTCTCGCGTGTGGGCACAGGTCATCTCGTTTGCAGAATCATGACAAATTATGACAAATACTTCTTTGTGAAAAAAATGAAAGCTGCCACAAAGCAGACGTCTCTCTAGGAGAGGGCATGGTTGCTCGGGGCCTGCTGAGGTCAGTGACTGCCCACATGTGCACAGAGAGGCTGCCATCCTCCTGCACCTGTCAGTAGGTCCACCAACCAACATGTTTTGCCCTTGACTTTGCAGGCTGTCATTTTGCCAGTGTCCTGTGCACATCTGATAGGATAGTCTGAAAAACTCGAAGTGCTGCAATTTAGGTGAAAATGCCAGGGACTTTGTAATCTACACCTTAAGCTATTCCAGCAGTTAGAAAACTTGCGTGACAATAGAGGAATGAATTGCTGGTGCTTTGAGGAACATGGCAAATGCATTTCACGAGTATCTCTTCCAGCTCTGCAAGCAGCCTGGAAACTATAGAAACCATTTGCATCATTGGGAGAACCCAGTGAATAATCCGATGCTTGTGTGGTTCTGTGGGCAGCAGACCCTGGAAAGACCAGTGCTGGTTTCACCTGATGCGAACAAGGGATGTACAGCATTTCTTGAAAATTCTCAGGTTAAGAAGTAACTTGCATAAGTCTCCTGTCTGGGTGACTGGATTCAAACAGTGGCTGAGGGTATCTAAACAGGAGTTTAGCACTTGAGTAGGTGGGCATGACCCACAGGGGTCTTGGGGGCAGAGAAGAAGGATGACCAGTGACACAGAGAATTGGTCCCAGCCAGCAAAGTCCAAGTTCTGCCCACTCACTCAGATGATCTGCTCAGCAGCAAGGTTGACTGTGCACTGTAAATACGTTCATGTAGCTGACTTGACTTGTAAGATGCTAACTTGGTACCTTGAATTCTCCCCCTTCCGGCTTCACCTCTTCCCTGCCAACAATTCAACTTTGCGGCAAGTCAGTGCTGTTGCTGAGAGCTCTAGGCAGTGGCTTCGCTGGAAACCAAAGCTCAGGAGTCACCCCTGGAAGGTCAGAGGCTCTCAGGGGCTTGAGGCTGTTTCTAAAAAGGCCCCAGCAAGGAATGAGCAGAAATGTCAGTTCAGCCCAACACCTGATTTGATCTCCGTTCTCAGCATTGGCTTTTGTAAAAATTCATCTGTCCTGTTACCTTTCAGGATTGTCTCAGCCATCCTGCCACCCTGGGGATTTTACAGTAACCTGAAGGGAGATGAGAACCAGCTTGACACTCAGAACTGCTGGGGACTGTCATGGGGTCCCGAAGTCGGCTGGACACCATGAGAGTCAGGGGAGGAAGGACTTTCTGCAGGAGACGTACATTAGGAAGAGAAGGACCCTTCCCCGACCATGTAATTCCCTTCCAGCCCCAACTCCCCCAACACATGCACAGTCATTCAGATTCAGGGTTGAGGACCCTCATGGTGGACAAGAAGCTGTCTCCCTAATAACTCTCAGATGTTAGCTTTTCCTTGTTGACTCACAGCGGCACGGAACAGGCCGTTTTATGTCTTTGCTCTCAGGTAAGTAGGTCAGATAGACATAAACATCACGCAGTGCCCACCTGGGGCCAGGTGACGTCTTTAGAAATGGCCCTGTGGGTTTTAACCTCGTGGCTGTGTTTAATAGATAGACGGGAACGTACAGGAACAAGATGATCTAGATGGCAGCTAATCTTAGAGAGAAGGAGCTGAAATATGAACCAGGGAGGCCTTGGTGCCAGCTTGCTTCACAATGGCATGTTCAAAATAGCCTGTTCAGTGTCTACCATTCATTCCCCTTGTAAGCCTCCCAACTACATTCATTCGAGGGCGAATCTCTACTAAGAGCAGGTGGTGAGACAGAGGTTGGGAGACCACCAGCTCTGCCCCTGAGGGGCTGACGGTCTGGTGGCAAATCAAGATAAGAAAACCAGCATCGGGAGTGCAGGAGAGACGTGTGCTGTCAAAGCAGGGGTCCTGACGCATGCCCACCTTTAATAACCTGAGTTGATGCCCTCAGGGATGGAATGATCACGCTATTTATGCATAGCATTGGTCCCAGTCGAGAATGAGAACACTTCATGCTGGGCTGCTCACCTTTGGGAGGTAAGGCTCAGAGCTAAAACCACATTAAAGACAGTGTTGTGGGACTAGCAGAGAAGAATGGCGTTTCTCCAGAGGGAAGCCAGGAGGCGGTTGGTAAAGCTTATCTGTTAGGATCCCAAGGCTAAGACCTTAAAGCGGAGTAGGGATGGGCCAGATGAAGGGTGAGGAAGAAGTGTTATAGGCAGAGGGAAAAGCGTTAAGCAAAGACCCAGAACTGAAAGATGACTCTTTTATTCAACAGATGTTCCTGGAGGCTCCCCAGGTACTGGCCTGGGTGCTGGGAATAGGTATGTGATCCAGACAATGAGAAGCGTTCCCTCTCATTGTCTGGCCTGCATTCTGTGGTTGAGGACAGCTGGGACAGGGAGCAGGAGGCCGTTGGTGAAGGGCAGTGGGGCGCCCTGAGCATTGAAGCCATTGACCTTCATTTGAGATGAGTTGTGTCAGCCTAGGGGGGCATCCACTCTGGTGGCTTGGAGGACAGGGGGAGCATATTGCAGATGCCCTCAAGATGGCTTGGCCCAAGGCTATGGCCATGGGTGGGGAGAAGTGTGGTCTAGGAGGCACTGGGTTGCCTGGGATGGGTGTGTGAGCACCTTGTTTTCATGTACCTTGCGTGTGTCCTTCCTTGAGTGTGAATGTGCCTATATTGATAAGGACATCGTGAAGACGAAAGGAAAAAATTGCCAAGGACCACACCCAGTTCAGCGACCCACAAAGGCCCCAGCAAATGGGGACTTTAAATAAATTAGGAATGGAGTAACGATGGTTTTTATTCCAGTCACATAGCAATTTCGAGAGTTGCCATGGAAGGCCTCATCCTCTTATTTTAAATTCCTTGTCAAGGAAGGCTGACCATGCCTCACTTGACGATGTTATGTTTCCCCAGGGCTCCCGGGGTGGCCTTTCCCGCACACAGGCCCCCTGATTCTAATGGCTGTAATTTATGCAACGGCAAGTGGCGCTGGTTTCCGTCCGGCTGTGTCTTCAGTTAAGCTGATTTTCCTGTTAACCGGCTGCTGTCATGTCTGGCTCCGTATTTCCAGCGTTGCGTTGCAATGCGTTTCCAGGCTTAAATGAGGAGCCCTGTTGGGGAGCTGGCCTGAGCCTGCCCAGATAGAGCTAGGCAGAAACAAAAGGCGCTTTGCGAGTAGCAAGACCGTTTTTATTACTTGTTAATTAGTCCCTGCCAAATGGAGACAGAGGTGGGCGAAGGGGAAAGCCACATGCAGGTCAGTTCATAGGGCTGCGTGGGATGTTGTTAGGTTTTGGGGGAGTGTGTGTGTGTGTGTGTGTGTGTGTGTGTGCGCGCGCGCGTTTTTGAGAGGAGTACAGTCAGGGCTCTCCAAAAACTTGGCAATAAAGGAAGTAAGGTTGTTTCTGAGAGTTAAGCTATGAACTTTATCACACAGCAGGGAAGGAATCAAGCCCTAGAAACATCAGCTTAAGCGATTATGTGGTCAGTGGACTCACGTGGTTTTTCCAATCCAACGACCTGGGCCTCTCTGTGCTCCAGTTTGGTTTGTTCATCCCCCCAGATCTGGCTGGAGCAGCTCCAGTGCAGCAAGGCAGCCTGCCTGGGGCTGGGGGGGCACCTCTGAGCCCCATCCCCACAGAACCTACAGTCTGGGAAGAAACCCGGGGCTCCATCTTGCTATAGACACGTGATGGAGTCGCTCCCAGGCATTACCATGGCCAACGAGAGACCCCCCTTGGGCCAGCGGGGTCAGCATGGCCGGGCATTTTTGGCACCGCCCAGGTGTATGTACTGGCTTGGGCTGCTGTAAATAATACAATGGAGTGGTAGCTTAAACAATATACATTTATCATTATTATTATTATTTTTACAGTTTTGGGGGCTGGGAAGTTCACGGTCAGGTTGCCAGCACGGTCAGGTCCTGCTCATGGGCTTCTTCCTGGATGGCAGGTGGCCAGCCTCTCTTTGCGTCCTCACACGGAGGGTGGAGAGAGCTCTGCCTTCCTCTTCTTAAAAGGTCACTATTCCCCTCATGGGAGCTCTGCCCTCATGGCCTCATCTCCACCTGTTTACCCGAAAGTCCCCACCCCCTAATATCACCACCCCGGGATTGCAACATACAGAGGTCTGTCCCGAAAGTACTGAGCCAATGTCAATATAATTTAAACAGTTGGCAGGCTGGTACTTTCGGGACACACCTCGTGTATTTGGGGGACACAAGCTTTCCCCAGGGGAGCAGACAGGGTGGTTAGCTGCCTTTGAGGTTCCCAGATCTCCGGGCAAAGCTGACCCACAGTGCACACAGCCTTTACCTTAAGCTTAGCAGCTGAAGGGCTTTTCCTTGGATCCATTGGCGGGGCCCTTAGCATTAAGGAATTCCACAGTCGTCAAAGCAAAGTCTGGATTCCGATTTCCTGTGTAATTTGTGGCCCCTGCCCCGCTGGTTCCTGTGTCCTTCCCTGGAAGTCAGTGGGGCAGTGGGCGTCCTTGGGTCTCTCTCTGGCTCACAAGGTTGTGTGGGAGTAAGGCTGTGGAGCTGATGTCCCCAAGGGTGAGTCTTAGGACCTCAGGCTAAGACCTGTGAAAAGTCAAAGTTAAGGTTGATCCTCCCAGGGGATGAGGATGAGTGAGGAAGCAGGCGGAGAGAGACCATGTTTTCCAATAAGAAACTGTGTTGAGCCGATTCGCACTGTGGAAAGGCCTTTGCATTCATGTAGGGGGTGTGGTTGGGGAGGCAGGAAGATCAACCTCTGGTAATAATTTTGACTCTAACTCCTAAGGACCTCTGCTGAGGCAATGACAGTGGGTGGCAGAGAGGGGGCAGATCTGGGAGCCATTTAGGAGGCAGAATCAATAGAACTTGGTGACCAGTTTGACATGGGGGCTGGGCAAGGGTGAAGGGATGTGATGTACAGCATGGTGACAAAGTTAACCGTAGTGTATTGCATACCTAGAAGGTACTAAGAGTGTAGATCTTAAAAGTGCTTATTATCACAAGAAAAAAACTTTTATACATGAGGTGCTGGAGGAGATCGTTTCACAACAAATGCACGTATCAAATCATTCCGTTGGGTACCTTAATCAAATACCATGTTACATGTTAATGATATCTCAAACCTGGAAGAAAGAATAAAAACATCTTCCCACATGGCCATAATCAAGAACATGAACAATAATTCCTCAACAGCATCTAATATTCAGTCAATATTAAATTTCTCTAATTAACCCCCCAAATGTGTTATGTTAGCTTGCTTGACCTGGGATCCAGTTCAAGGACTATGTATTACATTTGGTTACGTCTCTATAATCTTTTTTTCCTATAGTCTTTTTTAATGTACACCACCCCCCGATCCAATTTCCCCTCAGACATTGACATTTTTTAGAGATCATCCAGTTGTCTTGTAACATACCTAGAGACTGGTTTGTGAGATTATTTTCTTGTGGTGTCAGCCTGTTCTTCTGTTAGCTTTATGCTGTAACCTGGAAATGAGGTCCCGCGGTCTGGTTAGATTCAGGCTAAAGTTTTTGGCAGGAATCTTTAATGTTATGCACTTCATATTGCTTCCCATCAGGAGACACGCAAGGTCAAGTTGGCCCATAATGAGCGACATGAAGTTTAATCATGTTCCTTGAGGGTAGGAAAATGGCTAGACTCTTTATATTTCTCCATAGTGTCTGAAGGAGAGTTGGGTATATGGTAACGCGTAGTAGATGCAGCCAGTTCTTGCTAGTGGCGACAGGTATGTACTATAAAGTCTCTGCGAACATTGGATTAGGGACCACCGAACCACCGCTTCTAGGGGAAATACAGGGGTAGGTTCCTATGAGCACCTGGCCACATTTTCACCAACGAATCAGTACAGACCCTTGTTTCACGTTTCTTTTTAAAGGCACCTTATTTAATACATAGTTTTGATCCATTAACATTGAACTCATAGCCAACAGCAAGAACTGGAGCGCATTCCTGCAGGGAGCTTACATAACACATGTATTTTTTTTTTTTTCCCATAAGGAACACTGGCCAGCACTTCAGCACTATGCTTGAGGGTGATTTTAAACAGAAGTCAGCAGCACAAAGAGCAAAAATGCAGGAAAGCAGAGCTCTAAGCAGATGGTGAAAGAAAGGCACTTGCTTCCAGTATGAGAGCCAACCTCTACCGGGGACCTGCGTGTTGGGAGATGCAGGTTTTTCAAAGGTTGCATATGTCTCTGTATATGATGGCTTCAGAGCCACTGAGGATTGATTTTTTTTTTTTTTAATTAAAAATATTCATTATTTTTAGAGAGAAGGGCAGGGAGGGAGCAAGAAAGGGAGAGAAATATCAATGTATGATTGCCTTTCACCTGCCTCCAGCTACGGACCTGGCTGGAGACCTGGCTGGAGACCTGGCTTGCAACCTGGTTATATGCCCTGGCTAAGAATCGAACCAGCAACCTTTGGGTTCATAGGCTGGTGCCAATCCACTGAGCCACCAGCCAGGACTGGAGGATTGGTTTTGGGAGTTAAAAATAAACTTAGGAAATACGGGTTCTTTGGATAAAGAGGCTCAATTTAATATGCTGGGTGACATCAAGAGGAATTGTCTGTGTGACCTTGGATTAGTCACATTACTTCTCTGGACCTCATTTTCCTTAACTGTTGGGCTCCTGGGTGATATTTGAGCTGTTTCCCAGCCGTGGAATCCCCGGAACTGAGTGGCAGTCAAATTTTCTCTTGGCACATCTGCCTGTGGTCGGAGAGATGGTGATCACGTTCCTCTCCATGCAGGTTTGTGGACTTCCACGCGGCTGCCTCCACCTGCTCCCCCTCCCGGGCTTCCCTGCTCACTGGCCGACTGGGCCTTCGCAACGGAGTCACACACAACTTCGCCGTCACCTCTGTGGGGGGCCTTCCACTCAACGAGACCACCTTGGCTGAGGTGTTGAAGCAGGCGGGCTATATCACCGGAATGATAGGTAACGCTGGTGCCCGGCAGCCTGGACCCCCATCTCCCAGGGCGTTTCCCGGGCTGGTTGCTTCATGTCCGTGTGGCCCTAACATGGTGCTGCCTCATCTGCACACGCTTGCCTTTTCGTGGATTTCTGGCTGTACAAGCTAAGAACGCATCGGCTCGAAGCACCTGCCAAGACTTAACAGTGGGTGAAACCATACATGAGCTGCTTTCCTCTCATCCTGAGACACTTAGAGGGATGTGATTACTTTCATTGGCTCAACCCCTCAAAGAAATCGCTTCTGTTTGCTCTGCTGTCCTTACCTGTTGGCTCCTGTCCTCATATTTGTTGCCTCAAGGTTGTCGCAGAGCCGCTTCGGTACCATTCACTGTAATTTCACTTCAAGGAAGGAGAAAGGGGTGGGGGTGTGTGTGCAAATCTCATCTGTTCACTTTTATCAGGAAAGCAAATCTTTTTTCTCAGCCCCGGAAGTGCACTTAGGTCTCGTTGGCTGGAGCTGGGTCACACAGCCACCCTTTGCTGCAGGGAAGGCTGGGGAGCAGGGGTCAGGATTACAATGAGTGTTGTGGCCTCAGGCCCAGGTCCCCGACCCCCTGAACGGAACCACAGTTATGAGTAAGACAAGTAAGACGAGTGTGGGGAAGGCAGACAGCAGCACCTGTCGCAGGGTCCCACGGCTTTCCTTTCTTTCCAAGTCAGCACCTCTTATGACTTGTCTTGTGCCGGGCTAAGTGTGTGTTTGTACCAGGGTGTGGTGGCGCCTTCTGAGCTGATGGTTTCCCCCTTGGCCTAGGCAGGAAAGCTGAGTTTTAGGGGAAGAGGCTCGTTCGGTGTTGCTGGGCCTGGAGCCGGTCGACGTGACCAGGTGCGTCTGGCCCTACTTGTTCTCATGCTTTGCTTCACCGCCGGCCTCCCCTCCAGCCAGCCCGACAGAATCCTCAGGCTACCCGTGCTTGTTATTCTGACTCTGCCGGAGCTGGGTCCAGCGGGATTCCCGCCTCCTGCCACCCGGCGTGAAGTGACAGGGAGGGTGTGCCGACCGACGGGCCTGCCGTGAGGATCCCGCTGTTGAGACCTGGGCACCATATTCATTTCTTTGCGGGTGATTTCCCTGGAGTCTTGACTCCGGGTGGAGTTAGCGGGTCGGAGAGTTCCAGGAGCTCTGGGCACACATCACCAGTGATTCCCCCTGAACCCTGCGCATTTGCAGAGTGAGGAGCCGCAGTGCATCTGAGTTTCCTCATTTGCGGCCCAATGGGTGTCTGCCCTGCAGCAGGGAGGCAGCGTCTTGTTCATTGTCTGCAGGCTGCTGACGTTGGCCAGAGAAGAGGATGAGGCCAGGCAGGAACCAGGTGTCTCTGAGGCCATGTGGGGTACGCACCTGCATCCTTTGCAGGGCCCCAGCCCAGGAAGGCAGTGTGGCGGGTGCGGTGGGCACCGAAACCTCTTAGAGGGGAAGAAGCTCAGCCTGCTGGCTTCTCCGGGCTCCCAGTCATGGTTGTCTCACCCTTTCACTGTGCATTCTCCTTCGTGGCTGCTGAGTCACCCTTGCTTGTTTTCTGTCTCCCTGTGGACTCCCTCTGGGTCCCGTGGAGCAAGGCTTGGCTTTCCACTGTGTTTACAGCCGCTCTTCACTTGTCCTCAATCAAGGGCAATGCTGGTGGGGAATTGAGTGTGTGATGTGCTCCCCAGAGGGGCTGGGAGCCCCAGGGGGATTCCTCTGAAAGTCCTCTCCTGTTTTCCTGCAGGCAAATGGCATCTTGGGCATCACAGCTCTTATCACCCCAACTTCCGTGGTAAGAACTCTTGGGGGGCATTGTTAGCTGGGGAACAGAAACAAAGTCCTCTGTGTAAAAGGGACTGTAATAACGTTTCAGCCATCCTGCTTCTGTGGACATCTTCCCAAATTAGGGTGTCTTTGCTCACAGCATCCCTTGGGTGCATTTGGGGTACCTGGCTCCCCTTGATCTCATATCCCTCTCCCCTGGCACCTTTCCTGTCCTGTCTCCTTGGCTCCCCACCACGTACCCCAGTGTTCTCCCTGGCCTAGTCCCTACATCCTAGGGAAGATTTGGGTGCTGTGAAGTCCAAACACATCTAGTGTGGTAAGAAATAAAAACTATCTGATAGGTTCTCTGAAGCAGGGTTCCCCCCACCCCCACCCTGGTCCTGTTGGACTTGGGGGAGGAGCAGGGAAATCCTGTGGGAACCTTCACAGTAATGCCTGGGTTGCTGGGTTGCTTGGAGGAGAGACACGATGAGGGAGGAGCTCAGAAAAAAAAAGTCAGCACAGGTATTCAAGTGTCAATTGACCTCTCACGCCCCTCTCCCAACCTCCCCCCAATGGCCTAAACCCAGTCTTGCCAGCCTTCTGAGTTCTAGCTGAAACGCAATTTCCGTAGCACTCTGAGGTTTCTGCCCCAGCCCCCACCCACCCCACCCCGAAGCTGGGGGATAGCTAACTTCTTCCTCCACCACTCTCGCTCCCCTTGGCTTCCTGATTACCCACCTCCAACCGCTCCATCAGCGGGTTGTATTTTCTCTTCAGATGGGAAGTCTTTTGAGGGCAGAATTTATTCTTTTATCCCTTCAAGTGTCATGCCTACAGTAGATTTTCACCAGGGACCTCCTGAATGTGTCAGTAATTGCATGGGGCCGGGGTGGAGGTGGTAGGTATTGAATCATTCTCTGTACTTCCTCCCTCCCTGGGTTAACTAACCACAAGATGTTTTGCAAATCTGGCCTTCCAGCCAGAACCCAGCAAAGTGTTTTCTTTACGTGCTGCAAGGGGATATTCACCAAATCCTCTTTTAATTGCATATGCCATAGCCCTGTAGTATTAAATCACGGAAAATTGCATTTTTGTCCTGGGTAGAAGAATGCAGGCTTATGGAACAGAAGCCCAGTGGGGGTGCTAACCAGTGGCTTCTCTTCCAGGTTTTGATTACTACTTTGGAATCCCATACAGCCATGATATGGGCTGCACAGACTCGCCAGGCTTCAACCATCCCCCCTGTCCAGCATGCCCACCGGCTGACAGACCATCAAGGTGATTGGCTAGGGGCCTGAGCAAGGCGAAGCCCTGAGGGTGTGATCCGTGAGGAGTAAATGGGAGAGGTAGTCAGGGCACAGTTAAGACAGCAGGAAGAGTGCAAGAAAACTTTCAGCAAAGGTGAGGTCACCGTTGCCTTATTGGAATTTGCCACGTCCCTTGGACCATTCAGTTCTGCTGGGAGAGCCCGTGTACCCGGACTCATAGGTCGGGCTTCCCTCCTTCTTTGCCTGCTGGCTGTGCTCCTGGGCCACTCACCCGGGGCCAGACACCTGACGGATATGAGGAGGGACAGAGGGAGAGCAAGTGGGCAGGGCTCTTTACAGGTTCACCCCCTCCCCACTCCTCCTCATAAGCCTGCATTCTGCCATTAGAATGCCATGCAGGCACTAAGCCAAGAGTTTTAAAGACATACTCAATGAAATGGGGACATGCTCACGATACAATCCTAAGTGAAAAAAGAGGAAACAAATCATCCACAGTGTGATCTTAACAACCCCTGTATTTATACGTTTATAGCCCTATCAAGAGAGGCTCCCAGGAAGTACGCCAGAGAGGTAACAACGGGTCATTCACTCGGGTTGTGGGGCTAAGGGGTTTCATTTCTTTTTCTCTCTCATGGCGTTCTCTGGAATTGAGTAATAAGACTGTGATACCTTAGTTACCAGAAAAAGGTAATGAAGCGGCACAAGCTGTGTGCTCTGCTTGTTCAGAAGGTGCACTGGGGTTATTTACAAGGTTGCAGGTGTTTCAACTGCTTGGAAAAAGCAGTCTCTGCTGGCTCATTAATGACACCGTAGTTAATAGAATAATGGCTATTGATTGAGAAATTGTCACCCTGTAGACACTGTGTCCTTAATCTGCCGTCCACAGAGTGAGGCAGGGATTTATCTGGGCTTTGCAGGTAAGGAAGCGTGCCTGGTTGCCCAGGTCACCCTGGAGCTACGGGGGGCAGGGAGGGAGACTCAGTCTGGGGGTCTTTGAGTCCAGAGCCGGTGTCCTCTTGATCCTTACTCTTCAAAGTGTGGTCGCTGGGCCAGCAGCATGGGTGTCACGAGGGCACCTGCCAGAAATGCAGACGTTCAGACCCCACCCCGAGGCCTGCATTTGAACAAGATAGCAGTGAGTCATGTGTACATTGCAGTGTGAGAAGTGAGGCTGTAGAACATCTCACCTCCCTTCCTACCCGGGGTCACAGGCAGCCGTTTGGAGGTACGACAAGCACCAGCCAGTCCTTTTTAAAGCCATGTCAAATCAGAAAGGGGAGGGGATGGTGGAAGAGGGTAAACCAGGGATAAATAGTGATGGAAAGAGATTGACTTGGGGTATTGAGTATACTATAGCGTACAGATGACATATTATAGAATTGCACACCTGAAACCTATACGATTTTATTAACCAACGTCACCCCAATTAAACCAATAAATATTTTAAAAAATCCAATAGGAAAAAAGAATTGTACCAATGTACCACGAGGACTGTTTCCCTACCCGCGAGGCCTCCCGTTATCCACCCTCACGCAGAGAACCGCCCCTGGTTCTCTGCACTGCCAGGACAGCAGCCTTGAGTTTTTATTGAGTTTCTAGAAGATTGATCAGTGTGCAAAGCACTCACCATTTGTTAGCTCCTTTAGTTCCCTTCCTACCTCTGTGAGAGGGCAGAGGCAGGTAAGGAAAGTCAGATTTCTGAGAGCTTAGCTAACTTGCCCAAGCATGGCCAGGTCGTTCCTCAGCTGCAGTGATGAAGCATCCATGCGTCAGGCCAAGACTCGGAGCTGAGTTTGCTTTTTGATTCCAGGAGGGAGTATCGGTTTGACCTCCACTTCTTCCAGGGGCCGAAGTTTCCCCAAATTCTCTAACCACAGTTTGAAATGTTCACGTTGGTCCCTAGCCATCTGTTCTGTCGTCAGATGGTGTTGACTTAGGGAAGTACGTCAACTACAAGCACTGCACCCTGTGACGAGTCATCACTCTGCAGGGGACGGTGAGAAAAGCCAGGGATGGGGCTCCCGGTTGGCTTGGACTCTGCTTGAGTCATGTAACCTGTTTAGGCCTCAGTTTCTCTCCCCAGCAAAAGGGGAATAATGTTTCCAGCTCAGGAAAGTCTCTGAGAGGTTTACAGAAGGCCGGGGCTTGTCCAGGGAGCACACGCACCGGTTCACAGGGATGGAAGAGGCCCTGCACGGGTTTTCCGTTTGGAGGAGATGGCCGACGGGAAAATCGCTAGAGGCCAGGCTGTTAAGTATTTCCTATGTATCTGCACCGCTGCGTTAAAGCATTTTATTCTACTTTACAGCTACTTAGGCCATGGAAGTGAATCCTCTCCCGTCTGTGTGGTTTTTACACAGGAGCCCCGACAGGGACTGTTACACGGACGTGGCCCTTCCTCTGTATGAAAACCTGGACATTGTGGAGCAGCCCGTGAACCTGAGCAGCCTTGCCCAGAAATACGCTGAGAAAGCCACCCAGTTTATCCAGCAGGCCAGGTGAGGCGTCCTGTGCCCCCAGGTGCCGCCACCAAGACCCCCAGCCTCGTTCAGCCCACACAGCCATGGCTCACTCTCACTGGTCTGCCGTGAGGTTCACTGCGAAGCAGGCCTCCTTAGGGTCCCAGGCCTGGCTTTGAAGTCCCTGGGCTTCCCCATGTTCCCCCTGTGATCACGCTCCACTGTCAGTGTCACTTGCCCTTTCCTGCCAGGGCAGGGTCTCGGCAGCACGTTTGGGGCACTTAAGGCATTTGATGAGTTTGGCAGTTGGCAGAGTGTATTTCTTTCTTTTTATTGATTGGTTTTGCTATTACAGGTGTCCCAGTTTTTCCCCTTTTGCACCCCCCGTTCCCTCCGGCAATGCCCCCCTTACTTTATGTTCAGGTGTCACGCGTGTAAGTTCTTTGGCTTCTCCCTTTCCTTGATTATTCTTACCATCCTCCTGTCTATTCTGTAACTACCAGTGGTTCTGTACTTCTTTTTATTTTTCTTTCACATCCGGACAATTCACCATTTAATTACCGCCTTCGAACAGCCGGCCTGGCCTCTCAAATCCTATTAATACAAAGTTCTTGTTGCTGCTGTAACAGATGTACCACCAATTGAAAGGCTCACACAACAGCTCTGTCTTTTCCTGCAGGTCCGGAGGCTAGATGTGCAAAATGCATCCTAGGGGTGAAAATCAAGGTGTCAGCAGGGTGGTTTCCTTCTGGAGGCTCCCTGGCAAAGTGGCTCCTTGCCTCTGGCCACCGCTGGTGGCTGCTGGCCTCCTTGGCTGGTGGCCATGTCACCCTGACCTCCACTGACATTCTTCCTTTGCCTTCTCCTTCTCTGTAGTCAATGATCCCTCTATCACTCTCTCTGTCTCCCTTTTAATAGATCTAGTTTTAGAGGGAAAGGCAGGGAGACAAGCATAGATCGCTTGTCCCTTGTGTGTACGCGACGGGTATACCCTTAACCCAGGCATGTGCCCTGACTGGGATTTGAACCGGCAACCTTTCAGTTTGTGGAATGATGCCCAACTGACTGAGCCACACTGGTCAGGGATCTATCTCTCTTTTATAAGGACACTTGTGATTACGTTTAGGGCCTACCAGGAAGATCCAGGGTAATCTCCCTGTGTCAGGATCTTTAACTTAATTGCTTCTGCAAAGTCCCTGGGCCGTTAGACCCTGGATACCCTTGGGGGCCATTATTCAGTGCAACGCACAGGACTTACACATTTCAGCATCTGCAGGGCCCCGGTTGGTAACCTTCAAGAGGGAAGCAGGCTGCCTGCCAGTCATTAGGGGAATGGTGGGAGGGGCCAGCTGTGAACTTGAAAGCACATTCCCCACCTAAGGGGGCAGCCACTACCTCGCTCCAGCTGCCCGGTGCTTCTTCGTGGGCCTGGGGCCTGTCAGAGCTCTCCACTTCACACAAGAGACACCTGGCCCACGTGTGAAGTCTCCTGATCTTTGAACGTTAGAAACAACTAATTAAAAACAGCCAAAAGCGGAACCATACCACAGTGTGCGTCTAACAATTTGTACGTCTGCAAGGGCTGCTGTTTTCCAGCCTTTGTCAGGCCAGGGCAGAGAGGGGCTGTTGTGTGACACCGCGGACCATTTCCCATAGTGCACACTCACCTTGGGTGCATGTACATACACCAAAGCCGTGCATGCCCGGGTTCATGTGTGTGTGCACACGCAGTCACCAGTCCTCCTGTCCTGACCCTTCACAACGGCCCCCTGCTACCTCTGATGACCCCACCTGTGTGCCTCTCATTATTCTTCCCAGATTGCAAACTTCTCCAGGGCAGGGGAACAGTTTCCAGTCGCTCCTCTAGTGTTTCAAACAGGCGTAGGCTAAGAGAGCAAGAGAAAATGGGCTGCGTGCCCCGGTACCCGTGCAGAATTGCAGATGACCTCGCCTATGGGCAGCCGGCCACGCCAGTTCCTGGAATGTGCAAGGATCCCCCCAGCCCCTCACTCAACCACGATGAACTTTTCTAAAGACAAGGGCACCTGGGAGGGTAGAGGCAGCAATGCAGTAGATCCAGTTTTGTTTTCTTGGTACTAAAACCTCCTTCAGGTTTTAGAAGTCTCCAGAGTGGAGCTTCAGAGGTTGCCTCTAACCAGTTTCTTGGGGTTTTCTGAGAAACGCGAACTCTTGTTCAGATAGCTGATAGGAAAAGGGTTGAGACCCTTTGTCCCTCTGGAATGTTGAGCATTTCTCTGCTCCCTGGAGCCCTGGGATGGCTCCAGGCGTGTGCCAGGTGGGTGCTTTGTGGCTTGCTGGGACTGGCCTCTCCTGCTCTCAGGAAGCCGCAAACAGCACAGCTTTTGTAGAGAGAAGAGGGGTGGCTGCCGGCTGGAGCTGAGGCTGGTTTAGCAGTTGCTCCGAAGAGAGCGCGACACTGTTCATTCGCTAGTTCATTAACCAGTTAAAAGGCAAACAAATCGACAAACGTGCTACTTATTGTGCGGAAAGGATGAAGAGTTTGCTCATTTATTGCTCGTCATTCAGAGGAAACTCACATGAGTCCTGTTGGCTTTTCGCGGAACAGAAATAGGCCTTGGGCCTGCTGATTTCTTCAGGGCTTGACTTGCCAGCTCATCGTGATTTTCGGACTGTCAGCAGAAAAGGCCCTTGGGCCTGTGGGCTCCTTCCATCTCCGAGTCCCCACCCCGCCCTCCATCTCCCTCTGTGACCCCTGCCCCCACCTGGATCTGCGCAGCTACCCGGCCCCCAGAGTGTGGGGTCCCACCGTCCTCAGCTAGGGGCCGGCCCTCGGACTTCTTTGAAAGTTTTCCTTGGATCTTGACTGGAAGACAAGCCCCTTCATCTAGCAGCAATGTTGAAAACTAATCCTTGATTCGGGTTTGTAAAAGCAGCAGGCGACGCTCCGAATGGACAAAAAGGGAAGAAGCAGATGATGTGGGCTCTGAGCGCTGAGGCTGGTGAGGGGAAGGGTTGGACAAGGGTGGGGTATTGGGCACAGGAATGTGGAGCAGCCTAGGGTGTTTGAAGTCAGAGCGTATGGTCAAAAGGCTACCCTGGAGGTTAAGCTGCTCATCCAGGGTCGGGCAGCCAAGAGATAAAAATTCTTGAAACTTGGATGCAGGTCTCCAAAGCCCATTCTTTTCATCAGTCCACCCTACCTTCTGACATCCCCTTTCAGCCTCTGGCCCAGGGTGCTGACCGGATGGTGGTGATGGCTGGGAGTTTGGAGGATAGGATGAGGGCTGAGAATCCCACCACCAGCCCTGGTACATGTTTGACACCTGGCACTCGGAGAAAAAAGCCCTGATTAGTAGCACTTGTCCGCCTCTCTCACAAATACTCTCGGCCTGGCTGATTTCAGGCCACCCACGCCCTGTCATGCAACATACAGAGTTGGGAAGAGGCACACAGCACATTGTTGTATAGTATTTCCATCACACGGATACAACAGATCTAAAATAGCCTCGAGAGCATAGCTCACAGTAAAGTGCAGTGGAATAATTAGGACGTGATAAATCAGGAGCATTTATTGCCTTTGTTTCTAACGTAACTCACTCGATGGCGAGCTGATTTAAGTTGCTCTTAACGGGCGGTCAGGTTTAAAACTGGCTTGCAAAGTCCCGAAACTGGGGCCAGCGGTATCCTGCACACCGCTGCCATACGGCATCTACCTGCAAATTAGAAAAAGGCGCCCGCCCTGGGTGGGTGCTGACCTGGGTCGGAGCGCCTGCTGGACCAGTGGATTGCGGGCTGGGATTAAGCTCCCGGTCACTCACTTGGCAGGATGCGCTCATGCAGGGGTGAAACCGGACTCTACGTGTGCTGTCCGACACGGTTGCCAGCAGCCCCCTATGGCTACTGAGCATCTGAAATGTGGGTAGGGCAACGGAGATGCTGAATCTGTTTATAAATAGTGGTAAAATACGTATGAAATACACCTTCTTAAGTGTACGGTTTTGCGACTGTAGGAATAGTCATGTTATCCTACAACCATCACCACCATCCCTCTCCAGAACTTTTTCATCATCCCAAAGTGACACTCTGTCCTCATTCACCACCTGCTCCCCATTTTCCCTTCCCTCCAGGCCCTGGCCGCCCACCTTTCTACTCTCTGTCTCTGTGGAGCTGACCGTCTGTACCACCTATAAGTGGAGTCATGCAACATCTGTCCTTTGCTGACTGGCTTCTTTCAGTTGGCATGATGACTTCTGTGTTGTAGCCAGTGAGACCCAGGATTCTTAATTTTCTATAATTTTCATCAACTGAAAAGTAGCCGCACAGGACATGTGATTGCTACGTCAGACCACACAATTCCAGAAATGTCGCAGAGAAATTGCTGATTAAAATGGGGAAGGAGAGGCCCCTACCTGGGACTTGTGTCCTGGGCGGTAGGTCTGTCAGGGAGAGAAGTGAAGGCAGGTACAGTCCCAGTTAGGGGGCCCTGGGAGGCAGAGGCAGGAGACTCTCCAGGGCTTGAATTGATGGCGGAACTGATGTGGGGGGATGTCAGGACCTTGATGTTCTGTACATCAGGGGACACTAAGAACGCTGGGGCCAACGTGAGAGTCAGGTCTCTAGGTTAGCCGGGGTGACAGGAGCCAGCCTCTGTCAGCCCTGGGTGTGAAGTTGGCACAGCTCTGCCCTCACCCTTGCTGTGTGCTTGGAAAGACCACCCCCTGGGTGCGGCTCGTGGGAGGGAGCTGGTGAGGCTCCTTTGGCCCAGGAGGGACAGGTTGTGGTCCTACAGCTGCCCTGATCCCGCGCCTTGCCTGGGAATGGGGGTGGGTGACAGGCAGGAAGCGGAGGCCACCCTGGCCCCCAACATGCCTTTCATGGGACCCTTCAGTGTTTGAGGAGAGGAGGCTGAGCATCGGGGTCTCTAACAAAACCTGGTCTGTACGTTCTGGGAAGCAAAGTGCTGTTTGATGTTCCCGGGGGTCAGCGTGAGTTCGACATTTGTTGCTTTGCAAGCGCCACGTCTGAGCATGGGCTTGATGGCCCGGATTCTGCACAAAGCCCATAACGTTAAAAAATATGTTTGCATTAGACTTGAGCAGGTACGAGCCAGAGCCTTGCTGCCAGCCAGGCGTAAACTGGGACCCAGACTCTGTCGCTCACTAATGCGGAACCTGGGACAAGTTCTTCAGTCTCCTGAAGCCTCTGGTACTTCATCTGGAAAAGGGAACTCGGGGGTGAGGGTGAGAATGAATGCAGACACCAGGAGCCCCATTTAATAAGCGCTCAGGAAACGTTAGCAGGGCAGTAAGTAGCGTCACAATCACTTTCAGGTTTTCGATAGTGTTGGTTGGCCCGACTAGGTGATCTCCACGTGTCCTGGGAAGAAGGTTCTAGACCGATATGGACTGCGTGTGTGCACGGGCGGAAGGTGTTCCAGGCTCGTTCCAGGGGAGAGACGCTGAGCAAGGCAGCGTGCCTTCCGGGGACTGACCTCTTGGCGCTTCCCTCCCAGCACCCACAGGAGACCTTTCCTGCTGTACGTGGGCCTGGCCCACATGCACGTTCCCTTAGCCACAACCCAGCTCTCAGCGGGGCCCCAGGGCCACAGGCCCTACGCTGCCAGCCTCCGGGAGATGGACAGCCTGATGGGCCAGATAAAAGACACAATTGACCGCACGGCGAAGGAAAAGACATTCCTCTGGTTTACAGGTAAAGGGGGAAAACTGAGCCAGCCAGCCTGGGTTCTCATGGCTGAGGCTGCACATGTGCCCTGAGAGAGCTGCGTCTGGTCACGTGATCTTCATTCATGGGGCAGAGGCCCTGATAGTGTCGGTTGCCCTGAACCTGGGGCCCTGACAGTGTCGGTTGCCCTGAACCTGGGGCCCTGACAGTGTCGGTTGCCCTGAACCTGGGGCCCTGACAGTGTCGGTTGCTGTGAACTTGGGGCCCTGACAGTGTCAGTTGCTCTGAACTTGGGGCCCTGATAGTGTCAGTTGCTCTGAATTTGGGGCCCTGATAGTGTCAGTTGCTCTGAACTTGGGGCCCTGATAGTGTTGGTTGCCGTGAACTTGGGGCCCTGATAGTGTTGGTTGCTCTGAACTTGGGGCCCTGATAGTGTTGGTTGCTGTGAACTTGGGGCCCTGATAGTGTTGGTTGGTGTGAAGGCTGAGCCCCTGTCCCGTGAGCCTCCGAGGCTGAGCTCCTGGGAAGGTTTGCAGAGAAAGATCAGGTACCCTGCTGACCCCTTAAGAATTGATGAGGGCCATCTGGGTGTTGTCCTTAATTGTTCATGAATGGCTTCCATACTGTGAATCTGTGTAGTCCTCCGGATGCTGGTTGCTCAGGTCACCAGATCATGGGGCAGACACCTTTTGGCCGAGTGGAGCGGAACTACTGAGTCATTTAGAGGCCCCGCACAGGTCCCTGTCTGCCTGGGGACAGTGGCTCAAAGCACTGCTTTGGGTCACATAGACACCTGGTCTTGAGAAGGTTAATGTCTCTAAGCTTCTGTTTCTTCATCTGCAAAGTTAAGCTAACAGTGGAATCCAGTCCCTAGCATGGTGGAAGGTCATGAGAAACTGGATGTGAAGCACTGGGCACACCACAGGTGCTCAGGGAGTAGTTGCTGGGCTGATGACCATGGTAATGAGATGGCCGAAGTGTATAAAAGGAAGAGTCTATAAAGCAAGAGCCTTAAGGTGGGATTAGCTTAGGGGAAGGAAAGCCCACCTCTCTAAAAGCCCAACAGAGTTTCATCCGAAGCGTAGCTCCGATTCAAGGGTCGGAGTCATACTTGAGTTTGCAATTCCCTCTTCTACCCAGTCCTCCGCTGTGCCCAAGGAAGTAGGACCAGAGAGAGGGAGACTCAGCGAAAGTGTCCACTGGCCGACTGACCTTCACATGTTGCTTCTTTTGGTTTTTAGGTGACAACGGCCCATGGGCTCAGAAATGTGAGCTGGCGGGCAGCGTGGGTCCCTTCACTGGGTCGTGGCAAGTTCATCAAGGTAGGGGCTCAGCTGTGGTTGGTGGGTACCCCTGAAGGTGGGACATAGGATTCTGCCTCTGGAAGGACATCTTTGTGAGTCAGGGACAAAGTCCTGCCCGGTCACCAGGTTCCAGAAAAGAAACTGATTGGACAGAGAGAGTTTCTGTTCACCTTGGAACATCCTTACCCCTTCCCTTCTCCTAGAACCCCCTCAAGGGGACCAGCCCTGTCCTTACTAGCTATCCTATGGGCCTTCCAACAACTGTGCTTCCCCTTTCCTTCATCCTGCTGACCTTCCTCATTCTCCTTCCCTGTTTCCTTCCCTTAAAAAAAAGTCATCCCTCCATTTGTCCCATCATTAATTCATTTCATTCATTCAAGGATTAGTGCACAGCTCCTGAAGTTTTCTGTATGCATCGTCTCTAACCCTTACAACCATGATAAGTAGGTTCACCTGTATTTATCGATGAAGAAGGAGAGAGAGGCTCAGAGAGACCAGGTAACCTGCCCGTGGTCACACAGCTTGTGAGGAAGGGGCCAGGCTTGCTCTCAAAGTGAAAGTGGGTGATCTTCCTGCTATACCACACTGCCTTTCTCTAGTTAAACATCCTTCGGCTCCCAGCTCAGCACCCAGGTGCTCTGGGAAATTTTCCTCACAGCGCTCTTACTTTTCTGAGAGAGCAGCCATACGGGGGACAGTAGGGTGATATGGACCAAACCCTGAGAAAGACACATGCCTGTGGATACTTTAGTTTCTCCTTTAAGAAGTTGTCCTAAAGAAATAAATAGCCGAGAGCACAACAATGTATGTAAAATGATGCTCATTGCAGTAGACTTTTTTTTTTTTTAAATATTTTATTTATTATTTTCAGAGAGAGAGGGGAAGGAAGAGAGGCAGAGAGGGAGAGAAACATCAATGTATGGTTGCCTTTCACTTGCCTCCAGCTACGGACCTGGCTGGAGACCTGGCTGGCAACCTGGTTATGTGCCCTGGCTGGGAATCGAACCAGCAACCTTTGGGTTCGCACACCAGTCATTGCAATAGACTTTCAAAAACATGGTTGGATATAACCCAAGTGCCCAGTGGTAGAGAAATGTGAAAGAAATTATGATACATCAAGGAACCACTGATGCCCTGGCTGATAGCACAGTGGATAAGGTGCTGGCCTGCGAACCCAAAGGTCGCAGGTTCAATTCCCAGGTCGCAGGGCACATAACAAGGTTGCAGACCAGGTCTCCAGTCAGGTCTGTGGCTGGAGGCAGGTGAAAAGCAACCATACATCAATGTCTCTCTCCCTCTCTGCCTCTCTCCCTTCCCCTCCTTCTAAAAATAATGAAATAAAATCTTTAAAAAAAAAAAAAAGGAACCACTGAATTGCTGCATATCATTGACCTGGAAACATTTCCATTAAATACTTTTCAGTGAATTAAGCAGGTTACAAAAACAATATGTAAAAAACAATTTTATTATGTAAAAATGAGCATAGTTATTCTCAGAAAATTGTTAAAAGATGCAACAAATGGTAACAAAAGATTAGCCGAAGGAGGGTTTAAGTGGGATCTTTCCCACAGTTAACTGGTATTATTCATAGATACCTGAAGAAATTAAGTTTTTTAGAAGGTGCTTGTGTCCACGGGATTTGGTGAGATTACCCCCTGGACTTGGTCCTTCCTGCTGTCCAGCTCCATCCTGAGCCATAGCCCCTCTGCCCAGGTCAAAGGACCCAAAGCCCCTTTCACATCAGTCTGGCAGAACATTTGCAGTTTCCTCGAACTGGAATCTTTGTGCCCTTCGTGGCTGGAGGCGAGATGGACATGCTGATCATTCCTCTCTATTTGTCTTCAACCTGGTATGCCTTGGCTCAGATCCCTGCAGGGCGAGTGGTGGCCAGGACTGCAGCCGCCTCTCCTGTCAGGGAGCTGACGTAGGAGCCTGGGACCTCAGTGGGGTGCCACCGCCCTTCCCCGGCGCGGCAGGAACGGAATCTTTCTGGGTTGGTGTCGCCAGTGTTTTCCACTGTCTATGGACCCCTTTGGTTCTCTCCAGTTCAAGAATGCTGTCATTCCGTTCTTGTTCCTGGAGGGCAGGACCAGGAACAGATGCCTGGGCGGATGTGGGTGGGTACCGGTAACGACAGGCTGGGGAGATAGCATGAAGCTGGGAGTGGTTATTTGCACTAGCTGATTAGAGTTCCTCCCTTCCTCCCTGGGACCCCCTCGGGCCAGGCTGCCATCTCAGCTCAGTGGGGGAGCCTGCAAGAGCCTGGGAGCAGCTCTCTCAAGGGTACAAGTCCAGAAGGCATGGAAACCAAGAGTGGGGGGGTGGGAGGGCCTGTCACTAAGTGGCTCCTCTGTGGCGAACTCTCTGTTCCCCAAAGGTTGATCTCCGTCTCCAGTCTGAGGACCTGCCTTATTTTGTCTTTTCCTTGTCGGGGGAGGCAGCGTGAACATATTGAATCCAGTTGAAGGGTGTGGACTGGGGCCCATTCTTTGAGGGAAGGACTTAATCACAAGAGAAACGTATTTACTAGCTGGTCAACCTATGTCTCTCTTTCCCTTCCATTTCTTGAATACCTACTACGGGCCAGAAACTGAGTGCTGGGGACACACAGATCAACAAAGCCCCTGGCTTTAAGGAATGACCGTCTAGAGCAATGTTTCTCAGACCTGAATGTACCTATTGTCCCCCGGGGATCCTGACAAGATGCAGTTCCGACTGTGTGGACCTGGGATGGTGACAGAAATGCTGCATTTCCAACAACCTCCTAGGTGACGCTGATGCATCTAGTCCAGGGACCACACTTGGGGAACCACTGATCTAGAATATCCATATCTATATCACGTTGATTCTAGAGTCATCCAAGTCTTGAACTTTCAGATGTGAATCAGAAACATCGAGGTGTGGTCTCAGGACCGGACCAACAGCATTAGTACCACCTGAGAACTTGTTAGCAATGGAAATTCCAGGGCCTCACCCCAGACTTGCTGCATCAGACACTGGGAATGGGGCCCAGAAATCTGTGTTTTAACAAGTCCTTCAGATGATTTTGATGTGGGTTAAGAATTTTTTTGTTATTCTCCTTTTCTTCTTCTTCTTTTTAAAAATTTTATTGTTGTTGTATTACATCCATCCCCTTTTTGCTCCCCTCTGTCCCCCTCCCCACCCACCCATTCCCCCCAAAGTCAGTCCTACTTGTTGTCCATGTCCATAGTTCCTTTATACTAGGTTCTTGTCTAAACTGTTTCCCTTCCTTGCCCCTTCCTCCCCCCTCTCCCCACCCCCCTTCCCCTTGACCACTGCAGGCCTATTCACTATATTCGTATATTCGATTCTGTTTTGCTTGTTGTTAGTTTTGTTCATTATTGTCCTGTAATGGGTGAGATCATATGATATTTGTCCTTCACTGACTGGCTTATTTCACTAAGCATAATACTTTTTAGTTCAATCCATGTTGTTGCAAAAGGTAAGAGTTCCTTCTTTCTTTCTGCTATATAGAATTCCATTGTGTAAATGTACCAAAGTTTTTTGATCCAATCATCCACTGATGGGCACTTAGGCTGTTGCCAGCACTTGGCTATTGTAAATAGTGCTGCTGGTGCTCTGCACGTTCAGAGAAACTTCTCTAGTGACGAACTATAGAGATGATCCCTGAAAGTAGTCTTTGATGTGGGTTAAGATTTGAGAACTACCGGTCTAGAGCTACACCATGCTGCACGCCAGGCAGTAGCCACACGTGACGGTTGAAGTTCAAATTCAACTTCAGTTCTTAGTCACCTTAGCCACACCTCAGGAGCTCAGAAGCCACACATGGCTGGTGGCCACCATACTGCATAGTGCAAATGGAGAACGTTTGCCTCATGGCAGAAAGTTCTGTTGGACAATACTGGAAATGAACACTTAAGTAGGTCACTATGCTACAGGATAAGATCTCCATGATAGCAGGGAGCACAAGGGCCTCTGACTCCCCGGACAGGGAACAGGAAGGCTTCCCTGAGTGGTTAGTTTTGGAAAATAGTAGGAGACAGCCAAGGGACCTCCAAGGGAGCTGGCTTGGGCTGTCTGGGTGGGGTGGGAAGGCCGGACAGTAGGAGCTGCCCAGTTGGCTGTGTCTGGAGTTCGTGGGAACAGAGGGACCAGGCCGGGGCCAGTGTTTGAAAGTCTTTTCTTTCAGGCAAACACTTTTGGCCTTTATTCGAAAGAAATCAGGGATCGTGCGAGGATGTTAAGAGTGAGAGTGACATTATTCAGTTTTGAAAATGGAACTGAAATTCGCGTAACGTAAAATGAACCATTCTAACTTGTGCAATCCTGCAGCATTTACCACACTTGCAGTGTTGCGCGAAGCCACACACCTACCGAGGTCCTAACGTTTTCCTCATCCCTCAAGAAAACCCCATCCACATTAAACACTTGCTCCCCATTTCCCACTTCTGCTGGCACATTGTTGAAAGACTCCTCTAATGTCAGCGATGGGGAGCTTCAAGTGCAGACTTGCTTCCACTGAGCCCAAGATGATCAATGAGAGGAGCAAGTGCCAGGGTGGGAGGAGACCTCGGTGATCTTAATTCTAGCCACCCAGTGGGCCTAGTGAGGAAACTGAGGCTGAGCAAGGTGGAGAGCTTTTCCAAGGCCACCGATGAAGGAGGTCACATTGTTTAGGTGCCCCCCAACCCCCGTTCCACACCCACGTGGTTGTTATTTGCTCACACCCTGTCCTACGCCATGGACTGCCCTTGTTTCCCTGGACCTCATGGTAATCAAGGAAAAAGCCTTTGGCCCGTGGGACAGTCTGAATCTTTCTAAATCCCTGGGAGGCGGGCTGCAGAAGTGGAAAGAATGAATGGCTTCAGAGACCAGGTTGGGCTTAAATCTCCACTCAGCTTCCAAACTGGTGCCTGTGGCCCACAGTTCCCTTTCAGCCTGTTTCCTCCTCTGTGAGGTGGGCGATGGATCCATCTCCCGCGGTGATTGGGGGCATCCCCCGGACTCTGGCCTGGGAGGCACTCAGTCTTGGCCTTGGCCTTCGCTAATGCCCACAAGACTCGATTTCTTCACTCCCAGATGAAATGAAGTGGGGGTCCCCCACCAAGCGAAGAATGCCCTGAAAGAGATTTTCCTACTAGAGTATACAGGCAGCATCAATGATATAAGGACGATTTTCCGAGTATTCTGGGCCCCCGTCTTGGGGGAAACTTGACTCAGAGCTGAACTTGACTCAAACTGGGTTTCAGTTGTCTCAGAAGAACCCTGTTTTGGGGTCAAGTGTTGCAGTGTCATGTGGTATCTGAGCAGCAGGCATGGCACCTGAGTATGTGTTGGGGCTGGGGCTGGGGCTGGATCCATTTTCTGCTTTTCTCAGGAGCTCCTGAAGGCAAACTTTGCCTTAGAGCAAATACACTACCTTCTTCGTTCTCTAGACCAGGTTCCGGTCAACTGGTCTACCATCTTCCTCCTCCTGTCTGCGTGGAAGGGGCTCAGATCAGCTTGGCTGGGGGTCCTTCCAGATCCCCTGCTCCTCCTCCCCCAGGCTCCTCATCTGTGGGGTGCCTGCACATCCTTCGGTAAGGGGGCTGGTCCTGAGAACAGATGAAAGAGAGAAGACGGCCCAGTACCCAGAGCCTTCCTCCTCCTCCCCGCAGCCAACCTGCTGCGTCAGGCGCACACTGCCTTCTCCTGTTCCTTCTCAGGCTCCCAGCTGCCACCCCCCATCTTCCCTTCCTTTCCTGGCTGCCTGCCTCGCTCAGCTGATGGGATGAGGCAGCGTCTCCGGGAGTCATCCTTCCACCCCGTGCAGGAGTTCGGGTGCTCCTCCGGGCTTGGCCTGACCCTGCAGGGGTGGGGAGAAACCGGCCCGGGGGTAGGGGGCAACAACCCAGAGTGGCCCAGCCCTCTCCCCTGCGAAGGGGACATGAGGCGCCTGCGCGGCCCCAGCTCAGACCTGGCTCAGAGCCGCTGTCCCCTCTCTTCCCACCCCAGACCTCCTTCCTACCCAGGACACAACCAACACCTGGTTTGTCCCCTAACAAACGGCTCTTCTGTCTGGAAATTTTTTTTTTCTTTTTTTTTTTTTTTTTAATATATTATTTGAAGAGCAGAACTGTTTCTTCCTCCCCTTTGGTGATGAGGAAACATTCTGTTGAATTTGGCTTCCTCAGCTTCTAGGAGACCTTGGTTGTTTGTAATCTGATGCTATCAGGTTGTTGCATAACCTTTCCCAGGGGGGCAGCTCTGCATCGCGGGCCTTCTGTCCAGTGTGGGGTAGAGGCAGAGAAAGGTCAGAGGTGGGGAAGGGATGAGGGAGCAAGGGACAGGGATGTTGGCTGTTGGCCCTGGATGGGGACAGGGCCAGCTGGTGGGGACCCAGTGGAGGTTGCATGGTTTCCTTCCTGGCCTTTGACCACCAAGCTTGAAATGACACCTTCATCACCTTGAAGGCCACCTCAGGCCAGCCGGAGTCATTGGCCCGCCGGCCTCTTGTTTCTAGAAAACCAGCATGCGACGGGCATCTTTGGCAAGGGCGCGTGTTTATATTTAGAAGTGAAGCCTGCTGCTTGAGAAGGTTACAGAACGTGCGCTTCTCAGGACAGGCTTGTTCTTCCACCCCAGCCAGACACACATGCCTTTGCGGGCCCGGCGGGTGACGGAAAGCAACACCGTCGGTTTCATCAGTGCGGGCTGGGTCAGGGATGCGGGAAGGTGGAGGCAGGGTCCTGTCTGGTGACATCCAAGGTCTGTGGACAACAACAGCGCCCAAGCCAAGCCAGATGTCAGAGAGCCTTGTGCAGTGTGGCAGCTGCCAGGCGGCAACTTCTGCTGTTCTCGAGCTGTTGATCATTTTTGTTGTTTATGTTGTTTTCTGTTTGTTTGCTTTCTGGTTGGCATTTGTTTGGCCCTTCCATGGCAGGCACTCTACCAAAGGACCTGGCTTCGAACATCATATCCATTCTTGTCTGACTTTTCCTGCAGTCTTGGGAGATAAGTACCATCATCTTTCCCGGTTAAAGCCGAGGAGATGAAGTCTGAAGAAGGTAGAGAATTCTGCCCAAGCCTACCCAGTGGGGAAGGTGGTCTTGGAGTGGGACCACATGCCTGCCTGATTCCAAGGGCACCTCCTTCTGACCTTGTTGACTTTTCTCCAACTCTGGCCCTCAGACCACTGGCATCAGATGCCCCAGACCCGGAGTCCCACCCTAGGCTTCTTAAATCAGAACCTGCAGGCTCCCCTGGTGTCTCTACTGCACAGAGGAGTGGTGAACCCTGGCCTTCTGAGTGAGGGCCACGCGGCCCTGCATCCTTTCTGGGGAGAGACTGCTATTCCCCCATGCAGGCCCAGGGAGTCTTCCTCAGCTGTCCCTGTCCCCGCACATCAGGGAATGCCACTCGCTTCTGTCGTCAGGGGAGAAACAAGGAAGCAAACCCATGAATCATGGTTCTGTTTATGTTTTGGTTGCTGAGGCTAAATAGTTATTGCTGTAAGTAAGAGGTTCTGCCTTAATTAGAGTCATAACTAACCACAAAGGCCTTGAAATGCATTCTCAACGGAAAGCCGTATCCAGCTGGCACTTCTTATGTGCCAGTACCACTGATCAAAGCATGAGGGCTATCTAAACTGAAAAATAGCTTTTGGAATCAAAAAGGGGATAGCGAATTAATCTATGGGCTTCTTACCTATTGTTCTTTTTTTTTGTTTTTCTCCCCCCAAAGATTTTATTCAGTATTTTCAGAGAGAAAGGCAGGGAGGGAGGAAGAAAGGAGAGAAACATCCATGCATGGTTGCCTTTTACCTGCCTCCAGCTATGGACCTGGCTGGAGACCTGGCTTGCAACCTGGTTATGTGCCCTGGCTGGGGATCGAACCAGCGACCTTTGGGTTCACAGGCCAGTGCCAATCCACTGAGCCACACCAGCCAGGGAGATTACCTGTTGTTCTTATTATAATGCATAGGTTCATTTGTATGATCCTGTGTCTTAAAGGTATAAAGGTGTGAGCAATAGGAAAACCTCTGATTAAAAGCACTAGACTATGTTCAATTTTGAAAAGCAATGTATCCACTTTCTGATCTTGCCTGTGGCTCTCCTACTTCTTCACCTTAAATTACGAGGAGTACATTCCAGGCCAATTAAGCCACGATTCCTCAGAAAGGGACCTCGGCATGGGTATTTTCTAGGTTTCTTTAGTTATTTTAACATGCATTCAGGGATGGGTAGGAACTACCGTCCTAGACGATTTGATAGGCGAGAGTGCTGACTGTGTAGTCAAGTTAGTTCTGGATTCAAATCCCGGCTCTTAGCCTGCGCTAGTTGTGTGACCTTGGGCAAATTACTTAACCTCTCTGAGCTTCGGTTTCTTCATTTGAAAAAATGGATGTAATAAGTAACTGGCTTGCACAGTTGTGATAAGGATTAAATGAGATGATTCAGGGGCGCTCTCAGGATTACGTGTAGGAGCACTTAATCTGTTGCTTCACCAGGGCTCAATCTCTAGGAGATACTGTCGTTGCTGTTATTATTGTGTTTGACTGGAAATGAGTTTCCACTAGTGAGAGCACGTGTCAGCGAAGAGGGGTCCAGTGGCGGCTATGCTGGGGTCAAGCCCTTTGCAAGTGCAGATAAACCACAGGGAGCGCTGTTACTCTGAGCACCAGTCTCCACAACCCCAGGGACCCCCAGAGAATACGTGTCAGGGTTTTCATTTGTCCGCCCCCAGCAGTACCACTGAGATTGGGGAATTCAGGGTGAGACAGTGTCTACCTTTGAGGGACATGTTTTTACGGTTGCTCACCCGCCCCTTGGACACCTCTCCAATAAATTGCTTTAGGGTATTGGGTCCTGGGTGTGGCTGGGATATAGAATTGTGTCTCTCAGTTAAAGGCAGAACCCAAGGTTCTGCCTGTCTTGACGACACAGACAGGGATGGTCCCTCCTGTGGACACACTGAGAGTCTTCACTCAGCCAACCTTGCTCTTAATTCTGCACCTTTGCCCGTGGACTGCTCACTTGGTTGACACACACACATGTTATAACTGGCTGAATTCCTGCTAACCCCTCCAGCTTTCATCCCTTGGCTGAAATAAGGCAAACATACTGAAGTATGTTTTTCTCCAAAATCCGACTGAGGGAAGTCCGTTGCCTGCAAAGAGCAACGTAAAAGCTTGGGGGAAACCGGCAGACCCCCTTCGTGGTGAAGACCGATTAGCCGCTGGATTGGTTAGGGGCTCACAGCCCAGGGGCGGGGCACAGACCACGTCTGGGGCTGACTCCAGTGCTCACTCCAGCCGCCTGGTCGGTTAGCTGAATCCAAGGCTGACTTCTTGCCTCAGATGCCTTCACCTTTTTGCATCTGGCCTCAAAGGCCAACGAAGCAAACCTGTCGAATTCTGTGCACCATGGACATGCCAATCAACAGGTTCTGTATTTCACCCACCTCCTCTCCCCTCACCCCAGGCCTCCACATACATCCCGTTCATGGGGTGGGGATTCTCTGCAGAGCCCACGCAATGTGGACACTTCCCGCCTCCCTGCCCTTTGGCCTTTAGCTGTGACATAAGCCATGCACGCCAAAGCCGCGTGGGAGAACGCACCATGCTTTCCGTGGTTCCAGATTCTCTTTTCCATGTGCGTCAGTGTCTGGGAGTGGGCCCTGTGTGTGTTTATGGAAGATGTGGCTCTCCTTGGGAAGCAGGTATTTGAAAACTTGGGGTGGGAGAGGCAGCCCAGAGCTTCCCGTTCACAACTCCCTTGGCTTTGAGATCCCCATACTCCTCAACATGAACAGTCCCTATAAGGGAGTTGTTTTGTGTTTAGTTTCCCATTTCAACTAGGGGTGGGGGTGGGGGCTCTGAAGCTGGTGATGAGAAAATCTCAAGAATGCTGAGCATTTCCCATGTGGTGTGCCGGGCCAGGGACATCAAAGGTTCAGCGTGAGTGCAAAGTGGCAGAAGCCTTGGTCTTGCTGTCCTGCCCCCACCCTGCTTCTCATCACCATGGCTTTCATGTTCACGCCAGCCAAGCTGGGGAGTTGCATGACCACAGCGTGCGCGAGCCACATACACGTTTGCTTTGGCAGGGCTTCCTACACGCTAACTTGGTGGAATCCTTGGCTCAGCTAGGCTGAGGGTGGGGTGTGTGTGTGGGAGTGGTGGGGATGGTCATGGTTAGTTCAAGGCAGCATGTATGCAGGATGTTCCCATCAAACATGACCTCATCTCTTCCAGCCTGCTGGTCATCATTATCCCGGTGGTCACTTCGGACTTAGTGGTTACGAAAAGAATTCCTTTAGTTACCAAAGTGGAAATTCATAGATTGCACATAGATTGCTCTGGCCTCCCCCCGAGAGGCAAGAGGTCGGAACTATTACTAATGCTGTCTCCACAACATCAGAACAACTCATTAATTCAAGAAAAACAAAGCAAAGCAAAACAAAGTACAACAAGAAGGCCCACGCCAGTTCAGTTGTTGGGCGTTGGGCAGATCAAAGAGCCGGGGGACTTTGGCCTTTCTCTCTTTTCAAACAATTGTGTTTTTTTCACCCTAACAGATAAATACCTTCTGATCAATAGGAAGACAAATTCGTTTCTTTCTGTGTTTTAAGATTTTATTCATTATTCTTAGAAAGAAAGGCAGGGAGGGAGGAAGAAAGAGGAAGAAGCATCAGTGTATGGTTGCCTTTCACCTGCCTCCAGCTGGGGACCTGGCTGGAGACCTGGCTTAGAACCTGGTTATGTGTCCTGACTGGGAATCGAACCAGTGACCTTTGGGTTTGCAGGTTGACACCTATCCACTGAGCCACCAGCCAGGGCAAATTCATTTCTTTAACAAGTATTTGTTAAGTACTCCTGTCTTGGGTACTAAGACTGATAGTCTCATTCACAGTGAAGACTCTAGATAAGCCAGCCAATAAACCAGACAATTGAAGCATGACGGGTCATGAAGAGAGTAAAGCGACGTGATTTTATAAAGAGTGACTGAGGCAACTACTTACAGATGTTGAGTCCAATAAAATAAACGCACGTATTCAAAGATACTAACTAGTTGAATAGCTGGCTGCCAAGTCGCTCCTTTGCTGTAATTATCAGGAGCTCTTGGGGAGTCCACTTAGAGGGGCACTGTTATCCCAGAGGGGAGCTCTGAGATCAGAAGACCTGGGCCACCACTGTCAAAGCGCCAACTGCCTCTCCTCCTTCACAGGGGGAAGTCCGGCCAAGCAGACCACCTGGGAAGGAGGGCACCGGGTCCCGGCCCTGGCTTACTGGCCTGGCAGAATCCCTGCCAATGTCACCAGCACTGCCTTGCTAAGGTATGAGACCAGCGAAACCCGTGGACACCTGAGTGTTGAGAGACCTCGCCTACCACCTGCCTTTTCAAGTGTCCTCAGTTCCATGCTCAGCATGGATCTGCCTGCCTAGCTGCAATTCCAGGTGCTAGTTGAAGTGACAGCACGGTGGAGTCTTTTCAAGCCGCCTGGGTTCACGTCTGGGTGGAGAGGGGACCGGCTGGGTTTCATGGCCTTCAGTGCTGGCTCGCAGCAGTGTGTCTGCTGAAGGGAAGGTAGCAGCGAAGACAGTGGCTGCATGTCCCTTCTGCGCTGGCCCAAGCTGATGGGGGCGGATAGAGCGTTTGAGCTGTCATGATTGCATCCTTGTAGGTAGGAAGGTGTTCGAGGGGTGGCTGTGGGAAGCCAGCATTTCACAGGCAATCACATGACCCCAAGAAAGGAATGTGGGGAGGGAGAAGGTGACGCCACCATGCTGGTGCAGGGAGAATGAGTCCCCAGGCAGGACGTTCTTCCTGCCTCTGGCAGTGAATCCTGGACAAGGAGGCGGGTCACTGGGTGCTTCCTGCGCTAGGACACTTGCAAGCGTGACCTCTTAACTCATTATTAAGCAGGCCGGAGAGGTCGTCTCCTTGGCCCAGAACTTGGCTGTGGGTGGGCTGTTCCGAAAGCAGTGCCACATAGCTGTGGGGTCGTACTGGGGATTTCCCATTCATTCAGACGGTCCCGCTCCGTGCTCCCTGACACGGGACCCTCAGTGGAAGCCAGCTCTGGCTCACGTGCTCAGAGGCTTTGGTGCATTTAGGGACAAATCTACCCTTTCCACAGGTTCCTCGCCACCCGCTGAAAGGGACCTGGCCTGCAGAACACAGCCTAGCAGGGAGAAAGCAAGCGTCACAGGGTCCCTGTAGCAGCCCAGACCTGGTGCAGGGGTGGGGCGGGGGTGGAGGGAGAAACTGGAGCCCAGGGCAGAGGCAGGGTTCACAGCTCAACGCCAGAGCAGGGGGTGGGAAGGCACCCTGGAGTCAGGAGGGCTGGAGGCTTGTCCCGTCAGGCTGACCGGGAAGAGGGCCGACTTGGTGCAGGCTGCGGAACGGGGTGCGGAGCGCCCAGGGGCGCCCTGCACGGCACGGCCACCTGGCCACTGCTCAGGGGCGCCCTGCACGGCACGGCCACCCGGCCACCACCGCTCAGCTTGCAGCAGAGAGAACCAAGCATGTGCGGCCTCTCATTGGAGAACACGTTTATGCCTGGGGTCAGCCCCGGCACTGGGGTCAAACTGCATCATCTCGTGGGTCACCTGGGGCCTCAGGGGGGACAGCTGACATAGGGGATATTCGGGGGGACCAAAGGAAGTGAGTCTTGGTACGAGGTAACATTTGCTTGACGGCCCCTGGCACTTCTGCCAGGACAACACCCGTATCCTGTGTCAGCCGCTCGGAGGGTGTGGTCTGGTGTTGAACGAGTCTTGGCTGTAGCAGGGCAGTTGTCTCTGTAGAATCCACCCTCTTGCTGTTTGCCCACCTGAGCCCGTGCCAACTTGGGGGGAGTGTTCTTATGGTCAGGACAGGCCACTGCATGTCTGCTGCCTCTTCCCTGATTTCCTCGGGGTCGGCCCTGTGGAGGAGCGGATGCCAACCCTTCTCCGTGTGCTTGGGAACCCAGCACTCCCTCCTGGCGCGCTTAGCCCTATTCTGGAAGATGTGCACCTTCCAGACAAGGTCAGAGTCGCTTATCCTGTGCCCTGTTGGCTGTGAGGAATTATGGACCCCAGAGAGCAGATGAGTGAATATGGAAAAGTAACCAGTGTGTTGGGGGCAGGGGGACAGGAGAGAAAGGAGCCCCACAAATGCCGTTGGTTTCCTTGTAGAGGTAACCGGTGCTCACACTCGGGGTGCTCACACTCGGGGTGCACCCTCTGATGTAACACGATCCGTGAAAGGCCTTGCGCATGCCCTGACCCCGAAGTGCAGTGACACAATCCCAGAATGGGGAAAATTGTATTTACTCAACAGATGTGTATGGTTGTGTCCTCCTGTGGGGTAAGCATCGCTCTAGGGACAGATGCTCCTGACCTTGAGGAGCTGTCCTACCTTCAGGAGGGCAGGGCTTGGGCAGCACAGGAGAAAAGGTCTGCTGGTGCTTTCAACCTTGAACTTGAAGGCAGGGTGGCTCCACCTCATACTCCCGACATTTGGGGCTGGATCGTTCTCTGTGATGGGAGCTGCCCTGTGCGTTGTACCAGGTTTAATAGCATCCTTGACTTCTACCCACTAGATGTCAGTCACGCCCCCATCCCCAGGGGTGACAACCAGAATGCCTCCAGGCATCCCCAAGTGTCTCCTGGGAGGACAGACTCTGGTTGATGAGAACCAGAATTTTATGTATAAAGAGGTGAAGGGTCTACATCTGAGCCAGGAACCTCCATCCGTTTAGCACTGAAGGCCTCTCAGAGATTACTGGGTCACATTCGAGGTGTCCAGAATGGTATAAGACTTGAAACAACCTCATCTGAAAACCAGCTAAAGCTGCTGTTTAGCCAGGAGAGCGGATAATCCCTGGGGGGAACCTTGTGGCTCTGTTCCCGCACCCAGAAAGCAGTCATGTGGCCGGGGGCGGCATTGGACGGGCGCTATACGGTCCTGAGTCACAGAACCATGTCCCGGAAGAAAGAGCTACAAGGAGAAGTGTCATCCCTGGGCAGGGTCAAGCCACATGTCCAAAAGTGCTGCCTCAGCCCCCGCTGCCTTGCCCGGCAGTGAGCAGCCGTGGGGGGAGCCCAGGAGGGGGTCTCACACCCTCCTGGCCGCAGGGGCTCTGCAGTGAATGCCCGCTTTGCGGTGGGCCTGCTGATGCTCTGGGCGCAGCTGCAGCCCTCACAGCCCCGCACCGGGAGAAGGGTGGCTGCCTAGCTTTTCCTAGGGGAAATGGGAGGGAATTCCCGTGCAGGAAGCTTACAACTGAACGCTGAAAACCCTGCACCCCACGCCTGTGGACATTTCCCACTCTTCCACGGTCTGCGTCGGCCTCCCCTGCCCCCTGCCTCCACCTGTCCAGTACCCCACCCGCCGCCCTTCTCTGAGCAAGCCTCTCACCCTCCCCCCTTCCCATCTTCAGATCGCATCTACCTTTTCCCTGGATATAATGAGCCCGCTTTCTAGGAAACCCTGCCTCTTCCCACCCACTGCCCCCGCCCCAGGACGCAGCCCAGCCCAGCCCAGCCTGAAACAGCCGAATTCCCATCAGCACCATCCTGAGGTCCATGCACTTCCTCTCGCAGCCTGCACCCCTCCTCCTCACCCCTGCCTGGAGGGGCATGGCCCTCCCCAGGCCTCCTCTGTCACCCCGTCCCCACACCCGGGTTCCTTGGTCAGGAGCACTAACACACACACTTCTTCCACGCAGCCTTCAGGGCCTTGGGCTGGCGGAAGCCATAGTAGGAAAAAAAGGGAGTATATTCTCACGTGGGCCCAAGAACCTGCAGAGGCGCCCCTCCTGCGTGACGGCAGCCTTGCACGCCACCTCGGCCGCTCCCGGCTGCCCTGCCCGCCACCCAAAGGCCCATGGAAAGGGTGCTTTCCTCCTTCTGAAGTCAGGGCCCACTTCCCCATCGGGCCCAGCAGGCACAGGGCGGGGGCCAGGGAGCCTTTGGGAGCACATGGACGTTTGGACTTTCTTTTAAAGCTAGAAGAAAGACAGAAATAAAAGAACCTTCAGGCAGAAGAAAATGGTTTTACAAGGACCAGTTTCTCAAGTGAAGGTTGGAGGTTGGAGCAGCTGGGGTCGGTCGGTAGCGTCTGTGGCATGAGTGTGTCTCCACGTCACACCCGGGCTGGGGCGGTCTGTGCCCAGGGGCATGGCCCTCACACTGGGGAGCCTGGGACGTGGCTCCTTCCACCACATGAGCAAGGACTGGGGACGGGCTTGGCAATAGTGCCAGGGCTGGCGAGTCACCGGAGGCACTGACGCTCTTCTTGTGGGCCAGAGGTCTTCTCTGTGCTCTGGGGGGCCGAGTTCCCGGTAAACTATGAGCCGCTAGGATTCCGAGAATCTTCGGCTTAGTGCTTGCCATGAGGATGCCAACCCTCATGACACAGGGGAAAACATAAGCTGGAAAAAGAAAGTGCATCCTGCCTCCCCAAATCTAACACAGATCCGGTTTCTCCGGCTCCCTGATTTGACCCATCTGGACACAGGCCTCCCTTAGGGGCGCAGACGAGACACAGCGCAGGCGGGCAGCCCCAGCGGCCTCCCCTCACTGCCTTGCGAGATACCAGGTCCCGGAGCACGGCTCCCAGCTCACCAGCTACGTGACCGTGAAAGGCAAACCAGAAACACTCTGTAGGGTGGTCAGAGGAGAGACTTGGGGTTGTGGGCAGAGCCCTGGAGAGGGGAGGGAGGCATGGCAGGGCCCACCTGCAGCCCCTTTGGGAGGAAAGCACCTCCCCACCCCCTGCCAGTCGCCCGGTGGGGTTGGCAGAGGTGGCCCCGCAGGCCTGCCCAGGAGCGCGTCTGCAGTTTGCTGCTGTGCCCAGCCTCAGGCCACCCAGAGCCCCCTTCAGGTGGCGGGCCGTGCGTGCAGTTTCGTCCTTGATACAGCGGGACGTGCTCCTGTCTTCTCTCGTAAACATCTGCCGCTTTCCGGCGGGGCAACGAGCGAATAAGAGGAGGTGAAATGTTTCACACACCATGGGACTCTAAACAAAGGCGAGGTACTTGCGACGCAGGGACCCGGGGGAGGAAAAAAGAAGTGCGCGTTCTCTTGCAGACACGGGTCACACTCAGCAAGTGGCTGCGGCCTCGGGGGTGGCAGGCAGAACTGCTTAGATGGGTCCGCAGGGGTGTCCCTGGGAACGCGTGCAGCGCAAACATCCAGAGGGCACTTCCTGGCTGCCAGCTTCTTCTCCGTACTTTTGTTATTCTTGTGCCCATTTTGGAGGACAGGGAACCGAAACCCTGAGCGGCGAGAGGGGTGGCTGCCCAGGAGTTTGAGGCCAGGCAACATGCGGCCATGGAGCCTGATGCGGAACCGCCAGGCCATTCTGCCTCTTGTAGAAGCAGAGATCAAGGTGGAACCCGAAGGAAGGAGAGGCAGGGGGAGGGGCGGGCCACAGGGGAGGCTGGGTGGGGGCTGGTCTGGGTGGTCTCGACCATAGGGCATGGCCAGGGGCAGCCCGGGGCTGTCTGGAGCCAAGGCTGTCTCACTTTTCCTGCAGTGTGTTGGACATCTTCCCCACTGTGGTGGCCCTGGCTGGGGCTAGCCTGCCCCAGGGTCGGCACTTTGATGGTCTGGATGCCTCTGAGGTGCTCTTCACTGGGTCGCAGACCGGACACAGGGTAAGTGGAGGAGATGTGTCCCCGTCCTGGGCTCCTCAGGGGGTGGGCCTCTCACCCGGGGGGCCTGTTCACCTTGTTCAGACAGAGCCATCCTAGGAGATGTCCCCCAGTGGCCACCGCAGATCCAGATTAAGAAACCCTGAGGATCCTCCTCAGAGGTGAACTCCTGTTTCCTGTTGCTTCCAGGTTGCCACCCAGATTTATGTCAAAGTCCAGTGGGGATGGGAGCACATTGTTGCACGTTCCCTGTGAGGGACCTGTGGGCAGCAGGGACAGTCCCCTGGCTCCAGGAGGCTCCGCAGCCCTCACACTCGCTTTGGGCTTGTGCTTCCCACACCTTAGTGCCCGTCTTCAGGTGCTCCGAGGTACAGCCAAGAAACAGGAGACCTGATGACCTTTCCTCGTCATTTCTGGGTGTTTTCCTTTTGCCGAAAGGAGAAGGGGAAGTCGGGGGAGGAACTGGAGCCCCTTGCAGGGCTCTGTGAGCACAGGGCTTCTCAGTTGGGGATGCACGCATCAAAGGTTCTATTTATATCCATGTTTTTACCAAGGGTCACAGGGAAATGACTCAAATGCTGCTCAAATGTGCTGTGGACGTTGCTGAAGCTGCCCTTCCCACTCGGCTGGCCCCAGCAAGCCTGAGTCGGCCCTCCGCGCTTCTGAACACACTGGGCTGCAGGCATGGTCCCATGGTGCCTGGCATGTGCCCTGAAAAGGACCGCTCCTCTCCGGACTCTCTGGTCCTCTAGAGCTGCAGACCCTCCGGGGTGGACACCATCCCTGGAGCCGCAGTGAGGCAGGAAGGCGGTTTCCTCCATCAGGCTGGAAGTTTGCAGAACCTGACGTCAGTATCCAGGACATCAGTGGAGGTGCTCCCGAGTGTTTGTCACCATGGCTACCAGGAGAATAATTGAGGTCACCAGGAAGAGCTTCAAGGACTGAGGTCCCCTTGATGTTGTCGGTTGCCTGTAGAAGCTGGTTCCTCCGTACCGACTTCTGACTTCCGTTCTCAGAGGGGCGAGTGCCGCCCTCTTTCTCAAGTCCTGATGCACGGAGGCCCCATCTGCAGGGCTCAGCAGGTGCTGGTCTTGTGTCTAGGGACCAGGGAGGAGGAGCAGAAACAAACCACAGCCCCATCTAGGCTTTTCGTGGAAACGTGTGATGTGTGTGGTAACGTGGCTGGGGTTGGGCTAACCGCACCCATGGCCCAGATGGAGATCCCCACGCTTTACTTCCTGCCAGAAGTTGCTGCTGGTGTCTTCAGGAGTGAAAATGCAAGGGTGCAGGCACCTGTGGGCCTCCCAGCGACTCTTAAGTTTATTTGGAGGTTGAGGGCAATGTAGGTGCTACTAGCCTTGATCTAAATTTGGCCTTGGACTTTTCTGGTCAGCTACTAAAAAGACTACAGTAGATCATCTCCAGCTGACTGAAGGAAGGCCAGGATGCAAAATGGAGTGATTATATAGATAGGCACACATATACATGTGTAGGCATGCATGTACATACATGTCTACACGTGTGTTTTGGACTAAGCACAATTTAATTGTGTTCGCCCTTAGCTTACAAGGCCCCTACTGTGGCATGGTTTAGAGGAAAACCACCCAGTTTCTGGAAGCTCTGAGTAACTGCATGATAGCCCTCTCAATGCAGCCAACACAGTATGCAAATATGTCTCCGTGATTGGGTTCTTCCCTAATTTGCAAATGAAGTAACCTAGAGGCACCTACTTTTTGGCATCCTTCTGGGTCCTTTGGTGAGAAGTTTAAAGGCAAATTAATGGCTACTGGTTTTCCTACTGAATGGTCTTCTCGCTAGTCCCTTCGTGGGCAGCTAGGGACATCATGTGATGTGGTGTTCAAAGCTAAAATCAACTGGCATCACACTGAATATTCTTGTATGTGTTGAGCCTTCTGCATCTGCTCTTGGTAGATCTGTGTCTTGGAGCCTGGCATTCACATCCTGGATGGGGGTGACAGGCTGTCATGTCCCCACTGGTCAAGTCCTAGCTCAGTGCCAGGTTGCCATGACCAAGTCCAAAAATTGTCAGCAAAGGGAAGACTTGCTTCATGGTCCTGCCGCTGCCTAGCCCAAACCAGCTCGGGGCTGCTGAGGGTCCCGAAATGGTTGGCACATCCCCGGAGGCCATACGTTGAAGAGACCGAAGCTGGATTTTAGTCTCTGGATCACCGATCACTTCCCTTAGGAAAAGCCCTAGTGGCGAAGCCACCACCCAGTGGTGAAGGGCCGACCATTTCTGGAAGAGAGTGACTGTGCACCCCCACCCTGTGGGGCAGGAGGCCCTCCTTCCAGAGATGTGATGAAAGCACCAGCCTTCAGGACTGAAGCTCCTGCGCCTGCATACGAAATCGAATGAAACACAGCAGACAGGCGAGAAGGGCAACCGAGAAGGTGCCACGTGTTTTCTGAGGAGTTTCGTCTTTGAAATTTGGGCCCCGCGTCCTCTGCAGAGGAAATATCTGCAGCTGTGATTCATGGTCCTTTTGCCAACCTCCTTCCTATGTTGATATAAACAAGAACACCATAATCAGCCCGCTCAAAGGAAAGGAAAAGGCATATACGAGGTTTCCCAAATCCCTCCCGGTTGGGAGAGTGAGCCATCCTCAAATGAGCACCCTCCTGGATTGTGGAAGTTGCTGCTGGTAACGGCGCATAAACATTCCGGCACACACGATGGGGTTTCTGCGACCCGGACGCCCTGTCCACGGTGTGTGTGCAGCAGCGGGCCCCGACTCCCATCTTCTGGAAGGCGGCACGCATTCTAGATCAGTCGACAGGAGGGCTTCCAAGTTTCCCACTTCCTGCCTGCTTCAGAAGGAAACCAAACAGCCTCTGCGGTGTGAGGCTTGGCTTCCTGCAGGGCTGGAAGAAGGGAGGGTTTTGAGTTACGACTTCTTTTCCTGTTTGGAAGGAGCCCGCTGTCCTCAGGCCGGCTGGGGGACTGCGGATGTTGTCACGAGAGCGCAGCGCCGAAGAGGGGCAGGTGTGCGAGGGCCGCACCCTGGGTGTCCTCTCAGAGACTTGGAGGGACCGCTGTTTACTTTTCCAACCAATGTTTCCCTCCCTCTCTCTCTTTTTTTTTTAGCCCCATGAACACTGTGAATCACATGCGCGCCTTACCCGTGATATACGAGGTCTGTCCCGAACGTATCAAGCCAATGTCAATAGAATTAAAACAGTTCATGAGGCTGATATGCTCGCAGCAGACTTCATATATCAGTCATGATTCATACCAGGAGGGGCCCCTGCTTCCAGCCCAATCCCACCAACCTACCAAGGATGCTGGTCACTTATGTTGCACCAAATCCTGCCCTGGAGAAGCCTGAGTTAGGTGAATTCTGTTCTGTCAGGATTCTTTCATCTGTGACTTGCTGAGGAAAGGGTCCCTCAGGCTGAGTGGGGTGGGATTGAGCCGCAGGAGATGACATCCCATTTGGAGATCAGGTGGTGCCCATTTCTGAAGAGATGGGGTCCTCTCCTGGTGCCTCCTTATGCCACCCTTGCTCGAGTGGGAGTTAAAAAATCAACGGCGTGCAGGGAAGCCATTTTGCAGAGGGATCTGAGCATCACCTACATCAGAGCCCCTGGGACTCTTTGGGAAACATCCAGATTCCCAGGCCCCGTCTTGAGCCTGGAGGGTGGAGCCCAGGGAAGGCTGGCCTCCAGTGACCAAGGTCTCTCATTCTCGTCTTGCACGGCACCCTGCAAATCGCATAGCTGATGTTGGGCCTAGGAATCTTACCAGAGCACCCACCCTCCCCACTCAGTCCTCGGAGGCTCCCAGGGCGGCTGGTGTGCATTATAGGCCTGGGTGGGTCAGTGTTTCAGGCAGGGGTGGGGTGGGGGGCAAGGATAGTGGGGGTGGTGGGAAGAGGGGGTCGTAATGTTTCCCAGGGAGCGTGTAGCATGGTTTTCTTATTAGTAAGCCCTGCCACCCTTCCTCAGGTGCTGTTTCACCCCAACAGTGGGGCGGCTGGGGAGTATGGAGCCTTACAGACGGTCCGCTGGGAGCGTTACAAGGCCTTCTTCGTTACTGGTGAGTTAGTGAGGTGCCTGCGCGCCTGGAAAGCGGCCCTGCCCCTCCCCCGCCAGGACTCTCACTAAGAGTGGGGGCCGTCCTTCTTCGGGGAGTCCTCAGCACCTCTGACGCTGACCCCCCCCAAAGCCTGGGCCCAGCACCCAAGGGCCCAACACATGCCCTGTGCACCCATCAAACGGGATCTTCCTACCGTTTGCTTCCCTTTCCAACAAGCCCAGAGCTGGGTTGGCACAGGTGTACAGCCCCTTGTCACTTGGAGAGCTTTCCATTTGCTAACAAAATGCAACTGAGTAAATTTGGAGCTCTAACTGGCTTTATTAGGTGATTCATGAGCCGGGCAGCCACCCTCCAGCTGCTAGAAGGGTGCTTCGTGGGGGCAGGCCATCTACGGAATGTTTTTATAGGCAGCAGGGTGTGGCAGGGAGTCATTAGCGAAAGAAAGGAAAGGCTTATTTTTAGGACGATCATCATCTTTTGCGGGGGAGGAAGGGCAGGAGTTTAATCCTGCCGATAATCCGTATGTAATCAATGCTAGTGTATTGATCGGGAAATGCCAGGCTGACCGGTTTAAAATTGCACTCCAGAGGGAGGCTGAACCTGCAGTTAGGACAGTGGGTTTTGGATTGGGGACATGGTTTAGCACAAATGACTCCATTTTGGCCTGTTGTGTTTTTTCCTTCCTTTCTTCTTCTTTCTTCTCTTCTCTCTCTCTCTTTAACAGTTTAACTGTTATGCTATAGATGCTAGTTTGGATGCACATTCTCGAAAAATGAGAGGTATTTGGAAGTTGACACTTGATGATAGACCATTTCGGAGGTCTGTGTAGCGAACCAACAGAAGTCTCTACCTCTGGGTTCACTGGGTGGGCATCTTAAATGTACGCCATGTTTTAGAAATGTGGTAACTGGATGAGAAAGATCTCCCTCCAACCTGGGTCCACCTTCCTTCCCAGTTTTCTCCAAGAGCAAGGACCCCCTTGATTGGCCTTGATCAAAAAACGCCCTCTCATGTTCCCAGCGGTGTAGGATCTGGAGACATCTGATGTTTATCCTCTTCTGCCTTAAGTCGAGCAAACTCAAAAAGAGACCAGAGGCCTTGTTAGAAATAAACGATAAAGACTTATTTAAGGGTCTTACAGTTTGCCGAGTGGGACCACAGCGAGGGGAAAACCCGGAGTATTCCAGAGAAGAAAGGAAAGTGAAGACTTCGTGAGAGTGGTCAGTCCTGCATTCTCGGGATTCATCCAAGACAGAGGTCAGCCAGATGTCGGGTGGAGATACACGTGGGTCTTTCAGCGGAGAATCCTCATCTGGGAGACTAGTATGTATGTCCAGATACACGGCCAGGCATTGATGCAGGACCCAGTACTTACAGCAAGAATAGACTTGTTTCTCCATGCCTCATCCTCCATCATGTTAACTTTAGCAGCTTGGTCAAAGTGACTCCATTTTATTTTATTTTATTTTTTATTTTTTTGTTAAAATTTGATTGACTCCATTTTATATATACGGAATATCTCTTCCCACATACTTGCCAGTACGTTAGGTACATGTTTCATTTCCTCTCCTAGCTTGAAGCTCTCTAAACTCAGAGCTGTGTAGCGTCTTTCATCTTTCTGTGTTGAAGTGCATGGCCACAGTATCTTAGAGCACCTCGTAAGAACTTTAACATTTGTTTGAATGAATGAAAAACAAACACACAAAAACTCTAGCCCCGTGAAAACCCAGGGCCTGAGGCGGATTCCCATCTGATGCAGTTATTTCACATTAGAGCTGTCCAAAGGATGACATCACACGGACCCAAAATTAGCTTCCCTGAGTGTGAGTACGTGACCCCGAAGAAAATGTGGCCTGCAAACCAAACCAGCCCCATGAGTTCATCCCTCGGAGGATGTTAGCAATGCCACAACAGCCCTCGATTCGCCAAACCCTAAAACGCAAACCCGTCAGCTAATTGTTATGCTCTCAGATGGAAGGCTTCTAGATTACAGCCCTTACATTACATTATCTAAGAGGTATGGCTTCCCCAGGCTGAGTTAATTTCAGAAGTACTGACCGTGCCAGAAAGCCCTCGGCACCACCATGCTGAAATCGTAAATGGTGCTGTGAAGTAACAGGACTGTTTAAAATGATCACAGTCAGACAGGAATGATAACACCCAGGGGACGGCCGATCTGCAGAGGCATCAAGCTCCCCGGAGAGGCAGGGTGGGGACCGACGTCTCCGCAGATGGTATGAAACTGGATAAAACAGGGACGAGCCCTGATTCCTCCCCGCTACGTCCCTGGAAACTTGCCCCCCCCGTGCCCTGAATACTGGACTTGAATCAGCTAGATGAATGGACATGTACTACATTAGATTAGAGCAAGATGTGTGTCCTTTCACGACGAGCTGGGGATTTTATGGTCACGAACTGGGAGTGGCCTTCAAAAGGCAACCGGTCTGTGTGGCCTCGAATTAAGGTATCTCACTGTTCTTTTGTGTTTTCAAAAAGTAGCCAAGGCACACCTGACACACGGCAACAGGCTCAGGTCGAAACGGGTGCACCTGGATAAGTTTTTATTAATGCGTATGTTTGTACAGTACCCTCTATTTTTGTTTTTTTTGTTTTTTTTAAATATTGTTGTCGTATTACAGTTGTTGCCGTTTTTTCCCTAATGCTCTCCCCTGCCCCTCCCCCAGAGTTGGTCCCCTGCTCGTTGTCCATGTCCATGGGTCTTTCATATTAGCTCCGACTAAACCCTTCCCCTTCCCTTCCCCTCTCTCTCCACCCCCCTCCCCTCTGGTCACCATCATTCTGCTCCGTTTTTGTCTTTGGTTCCCTTCTGCTCATCTGCTTCTTTCCTTCATTAGTTTCCTACATGTACCCTCCTAATGCTTTGAATTACACCAATTTTTAAGGGTGAAGTCATCTTGAAATTCCTGCATAGACCCCATTTACTTGTTCAAATATATATATATTTGGGTTCGGTTTGCTAAGATTTTGTTTCTAGATTTTTTTTTTTTTTTTTCATACGATGTTTGTGTCAGGGTTTGGTGTTGGGGGTTTACTGTCCTCATAAACCAAGTTGGGAAGCATTCCCTTCTCTTCTATTTTCTGGAAGGGTCTGTGTGAAACTGGCATTTTTCTCATGTTTGATTACATTTACCTGTACTATTTGCATCTGGAGGTTTTTTTGAAGGAAACGTTCTTGGTTATAAACTTACTTTCTTCAAAGATACAAGGCTATTCAGATTTTGTATTTCTTGTCTCAGCTTTGGTTAAGTTGTGTGTCTCAAATAATTAGTTCATTTCATTGGAGTTGTCAAACTTATTAGCATGAAAGATTCATAATATTTCCTCATGATCCAGCTTTTGGCTTTGTGAACTTCCTTTATTGTTTTCTGTGTCATGGTTTCTGCTTTTATTTCTATTATTCCTTTCGTTACTTCCTTTGAGTTTAATTTACTTTCCTTATTCTAGTTTCCTAGTGTGGACATATAGGTAATAAATTTTAAACTTTTCTTGTATTTACACATGAGCATTTGTAACTCCAGCTGTCCCTTTAGGCACTGCCTTATCTGCATCTCACAAATACTGGTATTTTTTATTTTCATTATCATTCAGTTGAAAATGTGTCCTGATTTCCTCCTGGACCCATGTTTGGAAATGTGTGGCTTAATTTCCAAATTTTGGGGGCCTTTCTAGTTCTTATTTTTGTACTTTCTAATGTAATTTATTATGGTTAGAAAATTATTCTGGAAGGCTTGAATCTTTTGAAATTTACTGAGACTTATACGACCTTATATATAGTCTCTATTGGTGAATGAATACACCCTGTGGAAGTGAAGCAAATAGTGTCTATTTTGTAGTTCTCGTGTATGTTCATGAATGTCAATTAAATGGAGGTGATAGATGGTTGTTCAAATCATCTGTATTCTAATTTTTTTGCCTAGTTCTATCAATTATCGAGAGAGGGTTCTTACAATATCCATGTAGGATGTGGATTTGTCTGTATTTCCCCGTAGTTTTGTCCTCCCTATAAATGAAGTGTCTTGCTTTATCTTGGTGCTACATGTCTTGAATATATTTTGTGTGATGCTAACATAGCCACTCCAGTTTCTTATGCTTACTTGTTTGCATGATCTAGCTATTTTCCTCCCTTTAGTTTCAACTCATCAGCTTTATATTTAGAACAAATCTATAGTAGGTGGCATAGAGGGCTCCCTGGTTTCATCCAGTGGGACAGACTCTGCTTTTTAACCAGAGAGTTTTTTTCACCTACTTTTCTCTGTATAAGATAATTCATCCATAAAAAATAGAGGTAGTTTTACCTTTTCCCTTTCAACCTGGATGCCTTTTATTTCTTGTTTTTGTCTAATTTCTCTGGCTATCATCTCCAGTGCAATGTTGAATTTAAGTGGTAAGAGTGGACATTTTTATCTTGTTCCTGCTCTTAGGCGGGGAAGCTGTCATTCTTCCCAGCTAAGTACGGTGTTAACTGTGGGGTTTCCATAGATACCTTTTATCAGGTTGGGGAAGTTCCTTTCTATTTCTAGATTGTTGATTGTTTGTATCATGGCACGGTGCTGGATTTTGTTACACATTTTCCTGCATGTGTCGGGATGATCATTTTCCTGTCCATTATTCGATTAACATACATTGTGGGTTTTAAAAAAAGATTTTATTTCTTTTTTAGAGAGAAGGGAAGGAAGGGAGAAGGAGAGGGAGAGAAGCATCAATGTGCAAGAGATACATCAATCAGTTGCTTCTCACAGGCCCCCAGCTGAAGACCTGGCCTGCAACCTAGGCATGTGCCCTGATGAGGAATCGAACCCCTGACTCTTTGGTTCACAGGCCAGTGCTCAACCCACTGAGCCACACCAGCCAGGGCAACATACGTTGTTTTACATTGAGTTTTGTATGTTGAATCAACCTTGCATCCCAGGGATAAATCCCACTTGGTGATGGTGTATAATTTTTAAAAATACTCCGTTGGATTCAGTTTGTTCACTTTGTTGAGGGTTTTTGTTTTTTTGTTTGTTTGTTTTAGCACCTATGTCCATAAGGGATATTGATTTGCAGTTTTCTACGATATTTTGTTATGGCATAAGAGATATTGATTTGTAGTTTTCTATGGTGTTTTGCTATGGCAGCCTGTGCTGATTAATACAGCATTTAGTGTTTCTTCATGTGTTTTCATGGCTTGATAACATTTATTTTTAGTGCTAAATAACATTCCATTGTGTGGATGTACTGCAGTTTATTTATCCATTCACCCACTGAAGGAAATTGTGGTTGCTTCCAAGTTTTCACCATTATGAATTGTTTTGACAATTATGTTATAAACATCCATGTGCAGGTCTTCGTGTGGACATACATTTTTAATTCATTTGGGTAAATACCAAGGAATACGATTGCAAGATCATATGTTAAGAATCTGTTTAGTTTTGTAAGAAACCACCAAACTATCTTTCAAAATGACTGTACAATTTTGGATTCCCACCAGCAGCGAGTGCAAGTTCTGTTGCTCTGTGTATTCTCCAGCATGTGGTGTTATTACTATTTTCAGTTTGGGCCATCCTCGTAGGTATGTAATGGTATCTAATTGTTTAAATTTGCAGTTACCTAACAACATGATGTTGAAAGACCTTTCATAGGCTGGTTAACTGTGGAGAGATGTTTATTCCGGTCCTTTGCACACTTTTTAATTGGATTGATAATGTTCTTATTGTTGACTTAAAAAAAAAAAAAGATTTGTATTCATTATTTTTAGAGAGAAGGGCAGGAAGGGAAGAAGAAAATAAGAGCAACATCAATGTGTGGTTGCCTTTCACCTGCTTTCTGTTGAAGACCTGGCTGGAGACCTGGCTTGCAACCTGGTTATGTTCCCTGACTGGGAATCGAACCAGTGACCCTTGGGTTCACAGGCCATATTGTTGACTTTTAAGAGTTTTTTGTATATTTTGTTTTATTGACCTTTATCAGGTATGTTTTTTGCATATACTTGCTTCCAGTCTATGGCTTGTCATCTTATTCTGTTGGCATTATTGTTTATAGGCATTTGTCCAACTTGGTGTTCCCTGCACTTCCTTGATCTAAAGGTTGGTCTCTGACATTAATTTGAGGGGAAAATCTTGGTCATTATTATTTTAGAAATTTCTTTTTGCTCCTTTCTCTCTTTCTGGTATTCCCATTATGCATTTGTTATAATTTTTGTAGTTGTCCCACAGTTCTTGGATATTCTGTTTTCTTTAAGTTTTTTTTTTTTTTTTTTTTGTCTTTGCTTTTCAATTTTGGAAGCCCCTTGCCTTCTGAGATATTCTCAAACTCAGAGAGTCTTTCCTCAACTGCATCCAGTCTAATGAGCCATCAAAAGCATTCTTATTCTCATTACAGTGGTTTTGATCACTAGCATTTCTTTTTGACTCTTTCTTAGAATTTCCCTCTGTGAAATAACTGGCCGCTGGCCTCCGTGGAGTTTTTAACTCTCAGACATGTGCCAGCAAAGCCTCCAGCCATTCATTTATTACAGCTGAGGTTTCCCTGCTCTGGTGAGGTTGTAGTTCCCTTTATTCATCTGTGCCTTCAGTTGTGGGGTGCTGGTTTGCCCTGTTACCTCACTTCTCCGACAGATCTAAGAAGAGTTGCTGCTTTTTCAATTTGTTTAGTTTTTTTTTTTTTTTTTAAAGATTTTATTTATTTATTTTTAGAGAGACAGGAAGGAATGGAGAAAGAGAGGGAGAGAAGCATCGCTATATGAGAGAAACAATGATCCATTGCTTGCAACCTGGTTATGTGCCCTGGCTGGGAATTGAACCAGCAACCTTTGGGTTCACAGGCTGGCATCATTTCACTGAGCCATCAGCCAGGGCTCAGGGGAGAAAGCTTTTAAACACAGATCCACTCCAATATGGCTTCTTTCCTTCAAGGATCAAAAATCCCTTTCAGTTTCTGCCAGTGTTGGTTATTTTCTAGCGCCTTCATTTTTAAAAATACGTTGCCAAGAATACATCAGTGTTATCTACATGGGGGTTAGTTACATGCGAGCTACCCCCACTAGTCCCTTCATTGGAAGTCTTTCATTTTTATGACGAGTCCATCCCAATGTTGCCTGGCTGACGAGCAAAACCTCGTGCGACCTCTTTATTGTCAGTGAAGAGGAGCTAAATTTGACCCCAAACTAGGCAAAGAAAACGAACTTTCCTGTTCTGCTGAACAACCTAAATCTCAATCACAGCAGGAAAACCATTCGGACAGGTCTTTAAAAGCTGTGCAATCTGCCCATTCTGAACACTCAGTGTTTCAGGTTCTGCCCCTGTGCAAACTGGACAGAATGAAAGCTGCACCCTCAGGGGCAGGACTCTGGCCCCCGCAGACCTGCTGTCCTCTTGCAAATAAAGGGCGGGGGGAGAAGTCATTGCTGGGCCATCCTCATCATACAGCTGTATTTTTCCTAAGGATGCAGGAGGAGCTATTGGAAAATGTTCTCTCGCACCTCCATGCCAGAAAATGTGCTGCCTCCCCTGGGCAATTGAATTTAAGCTTCTCACTTACTAACGCTTGGCTGCTGAGAAGCCTGGGGTCAACGGAGGTCTTTGGGAGCTCCTATATTTCCGAGGGCTAGCCTTTGCTTATTCAATTATATGATACTCATTTTTGTCAGATACTTAGACTACTTCTTTGCAAGGAGAAGGCAAACAAACAACAACAAAAATAAAGTCTTCAGAATCATTAACAGCCAAGGTTGCTTGCCATCACCCCGAACATTTCCCACTCCTGCTTAGGACCGCTTTCACAGCCAGACTCTAATTCATGCAAGAATCTCAGCTGCAACCCAAAATAAAGTTAGTTGCCTTGTCTGCCTGCCTCAGGCACCAAATGGAATGTATTAGCTATCCAGGAAGTCAACTTAAATAACAAACAAAGCCCTGGCTGCTGGCACAGTGAATAAGGCACCGGCCTGCAAACCCAAAGGTCGCTGGTTCGATTCCCAGCCAGGGCACATAACCAGGTTGCAAGCCAGGTCTCCAGCCAGGTCCCCAGCTGGAGGCAGGTGAAAGGCAACCACACATCGATGTCTTTCTCCCTCTCTGCCTCTCTCCCTTCTCCTCTCTCTAAAAATAATAAAATCTTAAAACAAACAAACAACAAACTGAATCAAAGAGCAGAGATGAAAGATAGTGGAATGAATGTTTACTGGCTCTGAAGGCAAGTCCAAGAACAGTTCCACGTGATTCTGGACGTCAGGAGCACTGTGGGATGGGCACAGAGATTCTCAAGGTAATGTTGTTGACACAGAGAGCGGTCATTGGAATAGTGCTCAAAGTGCTGGTGTGTCTGAATCAACCCCAGGTTTGCCCCCTTCCGACACAGGGCTGGAGCTGGTATTGACCATGTCTTTGTTGTCACCCCTCTCCAGGTGGAGCCAAAGCCTGTGATGGAAGTGTGGGGCCTGAACAGCATCATGAGCCTCCCCTTATTTTTAATCTGGAAGATGATGTGGCAGAAACCGTGCCTCTCCAAAGAGGCAGCGCCGAGTACCGGAGTGTACTGCCCAGGGTCAGACAGCTTCTTGCAGATGTCCTTCGCGACATTGCTGGCGACACCACCTCCAGAGCGGACTACACACAGGACCCTTCGGTAACCCCCTGCTGTAACCCTCACCAAGTGGCCTGCCGCTGCCACACCCCCAGTGCTCCCACAAACAGTAGCGTCAGGCAGTGAGACAGGGAGGTTCACACCCTACCTTCAGCCCTGCCTTCTTTATAGTTACTTACACTTTAAAAATGAGTCTCTGAGTTTTGCTTGGAAGCCACCACTTGGCAAAACCCCACCTCCCCACTGTCCCTTCTGCATGCTGGCTTGGGGGGACAGCTACCAAAAGCTGCAACGGGAGGCCCACAGGTTTTAGAGTCAGACCAGGTTCAAGCCCCAGCGTTTGAACTTGGGCCCGTTGGAAGCTGATTTTGAGGATTCCATCAGGCAATGCATAAAAATGCCTGGCCTATTACCTGACACGTGAAGCAGGCACTCAATATAGTTTAGTCTTTTTTTTTTTTTTTTTTTTATGCACCCAGTTTCACGGGTCATCATAGTAGAGGTTTGTTCTAACCAGCATCTAGAGCAGCGCGTCCCCATCTTTAATACGCGTACAAAGCACGTAGGGGCTTGTGGAAGTAGATTCTGCCCACCCCCTACCCCCCCTGTATTTTAGAAGCCTTAGGGGTTCCTCCTGCTTCCTAAAACCCCAAGGAAATAAAATGTTGGAGCCTCAGAAATGCATTGCCATGATTTTATTAGTGTCCTAGATGGGACTCCAAGGTGGGAAGTGATTTATTCCAATCACTGCGGAAAAATACTTTGCTTGGCTGAAACAGTCCCTACGTGTGTACTGTACAAGAAATACAACTCGGCGACCTTCTCCTCTAGGTACGTTTTTACACAGCGTACATTGACAAAGGATGCCTTTTTTTCACGTAAAATTCTGGTGGAGACCAATGTGGTTAGTTAGTATTGGTATGACGGCTGTGATACATTTTCAATGGCAGGATGTGTACCGTGTCTCCCGTGCCCACTGGCAGCCTGGGCTGACGAGGGCTTGCAGGGCTGTGAGCCGCGTCCTGTGGCTTAGGTGGGCGGCACCTGGGACTCCTGCCCCCCATTCTGCGCCCACAATCGCACTCCACTCTTCCACCTTCCTGGTTTTCTCCACAACCACCTCATAAGGGGGTGTCCTGACTTCTGAGGTGCACTTCTCATCAGGACTGCTTCGTTTTGCCCTTCTGACTTCCGCGGCACAAGATTATCTACCGAAATCAAAACAGAATGGTCTTACTCTCTCCAGGAAGAGGCTGGTCGGGAGGCTGCATGATCAACAGGGCTGCGCCCAGGCAGGCGAGGCTGGGCACCACGCCACGGAAAATTCGCCCGGCCTGCTTAGGTGTGGGTGAGTCTGCCACAGTTTCAGGTGTATTGACTATATGTAAAATATTGGGGAGTGCGTGTATATGTACATGTGGATTTTTTTTTAGGCTCATCTTGTAAACACGGACTGCTAGGTCACTATTAAAAAGTCAGTACGTACCCTTGGTCCCCAGCCCCTTAGTCTTGCTCACTAGATGGAGACCACTGTCTTCTAAAGGTTGACTTATAAAGGTTGTCTTGTTACAGAAGCCAAAGTGGTCCACCCTCCTGAGAACTGCAAGTTTCTAGGGTAATCAGAGAGGATCTGTTCTCTTTCCTTTCATTGCTCTAGGAGTAAAGTGAAGCCCAAGGAGATAACAGTGATCGTATCCAGGGAAGTGTCAGCATTTTTTTTTTTTAAAGACCACTAGTGATAACGACCCATGTTCTCAGGGCAAAGCCTCCCTGGAAACTATCCAAGGATGCCCTCGTTCACGTCTATAGGAGAAGCAACTTTACCCAAGCGGAGGCTCCAAGATTCTTTCACCATCCTGGCAGTTTTAAAGGCATGCGGGCAGAGAGGTGAAGTCTGCACAGATATTTCTATACTAGGCACAGAAGAACCAAAGCAGAGAGAGGAAGCTGTCTGGCATTTCCAGTTGAATATTAGGGCCAGGGAGGGTGTGGTCAAGAGGATCCACATGGAGAGAACATGCCAGGGGCACTCCTGTCTCTAATCCGTGCGGCGGAGGTGGAGAAGCCTGCCTGCCACCGTGTCCGGAGCTTGCAGGGTACGGCCCTCTCCTCACTGTCACCTGCAGGCCCGAGCTCAGGCTGGGGTCCGGTGGGCTCTGCGACCCCTGCTGCTGGCTCTGCATACGGGCTGCCCAACCCTTGCTAGGGACTGACCGTTGCTCTAGGGCACCCGTTCTCCGATCTCAGCACTGGAAGCCTTTCTTGCGGATGAATAAAAACCTCTGCTGTCATTTAAACCGGCTTCCACTCCTTTGGTTCCAGAGGGAGAGAGAGGGAGACAGGGCCACTGGCTCCTAGGCAGCTTCTGGGCGGTGCACAGGCGCACTGGCCGCAGGACTAGGGCTTAAGCGTCTTCATTTTTCTTTTTTTATTCCAGACCAATGTTCTACATAGCGTACCTATAATTTTATACAGGTTTTCTTTGGCAAAAGACCACCTCCTGAATGCTGATACCTTAAGTACCTGGATTCTGCAAATGTAAGAGGCTATTAAGGCCTGCTCTGATTACAGTTAAGAATATAATAAACTTTTAAGGCGGCCTTTTACCAAAATTACTGAAATGGAACCTCATAGTCACTTTTATCTCCAGCTGCATCTGACTTTCCCCGGTTCCTGGAAGATGTACCTTCAGGTAAATAACCACCAACTTTGGGGTGACAGAAAACACCCCTTTATGGTTAGTTGGGGCCTGAGAACCCAAAGGCCAAACAACAGGTCCACCGGGAGGCCCCGTTTTTAAGAGGTGTTTTTAAATCCATAACCAGTACATTTAAGAACCACTGCTTTCCGCCCCCAAAATATGAACCTTACTTCCGGCAACCTGCCTACAAAGAGCCAGAAGGTGAAACTTAACTGCATCCATGGAGCCCTGATGGGAGCTCACACGCACTCCATCCTTTGGCAAATGGAACCTCAGCTGATACAAAGGAACCATCGGGAGAAAGCAGGACACATGAAGACCTAGTGGGCCCTGGAGCAACACCCACAGGACTACATCTGCCTCCAGGAGGGTCACTCCATGGCCTCTCCAGGTCTCGGCCCAAACACTGCTTTGGTCTCCAAATGGTCTCAGGTAGCCTCCCGGCGCAGTTCTCTAACTGACGCTCACAGGAGCCCCCTAAGGTGCCCTAAAGCTTGAGGACTCAGAAGCTAAGGAGGCTGTGGCAGCCACCCAGGGAGAGGCTCTTCTGTTCAGACAGGGATGCTGGTGGAAGAAGCCACACCCAGCGCCCGGTGACCCTGGGGCCCTGGCCGCCAGCACAGCTGAAGTAGGAGCCAGGACACCCGGCGGGCACTGCCCAGGGGGCTTGCAGCTGCTGCAGAGGCTGCGGTCTATCCCTCCTGCACTGGAGTGGGGGGTCCAGCTTGCCCACAGAGCACAGTGGCCCAGCCCCGTTACGATTCTCGTCTTGAGCCCAAAGACAGAAGCATTTTGCAGAAGCACCCCGAGGAGCCTCATGAAAACAGGAGTGCACCCAGGCAAAAGCTCCTGCCTTATGAGCAGCTGAGATGGTGCTAAAGAAGCCAAGTCAAAGATGTGGGGCCCCCGGAAGGCAGCGAGCAAGGCCATGGAGACTCCCCGGATTAGTCCTCGGTTACTCTGACGCTGGCGTGGTGAGCGCAACCTGACGGCTGTTCTGCAGGATCGCGCTGCCATAGGCACACCGTGGCTTTCTGAGTGTTAGAGAGGAGGGTTAGTTGTTCTAGACCAGCTACCGGGGGAAGCGCCTTCACCCCTCGCACGAGGGGTGGGTCTCCCTCAAGCGCAGAACCCGAGCTGCTCTTTTAAGGGTTCCTCATGCTCACAGGGGGAAACTCATTCTCATCATCCAGACACACTGGTCCCGTCGCGAACTCGTGTTCAGGGATAACGTCTCCTCGGAGCGCCCCGCCGTCCTCCGAATAACCTGGGGGGCCAAGAAGGAGACATGAGGGAAGCCACCACACCGGGTCTCCTCCTCTGCCGGGCGCTGGGGCAGGACCTCCGAAAGGGGAGAATCCGGGGCAACAAGAGGCCACTCCGGCCTTTCAGGTGAGTCAAAATGCCCACCATTGATGCCACCCAGGTGACCCCCTAGTTGGCCAGTTTCACCTTGTGAGGGAAAGTGGCTGCCAGGTTTAGGGACCTGTGTTTAGGGGCTCATCCCAGGGCCGCTGCATCCACGGAGAGTGAAGCGGGGACAGGGTCACCATGAGGCACGCTCCCCCCACGCACTCACCTGGCACCGTGGAGGCGGATGAGGAGCTGGGCATGGCGACCGTTGCTGCGTAAGACTGAGGTAATGAAGGTCTGAGGTCATTTTCTCTATTCTCTTCTGCTGTTCCTGAGCCAAGCAACCTGATGGCAGGAATTAAGAGGGAAAAGGAAAGAGATCATCACACACCCAGGACCCCTCCAAGAGGAAAGGCACCGGGAAACTCAGGCATGGCCACCCGAGTTTCCAGGGTAGACCTCTCGGTGCCCTGCTGGGTCCATGTGAGCTGCAATGACCTCAGGTCGCCAGGGTCAATCGTGAAACCTTACAGGGACCCCTTTTTTGTATGTTTCATAAAGGAAAATTAGGCCTTTGGTTTCCCTGGTGCGCTCAGGCCAGGAATGCTCCAGGGGTGAGGGGGCAACAGAGGTCACAGCATCCTGTCCGCAGTAGGCAGAGGTCTTCCGGAACTTGGCTACAGAGTGAACTTTTCCATTCAGTTCGGCACATGCTTCTGAGCACCCATTACGTATGTATGAGGAGGAAAGGCCGAGCAGGAGGATGTGTTGTTGGGTGTGTCATTCATCCTGGCGCTTTCCCAGGAGGGGACAGCATGGTGAGGACGCCTGACATGACACCTGACTGAGAGCAGGTGCCCGCCACAGGCTCGCCCCAAGGCGGCCGATAAAGAAGAAAAGCAAGAGCATCAAAGCCTGTCATCTTTCCTGGCCAGGCGACCATGCTACACAAGCAGCTCTGGAAAGGTTGTCTTTTTGAAAACGAGCAACTTCACCTGTGAGTCTTGATTAAGACACACTCTCCCCCGTCCTGAGGGTCCAAATTGTAGATGTAAAGGTGTCCATCAGAGGATGCCACCAGTAGCCTTGGCAGCTTCTGGATCCTGCGAGCCAAGGGAAACAGACGCTGTGGTTACAAGGGCGGGTCGCAGACCAGCTTCAAATGACAAAGCCTCGTGCCCCTGGACGGTCACCAGCTTCTGCCAGCAACAGACCCTGAGCCCACAGGCCCCAGATCCCAGGTTTCTGGCGGCTATTTCTTTGCAGTCTGACCTAGTGATCTACCTTGAGGCTGAATGCTTGTCTTTGAAAATAACTGTAGAAGAGACATAAAGGATGAGCGTGCACATAATTACTCCACGGAAAGCTACTGCCAACCCAAATACTGGCTAACCTGAACGGGGCCATCATCTCTCTTTTACCTCCGCCTTTAACGGTGACAAAAAGGGGAAATGTAGAACATGTGACTGGCCACCTTTGCTGGCCAGTGTTAGGATATTTTTAAAATGTTTAACTCCTTTCAACATCTTAGCTAAAACATGTCAACCCCATAGGCGTCAGAACCTAGACATGGGAACGAGAGCCTTTTTACGCAATGATATAAGCATAGAATTGGTTTCACGATTGTGACACTGTAGCCTGAAGGTGAAAATTCCCATAGCAGCATCCAGCTGCCTCCTGAGAAAGCATCTAAGTGGACAAGAGAAGCAGCTGGTGGGAGACAGAAGGGTTTTAATTTTGTTCGCACTCTGTCTTGGCCAGCTCTTCCCTTCTCTTTCTCTCTCACGTTTAAAGATTTTATTCATTACTAGAGAGAGGGGAAGGGAGGGAAGGAGAAAGGGAGAGAGACATCAATGTATGGTTGCCTTTCACCTGCCTCCAGCTGGGGACCTGGCTGGAGACCTGGCTTGCAACCCAGGTATGTGCCCTGACTGGGAATCGAACCGGTAACCCTTGGGTTCACAGTCTCTCTCTCCATTTTTTCATGCATGTGTTTGCTTGGGGGATTTGTGCTTTGGGGGACAACAGTGTGGAGAGCGGGTGGCGCCGTACATACGTCGAGAGGGTGCAGATGTTCCTCTGGCCGGAGAAGTTCAATCGCCCGGTTGCGAAGGCCCTGTCCTGGTTCATCATGTCCGACACCTGGGCGGGGAGGTAGTGGGACGCAGCCAGGAACACCTTCCCCATGTAGCCGCTCCAGGTCGAAGGCTCTTCGGGCTGGCTGGGGAGCAACACACAGGCCAGGATGAGGCCGAGTTGCAGGTACCCGCCTACATCCCATAACCCACACATCAAATGTTCCGCGCGGCTCTCACCACAGGAGGAAGCTGCCTGGGCGGAACGTCCCGCCCACCTGGGACAACTCGGGACATGTTATGCTGGCGATGCCAAAAGGGCAGCAAGGGCCTCTTTGTCCCTCAGGGGAGCCATTGTCAAGCTCTTAAGAGGTTCCCGACATTACTGCTTTCCTCCATTAGCACAGCTATCTCTGATGATTAATCTGACTTCTAGATTTCTAAAAGGGGGTTAGGGTGGAGAATGAGACGGAATTGCTATCTGGGCTCTTGAAAGAAGCTCAAGCCTGCTGGGTGTTCAGGGAAGAACAGGCTGATCTCCGAGAGAAGGCCTCCAGGCCAGACTGCGTGGGAAGCAGAGCTCCGGGCAGGACTCCCAGGAGGACTTGGGTGACAGCCTGGGGCTCCCAGGTACTGGCAGCGCAGGGCAGGGGGGCTGGAGGTGACTCACAGGTGGCTGGTGCGCCCCTGCGGCCATCAGGCTTCATCCCAGGGCCTCCGCCAAAGGGGTGCCCGCTCTGTTGGTGAGAGGTGTCAGCCTGGATTTTGGACGGGGACACGGGCACCTGCCTCCGCTCCGCACAGCGAGCGGCACACCAAGGGCTACAGGGACCACACCTGCTGAAGGGTCCCTTGTCTAGGGCCCGGATCCTGGTGGGGAACGCGCCCACCGCTCAGAAGGTCTGGGGTTCATTTCTCACTTTACTACCTCTGGCCGGAAGGGTTTTGGACAAGCCCCTTGCCTCCGTGTGCTCATCTGAACGTGGCAGGCCCTTCGAGGTGGATCATTCTACAAGGATGCTCTTACGCACCACGAAAAATCCCTGCACAGTGCTCACCTGAGCTCCGTGCTCAGGGTGGGGACGTACAAAGAGGTGGAATACCCAGGCCCTGCATTCAAGGTGGAGACACAGCCCAGGAAAATAAGAGGGAAAAAGCAGGTTGGGTTAATGTCAGGTGCCACATAAAGGCACAGGCAGCAGCTACTTTGGGACCACAGAGGGAAGGCAGTGAAATCAAGTTCCTCCACTTCTCAGTTCCCCTCTCCCTCATTTGCAAAACAGGGATGGTCACAGTTAGCCACCTAACCAGGTGGCAGTAGCACTTGCTACATGGCAAATGCTGTTTCACACGGTGGCTGGTGCCTTTGAGGCTGGTAGTGGGGGCTGGGTGAGGAGGGCAGGTCTGACAAAGAGGGATAAAGGGTCTGAGGAGGGATGGTCAAGTTCAAAGGAGCCTCTTCAGAAGGGCCATCCATTGCGGAAAGATCGGGTGGGTGGGTCCGAAGAGACTCGGGGAGGGGGACTGAATAGAAGTCATGCTGGGGACCAGGGGAGACTGTGGAAGGTGTGGACGAAGGTGTGGACGAGGGCAGTGACCGGAGAAGTAGGCCGAGCAGGCACATGTGAACCACCTACTGGGGGTGAGTTAGTGCTCTGTAGACCACTCAAGGGTTCCCCGTTACCTGAGACCACTGGCAGAAACCAGAGAGCCTGGAGACAGAACGGAGCTCAAATGGTAACTTCCTGTCTTAAGCACCAACAATGACCTCAGAGAAAGCCGTGACTGAAGCAGCAGCAGGGGGTCACTCAGGTGGGGCCCTCGGACAGAAGGGTTTCTTAACTGTCCACCCCCACCCAGTGCTCCACCTCCTACAACAGGGGACTGAGGAACTGCACCTCTAGACTTTAGAAAGTAACGTCCAGAATATAGATGGAATTTTTGTGAAAAACCTGTGGAGTAAGAAGAACTACAGGGCCGGGAGTGGGCTCTGGGACCCTGTAAACATGTGGACACAGAGGCTGGCTTTGAGCAAGACATTGAATCTCTTTGAACCCATCTCCTCAGTTATGAAACTCCACCTCTGCCGGCCTTCCAGGAACACGGTGGGCCAAGGGAGGGAGTGTGTGAGGATGCGCTGGAAAATGGGGTGCGCTCAGCGCAGCATCGCTGTTATCACTGGCTCTACCACCTGCCTTCTGAGGGTGACCGAGCTCATCGCTGGCACTGCCTGTTTCAACTTTCCACGGTGACGCTGCAGGAGACACGGGGTGTCTCAAGGCCCCTGAGGAAGGTGTGAGCCATCTTCTGTGCTACTGGAGGCAGGATCGTGATCTTGCGAGGGGGACTGGGCACGGTGACATGGCCACGGACTAAGTCTGGCGGTGGGAGGGGGACGTCGTCACCCCTTTATGGCTTTTGAGTGTAAAATGTCCCCAGGAGAGGACACGGGCACGCATGTAGCACATACTGAGCATGGTAAATTCATGCTTGCACATGATGGCAGGCAGGATCTCTCGGCATGGTCCCAAGATTCCGTGCCCTGGTCACTGGGACGTGACAGTGAGGAGACAGCAGCTGTCAGCAGGTAGGGAGATGACCCAGGTGGGCTTGATCTAATCACACGAGCCCTTAAAAGCAGAGCCTCTCCTGGTTGCTGGCAGAGAAGGCTGGCAGGAGGGAGGTCAGAGAAATCCGGAGCGGAGGAGGGACCCAACGCGAGTGAGGTGGAAGAGGACCTCCCGCTGCGGATGCGGCTCTGCCTCACCCTGACCCGGCAGGGCCTCCTGGCCCGCAGACCTGCAGAACTGTGAGATAACGCATGTGTGCTCTTTTAAGCCCTTAAGTACGTGCTAATGTGTTAGAGCCCCGACCAGGACGTGTGCGCACGGCTCTGGCTGCACGCGTCACGCTGGCTTGGCGCTGCCAGCACCCCTGCTCCTGCCACGGTCACGCTTGCGGGCACTCAACATGTTTGCCTGGACTGTGGCCGGGTAATGGCCATGATTCTATTGCTGTATTTCTAGCTACGCTGGCCGGCACTCACTAGCGTTTGCTGTAGGCCCAGTACCACGCTGAACACATTAACCCCTGGAGTTCATTCGGTCCTTACAACAAACAAGCCTAAGACAAGTAGGCGACCAATCTGTACGGAAGTCCAGAAAGATGACACTCGCTACCTGTCCCCCGCCGAGTGTCCCTAGACTTCCTGCCTCCGTGCGGTTCACCAGTGAGGCTTCTCCAACTCACCGCGCTGGTGAAGACCTAACACGGGAGGCCGAGGGTTCGGCCGTCAGGAAAGGAAGGGATGGATGGCTCCAGCGGGCGCGGCCATCAGGGCCGGCTAGGTGGGCCCAAGCCAGGGGCGTGTTTTATGTCGGGCGCCGCTTACCTGTGGGCCAGGTGCTCCAGCTTGAAGATGTGCACGGTCTCGGTGTTGCTGGAGGCGCAGAGGAACTGTGAGTCCATGCTGAAAGCCAGGGAGCTGATGGTCACGTACCTGGAAAACAGCGGGGCGAGGGCTAGAGAGCCGGGCTACCCGAGGGCTCTTGCCCCGTGGCTCAAAAATCAGTCTTGTCCCCACCAGGGGACCAGGATTCCTTTAGGATTGTGACTCCTCGGCTCTCCCCGTCCTGGTGGTTAAACGTCTGGGTTCAAACGGCATCTTCGCTCTCGGGTGTACTACGCAGTGAGCGGGCCTCTAGGTCAGTCACCTGAGCAAGCGTAGTTCTACCTGCTGTGGGGACCCCCTCCGGCCCCTCCCTAGGAGGCTGCCAGCCGACCACCGCAGGACCTCGCTGGGCACTTTAACACGGGCTTGAAAGTAGGCACACACCTTTTCATGCCTCTCCGGAACTCGTAGAGCTTCTGACCCTCGGGTACGGAGAACACCCGGATGACGGTGCCCTGGAAGAGAAGGCAGGGGGGCCATTTCATACCATTAACAGCTTCACACAGGCAGGACCCTTGAGGAAGGGGCTGGTTTCGTGGCTTCTGAACATCTGTCTCCAACAAAGAGGAAGCGCAGTGTGTTGGGGGGGGTGCTTTTTTGTTCGTGGGTGTGCCGCAGAAGCAACTCTGGCATCGTGTCCGCCTCCCTCTTCCTCCCACCCTAGCCCAAGGCTGCGTGTGTGTGTGTGTTCGCTCAGAAGGCTCTGGCTTTCTAGAATAGTCTATGTCTGCCTGTCTAAATCGACCTGTTTCATGCATTTGAAATTTCAACCTGATCACAGGCCCAGATTATCCCAGCGTTTTGTGTACGCTCCATGGATGACGGGCAGGCAGCATCTGTCTGTCTGTATGATCTCGTGCACGCAGTGGAAGGCCAGGTTTTGTCCCGTGCCCTGCACAGCGCAGGCCTCTGGTCTGCTGAATTGACAGACGCAGCAATACACTGCAGCCATGCCAGAAAGTCTTCGGAAATGCATTGTGAGGGGGCCCAGAACCAGTCAGTCCTCACGCCCCCAGACTCGTTTCCTCAGTCCGCCATCCAGGACGCCCTGCGCACGAACCTTTTCAGAAGCACTGGCCAGCTTGGAGCCCGAGGGGTTGAAGGTGACGGCAGCCAGCGTCCCCTCGTGGGCAGCAATAGTGCCGACTGCTTTCTGTTGGGGAGGAGGAAAAATGGACATTGACACTGGGAAGCGGGTGGATGAGTTTCACCTCCATCTTCTTCCTCTTCTCTTCCAAAACTCTCCCTTGCTTGCCTGGGGCCGTCTCCCTTTCCAGCGGACCTTTTATACAGAAGCTGTAGTTTGTTTCCAGCTTCTGCTACAGAAGCCAGGTCGTGTCCACCCCCTTTCCTGCCCTCAGGAAGGTGGACAACCAGCCGCGCCTGCGGCAGAGTGAGGCCCTCCGCCTGCGCGTCTTTGGGGGGCTCCCCATGGCAATCTTGCCCTGCCCCTCGAAGTTTGGAGAGCAGTGGGCAGGAAATGCGAGTCACACCCTGTCAGAGATCCTGCCACCTTGAGGCCGACAGAGGGCCACCAGCCAGGGTGTGGTTTCCATCACCCTGCAGATGTCTGCCCCGGCCTGGCATGCTGCCTCCTGGCCATGTTGACAGGTGCCATGAAGGCAAATATCATTACCTTTTCTTCCACACCCAACGCCATAACCAGAACAAACTCCCCAGTGTTGCCTCTACCTCTGCCCCTCACCCCACTGCGCGGAGCCAGGCCGGTGGGCTGGGTCAGCCCGGGTCCCTGTCAGCTCACCAGGGAGTGTCCGTCGTAAAGCACGATCTCGCCTGTCGTCTGGCTTCCAGGATAGGCCACGTAAGAATTGGAATGGTTGATAGAGAGGGCACACAGACCTGGCAGAGAACCAACAGTGGATGAAAAGCCTGTGTCCCAGGAGAACGTAACCTGGGAAGGGCACCTGAAAACAGTGCACCTACAGCGCCGCCTACTGGCGGGGGATGACTTTGCAGACACTGGCTTTCGGGGAAGGATGATGATTTTAATCTGACCCCATCAAGTCAATTCACAAGGGAGGAACTCCTGATTGACATTGGCTTGTCCTCTCCCTGGCTGAGCAACCAGGACTTAGAATATTTCAAATGTTTTTGAAATAAGTTAAAGGAAGGGCATTCGGTACTGAAGACATTTTGGCAGTCAAACCATCAAACCAACATAAGCCATTTTTATTTACAAGGGCACGTGTGTGTGTGTGGTGGTGGTGGGGGGGGATCCTAATAGCATTTTTTGACTTTAAATAATTTTTAATTGTTCAATTAAATCCTTCACTTAGATACTTACATGCTGGCTCTGACAGCAGGTAAGTGAAGGATTTTCATAACAACGGTTTAGATGGATAGAGAAATTACCGGAACAAAAAAAAAAAAAAGCATGACCAGAAGAGACATTTTGGAGATTAGGCAAGGGACATCCTTTTATATAAAAAAGGTAACTGACATCCTTGTCCCTAGTGAGTATGTTAAAGGGGTATCTTCTAAAAGTGTAAGAAAAACCTCAGACCAGGCTCCAATGTACCCTACTTGATCTGCTGGGGGGAAGGGCAGAAGGGGGAAAAATATTAAACGCTGAGAATCAGAACCCTACTTCCTGCTCCACTTTGCTGAGGACACAGCCAGGGCTGAGCTCTTATCTTACCACCTGCCACACAGAACTGTGAGGGGACCGTGACTGCACCCACATCTTCTGTCACATGCTCTGGCTCCTCACGGACAAGGCCAGTCTTAGCCCCCGCCTTGCCAGACACCACTCAGACCTTCCCGGTTTTGCTCTGGGAACCCCAACTGCCCGTCTCATCTGGGGTCTCTGAGATCCAAAATGCAATGTCAAGAGCACCGAGCCCAGCAGAGGGAACGCTGGTCTTGTGAAACTGGGGAGGGATGCCGATCAGGACATCAGGTTGGTTCATCTGTGGGTCCCTATAGGTTAGCGGAAAGGAGGTTAAGATTGAATGTGTCAACCGAAAAGAGGCTTGAGTACCAAACTGAGGCATTTAAGATCTTGTAAATGCAGCCTGTAAGTACTGAAGGTTTCGGAGTTCAAAAAAAGCAGAGTTAATCAAAACCACAATGAGAGGCCATTTCACACCCACCAGGACAGCTATTATCAAAAAGTCAGATAATTGGAACCCTCAGTCACTACCGGCAGTAACACGGGGCAGTGCTTTGGGACACAGCCGGCAGTTCCTCCAAAGGTTAAACACAGAGTTCTCATATAACCCCAAAAATCCCACTCACAGGAGAACTGAAAACCTACAGCCCCATCGAAACTTGTATATAAATGTTCATTATTTATCAACAGCATTATTTATAATAATAAAAAAGTAGAAATAACCCAAATGCCTATCAACCAGGAAATGGAGAGATTAAAATGTGGTCTATCCTTACAATGGAACTTATTAGGAATCAAAAAGAGATGAAGTAGCGACATATACTACAGTATGGATGAACATTGACAGTATTATGCTAAGTGAAGGAAGCCTGTCACAAAAGACCGCGTATTCTATGACACCATGAATATGAAAAGTCCAGAATAGATAAACCTAGACAGACAGAAAGTCGATGAGGGTGCCTAGCCCTGGGGGCAAGGAGGTGATGGCTAAGAGGTATGGGGTGTTTTGGGGAGGTGATGAAAAGTGTGGTGGCACAACGCTGAATATACTGAACGTTATTGAATTGTGTGCTTTAAACGGGGGAAATCATCTGGCACGTCAATTGTATCTCAATAAAGCCATTAGGAAAAACCCCGGCAGTGTTTTCAGAGTATCTGCCTGGCAGAGCCAAGCTGGGGAGGTGAATCCAAGTCCCAGGTCTGCCATGTGCTGTGTAACTGGGTGAATTCTTTGTGACACTTTCAGGCCTGTTTCCTGTCCGTGGAATGAGAGGATTTCAATAATCTAGGGTTCCTTCCAGCTCTAACACTCCAAGGTGCCAAGTCTTTTATTTACTTCCTCTATCCGCAAATATCGGCAGGGCCTATTTTTGTGGCAGGAAATGCTAGGAGGTCTTGGAGCAGAAAGTTTGGACAAATACTTCCAGTTGCCTTGTAGAGGTTGGTTGTTTTTTTAAACTGAGATATACTTGGCACATGACCTATGACTTTCATGTGTGCAACATGATTCAATATCCCTATATATTGCAAAATAATCATCACAAATAAGTCTAGTTAACGTCTGTCCCTGTACATAGTTACCATTTTTCTCTTGGGAGCAGAACTTTTAAGATCTACTCTCTTAGCAATTTTCAGTTATGCAATACATATACATCACCCTGCTGTACATTACCCTCTCAGGACATATTTATTTTTTAACTGGAAGTTTGTACCTTTTGACCCTCTTCACCCATTGTGCCTATCCCCCTACTTCCTTCCTCGGGCAACCACTAATCTGTTCTTTGTACCTGTGAACTCGTTTTTTCAAAATTGCACATGTAAGAGATTGTACCGTATTTGTGATGTTTGTCCTCCTGTGACTTATTTCACTTAGCCTGATGTCCTCAAGGTCCACCTGTGTCGTAACAATGGTCAGATGTCACTCTTTTTATGGCTGAATACATTCCACTGTATAGAAACCACACTTCCTTTATCAAGTCCTCTACCACTGGACACTGAGGTCATCCCTGTATCTTGACTGTTGTGAATCATGCTGTAATGAACACAGGGGTGCAGCTACCCGTTTGGAAGGGTGATTTCATTTTCTTAGGCTATCTCCCGTGGAGTAGCTGGATCAGAGGGTAGTTCTAGTTTTAGTTTTTGGAGGAACCTTCGTACCCTTTGCCATTGTGATCGTACCAATTTACAGTTTAAGTTCCCATCAACGGGGCACAGGTGTTCCCTTTTCTCCGCACCCTCAGCAAGCAACACGTGTAATTTCTTGTCTTTTGGGCAAAGGCATTCTAGCAAGTATGAGGTGCCCTTCAGGGTTAATGGGAAAATGCAAATATCTCAGAAAGGCTTCTGCTTCTTCAGCTATCATGGCACTTTCTGTAACATCTAATAGAGAGTGAGATGACCCTAGATTCTAACAAGAAACGGCTAAGGCAGGTACACTCTGACACATAACCACTCCTTGGACAGCTTTGACTGTGGGCTTGCACCTCTGCCAACCCACCTGAATTTGGTCACAGGGTCCTACGCACTGACCCTTCTAGATTTAACGAAGGTTCCCAGAAATGCTCAACATGCTCTCCTTTGATTTCCTATGGTCTAATGCTCATACAGACCCAACCAGCTGTAAGAGCGCATCTGTATTTCTTGTGAAGCCCTGGGGGAGCATAAAGAATATTCTGCTTCTGTCACAGGGGCACACAAAGCCTTTTGGGAAAATGAGCTTTACTTTATTTTTTGTTTACTTTTTAAATTTTCACCTGAGGACACGCTATTGTAAAGAGAGGGGAAGGGAGGGAGAGAGAGGGAGAGAAGCATCAAGGTGACAGAGAAACCTAGATTGGTTGCCTCTTTTATGTGCCCCTAATGGGGACCAAACTGGCAACCCAGGCATGTGCCCTGACTGAGAATCGAACCAGTGACCTTCTGGTTCACAGAAGAATGCGCCAACCACCAGAGCCAAGGCTCTTTGATCTATTTTTATCATGGGAAAGAGATAATGGAAACAATTTCAAGGATCCGGAAAATGTGATGAGAAAAAATTCATCCATCATTCTAAAACCTGGCGATTTTTCACTATTCTGAATATTTGAGCACATTTCCTTCCACAGGAATGAGGTTTTGAGATGGCTTTTGGGCTTGAGATTTGTCACACGTTTTCATAAATCACTGAAGTCGTTTGGCTGTAATTCTTCTGCAGTCGGAAAAGAAGGGCCTGCTATCCAGTCAAGAAGCAATGGCATCGTCAGCTGGATGAGAGGACAGTCCTGCGATTTTAAGTCGTTGTCATCTTGGTGTTGTGAGTAGAACGTGTCAAACTTAGAGCAAGTTAACGGTGATTTATCACACGCTGTTCTCTCTGGGCCAATTCATGGCTCAGAATACGCTTTCCAATGATCAAAAATAGAAAGGAATCTCTGGACTTGCAAATGCACTACGCTTCTGCCAATGAGAGCTATTTCCCCACCTGCAAGGCCATCCCTCAAAGAGATCTTGCTGTGCAATAAACCACATCTGTGTCCTGCGTGTTCTGTGATGCACACACACTCACGCGTGGTATGGACCGCCGCCTCCGTACGCTGTAAAAGGCTGCACGATGTATGGCACACCCGTGTCCCGCAGTTGGCAGGACGTGTGTGGAAACTTCTCCCCTCCGCTGCTCAGCACGCAGACTGCTGTGCTAGCAGGAAATTAGCCTCGCACCCCGTATGGCCTAACTCTTGAAAGGAAGCAGCCTGCAATCTTTGACACAACAGGAACAGGCATGGCACAAACAGGGACAAAGAGGAAGGAAATTTACAGCGGTGTTGGACAGCGAGCGCGCATGATGCAACAGGAGACCGCGGCAGGTATCTTCTCTGTAGTTCACCTGGGCAACATGCGTATGGTCCGTGTCCTCAAGACAGGAAGGCAAGTGTTTCTGCCTCCCTTGGGTACTTGTTAGGGGTTTACTGAGTCAAAGGCAGAGTGTCCATCTTTATTGTGATTCAGAGAAAGAGAACAAATAAAGGAGGCCGCTGGCCCCAGGATTTTATGTTCATGGTGTTGGCAGTCCAGAGCCAGCTGGTGGCTATTGACTAAGGAGATGATAAGTATAAACATGGTTGAGATGATAAGTATAAATTTCAGGATCTGGAAAACTCCTGGACATTCTCTCCAAAGGATGGCAAAGGTGTCATAAGACACATTTTAGTCTTTCAACCCAACCCTGTTCTTTCGGAAGGACATGCTGTATCTGTCCCTGAATCCACTCATCAGGTTTGTGAGACACCGCAAACACCTATCATTGTTTCTCATTTTTCTTGAGACTCCATGATTCTGTTGACAAGTAACGCACAGTCTTTCAAAAGAGCCTCACACTTACAAAAACTTCTGACCTCCCTGTTTAAACTGAAAAAAAGTACGGTAAGCGGTAAGTTTCTGAGCTAAGAAAAACAGCTGTATTTGCTAAAAATGAAGACTAGATGGGGAGAAACGTCACTCTTGCAGGAGGACCGGGCCTAGACCTGAGGGCAGGCAGCACTGTCCCTGGGCCTCCGCTGCCTGGACGTGACAGCAGGAGGGAGGAGCTGATCGCTGGGCAACCTACAGGTCCCTGCCCTGGAAAGGCCTCCCGCCACGCCCAGCAGCCCTTTCTTCTAAGAAAGCTTTGAACTTTCTGCCCCACCCCCAGCCCCCAACTCTCCCTGCCCACATCTGTGAAGGTCCGGCTCGGACCCAAGCCTCCGAGAGCTCTGCTCAGATTCTGCTCACCTCTCCTGCCTGACCAGACAGTGCGCCTGCCTGTTGAATGCCTGCACCCTGGTCACCCTCTGGGCCCTGTCCTTGCTGGTCCTGACCCTGTGTGTCACATGGAGCAGATGGGTTCCAGGAATAGTGTGGCTGGATTTGGGGCTGGCTGGTGTGTGTGTGGTCACCGTACCGGCACCTGACAGTACCTAGTGCGGTGCTGGGCACACAGTATGTCTTCAGTAGCCTTACAGGTGAGTTCAGCCCCTCACTCTGAAACTTAACCCCCAGGGCTCCTGCACTTACCAGCCTCCAGTTTGTGAATTAGGCTTTGAAGTCACTTCACAGGACTTTAGAATGGCCTCCGTGGCTTTGTTCTTTTAAAAATATCGTTTTGCCATGGCTAACATTTGTCAGCAGTGATGTCAGTGGTAAAGGGCTGTGCACAGCACGGAGATGAAGAGGAGGCAGCGGGGCCTGGGAGGCATTTACTGCACAGCAGGCCGTGCGTGGGCTGATCACTTTCACAATCCTTCTCTCGGTTAATTCTCAGCTCATCCTGTGAAGTGGGTGTATGACCCCATTTTACAGAGAAGAAAACCGAGGCTCACGTTTCTTGGGTTGGTCCACACAGGCCTTGACAGTCAAAGAATTGGGAAACTACAGTACACTGAAGCAGTTGCTTTATGGCTCGAGACTGGAACACAAGTTACACATGGTAGCTGACACGTTAGAGAACACGAATTGCTCCAGTGTGATGACCCCTGACCCTGCCACCCAGAGAAGGAGCGTCTTCCCGTTGGCCCCTCGCTCAGTGCCTTCCTAACATGCCATTGCCTGCTAGTTCACTAACAAATCCAAGCTGTTCCCATTTCTTAACTGGGAAACTTGCTCCGCTCCATCCTGAGAGGCTCATGAAGTCCGATAGGCTCGCAGGTCACCCAGGGAGAGTTCGCGGGGTAACGTGCTAGGACACATTCTCTACAGTTTGGCTCGCCGTTCTCCTACTCAGGCAGACACCCCACGTCGAAACCCGCTTCTAATTATTACACCTACTCTGTCCTGAGCAACCACAGAAAATAATTAGGGGCAAACAGCTTTCAGTATCAGATGCCTGAACCCTCCCGTGTGTCTACCTGCAGTCCCTTGACGCCCTTGCAGAGAACAGGCTGCCGGGTCAAAGGACTTCCTGTCCGACAGCCATGGTGGCCACACGGCCTCTCTCAGGATGTGCAGCCTTAACATACTTGAACCTGCCACCGTTAAAACACAGCTTCGAGGTAAACACCAGAAAGATTTATAAAGCAAAACCACTTCTTCGGGTCTGCAAGACAGCTGGAAATGCAGCTTGTGAAAGGCGTGCCTGGGCATGAGGGGATGGGGGCCCTGGCCTCCTTTGGGGGGCTCACCTGTCGGGTTTGCAGGAACGTCCAGGATGGTTTTCAGGAGCTTCATGTCCTTAATGTTGTGGATGTAAATGGACTCCTCCAGGCACACCAGCAACCTCTGGAAACACACAGACACGTCAGTCTCCTGCACCGGTCTTGCAAAAAGGAGGGAGCTCATGGAAGCCCCTCATCTTCCCTGCAAGTCCTAACTGGACCCCAAGTCTGACAGAGACAAAAACTGGATGATGGATTTGAGGAGGATGATGTAAGCGCACGTGCTCACACTCGTGCACATCAGTGGCCACCTGAACAGAAACTTAAAATATGTGACCTTTAGAAATTGCACTTAGAAATTGAGATTTTCCTTCCTTCCTTCCCTCCCTCCCTTTGGGTAAGCTTTTGGGTACCTATTTCCATCAGACAGGCTCCCCTTTTTAAAATTAAATTTATTGGGGGTATCATTGGTTAATAAAATTATATAGGTTTCAGTGTACAGTTCTATAACACATCATCGGTATAGTGTATTGTGTTCACTACCCAAAGTCAAGTCTCCTTCCATCGCCATTTATATACCTTCCCCTCTTCCTTCTGGTAACGAACATGCTATTGCCTATGCCTATAAGTTTTCAAAATGTTTTTGCTTAATCCCTTCACCTTTTTCACCCAGCCCCCACAACCCCCCTCCCCTCTGACAGCTGTCTGTTCACTATCTATAAGTTCTACTTTGTTTATCTTGTTCATTAGATTCCACATATGAGTAAAATCATAAGGTACTTGTCTTTCTCTGACTGGCTTATTTCACTTCGCATGATGCCCTTCAGTTCCATCCATGCTGTTGCAAAGGGTAAGATTTTCTTTTTTCTTTTTTTTTTTTTTTACAGCCAAGCAGTATTATGTAAATGTACCATAGCTTTTTATCCACTCATCTCCTGATGGACACTTGGGCTGCTTCCAAACCTTGGCTAAATAATGCTGCAGTAAATAATGCTGCAGCAAACATAATCTTCCAAATGATTGTTCTAGGTTTCTTCAGCCATAATCCCAGAAGTGGAAGTGCTGGGTCAAAATGGAGTCCCATTTTGTGAGGTAACTCCATCCTGTTTTCCACAGTGGCTGCACCAATCTGTATTCCCACCAACAAGGGCAGTGGCATTCCCTTTTCTCCACATCTTTGCCACCACTTGTTGTTTTTTTAATTATGGCCATTCTGACAGGGGTGAGGCGATAGCTCACTGTGGTTTTAATTTGCATTTCTCTGATGATGAGTGACATGGATCATCGCTTCAAATGTCTATGGGCCATCTGTATGTTCTCTTTGGAGACATGTCTATTCAGATCCTCTGCCCATTTTTTAATTGACTTGATTTTTTTTTTTTTTTGGTGTTTTATAAGTTCTGTATAAATCTTGGATATTAACCCCTTATCAAATGTATCATTGGTGAATATATTCTCCTGTTCAGTGGTCTGTCTTTTCATTTTGTTGATGGTTTCCTTTGCTCTGTAAAAACTTTTTAGTGTAATGTAGTCTCATTTATTTATTTTTTTGTTTTGTTTTTCTTCCCTGAGGAGACGTATCAGAAAAAATATTGCTATAAGAAATATCTGAGATTTTAATACCTATGTTTACTTGTAGGATTTTTATGGTTTTGAGCCTAATATTTAAGCCTTTACTCCATTTTGAGTTTATTCTTGTGTATGGTGTAAGAAAGTGGTCTAGTTTCAGTTTTTGCACATATTTAATTTTCCTAACACCATTTATTGAATAGACTACCTTTACCCCATTGTATGCTCTTGCCTCCTTTGTGAAGTATTAATTAACCATTAAGGCATGGGTTTATTTCTGGGCTATTTTGTTCTGTGCAGCTGTTTTTATGCCAGTACCATGCTGTTTTGATTAGTATAGGCTTATAGTATAGTTTGATATCAGGTAGTGTTATTGCTCCAACTTTGTTCTTCTTTCTCAAGATTATTGTGGCTATTTGGGATCATTTGTGACTCCATATAATTTTTGGAATATATGTTCTAGTTCTGTGAGATACATCGTTAGTATTTTAATAGAAATTGCATCAAATCTATAGATTGCTTTGGGTAGTATAGACATTTTAATGACATTAATTCTTATCTATGAGCATGGTGTATGCTTCCATATATTTGTATCTTCTTCAATTTCTTTCTTCAGTGTCTTATAATTTTCTAAGTACTGGTCTTTTATATTCGTGGTTAAATTTATTCCCAGGTACATTTTTGATGCAATTGTAAATGGGGTTGTTTTCTTAGTTACCCTTTCTGATAGTTCTATTGGTGTATAAAAATACAACTGGTTTCTGGATATTTATTTTGTATTCTGCTACTTTATTGAATTCATCGATCAGTCTAGATTTTTGGTGGAATCCTTAGTGTTCTCTCTATATAGTATCATGTGATCTGCAAATAATAACAGCTTTATCTCTTCCTTTCCAAACTGGATTCCTTTTACTCCTTCTTGTCTGATTGCTGAGGCTAGGCTGTCCAGTTCTATGTTGAGTAAGAGTGGTGAAAGCAGACATCCCTGTCTTGTTCCTGATCTTAAGGAAAATGCTTGTAGTTTTTATCCATTGAGTAGGATGTTGGCTGTGGGTTTGTCCTACCCAGAGACATTAATACTCATAACAAATCTCCCCCTTGCACAAAGGAGAGTTTTTTGCTCTGCTTGGATCTCCCAATCTTCAGTTTTACCCCTCTCCAATGATGGCCAGCTTTTAATGCCACTCAACTCTCTTGCAGACCTATGGGCATTCTCCCCAGCCCCGGTAGAGGGCACAGAGATGCCCTTCAGCCCTCACCCGAACACCCCCTCCCCCTCCTGCCATGCTCAGCTCCTCTCCCTGGGAGTCCCCCTCCCCAGTGCCTGGACACCCTTCTCTTCCTCTTCTGTGAGGCTTGTCAGGTTTGGGGCCCCTCCCCAGCAGCGGTGGAAATGCCACCAGGTGGAAACGGCCTTGTATGTTGAGGAGCAGGATGCATAGCTCCATACGGGTGAACAGATGCCTGTGAAGGGGGGTGGGGGGTGGCACTGGGGCATCTGGACTTAATTCCAGCAGCCAGCGCCAACCCCCACGCACGCCTGATGTGACTGCCCTCAAGGCTAGTGGTTCTCAGACTTGGACGAGAATCTGGACACTCAAGGGGCAAGGGCTGGACTCTCCCCGGAGATTCCGGTTCAGGAGGTGGCTCGGGGAACTGTGACGCACACTGGTATTTGAGAACCACTGTTCTCAGGCCAGACCCTTTTACCCCAGGGAACAACACTTGGAGAGGCAGGTACCTCGAACCCTATAGAAGAGTAGCACGCTTTCCTCGTGGGAAAAGCCTGCCCCATTGCTTCCCCAGCAGGACTCCTCCGAGCACAGAAAAAACAAGACTGGCACTTGAACCAAGCAGAAAAGTAAAATATAAGCATCTTAATTTTAACTCAGGCCCCACGGTCACAGGTCTGAGGCTGGCTGCTGAGGAGCAACAAAATTCTAACCAGTTCTCCAAACCGGTGACAAATTCGTGTTTCTCCACAGAACACGTATTCTCTGGCTGACCCAATCCCTTTGCCTTTTGCCAGCACTTATCATGGTGGGGACTCTTTTTGTTCTATGCTTGTTGAGTTCTTAGGTTTCTGATATTCCCGCGTGTCCCCCTTCCAGCCCCAATCCCTACCCTGCTGGGTCCTCAACACGTGCCTCTTACTAAGTCAGCATCTATCGCTGGCTTGCCTGACCTTGTCCACATCACCCCCAGCCTCACCCCCCCTCCCCCGCAGCTCTGGGGCTGAATTGCAGGCCCCCCACCACGTTGGCCACAGACAAAGAATGAAGTGGGAGGAAACAGAAAGTGTTCAGAGGGAAAGAGGAGGTACTCTGTCTTCAGTTCATGGGACAGCACGCCTCTGGGATGGGCATGACTCCGGTCACCTGCTTCCTTTGACCATCAGTTTTCAGTCTCAGCAGAACCACGTGCTGCTGGGGTTCAACTCTACTCATCCCTGTTCCTGTGACTCTCGTTGACTTTTCTAACTTTTATCATTTAACGGCTCCTTTCTACCAATTGAAAAATAGAGTGTCTGCCCCTGAGCACCAGTGGGGCAGGCTTAGCTTCAGAGGCTGGCTGAAGATGCCACATCGGCCTGAAAGGCCCCTGCCATCCACCCAGAGGATGAGAACAGAAGGCCAGACACCCGTAAAAGCTACATCTGGTCGACTGTCTTCGTTGCTTTGAACACACTTCCTCAGTTCAGTACCAGGGAAATCACGTCAGCTAAACATGAAGCATATCACGATTACTAAACAGTCTTCTTTTTCGTGGATTTGAGGGACCCCCGTCCACCTGGCAGGGAGGAGCTGCAGGAGTTTCCTAAGTCAAACGTTTTAAGGCCAAAGCCTGAACATTTTAAGAAACACGGACCCCAGACATTTTCCAGACCTGTTTCAAATCATCTTAGGAGTGGAAATGCCAAATGAAGAGACCTGTTCCATCTGGGTTCCAATTTGCTTGGCCATTGACAGCCCAGGAGCTCCAGGGACCTTAGTGTCCTTTGGCCGGTGGGGGAGGGGAGCCTTAAAGTTAATGAGTTAAATTATATTGAGGGCCTGGCAGCTAAAGGTTAACAGACTAGGACACTTGAATAATCCTGCCTTGCCCTGTGTGCTAATGAAAATACCGGAGAGCAAGTAAGAACGAGGTTATACAAACAAATGCCATAGATCCACCCGAGGGTTCTGATCTCAACAGGACGTTTGCCTGAACAATCTTAAATGGACGATCAGCTACAAAAACAAAAAAAGATAGTTAATGTGCCTATACTGGCTAATGCTGTATGCAAAGGCGAGAAAACAGTTCTGCAACAAGATTTAACATGCTCCCAACGGAGGTCAGAGGAAGCCCCTGAGCCAAGAATTGTGCTTCAAGCCCTTCAAGTTGAAAACTCTCCAACTGCCTTTTCCTTCCTTGCCAGGAATGGGGTTATTTTCTTCTTTAATCTGGCTTCTCTTTGCTTAAAAACCCCCCATATCCTATTTCTCAGGCTAGTGTGCTTCATTCAGGCTTCAGTGAACAATCAATCAAAATATTTGATCAACTCAAAGAAACCATCTCTTCCTTACCATAAACTTGAGAAAGCACTTTGTCTTCGCTGTTTAAAGAAATTAATCATCACTTAATCATTTACGTGCAAAGACAGAAGAAAACATTGTCCTCCTCACCATAAACTTAAAGAAAGCACTTTGTCTTATTTGTTTAAAAAGTTAATCATCACTTAATAGTTTAGGTACAAAGACAGAAGAAAGCATTGCCCTCCCATCCTGGAAACATTTACCTGAATAGACAGAGCTGTATAGTTGGACAGAGGCTCTCTCTGTTGATTTAATAGTCAGTTTATGGAGCATTTTTCTACCAGGTCCTACAATAGTGAACAAAACAGACATAGCCCCTGCCCTCCTCATAGGATTTATTATCTAGTAATTCAACAGGAACTCTGCTAACACACCTCAAACACTTACTTCATAGGACCTGATATTTTCTAAGAGAAGGTGCCGCATATTTGAGATAAGAATAATCCTTCCTTGAACAAAGAAAACACTACAAGAACAACCTTCAAGGGCTCTCTGGGCGGAAAGTGGAAGTCTGAGACCAAGGACCAACCCACCAGGCAGTTATGCTGACCGGCTTCAGAACCAGTCTAGGAGGACCACCCTAAGTCCTCAAGAGTTTTGTTCTGAGAGGCAGTGCTGCCAATCTGCTATGAAGGCCATTGTCAGGGACACAAAGCAGACAGGCGTCCCTCTGTTGAAGGTACCCAGGATTTAACTCAGGGGAGAGTTTCTAAGCTTGAGGTCTGCCTAGTCTGCTCCCAGGGTAGGGTTCACCCAGCCATCAGCCAACGTCCAAGAAAGAACAAGAGTCGGAAGAACCAGGGAGGACCCACCACTGAAACACGTGCAAGCAGCGGACTCTCTTTACAGATGCCCCGTAAAACCAGGCCTGAGTCTGAAAATCCCCTTTGATGAATTTGATGGCTGTTCTAGAAACACTCCTCTTGAAAGATAGCCATCCTTCTCTTCAGTCCCAACGAGCCGAAGCCTTGTGATCCAGACGGATCTCCCGCACTCACCTGCCGGTTCAGCCTTATGGACAAGATGTTGCTGGAGTAGCTGTAGTTACAGATCTCCGTGCCTTTCTTGAAGTGGTAGACATTCATTTGGCGCGGCTTGGTGCGGCTGACCACCACCACCAGGCTGCTGGAGAAGAGGCGTTCCACGATGTAGACATCCGGGATTTCATCTGGGAGGGGGAGCAGCCACGGTTACTCGGGTTTCAGTCCCCTCTCCCCCTTAATTAGCCCAGTCACCCAGCATCCTCTGGGTCCTACTGACCGGGCACCCTCCATCAGCAAGTGTTTGTAATGACTTTTCCTCGTGGTGAAGCTTTAACCATTTCTAAATGTAACAACAGTGCCAAAGTCCTTCCACATATCTAAGGCAAATGCTATGACCAGACACAAGGCCAGGGTTTCCGGAGCTCCCACCCCGGGGCCCTAAGGGGCCACTGTTTGCTCCAGGAAACCTAGTTGAGGGGTTTGGGCAACCTCAGCCCACCCTTTTCTCATTGAAAGGTTTCAAAGCAGTGACTCCTCTGCAGACACCCTGCTTTCATGATTCTGTCTGTGTTTGTTGCTAAGATGGGGACCTCCATGGGGGGCTGTGCACCCCCATGCTGCTGCCCTCCTGCACCCTGTCTGTAATCTCTTTCCTGTTGTTGACAATCTGCGTGTTGTGCTATGGCCAAGCGAGTACCCCTGCACTCTGAAAGTACGTACGTTAGCGGGTCTCCTGAGCACCAGTAAATGGAGGACATTCTCCACTTTCTTGTTCTTGGCCAAGTCCCATAGGGAGCAACACAGGAGAGATACGGAGCAAAATATTCATGGAAATGGCATAGTAAAAGCAACATCTTACAAATGAAGTGGGAGCCCAATCCATCGTTTACCAAACCACTTTCTTTCCAGGAGATCCAAAGACTGTATATTCTTGACTATTAGGACGGCATAAGCCAGGGTACCAAATTCATTCTCACCGGGGCCACATCAGCCTTGCGGTTGCCTTCGAAGAGCCAAATGTCATTTTAGGACTGTATGAATGTAACTGCTACTTAACAGTTAAGCAAGCTGGGTAGAAACCAGGTGCCAAGCAGATAAAACAAGGTAGAGGGCTGGATTCGGCCTGCAGGCCTTGTGTTTGCCATCCATGGTATAAGCTATTGCATACCCTGGGAAAATTAGAGTCACCTTTCCAAGCTGAAATTAAAAAAAAAAATTCACTCGAAGTACTCCAACACCTCCAATATACACCCTCTAAATGGGATAGTGTTGCTTTATTAAAGCAAAGAACATGCTTCCACAACTGGATGACTGTTACCAATATTCTACAGTGCTGATATAATGGAAAAAATCATAACTGATCTTTTGGTATGACAACTATAAAAATCGATGACTGCTGATCTATGTACACAAAACAATGATCAGCCAAATGGTTTCAAACAAAGCATTTCTTTATAAAAAAATGCTACCTAAGCTATGGCTACATCTCACTAAGTGTTTCACCATCTTTTTTTAAAGCAAGTGGACAACGATTTATATTTAAATCTGAAAGATGCTGACTCAATTTTGCTGGTTAAGGGAGGGAACTGCAGAAAGCCCAGGAGTACCTCGGAATCAGGTCTGGAAGGAAGACTGCATGTCCCTGAGATCTCTCACACACACTTACTGCTTCCATGGACTTGGTCCAGTAGCTCCACAGAACTCAAAGAAAACAGCTTATATCCAGCTTTGGTTCCAATGGCCAGGGACCTGCGGGAGAGAATCAAAGTCTGAGAATGAAAACAGGTCCTGTACTGCACTCAGACCTGCTTGGGGGAGACAGATACCCCTCTTCCCTCTCACCTCGTAGGGGACAGATAAAAACTCAGCTTCAGGTGCTTCAATACCAGGTAACTTTCTAACTGGTGCGGCCCACCTTGCCAGGTGGGTGGGCACAGTAAAAGGACAAGGTCAAAGCCAACTGCATTAAAAAATGTAAAATGGCTGAGATACCTGACATTCTGTGGGCTGTGTCAGCAAGTAAAATGTGGCACTGACAAGAGACCATGTTCTCCCAGCTGAGCAGAAAAAGGAAAAATGGAATGTTTAAGAGTATTCACCATAGTTCTACTCCTGACACAGGGTGGGGGATCCTGGTTGTTTGAGAGGTACTTTACCAAGAGATAAATCCTTTTCATTCCCTTAATGACCTTTTTTTCCCCTTAAAAACAAAATACATGTTCCTAGTAGGCATAATAGATCATAAGTAGGCAAATTTTCATAGATGCTTCCTTTTATTCCTTTCCATGAAACATTCTCAGACACTTTATATCAGTAGCCCTCATCCCTGGGTGGACATCAAACTCACTTGGGAAACGTAAAAAAAAACCCCCAAAACTGTTACCTGTCTACCCCTACTGACCTTTTTGCATCAATTGGATTTTTTTCTTTTTTTTGGTTCAAGAACTCTCATATGCAGCCAGGGTTGAGAACTCGGCTTCATACCATGTTCCCCAAACCAACCAACAAAACAAAAACTAAACGCTTACCTGGGACCATGTGGCCTAAAAAACAAATCCTGTTTTTTTAATTTTTCACTGTGCAACCCAAAGATAACGACAGAGTGTGAACCCAGGGGTTATTTTTGGCCTCAGGGTGAAAGCAAATGACTCTGTTTTATTCAGCAATGGGGAATCCCCTTCCAGCTTTTTCCAGGGTGACGAACTGAATCTGACAAAGACACTGAGAATAAGCAGGGTGACCCTGGGCACTGCCAACCTGGGAAAATGGGGGCTTAAAATGGTCCTTAGCAGACCTACAGGCTAGTCCAACTTCCTCATTTAAAACAAAGACCCAAAAAGGTGAGGATTCACTCTGCAGAGAAGCACAGACTAAAATAAGCACCTTACTGCTAACAAGCCCGCTGGCCACAGCTCTTATTTCACTCGCCTAAAAAAGAAAAGGCCATGTGATTTTCCCAGGAATATTCTTCCTTCCCAAACATTTGTTCTTCCTTGGGACATGGGGATGGCTGACCACAGTCAGCTTGTAACCAAGGAGGCAGCGGCCTGTGTTCACAGGCCCTCCAACCTGCCCAGTGGCCAAGGTGGTGCACTAGACCTTTGCTGGGAGCAGGAGTGGGCCCCTGCAGCCTTGGTGATGACAGCAGCAACTGGAAAGGTGAGCCAGCAGCATCTGAGAGCCTTCTAAATGTACCCTGTAGTTACTGTTTCAAGTTCTTCTCACATACGCTTTTTCACATATAGGTGCATTTAGCTGTAAATCGAGGCTTCTCAGGCTCACGCGTAATCAAAAAAAAAAATGTAATGAATTTTAGAATATTAACCAATACATCTGGCAATTTCAAATCATTTTTGGACATAGGCCCTGCTCCTGGAACAGAAGAATTTTACATAGGAGAAAAGAGCAATTTGGTCACTACATAGGTTTTAATCAATGGCTACAAAAGTCTCCGAATCAAGGAGTTCAGACTTAAACCTTATTTTATCCATAAAGCCTTTTTGCAGGAAAAAAAAATTCTCATCACCTCTCATGGGCAAAGGGTTTGGGATAAATATGTATAACCAACCAAATGAAAAAAAAAAAAAATAATGTACACAAAGTGTGTCTAGCACAGGGCCAGCCAAGCATGAAGTGTGAGTGACCGACTGGGAAAGGTGGGCTGTCTTCACCCACCTTCTTCATAAATACTAGCTCTTAAAGCGCAGACTACCCTGATACTGAAAAAAGTCACACCGATATGCCTAACTGTATTCAGTAAGGGGCTTGACTTACTTTCAAATTCAATGTCGTACCCTCAGTTGGCTCAAAACAACTGACTGTGACAAAAACTTTTATTTATAGGCAAGACACAGCCGCCCAGCAGAGCCTTCATCCAAGAAAACAGAAGTAATTGTAGGGACTAAGGGAATTAACTTTCCCAGCACCTTACAGTTTTGAAAATAGCATCCTTCCCCCGCTGCTATGAAAGCCTGGGCTTAACTAGAATAAAGGTTAAAATAATCTAATAAATAATGCTACAAAGCAGAAATTAGAACATTTACTACTACCCAAACTAACTCCCCTCCTTAACCTGTGTTCATTTGGGAAGGAAAATACCCAGGCATTTCAACAGCCATCCCCTCTTGCAAAATGCTTCTTACAAAACCTCAAAATTTTATCTAAACTATCATTTTTGTAAACCATGGGTCTCAACAGTAAGTGAATCCTAAAAACAATTCCGTGACTCACAAATGGCTTTTTCTATAAAAGGAAATGGAAAATACCAGGGGGTATCACCCATCATAAGAATAAACACCATTTTATGAATCACTTTTTAGTGATATTAATTTGTATCTGGGTATTGGATGGTGTTGTAATATATATTTCTTGTTGTGGGTTGTGGTCGAGAAAAGCTTCAAAGTCACGCAGCTAACTAACCAAGATGTCCAGTCACCACATTACCCCGATTACGCACACAGTTGTTTTTCTTTTCTTTTTTTTTTTTTAACAAAGGCATATTGTTTAGCATAGGGTATATTTAAACAGAAATGCAAAAGGAATGGAAGCCAGGGCTGCGTATGGTACGTGATGGCCTTAATTACACCACTGAACGTTCAATATTAGCATAACCCAGTCACAGGCCAAAAGCGCAAGCCTGAAGCTGACTCCAAACACGGAACACAACAGAAACTGGTACGGCAGGAAGTGGGGAGACCGGGGAGAGGTCATCCCGGCCTGATGCGCTGGGGGGACATTCCAAAGAGATTATTCCATAGGGTCTCCGGGGCGGGCATCTAACAATTCCATGAAAAGCGGGAAGGAAAACCGCATCTGCTTCCAAGGGACCGATCTCTCCAGAGGACCGAAACACAGTCCAGTCAATCCCAGCTCTCTGGCCAAAGTCCAAACGGGACCATCCAGGTGAAACATTAAAAACCCACTCCAAGAGCAACAGGGAGAAGCTCAGACTCCCGGGAGAAGGCAGCCGGGGCCAGGAGGGCGGCTCGGCCTGGGGCTCGCCGAGTGGGCTGCGGGAGGGGAACGGGAAGGATTCTGACATCCAGAGCAGACAGACCAGATGCCAGCGCCGGGGCTGGGACGGGGGCCGCCGGGCCGCAGGGATAGGCTGCCTCTTTGTCCGAGGCCCTGCCCAGATGCCACGTTGAGATGCTCAAGGACAAATGGGAAAGTTTTTCCCGGACTCCCATCTCCCAGGGCCCCAACTACCACGCCTTGGTTTAACTTCCAACCTGCCCCTCCCCTCCCGCCTCCTTTGTTTTGGCCTCTGCCCCCTCCCCCGCAGATCCCCACTTGGGTCCCCACTCCCAGCCCCCGCTGCTCGGCGCTCTTCAGCCTACCCCCTGCTACCTCTGCCTTTACCCCGCCCGGCGCTCGCCCGAGCCGGGTTGGGGCGCCCAAATGCCCTGCTGGCGGAGGAAGGGGTGGGCGATGGGCACCGAGACCCGAGCCAGAGGGGGGCCGCCGCCGCCGCCGCCGCCCCGCCGCCGGCCCCTTGGGGTGTAGGCCCGCGCCTCTGCTGCGACAAGTTGCGGACAGGACGACACCCCTGGCCTCGACTTTCTGTCCCCCACTTCCCCGCCGGGCAGGCTCCGCGGCTTACGTGCAGTCCTGGTTGAAAGAGAAGCAGCTGAGCGCCGTTTCGACCCCGCCCGGGGGGCCGTCCGCCGCCTCGGCCTCCATCGGGGGCTCGACCCGGGGAAGCGGCAGCTCCGAGCCGGCGACAGCCACCTCAGCAGCCCGCTGGCGCCGGCTCCGCTGGCCGGGTCGCCAGCCCCTGTCCGCCCTAGCCCCGCCCCGATCCTGCTTCGCTCCGCCCCTTTTTGCTTCCACCCGCCTCTCTTGTTGTTGCGGCGGTTCCAGTTGCTATTGGCCAAGAGCCCTAGCAGCCGCGTACTGTTGGCCAATGGAGGACGAGTGGGGGCGGACCCGCCTAGTTGGAGACCCGCCCCAACTCCGTGTCGCGGCTCGCCATTGGGCGAAGGCGCATGATGCTGCGGCTGCTGGCCACGTGGTGGTGTTTTCATTGCCAGAGCCTCCTGCAAGCAGGGAAGCAGGGAGAAAAAGTGCAGCTAGGGCGGGACCTACCGGCTCAAGTTGGCTGTTGCGGCTGCTCGGAAGGGGACAGGCGGTGCTCTGGTTCCTACCCCACCCGAGTTCCCGTCGAGTGTTAACCCTTCGTCTATTAAACTTACAGAGTTTAGTAGAGAGCGTTAGACGCCAAAGCCCCACCCTTTCGTAGAGTCATCAAGCTCCTGTGAAATGCGTTTCTAAACTGCGGATGCCAAGGCCAGGCAGATAAGTTATCTTACCCATTGCACTACTGTGGAGAAGGACTACATGCCAAGCGCTGTATTAACTCGAATTCTTGTCAAACTTTGGTGAGGAAAATATAATTATGCCCAATTTAAAGAAGCAGCCACCGAAGCCCGGAACTGCTTAACCATCAGAACATGAGTTTGTCTGGTTTTCAAGCTCTGTGAACCAAACAATTCCGCTACACATTTGACAATGTATTTGACAAACATTTTTCGGCTGTAGTTGAAAAATGAAAGGAAATGTGTATAGAAGAGTGTATTTCTTGAAAGTATGATGTCTTGAATACACAACTCAAAGCTCACGTGATTCAAGATGACAAAGGGTCTCTCTTCCCAAGCTAAATGCATGTTGCCATGTCGAATTACCAGCACAGTGTATGAATCATTAGTTCTATTAGTTCTGCTAGCTTTGGATTTATTTAATTCCTGACAAGCTTTAAATTCACGTTTTTTCAACTTTTAAGATGAAATGATTTGTTACTTATTGTTATGTCGCAGCACTTCTAATTGGTATAATTCAAATGTATCTATTTTATGATAAAGCTATATATATGAAACTTGGACATAGAATGGATGAGAGAAGAGCACCGTTTGACCTAACCTTTTCTGGTTGGATTTCCGGTTTTGGTGTGAAATGCAAATGTAAGTTTCTTTTCTCAAATGAGGTAAAAATAGCTCATCTCATAGATCCACAAGGTGTGTGGCTGCTCTTTAGTTCATTTCGAGATGTTGTATAATATCCTAAGTGAAGAGAGCTCTGTCTGGATGCCTTCAATGCGTCATCTTTGTTACCTCTTGGACCAACGGCGCTGTCTCCCTCCCCCCAGCTCAGGCAAATGCTTCAGTCCCTTCTGTTATATTTAGGATACCAAGGATATGGCATGCTATGTGCTAGGTTGCTGGAAGACTTACATGAAGTGCCCAGTAGATTTTTAAAGTGTAAGTTATTACCGAGTTTGGGCTTTATGGGGTAGAATTGGGAGCTGGTGTTAGTTTTTGAGCAGGGGTGTTTCATGATAAAAGCAGTGTTTTAGGTAGATAAACTTAGCCAGGGTGTGCAAAACAGATTAGAAGTGTGTAGGGGTGGGGTTGGCGGGGGGGGGGGGTAAGGAGCCTAAATGAATGTGAAATTCTGGGAGTGAAAGGGTATGAGAGGGCACTATGCTATTGGATAGCAGCAAGGTCACATAGATTAGGAGAAACTCGAGAGTTTTTAAAATTGAAATATATTTTACATGTCACATTGTATTAGTCTAAGGTGTATAATGTGTTGATTTGATACATTTATATATTGTAAAAGGATCGCCATGTAGCGATAATTAGCACCACTATACCAAGAGATATGTTGAGGCAGTACTGTCCAAAAGATAGATAGTATAAGTCACTGAGGTGAACTTCATACATAATTTTAAATTTTCTAGAAGTCACATTAAAAAGGATACAAAGGCCCTGACTGGTGCGGCTAGGTGGGTTGGGTGTGGTCCTGCAAATCACTGGTTAAATTCCTGGTCAGGGCACATACCTGGGTTGTGGGCCAGGTCCCCAAGAGACACCCAACCAATGCTTCCCTCTCTTTCTTCCTCTCCTCTCTCTCTCTAAAAATAAATAAATAAATTTTAAAAGGGTCCAAATAAATGGGCATGTCAACTTTAATATTGTAAAATTTAGCCCAATATGTCAAAAACATTTTAATAGGTAATCAATATAGCATGATTAATTGGTTCATTTAGATGGATTATTGTTGCATAAGTGTCTGAAATCCAGTGTCTATTTTTCACTTAGAGTGTGTCTCAAGGCACACTAGCTAGAGTTTAAGTGCTCGCATGGCTGGTGTCTATCTTACTGCTCAGTGGGGTTTTGAGAGCGTAAACCATAGGGCAGGGTGATGTTGGGGAGGAGGGAGTGGCAGGCAAGAAGAGGGATGAGTTCAGGCTGATTCCCTATGGAAAAGGGCAGCCCATTATGCTGCTTTCAGATATCTGGGCAGGTGTTTAGGAAGAGACATTTATTTAGTTCTAGCCTTGTTAAGGGAGCAGAACTGAATGTTCATTGGAATTGAGGTTCAGGCCTACAGATGTAGCTATGGGAGAAAATGGGTCATCTTCCCAGTCTCACCCTTCCTGGGAATAACCCCCCTTGAGTGTTTCCTACTGGGTTCATGGTCTACCAGCTACCACCACCCAAGTGGAAATGACATCTCAGGGCTGCTTCCTTTGGCTTTCTTTCTTCCCAAGACAAGACAGAAATCTATATTATTATATAAGTGTATATTTCTATAAATCAATTTAAGTTATATGACTATATTTAAATGAGTCTATGTTTATTTTATATAACCTGATTCTTTTACATAAAAATTTAAAGTGTTGACAACTAATTCTTATTTAAAAAAAAGAAGAAGAAGAATCACGTGGGCCAAACTAAATACATGAGCTGTCTGGATGTGGTTTGTGGAAGGCCAGTTAGTGACCTTTGTTAAAGGTGCAAGTGGCCTCTTTGAGGTGCTCCACCCTCGCCAAAAATTCCCAGATGTACATTCATATAAAAGGCCAAGGAAAAAGTTACAAACAAGTTCGGAGGTGCTGAATTCACTTAATGTCCTCTGAGTTGTATTTGGTTTGGTTTTGAAGTCCCAGTCCTTGTTCTAGGTTCCGTGGGATGGAAACTCCTAATTTGAGTGTGTGAGCTTACGGCATCTTAATTCTTCCACAGTCTGGCAACAGAAATTTTACTGGTAAATAACAGAAGCAAAAGGTATTCAGGAAAAGGGGGGAAGGTGAACACGACACTTTACTGCAGTGGGAATAAGCCTTGTTCTCCCTTTTTCAATAGAAAATTCCTCAGTGTCTATCTTTTCCCAGGCAAAATGTTCATTATTCCGAGGGAAATAGCAAGTCAGCAAAATCTTGGGAGAATAAAGCCGGGCTCTGCTACTCGAACATCCCTGGCAATACGAAATCGCAGAGGCCCACTTCAGCTAATGGAAGACTTCCTATTTGCTCACCATCAGGCTGTAATTTTAAAAGGTTGATTGGGGCGTGCACAGGGCCTCCCCAGGGGAAGCCGGGAACGAGACATCCTGTCTGACGCAACCCTCACATTCCCAGTATGGTTGCCCATCGCACCCAACTGTCTATAATTAGAGTAACTACTAGGTGAGCAAATACCACTCCTGTCCTCGTCTTCTTTTTATAAAATCTATTTTTATAAAATCAGGTCACAGGACATCATCTCCTTTTGCGTTTCTGATCTCTTTGAACACTCGGAACTCAGGCAAACCATAAGGGACAAGTGTAGGATGAGGCTTTGAAAGAAGGGCACAGGAAGGAAGGCCCTGGGGTGGCTATAGAATAGGTAAGCCTTGAGGGAGGGACAGGCAATATGTCACCACCTGAGGGAAGTTCAAGGAGCCAGCCTGACAGTTCTAGAGTTGGTGGGAGGAGGTTGACTCTAGGGCGATTTCTGGGAAAAGGACCTAATCCTGGGGAATTGGCAAGCAGGGAAGTCCCTGGCCAGAGGTATGCCTGAGTAGCAGGCACCTTTGAACTTTTTTGTTTATAATCACAGACGCCATCCTTGTGGGAGAATATGGCTGCAAGGAAGGAAGAGTCTTATGCGCAAAGATTCCCAGAATGAAATCATGATTTCTGGTCTTAGGGATTTAAAGGTGGGTTTGGGGAGGGGGTGGGGCAGAGACCAAAACCAACAACCATTCAAATATCCCTTGTCTGATACTTTTCCTTCCAAGAGCAAGAAAATGACATTTCACTGAAGGGTAAATTGGTGTCATTTTCTTCACACATCTGTCTTATTTTTGCTCCTAGGATAATCTTCCTAAACCCCCATGGCAGGTCATAAGTTCTCCATCAATACTTGCTAATCGGCTGGTGTTCATGAAGACAGTAGTGTTCGCAGACATACCTTGAGCTGAGGGTCTATTGATTATTTGAGACAACAGAGGGAGTTTCAGTCATGGAGTTTTGGTTCTCTGGGACATGACAAAAACGGATTCAGCAGGCCAGTCAATCACCGTGACCTCCTCACTTACTGCTCATCCCATCTGCCCTGATCCCTGTATTTTATCCCCACCCCCCAGCTGCATAAACCGAATTTGGGATGATGGGCAGGTGGCTGAAGATCCAGGGCAGCGTGTGATGGAGATGTAGTTTGTACTCAGGCTTCCATGCAACCATTCCATGCTGGCCCTTGGACCAGAGTGGCTCCAGGCTGGAAACAGAATCAGCATCTTGCATCCTGTACAGGGACTGGGACGGAGAGGCCAGGGGTGAAGAGAACAAAACACCTTTGTGCTAGGAGGGCTAGCTAGCCGCAGGGCAAGGGGCAAGAGGGACCCCCCCCCCCACGCGCGCACACACACACGCACACACACACACACACATCTTTCAAAGGGGACTGAACCTTTGCTTAGGTTTGCCAGGGATATTACTAGAAGTATTTAAAAACACCTACTGCTCCCAAGCGAAGGGATAACCTGAGCTCACAGAGGGATCCGCTAGTTGAGAACTGGCTCTTCTGTACGACCCTGGGGTTCTTCTTAGTCTGGAGAAATGAGGTAAAAGTAGAACCCATTTCTCAGAATCCTTCACCTGGGAAGGGAGGTGACTGCAAAGGCCACCGGGGAGCTGGGTGGGGACAGGGCTAGGAATCCCACGATTCTTGGTGAACAGCACCATCTAGTGACGCATGGCGTTTAGTTCCAGGCGGGTGGGTGGGCCTTGAAGGGCGGGCTTGAGTGAGGAGACCCTGCTGATGAAACCCCTGGAAAAAGAGCTCCCGAGGCCCCTCGCCATGTGTCTTCCCAAAACTTCTTTACTGTCTGTACACGGGGAAACCCAGAGGCCTCCCTTACCACTTCCAAGGTGGCTTGGGGGACGGGGGTGGCACAAAAAATAGGAAAAGTGGTCAAAACGATAATGCTGGGGGAGGAGGGGAGGCATATGAAGCCACTGGATAATTTGACTTGCATTTGAACAGGCTCACTCAGGCGGCTCTGTTGGAAATAAATGGAAGGCGTCCTAGGAAGTTCCCCTTTCACTTGAGCAGGTTAAAAATGCCAGAAAGCCCAGCGTTGCATTTATTTAGCGTTGTTTAACAAGCATGTTGCAGGCTTAAATAGATCTTTCTTCCAGGAACACTAACTCCTTGTGGAGAAAGGGGAAATCAGCCCTGATCTGTGATGGCCTCGCTGGACAGTCATAAACAAGGCCAGGGCCAGGCCATGGAAAAGCAGCGCTGTGCTCAAGGCCTCGCTGCAGCTGCAAAAGAACTAACATGGAGTGACTTAAGTCTCTCATATCAATGCCTTCCTCAGATGCTCCATTCGCCCTACCTCCTAAACAAGAACTTGTGACCTAAAATGCCTGTGTCCTGATCAGATTTGAGCTGACCTGATTTCTGCTTCTACCCCCCTTCCCACCTTAGAATCACTCAGGACAGACCCAACACAAAGCCCCCGCCCCCAGCCTCTCACTGAAACACTGCCTGGTTCATTGGTGTGTACACAGTCCTTTGCTGCAGTAATTTAATAAAACCAACTCTGACTGGGTAGACCTGGGGGTCTTCACCTACACGTGTGATCAATTCTCAAGGTTTCACAGAACAAAGTTTAAGAAAAGTTGAATCAGCCCTGGCTGGTGTGGCCCAGTGGATTGGCGCCGGCCTGCGAACCAAAGGGTTGCAGGTTCGATTCCCAGTCAGGGCACGTGCCTGGGTTGTAGCCCAAGTCCCCAGTTTGGGTGTGTAAGAGGCAACCACACCTTGATGTTTCTCTTCCTCTCTGTCTCCCTCTCTTCTCCTCTCTCTAAACATAAAGAAGTAAGGCCCTAGATGGTGGCACAGTGGATAAGGTGCCAGCCTGTGAACCCAAAGGTCGCTGGTTTGATTCCCAGCTAGGGCACGTAACCAGGTTGCAAGCCAGGTCTCCAGCCAGGGTCATAGCTAGAGACAGGTGGAAGGCAACCATACATTGATGTCTCTCTCCCTCTCTGCCTCTCTCCCTTCCCCCTCTCTAAAAAATTATAAATAAAATCTTTTAAAAAACATAAGTAAAATCTTTTAAAATAATAGAAAGGAAAGGTGGACAAAACGATTGCTTCCTACTATAAAATCCTGCCAGTTCATAGCAGAGACACTGCAGCTACTGAAAATGTCTTGTGAACCAACTGGAAAGCAGTGCATGATAAATGAAAGGGGTGAACACCGAATTGTGAAATATTTCAAGAATAGGACCTTTGTGTTCTTTTTTATAAGTTGCCTCTCATGGGGCCGGTCCCTCCTGATGGTCACATTTCTGGCTGAACATTTGTGCTGTGGGCCCTTTTGGTTTGATCAGGGCTTCACACCCTTCCCTCCGGCCCTTGGCCTCCTGGGACTTTCTCAGGCAGTACGCAGATGACCAGAGAAAGACTGCATTGGTTTTAGGATCAGCAACGTGCACTTTTTCAGCACACTGAGTTGTGCAAGCGTGTACGCAAGGGTGATCCCCAAAGTCAGACTTGCACCCCCAAAAGCACACGGAGGCTGTGGAGCAGGAATGGGAAGAGAGGCAGAGATGGTGTGTGCGGTGTGTGTGTGTGTGCGCGCGTGTGTGGGCGTGTGCCCACACTCGCATCAGCTGGTGTACAACCCAGGTTACAGGTGATTAGACTTAAACTCCGGGGACAGCTGGGGGATGGAGGTAAAAGCTACCAAACTCGGTGGCCTATGGGAGGTAGAACTAAGGAGAGACAGGCCAGCACGTAGACGTGGCGAGTGGAACCTGGGTGTTCTCGGTCGTGAAATGAGGTTGTGTCATTGGTTACCCACGTCTCACCGGCTCTGGTCCCCAGTGATTACTGACGCCCCTGGAAATGTCCCCCGCCTGCCTTGTCCGGTATGATCACGTGCATGTCGGCCCCTGCGAGGAAGGCTGTTGAGGGCGGTGCCTCACCACTGCCAGGACTGCGGAGCGGGGTGACAACACTGAAGTCTTTGCTTTTTCTGCTTTTATTGACACGATCGTTTTTGTCTTCTTCATCTACGTTAACGTGGCGGCTGACAGATAGCTATGTCCCAGGCGTAGCCGTAGGATGGAGAGAGGGGTAGTAGCAGGCCCCACGCGAGGAGGTAGGGGTCCCGGAGGGTGTGCCGATGGCTGAGGAACTGAAATGAAAGGTCCCTGGCGTTTGGAGTTGTCCTTTGATTCCAGGGACACCCCGAGAGGCGGCTGGGTCCCCGCGTCAGTTGCGCGTCGCTGGCGAGTGAGAAGCTGTGTTATAAATGGCAATGCGGACCGGCCCTGGCTCGCTGGCGAACCCTGAACAGGCCCGTTGGTTGTGGCGCCTCTTCTCCTCCATCTCCTGCTTCCCGTCGACTGCGAAAGTACACGCGAGGAATTAAAAGCTGGCGTGCTTTCCAAGTTCCTGACTGAGGGTGTTCACAGCCGCGTATCTGAAGTGAGCGCGATTTAGACTATTATTTCTCTGCGGTCGGGAAGGTTCTTTGGGGGAGGTTTCTAGGCTTGAATGGAAATTCGGTTCCAGGGGCTCTCTCGGAGCCTTGAAGGAAAGATACCAGGTGGATGAGATGTGTCTTTACTCCCTGCTTCCCCCCAGGGGATCTGTTCCCACAGGTGGGTGTTGAAGTCAGTCCCGATCTACAGATGCCCCATGGCTGACCCCACTCTCTGGAATGTTCCGCGTGCCTCTGGCTTTATCCCAGAGCCCATCAGCACTTCCTCTGGCATGTCGATAGCATCTCTTTTCCCAGAGCTCTTGAAAGGTCCCTGCTTCAGCAACTCCCCAGGGAATGGAGGGCAGGGGGGAGGGGGGGAGGTTGTCTTTTGAAAAGAGATTTTCAAATCAGAAATTACTTGTTCTGCACCATTTTATGTGCTGACTATTTGAGTGGCAGTCGGTTATTTTCCGTTCTTCTTTCATTGGACTCCACGAGCAGAGTATAGATGCTAAGGTCCTCATGAGCTAGATTTGTCATTTCCGATGGTCACGTGGCCACGTTCCTATCACGTTAATCTGTGCGTTTCCTTTAGAGCAGTTAGCCCAGCCTGAAATCACCTGGTTTGTTTACTTGTTTACATGTGTGCTGTCTATTTCCTCCATCCAGAAGGTGGGGTCTTGTGTGTCTTCACCCAGCGCCTCGAGCAATGCCTGACCACATAATAGGGGCTTGTGAACTATTTACCAACCGATTGACTCACAGAAACGATCATTCTTTAAAAAAAAAAGCACACAAAAATGATCTTCCCATTAACTCTAGATATATGTCATTCTTTTCGCTTCTCCTGAAAAATAATGTTGTCCAAATGTAATTAGTATGATCACCAAATGTCCATGAACTACACAATATGAGTGGATCTTGAGGAGAGGCACTGTTTTACAATTTTTCAACTGTTTTCAATGTCTGGCTTGGTAGCAGACAACTGGATTCTCATAGCTGGTTCTGCATTCAATCTGTGTTGACATCACACACCATGCAGTCCTCAGAAATCCACCCTGTGCATTTGTGACTAGGAGTAAAAAAAGAGAGGCAAATCACATCTTGGTGCTATTTTGAAAATAGTTTTGTCTTCAAAGATGTCCCCAAGAGATTCTTGGGTAACCCCAGGCATCCTTGAGGCACAGTTTGAGAACAAATAATTAATATCAATAGAGAAGAATCCTTTTCTTGCCTTTGAACTACATTGCCTTTAAACACCTTATCTTCCTCTTCAATTTGTTTCGCTCAATATTAAAATACGGTCCCTGGCTGGTGGCTCATGGGATAGACATCTGCCTGTGAACCCAAAGGTCGCGGGTTCGATTCCCAGCCAGGGCATATAACCAGGTTGCAAGCCAGATCTCCAGCCAGGTCTGTAGCTGGAGGCAGGTGAAAGGTAGCCATACACTGATGTTTCTCTCCCTTTCTTCCTCCCTCCCTGCCCCTCTCTCTAAAAATAATGAATAAAATCTTTTAAAAATATATTAAAATACATTTGTATTCCTGAGAACTATCATTGCCAAAGGCAGCTGAGTGCTGAGCAATGAAGAAGCAACCCAAGAGTTAACTAATTGATTACACTCAGATGCATTCGCACACAAACAGAAACATCAATAATAAAAGCATTTACTGAGCAGCTACTACATGCCCCATATTTTCCAAAGATTATCTCTGGCCTTTATATCACTCCCAGGTGAAAATTATGAACCTCATTTCATAGACACAGAAATGGAAGCTCAGACAACTTAAACAATGCATCCAAGGTCACCAAGCCAGTCAGTGGTGATTACCGGACTTAAGTCTCCATTACTCCAAAGACATGTGTCTTTCACCCTCAAATGGTAAATTACCACAACATGGTGGTGGGAGGGCACTAGAGACATTGAAGAGTCCACCATACATACTCACCTCGTTATCTTTTACAGATAAATCAAAGCATCAAGAAATGCAGTTCCTTTTTATTTTCTCTTGGTGATGTGTACCTTAAAAAAAAAACCTCAATGCATTTTTTTTTTACTGATTTGAAAAGTAACACACCTACAGCAAAAGACTGAAGAAGAACAAAATACCATCGCTAGAAGACACGTTACATTAATCACGGTATGTCTCCAGATGCGACCTGATGCAGTCACTGAAAGAATCAGACAGTTCCACTGGTTCTGTCACGGAGCTGTTGCTGAGCTATGTTGTGACATGAAGAAACAAGGCAGTGTAAGGACTATTTCTACTGGGAAATGTGTGTATGAGCACACTTAACCGGTTTCTTACGTGAACTCAATAGAGGGACTAGCAGGAGACTCCTGATTTTCCTGTAATCATAATTGCAGAAATTATGGCATGGGCAGATCCCCCAAGTTTTCAAGTCCTTCTCCAAGCTAATCCAACCCCTCTGAGCTCCTCCTTCCCTCTCTCCCCACCTGCTGCCCCTCTGCCCTCCTTCTTCTCCTGGGTTGGAGCCAGGAGGTGGGATTAGCAGGAAAGGGAAGGCGACTTCATCACGCCAGCCTTGCAGTTCTTTCTTGCCTCACGCTTTCCCACTAGGGCAGCTCTCCTGATGTCTCCAGAAGTCTGTCTCTCTCACAGGTCCCGTTTGGGGCCATTCAGAGGCCTCCTGTGGGACCCTGCGCACTGCCTAGTTCCGGATGTGAGTGACCTTTTGGGGCTCTTTCTCAGCCCCTTCAAGATGGGGCCACTCCTGGCAGCTCAGGAGTCCTACACCTTGCCCTGGCCCCAAGAAGAGACTTGCCCACTGCCACCTGCTGGTAAGAAGCGGGCAGTAGGCTCTAAGGTCACAGCTTTCTTGCTCACCTTCTAGGGGGACACAGCCCAGCTCCCGAGACCTTCCCTGCTGTCTCTGCCTGAAAGTCTTTACAGCCTAACACAGCTTCCAACCAGGGCCAGTGGCCTAATTGGCAGGTAAAAATATGGAAACGCAGGGTCCAGTGCAAAGTGGAAAAGCAGGGCCCCCTGTTCAAAACGCAGGAAAAAGTGCTGATAAAGGCACTACAATGTGAAGCTATTTTTTCCTTTTGCTTCTGTGTATTTTTTGAAATTGAATTTAGTGGGGTGATATTGGTTCATGACATTATATAGGTTTCAGGTGTACGATTCTATAATACATCATCTATACATTGTGTTGTGTGTTCACCATCCTTAGATCAGTCTTCTATCACCATTTATGCGCCCCACCCCCTTCACCCTCTTCTTCCTCTTCCTCTCCCTACCCTTCCCTCTGGTAATCAGTAAACTGTTGTCTGTGCCTGTGAGATTTTTTATAAGCTATGTATTTAAACATATTCTGTTACTCTAAAACCTAATGGGAATAAGAGAGATACACAAGTACCAACATAAACTTACAAACTGAAAAAAAAAAAAAAAAATCCAACAACACTTTGGGGTCCTAATTTATAAAACACCATAATTTGTTAATGTGATAGCTTGATTGATCATTGGGTTTTTCTGGTTCACTTTCTGGCAATTTGTTTATGAGGTAATCCAATCATGTACTCTTAGTAACTTGATTTTTAATCAATGTAATGGAAAGTGTCAGCTGCTCTCAACAAATGCCAGACTGTAAGTCATTTTTAATTTTGAGAGGGATTCATGTGAGGATGCCATGGTACAAGTTTACATTTAAACGTAAATTCAGACGTACCCAGAACTGATTCGTATAAGGAGACTGGACTATTGATCTAGGTGCCCATCTACCAATCAAATGTCCTATATCTTTTGAATGCGCATTGTTGATTTCTGGGAAGATGGAGAGAGACTAGGAACAGGCCTACCCTGCTTTATTGCTGTTCACAAAGACTTGAAGACGAGGGCGAGTGGGGCGGGAGGGAGCTCACTTTTTATCTGTGTGATTTGTCTCTGTTTTAGCACAGGCACGTATTACTTATTCAAGTTAAACATTTGTTAACAAGAAAAGGGGCGCTTCGAGAAAGAACTGCATGCTGCCTTACAATCTCAGCACTCACTGGTAATGTTTTGATGCTAGCTCATCTTTCTGAAACCATTCAACACATTTTCCCATTTATTTTATATCATACACAGCTCCGTAGAGTTTAGCGTCTTTGACTCGGCCGAAAAAGGCGAAGCCTGGAAAAGTTCCCAACTTAGGGCATGAAGTCAGACCCGGCCGGCTGTTTCCTGGGCTAAGCTTTTGGGAAGGTGGAGTTTCCACGGGGGATTTGCAGAAGGTGAGCTGTGCTCCCTGGGGAGTGAAAAGCATGCTCATAGAAGGTTAGTTCCTGTGCTGACATCCCGAGAGCGTGTGCAGGGAGGACTCTGGGCGGGGTCACTGGGGCAGCAGTGCCCCAGGGGCCCGCCTGGTCTCCAGCCACCGCCTGATGTCACACATAGTGAGAAGGCTGGCGGCGGGCACAGTGGCCTCCGGTCCTGTGATGAGTGGTCAGCGGGGCAGGAAGTCAGGTGGCTGCCCCAGTGCCCCACCAGGTTTCTCAATCAGCTCAGCTAATAAAAACCACAGAACACTAACGTTTGAAACCAAACACCCGCGTTCTCCTATTGCTCGACTAAGTCAATAAAATATTGAGAAATGTTTGGGGTTTGTTTTTTTTTTTAAAGAAATTATGAAATCTAAATTGGATTTGTTTCCATAATGAAAGGACGGTTGAACATTTAAAAAGTGATACATTTAATGCGATCTTACCATATTAATGGGCTGATGACTTTCAAATTCGATCATGATAAAAAAAAGAAAAACAAACCCTCAGCCTGCCGGGAATAGAAAGGAATTTCCTTAACCTGATTGGAAGGACCTACTCAAAAGGTCTAGCAGATGCATATTCATTACAGACACAGGGCAAGAACAAACTCAGACCGAGCATAGAACAAAAGTATTAAACTTTGTATCTTTTTCAAGTTAAATTTATAGATTTACTTAGGGGACAGCAGCACTTCTGTGGTGTCGCGGAACCATGACATGCCTTTCCATTTGTGCAAATCATCTTTTGGGCCCTTTAGGGTGTCTCTGGTTTCCCCGTGTGGATCTGGCATTTTTCTTCTTAGGTTTCTGTATTCAGATCTTGGTCACAGTGTTTCATCTGTTTGCAGGCCGTGTGGTTAGGTACGTGTAAGTGCAGAGTCTTTCCATCTTCCCAGGCTATTGCTCTTTTGCTCTTTGTGTATTTATCATTATACAATATTTCTGTTCCTAATACTCCTTTGCCTTAAATACTGTTTTACTTCCAATATTAATATGGTTATAGTTTTTTCTCTCTCTCTTGCTGCAAAAAGCTCTATTGTTTCCTTTTAGTCCAGTGCCTGGGCGGGGACTGGTGGGTGGTTAAAAGGCTGCCTGGGGGCTGCAGGGAGAGGCTCAGACTGAATTGGGACACCAGGAGGACGCCCAGGGACCCCTCAGATTTGGGCCTCTGGGCTGCAGAGGCTCCAAGCCATGCTTGAGGGCCAAGCCTTTGGAAGAGACGCTCACCCAGCCCGGCCTGGGGCAGGCCAGCTCCGGAGGTGAGCCAGGTGGTTCCCCGTCACTGGGTTAGCTTCACCTCCTTGTCCCGCGAGTGGTTCTTCAGGAAGTCACCGAGATGGGGGTCTGTGCCGGTGGGACACAGGGCACGAAGCTCCAGAAGTGCCTGGTTCAGGTTTTTCTCCACAGCCGGGGCAGCTCCCACAGCAACCTGAGTGTCACCCCACTCATCGCGGGCCTGCTTTGGCGCATCCTGGAAAATGTGGTGGGTTTTCATCTTCCAAGATGCTTGCACCCTTGTGCTTTCCTGAGCCAGCTAGCGGAAGTGGTGGCTCATGCCCTGCAGAGCCACCTTGTCGCAGGGGAAATAGAAGCCCAGAGAGAGGTGGGTGTGGAGGGCCTGCAGGTGCAGGGTGACCAGGCAGGATGGTAGCCTCCGCCTGGGTGGAGTAAAGCTGAGGCCTTTGGGAGCTCCGGATTGTTCTGCAATGAAGAGTCGAGCTAAAACAACAGTGTTGACGGGTCTTGGAGGCTGAGGATGGCTGAGGTGAGGACTGGAAAAGAGGTTGGAGGGTGGTGGGAAGCTGGAAAAGGGGGTGTCCCTGGGTCTGTTCGAAGCACTGTTGAAGCACTGCCCAGCTACAGCTTTCTTTTGGCTGGTATTTACCCAGTGTTTCTTCTCCCATTTTTTGTTTTCAACTTTTTAATACCTCTTTTTACTTTTTATTTTCTGAGATATAAAATTGACAGACAATGTTATATTTGTTTTAGGGGTACAACAGCATGACTTGTTGTTTGTATGTATTGCAAAATGACCACCACAATAAATCTAGTTAACACCCAACACTACACATAGTTACATGCTAAGATCTACTCTCTTAGCAACTCTCAAATAGGCAAGCCAGTGTTATTAACGATAGTCACCATGCTGTATTTTATACCCTGGGCTCATCATTTTATAACTGGAAGCTTGTAACTTTTGGACCCTTGCACCCATTTTGCCCAACCCACACCCTCTGACTGCCAACCACCAATCAGGTCTCTGTGTTTCTGAGTTTGTTGTGCTTATTTTTTCTTTCTCTTTTTAAGATTCCACATATTAGTGAGCTTTCTGTGGTATTTGTCTTCTGCTGTCTGACTTATTTCACTTATACCTTCGAGGTCCATCTATATTGTTGCAAACAGCAGGATTTCCTTTTTCATGACTGAATAATATTCCTCAGTATATATGTGTGTGTGTGTGTGTGTGTGTGTGTGTGTGTGTGTATCACATTTTCTTTTCCTACCCATCTGTGGGTGGATGCTAAGGTTGCTTTCATGTCTTGGCTATTGTAAATAATGTTGCAATGAACACAAAAATGCACATATCTCTTTTGAGTTAGTGATTTGGTTTCCTTCAAGTAAATACCCAGAAGTGGAATTGCTGGATCATACGGAACCTCCATACGCTTTTCCATGGTGGCTGCACCATTTTATTCCCCAGAGATATCATCAGCCTGGGCTTTTTAAAAGATGTTAATTTATCGGTTCAAGGGTTCCCAGACAACGCAGCTCCTATATATTTGAAACCTAAACCCACTTGCAACGTGGGCTGGAGGTTTCGGTTTCTCTGGGGAGCGTTTCTATTTTGCCCACAACTCGGACGATGAAGAAAAGCGTCTTTGTCTCCCTGAGTTATTGACTAGTTCTCTACCCTTTTACTGTGGTGGTGGGGTTTCAAAGACCTCGGTTTTCTGTGGGGTCTTGGTTGCAACTCCCTGCCAGGTGTGGGTCCACAGCCTCATCTCCGGCATCTCTGTGGCGGCCTAAGCCTGCCACTCACTCACCAGGTTTAACAGCCCAGTCGTGGCTTCAGCTCACCCTTGCAAGGCTGGGCTTCGACACCCTTTCTGCTTGTGTTTGTCATCTGCCACATTTGCCTGTGCCATGTTGTTATTATTGTTGCTTTTAGAGAGAGGGAAAGGCAGAGAGAAAGAGAGGGAAAGAAGCATTGATTGGTTGCTTTTCCTATGCTGAGCCACGCCAGTTGGATAGGTTTCTCTATCCTCCTTGAAAGCCTAGATATGCATTGAAAACATTGTTATATTAAAACTTCTAGGGGATGATATAAATTTTTTTTTCTTTTTTTTTAAAGATTTTATTCATTATTTTTAGAGAAAAGGGCAGGGAGGGAGAAAGAAAGGGAGAGAAACATCAATGTATGGTTGCCTTTCACCTGCCTATGGACCTGGCTGGAGATCTGGCTTGCAACCTGGTTATGTGCCCTGGCTGGGAATCGAACCAGCGACCTTTGGGTTCGCAGGCCAGCACCTATCCACTGAACCACTAGCCAGGGCCTCTTTTCTTTTTTTAAAGGTATGACTCGGTCTCGATGTGGCCTCTTCTTTGTAGCCTGAGTTATAGGACTTTAGCTATTATTCAGGTGGTTTTCCAGATTGATGGCTCTATAATTTCATGTTCTAGGTACTGGTGCTACAAAGATGACTAGAATTTATAAAAACCAATGATACCACACACACACACGTGCACACACACGGTAACTATGTGAGGTGATGGATGTATTAATTAGCTTGACCATGGTAATCATTACTTAAGATGTATTTATATCAAAACACCACATTCTGTACCTTACATATACACAATTTTTAATATGTCGATAATATTTCAATAAAGCTGGGGTGGGGAGAAACAGTGGGAAGTTGAATTCACCGGAAAAACTTCTTGGATGGGGTAGAGCTTGAGCTGAGCCATGAAGATTAAGAGCAAGGAGACTGAGGTGTATTATCTCCGTCAAGCCGGATGTTGAAAGATGAGTGGCAGCGAGCAAAATGAAGCCATAGGGACAGAGGCTGACCGTTTCGACTGCGTACAAGTTAGAGTTTCTGTGTAAAAATTATCATGATTGATGTTTATTGAGCACTTACCACCTGCTGGCTATTGGCTATTGGTTTTTCATAGATGCCCTTTATCAGACGGAGGTCAGTTTTCAAAGCTCATCAACTTAGCCAGGAAGTGCTGATAGAACAGAATAATGTCCTTCTTCATGATGCAGATGGCAAGCAGAACCCAGGTGAGGTCTCAAATCCTGGGGACTATCCAAGCTAAGACAATGTCTCTGTTATTTGTCATGAAAGTCAATGTGGCGATTCCCTGGACAGTCTTAAGTTGCATTGTTCAAGTCAAAGTTCTATTTGCTCCATTCACTTTTTATAAAGTGTATTTTATTGATTATGCTGTTATTGTGGTCCCAATTTTTCCTTCTCTGCCCCCCTCAATCCAGTACCCCTCTCCCCTCTAGCCATGCCCTCCTTAGTTCATGTCCATGGATCATGCATGTAAGTTCTTTGGCTTCTCCCTTTCCTATACTGTTCTTAACTTCCCCATAGTGGTTGTTCCTACCAATTATGCTTCTTAATCCGTGCACCATTTTCCCATTCTCCCCCTTCCCCCTCCTAGCTGATAACCCTCTAAATGATCTCCATACCTATGATTCTGTTCTGGTTCTGGTGGTTCGCTTAGTTTGTTTTTGTTTTTTAAGATTCAGTTATTGATAGTTATCTTTGTTGTCATTTTAGTGTTCATAATTTTTATCTTTTTCTTTTTCTTAATTAAGTCTCTTTCCAGTTCATGTAATAATGGCTTGGTGATGATGAACTCCTTTAGTTTCACCTCGTCGGGGAAGCACTTTATCTGCCCTTCTGTCCTAAATGATAGCTTTGGTGGATAAAGTAATCTAGGTTATAGGTCCTTTCTTTTCATCACTTTGAATATTTCTTGCCAGTCTCTTTTTGCCTGCAAAGTTTCTTTTGAGAAATTAGCTGACAGTCTTGTGGGAACTGCTTTGTCCGTAACGCTCTGCTTTTCTCTTGCTGCTTTTAAGATTCTCTCTTTATCTATAACCTTTGGCATTTTAATTATGATGTGTCTTGGTGTGGTCTTCTTTGGGTTTAACTTGTTTGGGATTCTCTGTGCTTCCTGGACTTGTATGTCTGCTTCCTTTGCCAAATTAGGGAAGTTTTCTTTCATTACTTTTTCAAATAAGTTTTCAACTTCTCTCTCTTTTTCTTCTCCTTCTGGCACCCCTACGATTTGGATATTGGTATGTTTAAAGTTGTCCCAGAGGTTCCTAAGTCTCTCCTCATTTTTTTTTTTTTTTGCATTTTTGTTTCTCCTTTCTGTTCTGGTTGAATGTTTATTTCTTCCTTTTGTTCCAAATCATTGATTTGAATCCCAGCTCCCTTCTCTCCGCTGTTGGTTCCCTGTGTATTTTTCTTTAGTTCACTTCGCATGCCCTTCATTTTTTCCCTTTACTTTTTTGCCATACTCCATGAGTTCTCTGAGCATCCTTATCACCAGCACTTTGAATGCTGGATCTGATAAATTGGCTATCTCTGTTTCGTTAGTTATTTTTCTGGGGTTTTGTTCTGTTCTTTCATTTGGCCCATATTTCTTTGTCTCCCCTGTTCACCAGCCTCCCTGTGTTTGTTTCTGTGTATTAGGTAGAACAGCTTTTACTCCCTGTCTTAGTAGCCAGGCCTAGGTTAGTAAAGACAGCTATAAATTACGTGGGGCAGCGCAGGGGACCCTAACCCGTAGTAAAATCCCCCAGAGCCGCGGATGAACCAATTGCCAGGTGGGGCCACCTGCTTCTTGCTTTGTGGCTCTGTTTGTGGTGGTGGTGGAGGCTGGGCTCAGAGACCCAGCCATGCTGCTGGCCTGGCTTCTGGCGGTTTGCCCGGCACTCACCATGTTTCCAGTCACTTCCCCCACTTCCCCTCTGTGAATGTTATTTCTAGTGAGTTCAGCCTTCTAAAAGTATTTCTCTTTCAGTGACCGCTTGCTCTTTCCACCCTTTGATCTTTTATTCTGAAATAGGACCTCCTCGCTCCCTGTGTTTGCAAAATGGGGATACTTCCTGACCACAGAGGTGGAGGCTTCATTTTGCAGCCACAGCTTTTGGAGACAAGGGGTTGTAGTGAATAAGGGAGGAAACATTCTAAGTATTCTGGCCAAGGCCGAAGGGTTACATTTTCCTCGTTGATTCTAAAGACACCTACTTTAAAAGTGCTCAGTGATCAAGCCCTACTCTCCACACCAGGTTTAGTGTTTCTGCAAGCTGTTGGTTGAGCAAAAGGAAAGAAAGGATTCTCTCAGGAATCAGCCAACTTTGCCATCAATTTCACATTGGTCAGACTGTTGACTGGACCAGGCAGAAAGCACCTCAGGACATTTTTTTCAATGTTGGTATCATTATGGAATCTTGGAAGTATCATGGCTTCCCAGGGGATTATTTTATGAAAATGATCGGGCTGAAGAGGCTCCTGCACTTGATTATAAGGGAATTCTTAATTCTCTCCCTCTCCTCTTTCTCCCTTTCCACCCCCCTCCCCCTTTCCAACAGTAGGAGAACTTTACAGCTTGAACATTTGTTCCGACCTCCTCCCCACTCCTCTGCCATCCAAGCCTGGTTTCTGTTCTTATTTATATTTTTTCTGATCTTAATGTTTATTCTTATTCATGTTTTAATACAGTTTTAGTATAGGCTCATTTATTGTAATGTTCCTCAGTCCTTCTATGAACACGTCTGGGTACAAGTCGGTTCAAGTTGGGTGAAGACCTAGGGTGAATGCAAGAAGATGGGTCTGAGAGGACAAGAAGTCAGTCTGAAAAGCTATGTTGGCACCGGGCACCGGGCAGGGCATCTCAGGCAGGCTGGGAGCTGTTTCCGCCCCGGCAGCCAGGTGCCATCCCTGCGCCCTTTCCTCCCGCCGCTTCTGCTGGGACCCTGGCAGCTGTCCATGCAGTTCTTGGAAACCTGGCAGTGACCCTGATTCCGTCCCCTGCGGCTGCCCCCTGGCTTCCTGCACTGACACTGATGTCCATTGGCGTCAGCTCTAAATGTTAACTCCCGAATGTCCTTGGTTTCAACCTTGTTGGCATCAGAGATGGCGCTGGCACCCTGGGATCTTTCTAAAGCAAACCCCGCTCAGGTGGCTCTGTGCTGGAGGAGTTGCACTTGTTCTCAGATGAAAGCCCAAGTTCATTAGCTTGGTGCAAGGTCCTGGGTTACGCCCCAGATCTACCTCTTCCTAGATACCTGATGCGGGCAAGTTGTTCCACACCTTTGTCCCTCAGGCTCCTCATCTGTGCAATGGGAATAACAAGGGTACCTGCCTCACGAGGTCCTGGTGAGGTAACACCTGTGAAACTGAGTTAACATATGAGAAACATGAGAACAGTCCCTGGCACAAAATAAGCACTCTACATGTGTGTTAGCCTTAGTGTGAGGAACCCTTCAGACTCACTTTTCGCCAGTTCCCTTCACACAGTGTCTGGTTCCATGTGCCCTGAATTACCTGCAGCTTCCCAAGTGCCCTGCCTACCCTATTTCCCCTTACCGCTGGGTGTTTTGCATAAATTTTCTCTCTGAAAAGTATCCAACCCCACCCCCGACTCCCAGTCCTCAGCTCTTCCTCATTCTTATCTCAGCCAAGGGGACACCTCCTCTGGGAAGCCATCCCTGACTACTTTCCATTCTCTGCCCATACCCCCCATGTGTATTTTTCTGTGCTTCCCAGGGACTGTGTGTGGCTCACTCTTGTAGGAACTATCCATTTCTGGTAGTCTAGGTACTCATTAAACTCTTACTGAATGAATGGATGACTGCCCGGGTCAACTCAAGGCACATTGTAGATGAAAACTGTAGGTGTTAGAATGACGCACATCTGAAATAAGATGACCTAATCAAGTTGCAACCATGTAATTTTCAAGATGGAGTGACTCTTAATCTGTTTCTACTATTTTCCACTTGGTGGCACTACTTCAGCTACTAACCAACAACACCGATTAGGAGTATTTCAGGGCTTTGTGCTTTGCCTAAAGTGCTGACACCTCATATGCCTGACTAGGACTGAAGGACTGATGGGTGGTGAAAAAGCAATGAGGAAGAGCAGGGGAATGATGGGGCAGGAAATTAGACTGTCTGAAAGTGAATCAAGGATCGAAGGGTCTGCAAGAACATGGCCATGACCCCCATGGCTAGGAGGCTAGCTGAAAATCCAGAATGCCAAACGCAATTCGGAGCACAGGGGTGCCAGAGAGGCAGGAGAGTCAAAGAAATAGATATCACTGATTTGGCAACATTCAGAAACAGGGCACCGATTTCCATCCTGGGGCCCAAACCTAGGCGCAGGCAGGGCTGGGGCAGCAAGCTGGGATGCAGGGCAGAAGGGCCAGCCACAGCTGCTTATGAGCTCACCAGTAACCACCATGAAGACGATTACACACAGGATGTTTATTTCAAAGTGGGAAAGGTGTTGGGGTGTTTCATCGTAGGTGCTGGAAGTTTTGCTAGGCTTTTCTTCAAGTTACGGAGAATTTTTCGTGCTGGCCTTATACACAGAACGAGCCGGCTGCTGATCAGCGCTCCTGGCTCCATGCTGCCACCTTCAGGTGTGCATGGGTCAGAGGTGGCTGAAGTGTGGCCAGCCAGACCGGGTGGTCCATGCTATTGTGACAGGTGACTGAGTGGCTGTGGTCATTCTCATGGTCTTCCCTTCTTGATGACATGAAAACTTCATATTAACTAATAGGTCTTTTCCTAATTACCCAGACAGGAGCCTAGAGACTTATAATGTTTAAAAAGCCCTCACCTGAGGCTATGCTTCATTGATTTTAGAGACAGGGAAAGAGAGAGGGAGAGAAAAAGAGAGAAACACTGATGAGAGAGAAACATCAGTTGGTTTCCTCCCAAACATGCCTCAATTGGAGAGTGAACCAGCAACCTAGGCATGTGCCCTGACCTGGGATTGAACCTGCAACCTCTTGGTGTAGGGGATGGTGGTCCAATCAACTGAGCCAGTGGCCAGGGCAGGGGTGACTTTTATATTGTTATTTTCCAGGACAGCATAAGGGACTTCTATCAGTCAGAGTTCCTGTAGGTAAGGAAAGAAACCAACTGCAGGTGGTCTAAGTAGAAAAGGAATTTATTGAACGTATGTTGGATAACACACAGACCTTCTGGGAGGGCATGACGCATGCTTGGGAAATGGGCCAACCGGGGACAACACTCACAATCACACTGGGGTGGTGTTTGGACAAGGACCTTGTTCAGGATTCGCCTGTTCAGGACGTCAGGAAGAAAAGCAATTAACAAAAACAATGCAGCCTTGACATTCTGCGTCTTTTCCCAGCACCTTGTGATACAAGTTTCAAATGAACATTAAGCAGCATGACAGCTTCAGGATTATTTACGCTCCAGTTTGGTCCATGCAAATATGGAAAAATGAGTATGCGCATATATCCTCCTTGATGGCAGGTCGGAAGTGTCATCTTGGTTTCCAGTGTCTCCCTGTGCTGTGAACTGTCCTGACTCTGTATTCTCCACCGCTTTGCAGCATCTGCCTCCTCCAAACACTTGCTTCCCTTGGCTTTTGCCAACCCCCCTTTCTCCCCTGCTTTGTGGCCTGCTTTCTAAAGGTTCCTTCTAGGACCCCTTCTTCCCTGTACCATCTCATGTCCCTTCCTTCTTTCCTTTTCTTCTCTCTCAACATCCTTTTCCAGGAGGGATCTCATTCATACCCATGACTTTGTAATAAACAAGCGGAGGATTTCAAAGCCCCAGCAAGCAGGGGGACAGCCCCTCGTGGACACCCCATGGCCCCTCAAACTCAAAGCATTCCAAACTGAACCTGGCACCAACCCCTCCACCCTTGCTGCTCCTCCTGCGTTCTCTGAATCAGTGAATGGCAGCTTCGTTAATTCATTGTCCGAGTCAGACACCTCAGTATCACCCTGAGTCCCTTCTGCTCTGTATTCTCCACCTTGATCCCTATGTCCTGTCATTCCTATTCCTTTTTTTTTTTTTAATCCCTGCCCAAGGATATATTTGTTGATGAGAGAGAGAGAGAAACACACATCAACACGAGAGAGAAACATTGATCAGTTGCCTCTTATGTGCCCTGATGGGGATCTGCGCATGCAACCTAAGTATTTGTCACCTGACAAGGAATTGAACCTGCAGCCTTTTAAGTGTATGGGTTGATGCCTGAACCAACTGAGCCACCAGTCAGGGCAGATAAAAAATATTTTCACCTGGAAATTTCTTTATTATTAGACCCAAGATGGCCACTCTTCTGGTTTTGTGGTTGGTATTTGAAATTATTCTCAAGAGAAACACCCGATCTCTTTTTGGGTGAACAGCTGCCAAATGAGAAAGGCAGACTTTTGGCCTTGGCATGCTTGCTGGGATAGAGTTAGGTTTGGAACACAACCTTGGGTTCCACAGGACGCATAAACCCTCATCTCCCCTGCATACCATACATACGTGCTGACAGAAAAGTTCCCCTTGGAAATCTCAGATGTGTGGGTGTGTCCTTGGCCAATGGAGACGTTTAGCATAAAAAACGCTACAAAACGGGCCACCAAAGCATTCCCTTCTTTCATGTTTTAGCTCATTGTTCTACTTCTGCTTATTAAATGCACGTGTTTTTCCGATTGTTTGCTGTTGTTTCACAGATATTGTAACAGCAATGAAGGAATGGTGTTTTGAAGAGAAAACTACCATAGAAATGGACTTGGTTGAGCTTTCCAACGACACAGGCCAAAGGACAGGCCAACGGGCCTCGAGGTCAAGGGCAGAAGGTCCCTGGAGAGGTGGAAACTGCAGGACCCTCTGCTGGGTTCTGACTGGTGGAACCCTGACTATTTCTGAACTGCCATTGACAAGTTGTTGTTCTCACAACCACACAGTGGCACCAAAAGAGCCTTCACACCACGTGGAAACCTCTGAGGCTGTTTGCATGTTCAGAACAGCTGTCTCCATGAACTCTTCTTCCCCAGGCTCAACTATGGACGGCCTAAATCCCTTTTTGTCTTTTAAAGCCCTAGCATGAGGGTTTGGCTGCTGGAACAAGGTTGAGCAGCACTGACACAGGAAATGGCCCGTGGCTGGACTGGCGCCTGACCACAGCTGAGTGGGGACACACATACACCAGGGACTTAGCAAGGAAGCAGCTGTCACTCAAAACACTCGGTTCAATGTCACCCGCTGTGTGTTTCCTTATTCTAAGTGTCTTTGGAAAGTAACATCTAAGGGTGGGACACAGTACAACTCTGTCTTGACATTGTTGTTTAGATAGTTCGTTAGGACAGGGGAGAAAATGTGGGGAGCAGACTAACATTTATTTCTGTACCCCACACATATGTTTATGAACCCTATGCTGTGCCGGGCACTTTATTTATATATATGGTGCAAAGGAGACGGATCAAGGCCACTGCCTGTGAAGGCTTGAGCACATCCTTAACTCCCTCCTTTTCCTTCCTAACAATGAACAGTAATCATAATGCTTATGTCACGGAGTTGTTATGAGGATTAAGTTAATTATTGTATGTAAAGCACTTAGAACGGTAGTAAGTGCCATATATGGGTTTGCCACTATTTTATTAGTTTATTTTAACAGAGCGCTGCTTATCCTTTTGTGACTGAGGAAACTGAGGCTCATGGGGATTAAGTCAATTACCGGAGCTCACAGAGCCTGGGTCCAAACCCAGATTCATCCGAGGGAGCTGCTTTCTTCTCAGAACAGGGCTGGGCCTGCTCGATGCTATCGAATTCCCCCTCCTGCTTGCCAACTCAGGGTCCAGTGTATTAGCTCTTCTTTGGACTGACAAGGGTGAAATCCTATATGACTGAGGTTCTGTCTTTAATCCCCTCCCCCCATACCACCCATCCCTGGCAAAAGGCCAATGGTCAACGTGTGGGGGTAAGGAGTTATGGGGGAAGACACGTCCCTCCTACCTCCCCTCTGTGGGCATGATGCGTTTTTCTGATGTTGCCTATGCTTCCTCTATCAGAAAGCAGGGACAACATAACCGAAGAAGCTATTCTAATGAGCAGGATTCTTACGGTAGTCTCGCGGAATTAGGGGGGCAGTGGGCCTCTTTGACAGGGGCTGTCCAACAGAAACATAACACCAGCCATACGGATAACCTTTTTCCAATAGCTACGTTCAAAGTAAAAAAGGGTGAAATGAACCTCAACCATATTTAACCTAATCTATCCAAAATATGACCACTTCAACCTGGCATCAATATAAAAATTATCAGTGAGATGAAGTTTTAAATCCATTGCGTTTACCCACACAGCCCTTGGGCCATATACCATGCAAGTACACCCGGTGCCAGTCCGACGCCAGGATTATGTGTCCTCCAAGGGTCTTCCGCATTCGCTCTCTACATAGATACTGTCCCCTGCTCCGCCTTTCTTCTTCCACCCGCAGCTATTCTGATGGGGAAAAATGGCTGAAGGAGCGAAGTCGCTCCCCCTCCCCCGGTCATCCTCGATGAGCGCGGTTGCTGCGGGCATTAGAGGCTTTTCCTGCGGTCACACAGCGCTTATGGCACGCTTTATACTTCTCCCCATGGGGGTGGGCGTGATGATGGGGGGCATTTCAGATTCAAGAAGGATTCAGGCCAATCTAGGACCCTCACAAAATCCTTTCCAGAGTCTTGTGCCACGGACGACAGCACCTCCGGAGGGGAGAGCAGCCCGCTCGGCCCAGCAGACACCTGGCAGGGCTCAGGTTTCCTGGACCGGATGGCCGACCCGAGCCCGGAGGCTCGCGCGGCCGGGGCGGGGGGCACAGGATGGGCGGGCGGGTGGGCGGGCACCTCCCGGGCATCCGCCCGCGCGCGGCCCGCGGCGCAGCTGCTGCAGATCCGCGGGGGCCGCCGCCTCCTCGGGGCCTGGAAACGGCACGAATCTCCCCGCCCGGGCCCCGCGCCTCCCCCTGCGGGGGCCGCGGGGCGGAGTTGCCCACCTGTCATCCGAGACGCCCCACGTGGGCCGGGGCGGGGGGAGGCGGGAGGGAGAAAAGGCCGCGGCGGGGAGGGAGCCCGCAGCCCGGGCGGGGAGGCGAGCGGGGCGGGAGCGGAGACCCGGAGGCCGACCGGGGCGACCCGAGGCGCCCAGAGAGCGGCAGGTACGGAGGGGCAGGTGAGCAGGAGCGGCGCCGGGCTAGAGAAGCTGGGAAGAGGAGACCAGGCGCGAGTGAGTCACGGGCTGCGGGCAGCGGAGGCGGCGAGAGCGAGGGGGGAGCAGACGCTGAGGAGGGTGAGGGGTCCTTGGAGGAGGGGCGGGAGAGCCCGGCGGTTGTCAAGGCGACGGCTCTGGCCAGAGCGAGGCGCATTGACGTCAGCAGCCGCGCGCTGATTGGCTGCTCCCGAGCCGTTTCCGGTGGAGCCGCCGCAGAGCCGCTATCGCAGAGTAGATCCGGGCTGCGAGGGACGCGCCGAGAGAGCTCAGCCCGCCGCAGACTCCCACTCGCTCTGCCGTGCCCGCCGCCGCCCATCCCCGGGTAAGTGCGGTCGGCGGGGGCCCCCGGTGCAGCCAGCTTCGCCGCCCCGCCGCCCGTTCGGGGGCGCTGGACCGATCCAAGATGGCGTCACAGACAGCGACCTGCGGGGGGACGGCCGCACCCCCTGCCCCTCCATAGCGGGCGCCTCCCCGCAGGCCGCACGCCCCGGGCTGCGCCTGCGACCCCGAGTCGGCACCCCGAGCCCCCCCAGGGCGTGGGATCGGCCGCCCCGGCGCCCAGCTTCCCGGCCGCTCGCCCCGCCCCCCACCTCCCACCCCCAACCCGCGGCCGCGCGCTCCCCCCATTCGCGCTGCTCAGGCCCCCGGCCCTGCGCGGCCTTCGCGCGGCGGCCAACGCGTCCCCGCCGCCTCCGCCCGGCGCGCGGGGCCTCCTCGCTCGCCTTCCCTCGTTTCCCGAAGGACAGCAGCCGGCTCTTCACCGGCCTGGGCCCTGGTTTCCCTCGGCGTCCCCGGCCGTTCTCGGTTTCCCCTCCGCTGTCATCTGCAGCGATCGCTTTTCCCCCTTACGGGTTTCTCTGCCTCCCTCCCCACCGCCCACCGTTGTAGCCTGGCTTCTCAGTTTCCTTTTTTCACCCCCATTTATCCCTCTCCCTCTCCGATTTTTTTTTCTTTTCTCCTCCCGAGGCCGCCTCGCCACCAGGGTGGCAACACGACTAGGGGAGGGTGAAGGACCTACCTCCCTTCATTTTGTGGCCGTGGCCTAAGTGAATTGAAGGGCACTCTCCCGTCCTTCAGCTCGAAAATGCGCGGTACCTGTTAACCCCTGCAGCCCTGGGCAGGTGTGATGCCCGGCGGCTTGGCTGCTTGAGGGGTTCCCGAAGGCCGGGTCCTTTCAGCCGGGGAAAGCAAGTCGGCGCTTTCTGCAGGCGCCTGCAGGGAGGTGGTCCGGGCTGGGCCCAGGGGGTGCAGCTTGAATCAGCAGGAGCCTTAAGTGTTTTAAGCATGCAATCCGTTTGCAACTGCATTTTAATCGCTACGGAATTTCCAAATAGAAGAATCTGTTTTCTTCCGTGTAGAGACAACGCAGCGAAAGCATTTTAGAGTATTAAGTAATTTTTGGAGTGGGAAGGTAAATTGTTGAGTTCTTGAGACTTCAGTACAAGTACAGAGGCCATGTAAATATATTCGGTTAATATTAAAGGCCATGAAATTTCGAGATCCAGGGAGTTACGTGGTGACCCGCAGTGTCTACTTCTTGGTCTTTTAAATACGTTTAATTTAAACAAAAGGCATTTTCATCCCTAGACCCTGTCCTCATTAATTGTTGAATTATTTCTCTGGTCAGTTGAATACATGTATTGATATTCCTGAAAATGCCTGAATGGTTTGAGGCACAAAAGATCTGATTCATCATTGTTCTTGGTGGCCTTCAGTGTTATTAGAAATGCATAAAGTGAGCCTGAAGGATAGATAGTCTCAGTTTCTGTGATTGACCTGAAGGATTCATGCATCCATCCTCAAGTAAAGGATCTTTTTTAAAGGGTTTATTTCTGAAGGAGCAGACTGATTGTTCTTCTGTGGCCTGGAGTGTGTGTGGTCAGGGAGCTGTGTACCCTTTCATGGGCTCCTAATTAACCTGCTCTTTATTGACCCTGATGAAAGTTGCCAAAACAGCATGAGTAATCTGGTATTTCTTCATGCTTTTACATGTACAGTTTCATTTCAGTCATTTTGTGTGTATCCTATTTGGAAAAGTGGAATTGATACTGATTTTAGTTGCGGACCTGGCTTTTATCTTCAAATGTTACTTGTTTAGTATTTAGGAGTTAGAAGGAAAACAATTTATGACTCTCTTATTAAATTACTAAGCTTTAATAATTCCAAGGTAAGGTTAGTTACCCATTATCATAGCACTTCTTTACTTCACATGAAGGTAGTTTGAATCCTCTAAAATTCATTGTGTAAATGTATTTGTTGACTATGTAAGTTTAAAACTTATTGTAGTATAGTATTTTCCTATCCAGATTAACATTTTCTTGTCTAAATCTTTTAGTTTGATAAGAGACATATTTTTTTCTGTTCAGAATTTTTCCTCTTTTATCAATGGGTTAAGTGTGTTGTTATTTAGGGCTGGAGCCGGTAAGAGACTCTGGAGTAAAAGGTGGGTTTTAAAACTCATTTGGGGTTCCTTTTATGCTTTAAATTTTTTCAGCGACACTGGTAGTTGGCTGATCAGGTCCTTTGCCCCAGTGGTTCGTGGGTGATATTAGCACAGTCCCTTGGGATAGGAATTTCGTATAGGGAACGTCAGCTGTTTTTTATCGTGCTTACTTGCTTTCACAATGGCCTGCTTGAGTGCCATTGAAATTCTCTGTCCTGTTTACCATTTACACACTTCGCACGTCATTATCATTTTTTTTTCAGGGGGAGGACTGAATGAAATTCCCTTAAGGCCCTGACCCCTCCGCTGCCCGCCTCTGCAGGGGGTGGTGGCTCACACTTCCTCCAGGAGCTGAGGGCTCGGCCTCTCCCGGCTGCTGCCTGCAGAGCTCAGATCCTGCGGCTGCACCTGAACGCAGCACTTGGGAGGAGGCTCCTTTCCCTGCTTAGCTTCCTATTCCCCAGCCCCCACCCCCCTTAAAAAATCTACTACAGGGGCAAAGCCCTGTGAATCAGTCCTGTTGAGTTGAAGTTAAAGGCCACGTTGGATTTGCTCCTTACAGATGGTTTATGCAAGCTTGTGTGTGTCTTTCCTCGTAGAGAAGAACCATGGCCACTGGCAGCCCTGGAGCCACTGAGGAGGAACGCAGCCTCCGGGAATGCGAGCTCTACGTGCAGAAGCACAACATTCAGGGGCTGCTGAAGGACTCCATCGTGCAGCTGTGCACGGTGCGGCCCGAGAGGCCCATGGCCTTCCTCCGGGAGTACTTCGAGCGGCTGGAGAAGGTGAGGGGCGGTGCCCACCCGATAGATGGAAGGCTGTGGAGTGGCTCTCACTTGTACCTTGGGAGAAAAGGAATTCGGAACGAATAAGAACTCCAAATAGAATTTCAACAGAGAAATGTAGTTAAAGGCACAAATTAGCATACACTTAGTTTTAACAAACCTGGATGCTAAATTTACTGGGCACACAGGGTTTCCGAACTTGGATTTTAATTAATACATAAAACTGGCTAAACAAAATTACAGGTTAGATACAGTTGATCAGACTTAGGACAGCAGTTATGTAGAATGAGAAATTCTAGAGAACTTGAAAAGCAGGTAATGTGTTTCTCCTCCTCAGCAAAGCAAGTAAACTGAATGCCCTTTAAAACCAAGGTAACCGAAACATTGGAGTCCAGCTTGTGACTGTTACAGCAGAACTTCTAAATTAGTGGAGTCTTGTTTTTTTGTTGACTGTATCTCAGATGAATAGACCGTAGAACAGGCTGTCAAAATTGTACTTCATTTACAGTTCTGATTATGACCTGTTTCTTTTATTCTTTGTTTTTCATCCTCACTGCATGTATATCACTGTGATCAAAACGTGTATATGTTTTTTAAGGAAAGTGATCATTTTGCATCAAAGATAAAACACTTTAATTAGTTCTCTCAAAAAATAATGAGAAACTCGATCATGAAATGTTTTGAGTAGTTTTTTCATTTGCTTCTGTAAATTTGTGTGATAAATTGACAGGTTTTCTTTTGCATATTGAAGTTTTGATATGGCTCAACAATTAAGAGGCATTATCTAGGTGTATGATTATTAATTGTGTAACAGAAATATTTATAATAGAGTATTGATCTGAGTAGTTTCTTAATCAGCATAACTTATTAGTAAAAGAATATATTAAGATTTTTAAAATGGGTAATTAGGCATTTTCTACTGTTTTCTTGAAAAACTGTTAAAAATTGGTGTTAAGTACCATGATTAGAATAATTAAAAATGACAGTAACCACAAACAACCAGTCACTATGAATGTAGCTTTGCTGTTTTGGAATTGTAGCAGAAAGTATGGCTTTCCTTCTCTCTGTCTTTATTTTATTTTATTTTTAAGATTTTATTCATTATTTTTAGAGAGAATGGCAGGGAGGGAGGAAGAAAGGGAGAGAAACATCAAGGTATGGCTGCCTTTCACCTGCCTCCAGCTGGGGACCTGGCTGGAGACCTGGCTGGCAACCTGGTTATGTGCCCTGGCTGGAGAATCGAACCTGCAACTGGTTTCACAGGCTGGTGCCTGTCCACTGAGCTCTCTTTCTTTCTTTCTTTTTTTGAAAGCAATATCCAAATAGTGTTGCACTTCAGCGCTGGGCTGCTGTGGGCGCTTTTGTTTTGAGATGAAGTGCATTCCTGGAGATCTGGTTCTGAAATAGGTCACTGTAAGTTGATCCGTCTTCTCTTTGGACATCAATAGACACCAATAAAGGAGGGGATGAAGTTGGTGAGACATTGTGCATCTTTTTATAGGGAGTGTTGGGTGTATGGTGGTGGTTTCAAAGCCTGTACTTATAGCACTGATGAAGCACTATCCAGGGGAAGGCAAGCAATTACTTTCTTCGCAGGTAGGATTTTTAGATTTAATGTGTGTTGGCTTCTTTCTTCATAAAAGTCACAGCTTAACACACTTTTCCTATAACGTAGCAGTCTTTGCTCACGGGCGTACCTTTCTTTAGCTAGGACTTTGAGGTAACTAGATTTTCAATTTTTCATCAGGTCAGTTCTCTACCCTGGGTATAAGGTTTACATGTCTGGAGATACAGCCATATTCTTGGGTCATGTTCTCCATCATGGTGTCAACCAGGGGTCATGTTTCTGGTTTCTTCAACTGCTCAATGCACCGCAAGCTCTCAGACGGTCCATCACCTGGAATTTGAGTTCCCTTGTATGCATATGTTTATTAGAACCTTGCCCCTCTGATACAGCAGAGCAATTTTAATTATTACAACCATTGAGTGTGTCCTATGTGAAGCACATACATTCATACTCATTCTTTCAAGTGTGGAAGGTAGGTAATCACTGCCATTTTACAGTGGCAGCAGATAAAACTACGAATGATGGCGGAACCTGGCTGTGATCATACAGTGTGATGGTTTTTGTTGCTGCAGCAGCGTATGAGCCTGAAGTTCCAGTGGCTTACTGCAAAAGACCTTCCTTACGCTTAGGTCACCTGCAGCTCTTCTCAGGGCAGCGCACTGGGTCTTACTCGGGCTGAGAGGAAGGAGCAGCCATGTGCCAACATGCTGCTTGTGAGGCTGACAGGGCAGAGGCTGGGGGCAGGGCCAGCCCTTCCCAGCAGGCGTGGTGTGGCATGTCCACTTAACATTTCACAGTCAAAGCCAGCGGCAAGGTCGAGCCCCAAGTCAGTGGGCCCAACAAGTTGACCTACAGGGAAGAATGGACTGGTAAGGGCAGGGAAGGTACAGATAATTGTGGAAACATGAAGTGGTAGGGGCAGAATCTGAACATAAAACAGGAGAACATAATGGGGAGGGGTGTTTGGGAGGTTGTTTTAATATATGAAAGAACAAAGAGTGAAGAGACTGAGAATGACAACAGCAACAAGAATTATATAAAAATGTGTCATGATAATTAAAAATTGACCTTGATAATGCCTCTGAGTCACCATGCTTAGGTTATCTCTGATTGCTGTTAAAGATGAGAATCCATGAAATACCGTTAAAATCAAAATGCTTTTGGTACTTCAAAATTGTCTTAAAAATTCAATGAACAATAATTCAATTAGATAGAATACAGTTCCAAATGAGATTTGGAAATTATTTGTGAAATTTTTGTGAAATTCCAGGGATAAATTTAGAGTGTAATTTGCTGTTAAACTCTGGGGAGACTGGAGTTTTACAGTCGTGTGTTAATATGGAGCGGGAAAGCCTTACTGGTTGTTGCAGTTACAAGAAGGCAAATGAAGTGAGTTTTCGAAAATGTATTTTTAAGAAATGGGCTGCATGTTTGCACGTGGTTCAAGATCCGGCAGGTGCAGAAGGTGTAACAGCAGAGTCTTCTCTCCGTCGTTCTCCTCAAATGCAGCCACTGTTCCTTCCATAGGCTTACAGGCATTTAGAGACAGATTCGTGCCGGAAAGAGCGGACTCTCTTCTGATGCTTGAGTGGCAGGCATTTCATTGCATAGGCGTACTATAATCTATTTTCATTCATTCCGTTAACATTTTGGTGGTTTCTACTAAAAATAATGATACAATGAATAACTTCATGTGTACATCATTTCACATACATGGATATCTTAGAATAAATTTCTAGGAGCAGAATGGGATATTTGGTCAAGAAATAAATGCATTTATAATGAAATGCACAAATACTTGTTTTGCTTTATATTCTGTTTTTGTTTGTTTGTTTTTTAAGGTTTTATTTATTAGAGAGGGGAGAAGGGAGAGAGGCAGAGAGGGAGGGAAACATCAATGTATGGTTGCCTTTCACCTGCCTCCAGCCACAGACCTGGCTGGAGACCTGGCTTGCAACCTGGTTATGTTCCCTGGCTGGGGAATTGAACCAGTGACCTTTGGGTTCTCAGGCTGGTGCCTTAACCACTGTGCACCAGCCAGGAGGTGTTGTGTTTTCTTAATTGAAGATTAGGAAATGCAGAGAAATGAAAAAAGCAAAGCGGTCCCCATCCTTCCAAAAATAAAAAATAAAAATCAATCATAATTCTGCTAATAGAAATTAAAGCTGTTAATCCTTGGTGGTTATTGTTCTGGACTTTTTTTGCTGCATGTATGTTATTCTTTTGTTTTGTTTTGATGTCAAAATCAGGGCTGAGTACCATGCAAGAGAAAAAACAGGCATCTCCTTAATTTCATTTTTATCGGAAAATTTCTTGAAATGATCAATAAAAGCTAGTAAGTTCATTTTGAATTTGAAAGACGGTTTGGAAAAAATAATGGCAAATGAGTCAAATGAGAAAGTAGTGAATAACACATTCTTGTTTTTTCATTCTGATTTTTCATCAGGCATAATAAAGTCATTCTTTGCTGCAGACCTGAGGAATTTCTTTTAGAGCTCTAGATTTTTTTTTTAAGGTTTTATTTATCATTTTTATAGAGAAGGGGAAGGGAGAGAGGGAGAGAGCCATCAATGTATGGTTGCCTTTCACCTGCCTCCAGCTCAAGAGCTGGCTGGAGACTTGGCTTGCAACCTGGTTATGTGCCCTGACTGGGAATCAAACCAGCGACCTTTGGGTTTGCAGGCCGGCATCTTAACCACTGTGCCACCAGCCAGAGCTTAAGGCTCTAGATTTAATAAATGAGAATGTTAAGTAGTTTATCTTAGGTTTTGTATGAATTAATTAAACAAGAAGTGTTTAGAAGCAGGTAAACTTTTTATTTTTTAACTTAAGTTGTAAACACTGATAATAAAGAATTTTTACACTTCTGCTGGGAGAAGTATTGTCACATCTGATCTAATTCTTGGTTACTGTCACATCATTTCATTATTTATTTATTTTTTTTCCTGAGATTCCAAGTAGAAATAAATTTGATGGGCTCAGATTCTCCCCTATTGGTATTTATATTCCCTTGCGTAACGTAGACTTGGCATGTATAGGCTAAAGCATGGTTATTGAATGAACTTAGTGACCCAGTCATCTAGATCCTCTTGGATCACTTTGCTGTTCCAGAGCACATTTTTTGGAGGAGGAAGGAGGGTCTTGTGCTATCTGTAGCAACAAACAAAAACCTGATTTCTTAGGATTTTGTTTTGTAGTTTTTTACTGTTGAGTGTGTTACAACCTATTGTCAATATGTTGTTATAACATAATGAGTAATTTTTTAGGTGCATGTTGAGTCCTTGTACTAATGGCTTTTGTTCATTAATAACTATAGCATCTATTATCTGAGAAACAGTTCTTTCAGAATATTTCTTTTCAAACTCTACTCCATTTGGAATGGACTTTTCTCCTTTGACATTGGGAATAGAGGGAGAGATTTAAAATGACTTATCATTGGAATACGAGAATACCCTGCAAGATCTCATTTTGTAAATCTGTAATTTTTTTTCAGGAGGAAGCCAAACAGATTCAGAATCTGCAGAAAGCAAACACTCGTGGGGATTCTCGGGAGGACGAAATCTCTCCTCCGCCACCCAATCCAGTGGTTAAAGGCCGGCGGCGACGAGGGGCGATCAGCGCCGAAGTCTACACGGAGGAAGATGCTGCGTCCTATGTTAGAAAGGTGGCTGCGTTGAAACATTTGGGGCAGTGTTTTTGGGACCCACATAGTCGTCCTCCCGTTCCTTTGGTGGATGCACGTGTGGTTTGAATAGTAAAACATACAGGATGGTCTGTGTGCCATCCTGTGTGGGTCTTGGGTGTGAGGAGCAGGTTTCTATGGTAACATGCCACCAGAGAAAATCAGAGCGATTTTAAAATAATGAGTAATTGCACTTTGGGAGTTTTGCTTTTCCATGAAACCTGTTTTGCAGTAGAAGGAGGCAGTACTCCTTTTTCTCTTGAATCATGGTGTTAGTGTTTTGATGGTCTGTAATTCATGTGTGGTTGAATTAGGGTGAACCTATGAGGTTCATGTAATTGGTTCTTCCTTGATCGCACCTGCCATTTTGAGTTAATGCTGGTAGCTTGAAGAGGACAGAAAACTGTCCTGGCAGAAGGCTCGTGGAGCTAATAGTACCTCATCACAGTTTTTAAAAGGTTTAGTTTTGTCTTAGAGTAATGACCTTGGTTTTGGTTTGTTTCTTTATAGCTTTTGACTGGAAACCAAATACCATCCTTTAAATACCGGCCTACGGCTCTGGCTGTAGGCAAGGGGATTCATTAGTATTTGTTGAGTACTTTGTTGTATCAAAGGCAAAGGTAGGATATTTGTGTAATGTTGGAAATATTTAACTCAAAGCAGTTCTTGTTTAAGCATCATAATTAGCTTTTATTTAATCGGTGGGTTGTGAGCATAAAATGATCTTGGTTTATGCAGTTGTCATTTGACCTTCTATTCTTTTCTAGGTTATACCGAAAGATTATAAGACAATGGCTGCTTTAGCCAAGGCCATTGAAAAGAATGTGCTGTTTTCACACCTTGATGATAATGAGAGGAGGTAAGTATAGGTTCTTTGTTACACTGTTTTCTTATATAGTTGTGGTCCCGATAGTCTTATCCTTACTGCACATTTTAAGGCTCATTATTCATCTGGTGATAATCCCAGCTGAAGATCTAGGAGCTTGAATTTGAAGGTTGTTTGAAATTCATAGAAGAGGTGCATGAAGTGTAACCCAGTGCCTTCTGTCCCTCGCAGTGATATTTTTGATGCCATGTTTCCAGTTTCCTTCATTGCTGGAGAGACTGTAATTCAGCAAGGTAAGGGCTGCTGCCTTTGTGTTTATAGTAAGTACCCTGGGTGAGGAGGCAGGACTGGAGCATTTTTTAAAAAGGAAGTTTCTTTGCCTCTTTCAACCTACCAGTTCCCTGCATTATACTAACCTTTCTGTTTCTCTTTAAAATTAAAATGGTCTGAGCTAAAAGATACACTTTCCCTAAGGGACTAATATTGCCCTACCATCTGATACAGTTACTACAGTCTGTAGTAACTATTAAAAGATATTCCTGCATTTCTCACCTGAATGTTGTAGGGAATTTTAGAGTTATAGACCTTATATATTCTCTATACCATTAACCACTTATAAAGTAGGAAATAAGTAAAACTATTTTCTTCATTATGTATCTTATCCCTTTATGAGGTTTTATATGTTCTATTGATTCTTAACATTCTTGCCCACATAAACTAACATGGATCTAATCTTTTGCCGCCCCGGCCCCCCCCCCCCCCCCGCCTTTGTTATGTGCTCTTAATATTTTCATGGGTCTTTATAATCCATAATTTTCCCATTTGTGGCAATGTGACATTTTGTTATTATTTGGGTTGGTTCTTGTTTTGTTGTTACAGATGATAGGCAATTAATATTTTTGTACATTTTATATGGCAACTTTTAATTATTTTTTAGAGGTGACTTAAAATTATTCATCATGAGGTGACTAGAAGTTTGATCAATGTTAGATTCTTGAAATATATTGCTAGGCCCTGACTGGTATGGCTCAGTGGATTGAGCACTGGTCTGCAAACCCAAAGGTCGCTGGTTCGATTCCCAGCCAGGGCACATAACCAAGCTGCAAGCCAGGTCTCCAGCCAGGTCCCCAGCTGGAGGCAGGTGAAAGGCAACCACACGTAGATGTTTTTCTCCCATTCTTCCGCCCTCCCTGCCCATCTCTCTAAAAATAATGAATAAAATCTTTGAAAAACAATAAATGTTTTGACATAAAAATAAAATTAAAAGTAAAAAAAATGTAGTGATAGGCTTCTTTTCCTGGAAGATGGTGCTAATTTATAACACTGTCTTTTCTCATAGCACCACTACAAAATGAGTTTATTGTTCTACGTTAATTTGATGGTTTCTCTTATGTTTCTTTAGTTTGTGAAATGCTTCTAATGTTTACTCTTTCCTCCTCTAGGGGATGAAGGGGACAACTTCTATGTGATTGATCAAGGAGAGATGGACGTAAGATCTAATAAAGAGCAAAAACATATTTGATCACATTAAAAGTCAATGTATGGGTATTTATTGCTTCTAAGACTTTCTGAAGGGCTATTTATTACAGCCCTTGTAAGTCAGATTTCATCAGTACCTTTTGCCAAATATTTTCATGACCCTGAGAAACTTTTAAAAGGTCATTCTTTAGGTAGGCAAGCGTTCAGAACTTTTGCTGGAGCAAAAGGCATGCATGCGTGCTGTGGAGTGCGACTTGGGGAACTTGACACAGTCATTAGTTAGTGAAGCTGTCTTGAGTCTGAGTTTTGTTTATTAACGAAAGGGGGAGACTAACGGCATTGTGCTCATTGGATTATTAGAAAATTCAGTGCCTTATGCTAATAAAATGCTTATTAGTAAAGTGCTCAGCACAGTCCTCTGTAACTGTGTATCGTTTTTATTCATGCTTGGTTCACCTTTTTGCCTTGACCCATCAGAACAGGGTAACTTTTTCTTCTTTATTTTTTACTTTATTTTTTCTTTCTTGAGTAACCCTTTCTTATCAGATGATTAAACTAGGTAAATCACAGACCCTTTGAACATAATTTGTTGTCAGAAGTATTTTGTTCTGCTTTGCACTGAAAACATAGCGTAATTCTATTTTAAAATTATGACGTTCAGGATTCTGACCTCTGAAAAAGATTTATGGATTTTTAGTACTTAGGTGTTTGTGTATGTAGGGAAAATAATTCCTTGTCATTTGCTTTGTAGGTCTACGTCAACAACGAATGGGCAACCAGTGTTGGGGAGGGAGGGAGCTTTGGAGAGCTTGCTTTGATTTACGGAACACCGAGAGCAGCTACTGTCAGAGCTAAGACAAATGTGAAATTGTGGGGTATCGACCGGGACAGCTATAGAAGGATCCTCATGGTAAGAAAGACCAGGGCTTTTGAAGTATGAGTCAGACCACCTGTGTCACTGAGCACCGAAGTAAAACGAGAATATTAACTTTTAATGATTGACTGCTTTGCAGTAAGCCCATTGAGCATTATTATTTGTAATTTGAGACAGTGATCTTTTTAGAACAAAAGCTGGGCATCGAATAACATGGAAGGCAAATGTGGTGCATACCTAACGGCCATCTCATGTTTGGAACTCTCCCTATTTGCTGATAGACACGTCTTCACCTACCTAATTTTTACATGTTGCAGATAGGCTGCTAAGTGCTACCTCTGAGTGCAAGTTATTTGGCATCCAGGAAGTAATCAGCTTCCCTCAACTGAAAGTGGGCTGTCCGTGGAACGCAAATGCCACGTTCCCTCTCACTAGAGGAATAAACTAATAAAGCCATTGGAACATTCTGCCGATGCAGTCAAACTTTTTGAGAACTTTGCAATAAATTTATAGGGTAGCTGTGGAGATGTAAGTCCCAGCTGGATGGCATTAGTCATCTTAAATGGTTTTCTAAATTTGTGTGGTGCCTATCTGGCTATTTGACAGTACGCAGTTAGATGTACTTTTTCGTATTTGGGGGATGGATACGTATGTATAAATGTATATGTATCTACTTGTAAGTGTATAAATTGCTAAGGTAATTTACTGTGTAAGGATGTTTCATTAATAGGGGACTGTGTATTTCTCTTTTCCCACCAGTTGTATTTAATAAAATTTGCAGATAAGCCAACTTGGTTAAGTTTGGGGCAGTGGCACTTTTGAGGGGTGGAGTGGGCTGTGAGTGGTTTTTTCTTTGTGGACAATTGGGGTTATGTGGAAGGATCCTGAACTGGAAATATATTCAGCTATAGTCACATATATTACAGTTTGGGGTTTTTGGTTTGTTTGTTTGGTTTTAGAATTGATCATTTACAATTTTTGTATTTCATTAATTGGTGGAATGAGGAACTATCTTTAGCCATGCCCCTGGTTTCCCCGTTAGGGACAAGTTGCTGAGAGCTTCTTACTGAGCTAACAGAGGGGCTTACCATCTTCACGAGGAAGAAAAATAATCATGTATCAAGCAGCAGCAGCAATAATCTGTGATTTCTCTTTTAATTTACTTGAAACTTTGTATTCACTTACATGATAATTACACATTTTTTTGACTCATGTTACTTTTTTTTTTTTAAACAGGGAAGCACTCTGAGAAAACGGAAGATGTATGAGGAGTTTCTTAGTAAAGTGTCTATTTTAGGTGAGTTTTGGAAGATTGTATGGAGAATTATGAAGTTACAGTGTTAGCAGTGCTTAAGTAGAATCTATTGGATTTCATAAAAACTACACGTTATAAATTCTATTTTTATTAATAGTAATGTAAAACATGGAATGTAGAGTTAAAAGTTTGATTAAGTTTGAAGTAATTTTAAAATGTGTTTACTTTGCTAAGATATGACAAACCTCTTGAGAAATGATTGGAGCCAGGAAAAGCTTTCTGAGGTTTTGTGCTGCTCATTTCTCCTGGAGAGACAGACTAAAAGTGTCGCCTTTCTGAGTAGGACAGTCCCTGTAATTCTGACTCTTGCCCCACCAGTGAGTTTATTGGTTAAGGAAAGTGAGTATTTCCTCTGTAGAAAGACTAGGTGTCATTTGCTAGCTTTCTTTGGGAAAAAAAAAAAAGCTAAAGTTATGTTGAAATTTTGGAGATAGTCTATGTATTGTTAGGACTTGTTCTTCATTGAAAGTGGAAATGGTGGTTTCTATGAGGTAGAATGTGTTCTGCCATTGTTCTGTTACAGTGAATTGATTTTTCCCCCTATTTCTTATCCTTTCTCTGAAATGGTTACATTTGCTTAGTGTCTTGGGTGTTAACTTTTGTTCCCAAAGGCCAGATAGTTTTTTAGTTCTTGTTGGTTTGATAAATTAATTCAACTCATGAATTACTTCTATGAACCTCTGGAATAATATGAATAGTGGCCCCATTACTTTTGGGTTCTGTAATTGCAGGTTTGATTTTCAATTTGCATTGAAGACACTCTGGGGATACTTAATGATTACATTTTTGTATTTCTTGACCCCTGGGTGCAGTTGGTATAAATCAACCTGGTCACTGGGGTTGTGGAAGTCAGGGTCTAAGTGTTATCCATGAGTGATTGGGGGTCTGGCTGAGACTGGAAGTAATTGAAGACTGGTGCCAAATTTAATCTGAGATAGGGCTAGAGTATTGAATAGACGTGGCTATAAGGTTGATTCTCTTTATCCTTTTGGTTTTGACATTCTTAGCAATACCAGAGAATGTGGAGCAAGCCTTTTGGTTTTTGCTTTTCAGAGTCTCTGGACAAGTGGGAGCGTCTCACCGTAGCTGACGCCCTGGAACCGGTCCAGTTTGAAGATGGGCAGAAGATTGTGGTGCAAGGAGAGCCGGGAGATGAGTTCTTCATTATCTTAGAGGTAAAGGGCCCGGCGTGGGGGACTAAGAGGTTGTGCACACGCTGTACAAGAGAAAGAGGGGGCTATTTCCGGTATACACGCTAAGATTCAAAAAATATCTTCGTAGTTTTATTTAAAAATTACCTTTCACTTTGAGATGCTCCTGTTTGGCTTTCTGTCAGACCAACACATTTTAAATGCATTTGAGTCAATTCTGGAAGGGGCTATTTATAAAGTAGTAGCCAGAATCTGACCTAAAATGAATTCTCCCCATGCAAGCCCAACAAACTATGTAGTGTAACAGACTTAAGGATTCTGCATCAGCTTTGTTAAAATCTTGTGCTTGGGCTGTTGGGCAAGCAAGGCTCAAAGACAAGGATTTACTTTTTAAACTTAGTATGTTTTATGTCTTCACAGTCCATGGAAATGTATAGCATACAGTCTTGGCTACAAGTAGATCCAGAAAGTGGATTTTCTGTGTCTGTGGCTCAGTAGATGCTAATTGTTTTATTTAACCTGGGGGGGTGGGGGATCAGGACTCCTTCTGTGAAGGGCCAGCTGGAAGTAATTGAGGGTCTGCCAGCCTAGAGTTGGTAGACTCTGCCCTTGTCCTGGTGCAAAAGCTTCTGCAGACAGTAGACGTGGATTTCCTATGACATTTACCGGTAGACAGGTAGCAGGCTCGGACCCCAGCTGCCTCTCGTTTGCTAATCCCCGAACCCTTCAAGTAGAAGCACCCAGGTAACTCGGCTTGATGCAGTGGTCCCCTCGCAGGGGCTGCTGGGTAGATAGGAGTTAAGCTCATGCAGTTACTACTCTCATCAGTCAGCTTTTATCATATGACCACAGAGGATGTGAAATAACGGGAATCTTTGTTTCTCAAGGTAGCTAAAATTGCATAATGTATTATAGTGCCACCCTGGGTTTGAAAGTACTTGTTTTGCTTTCTGGTGATTTTATTGTAGGGGTCAGCTGCTGTGCTTCAGCGCCGCTCAGAGAATGAAGAGTTTGTGGAAGTGGGGAGATTGGGGCCTTCGGATTATTTTGGTATGTAGGTTCCTCAGAGTGAACACATGGTTTCTTTTAAGTCACTCTTCAGTGGGACATTGTAGTCCCATTATTAGTCTTCTCTTAAATTTTATTTTTTAATTGCAGTCTCTTGCCTTTTAGAGAACTAGTGCGAGATTTTGACCTTTACTCAGTTAATAATTAAGTTGTTGCTTGTCTCATCTATCAGTTTGTTTTTTTAAGTGCTGATGTGATGTGGCCTGTACAGGTAACCCCTGTGTCACATGGCACTTCTATAACACGGTTTTGCTCTAACAACATTCAAGAATTGGGGAAACCCCTCGTACAACACAGAATCCTAGAACACTGTTTCACTCTAACACAGTTTGAGAATTAGAAAAGTCCCCGAATAACATGGAGCTTTTTAAATAAAAAATTTTATTATTTTTAGAGAGAGAGAGGAAGGAAGATAGGAGAGAGACATCAGTGTATGGTTGCCTTTCACCTGCCTCTATCTATGGACCTGGCTGGAGACCTGGCTTGCAACCTGGTTATGTGTCCCCTGGCTGGGGATCAGACCAGTGACCTTCGGGTTTGCAGGCCGGTGCCTTATCCACTGTGCCATCAGCCAGGGCAACATGGAGCTTTTAAGAGCAAAAAATACCTCATTCAAAATTGGGGAGTCCTCAAATAATATGAAACATAGTAAGAGCTTTTAAGAGCAAAAGATAATTCATTTCAAATTAATAAAACTTATTAAGATCTCAGCTAAAAGCAAGCAATCTAAAATAACAGATTTTTTGCAAAAAATACAGGGTAGAAGTCAAGATAATGCTGAAGAAATTTCAGAGGATGAAGATACCTTGTCAAAATGCCTTCAGTTAATGGTGCTTTGTAGGGATTATGAAGAAAACATTATTTAATACATATTAATGTGTTTTACTTTTGGTGAAAATTGCTTTAATGAAGATGTTTTTCTTAATTATAAAAATATAAATAGTATGCCTTTAAAATTTTTGGAGCGTAACCCCCTTTTTTTTGTACTAGTTCTTTGTTTTGTATGACACAGCATTTTTTAATTAATTAATTAAAAAGCTTTTATTTATTATTTCCACAGAGAGGGGAAGGGAGATAGGCAGAGAGAGAGAGAGACATCAATGTAAGGTTGCCTTTCACCTGCTTACAGCTACGGACCTGGCTGGAGACCTGGCTTACAACCAGGTTTTGTGCCCTGGCTGGGAATTGAACCAGCGACCTTTGGGTTCGCAGGCTGGGTCCTTACCCACTGTGCCACCAGCCAGGGTAGATACAGCATTTTTAAGGGACCTAACATCTGTGTTACATGCGAGTGACCTGTACTAAAAGGCGAAGAGAAGTACGAATTTGTTCTCTCTCAGAAGTGCGCCTCTGAGAGGTGTTTGCTGGGGACGTTAGCCTGTCCTCACTCCCTGTCTCCCCTCTCCAGGTGAAATAGCCCTGCTGATGAATCGTCCTCGCGCAGCCACTGTGGTGGCTCGTGGCCCTTTGAAGTGCGTCAAGCTGGACCGACCTCGGTTTGAACGTGTGCTTGGCCCATGCTCAGACATCCTCAAACGGAACATCCAGCAGTACAACAGTTTCGTGTCGCTGTCTGTCTGAAGTCTGCCACCTGTGCCTCCCCGCCTCCCTCCCTGGGTCACGCTTCTCTCGCAGACCGCTTTCCTTTCCCTGTCCGCAGCGCCTCGCCGCCACTGGCATTGCAGCTTCTTGTCCGTTTCTATTGCAAGTTGCTTTCACTGCACCGTTTTTCATTTGGAGCGTTAACTGATGCTCAGACACAGTTCAATAAATAGAGTTCTACGGAGACCTGGCTGTTACCGCTTCTGTCTGTGCAGCGTCAGTACTCAGCCTGGGCAGAGCCAGAGCGAGCGGTGCTGTTGTCGGGGGCAGACCCCGCCCCTGGTGAAGGCCCACGAGTAAGGGTGTGACAGTGCAGGGCTGCTTTAAGTGACACCATTTTCCGCTTAGAAGTACATTTCAGACTGTGGCCATATCTGCCGTATTTATGGAATAAATGATTTCTCATTAAACTACAGATTAGAAAAAATGGATATAGACAAGTCTTAGAAAGATATCTGCCTGTATTTAAACTAGATTAAGGGTGGAAAAGTGCCCATTTTTGCTAATTATCAGATGGATATGGTGTTCCTTTTTTTTTTTTTTTTCTGTTTAACCAGAATTTTTGTTTGTCAAGCTGATTTGCCTCGGTATTGGCTGTATCTTGTTACTGTTTCCAGTTCTGAAATACTATGTGTAGGTGCGGCTGTGTCTACCTGCTTTTGAGTTTGAAACTAAATCACAGGTTGAGAATATTATGATTCACCTACACCTGCTTCAGCTCACAAGTTCTGATTAGACCTTGGTTTATCCAGCTAGTGCCAAATGTTGATCATCAGATGCAGAATTAAGAATAAGAATTTGAGGTCTACACTCTCAGCCAGTGACTTAGACTTTTGGTTAGTGCCCATCTTTGGTCTTTTTGTTGACTCCGGCATAGTCTCCTGTGGCAGGAGATCGGATTTGCTGGGAGGGGGTAGACCACGTGGTACATGGGCCAGAGAAATAGGGGTGGTGTTGGTAAAGGGAGACGTGCCAGGGGGACAGACTTCATGGTTGGGAGCTTCGCCCCACTAAAGTCACTGGGGCAAGAGATTTGGGAAGAAGACTTTTTTTTTTTTAAACTTTAGTTTGACCTTTCCCTCTGGTTTTGCATCGGCTAGAATTGATGGAAGGTTGGGGTAGGGGTAGGACGTGTCTGTTGCTTCCAGTCGGTCTCGAAGGCCACTGTGCTGAAAAGTTCTGCTTTCCTCTCTGCCTCTCATTTCTCTGGCAGGCTTTTCGTGTTTGAAAGTAAACTTGTGTTTTCGCTTTTAACTGTATTTCAGTATTTTCCAGCCTTATCAACCTTATGTGTTACATTATTCCATGTGCACCAATGATACCCAACATTTTATTTTTATTGTTATTTTTTTTTAAACAAAATATCACAGTTCTGTAATGTAGGCACTTTTACTTTCATTGTGGTTTATATGTAACGTAGGGTTATATTTGGGAGTGACTTGCAAGCATTTTTCCATTTGTATGCAACTGGCCCTGGTTACTGATCCTCTCTCGTGCGCTCTCCCTGGTTCTTTAAATTGGCCATGGTAGGATTTTTTCATAGATTTGAACAGTTTTTTAGGTTGTTATTACTAAGTTTGGAGTATAACTCTGGGGAAGAGGTTTTATTTACATTTCAGTGTGGGAGAGAAAGCCACCTTATTAAAAATTTTTTTATGTTTCAAAATCAATACTAAATGATGGTTTTCTGATCTATACTTTGTGTTTAGCTACCTTTTTATATTTAAGAAATTAAAAATTACGTTCCTATTAGTGTAAAGCTTGATTCGATTTTTGTTTAAATGCCAAAATTGTACTTAAGTGAGTTATTTAGAATGCCATAAATTGCAGTTTCATATATGTATATAATCATGTTCATGTATATTTAGATACATACAATGCTTCCTAAATGAGTTGTGCTCTTAAGTCACTTGGCTTGCTGTTTACTCCCTTTTGTAGTTTTTATTCTAAGAAATTTTAAGGCTAAATTTAAAAATGGTCACATTTAAAGCTTTATCTTTGTGCAATCTGAGTATATGTGAGATACCACGATTGGCGTAATTTGTCTTAGTTGATGATCAGAACTTTAGACGTTGTCATTTCTGGGCTTGCTAAGTGAAATTTCTCAGATCTGTTGCTCTAGAAAGTATAGATGGCCAAAGGACCATTTTGTATTACTGTTTCCTGGTTACTAGTCCGATTATACTGTGTGTGCTCATATACTCTACTCTTTTTGTTAGAGATTGTCCTAACAGTAGGTCAAGTAATAAAAAAGATTAAATAATTTAAATTCTTAAATGAATCAGTTTTTCTTCCCTTTCTCCCCCTCCTCTCCCTCCACCTCACCCCCTGGAATCTCCCAGTTGGTGGGCAAGAATAAAAACCAAAGGTGAATTATGGGATTGATGTTTTAAGAGTCATATGCTTGTTTTCAAGTCTGTTTGTCAAAGAATGAATCTGAAAACCTTGCTTAAAAGGTAATTGAGATAGAGCAGATCTGTTCACAGAATAATAGAAGGAAAACATTAACTCACAAGCTGAAGATTCTGATTTTATTGAAGAACTGGTTGTCTGGTTCGGAACTTTCCCAGACCCCCCAGGGAAACATTGTTTCTGGATCAGCGCACTCTTCAGTTTAAATTTAATGGTGACTGAGATACTTAGGTATGTTTACATACTGTGCATACGAAAGTCTTATTTCTGATATCTGTTCCACAGAGTTCTAGGGAGTGGGATGATTAAGTTGTCCTCATTAGTCTCTCAGTAGTAATTTCTTTACAGCCAGTGAGTTGGGAGATGGGTTGTGTTCTGAACAGCCGTTGAACGGCACTGCTTGGTAACAGCTTTTCCGGAAGGATCCAGGCTCTCTCAGCTCGCTGGGGTGGGACCAGCAGTGACAACAGCACAACTAAACGTTTTCTTAAGTTGACTACACCGGTTCTAGTTGAATTCCCCCTTTAAAACCTTGGCTCATGTAGGTGGTTTTTTTTTTTTTTTTTTAAAGATTAAATATCAACGTTTAAAAATTGAAGTAGCATAAAGCCAGTTTCCTTAACATCGTGTCTCCAACCACAAATTAGTAGCTGAACCTTTTTGTAAAACAGCCTTGAGAAGCACTTGGCCTAGGTCACCATTTAATATGTCCCCTCCAAAGTAGCTAACGTCATAGTTACTGGTAAAGGCTGTAACTAGGGGAATTTAAAAGTAGGGGAATCGTACATCTTTCTTCTTAGGCTATGGACCTTCCCCACACGGAAGCCAGTAAGAACGTGTACCTGCAAAGTCACAGTGTGCTCATTGGCCCAATTCAGAGCTGTGACTGTTGTGACCACTACCACTAACACTAACGAGTGTAATGTTTTCCTGTTGGGGAAAGTTGTGCCAGCTGAGCTCAAGTAGCTTTGTGATTTTCACAGTCACCACTAGAGGGAGAGCTGTTTTGTCATTTTCGTCTATCTCAGAGCGAGTTCCCGTGGATTCTCGTTCCCGGGTACTGGGCGTGTGAATTCTGTGTATTCGACCGCTTGCTAAAACTGATCTGTAACCCCGAACGAGTACTCGCGGCCCTTGACAGTCAAGTCTGAGTCTCCCGCGTGCACGTGCCCAGGTCAGATGGAGCGAGGTGTTGCCATGGCAGCAGTTGAGGCTCAGACTAGAACCAGATGTCTTTCACGGGCGCTTTCACAGCCCCACTGCGTTGCATTTTTGTGTTTTCTGTTGGTGATTTTTCTATTTACAATGGTGGCTGAGTGTAGTACCCAAGTGCCGGAGGTGGCGCGCCTTACGGGAAAATCTGTGTTAAGCTGCTTTCAGGCATGAGTTACAGTGCTGTGGACCATGACTTGAATGCTAACGAAGCAACGCTGTATGTTAAGGTTTCTTTACACACATGTTAACACATAAAATAAGACTGTGTGTTTTACGTAACCAGAAGCTCACAGGAACCTAAACCCTTCTATTTCCTCTAGGAGCCCATGGTTCAGGATCCATTAATTTAGTGCCTGGTGACTTTATAGGCCACAAAACTACTGCGAATAAGAGAATCAACTGTCCACTTTTGTAGTCCTCAAACTCAACTGTCCTGCCTTTCTGGAAGGATACGATGAATTCCTCCAAACGCCTTTTCTCCAGCAAGCCCTGTGCTGTAGGGTCCCTCGCACGCTTTAGTTTGCTGTCAGTAGTAGCAAGAACACTTTTTACATAGAGACAGGAGGATTCTTACGTCATGGGAAGCTTAACAATGGCCGGAACCCAACATGGGAGAAGAACTTGGCAGTTCTAAGAAAAGAGCCTCGTGTTCTGCTGTTTTTGACAAATTGATACAGTCTTAATGTTGTTATTCATGGACACATAGTGGAATGTTGTAAGAGAAGTACTGCACACCTTCTGGTCAGGTCCAGTTCCCTCTCTGTACAGTATGCCACCATGTCCACTACAGGCCGTTGGAACACCCGTGGATGGGCAGCGGTGGCGCTGAGGCCCGGTGCTGTACAGCTCTGCAGCTGGCCCGTCCCAGGCCACTGTGCCCTCCTCGGAACACTTTGCCTGGACATCTCTCCCCCTTCTGTGTGAAATGACCAGGTTCTTCCAAAGGGAATTCATTGGCCTGAAGTCAGCGAACAGTTGAAGTGGGAGGCCCTGGGCTGCTGTCGCTACCTCTGTAACCCAAGTCTGCGATGCAGGGTCCTCTATGAAGGAGTTGATTGTTTTTCTTCTGTAACTTCAGCCCTGGCCAGGGAGCTCAGCCCAGTCAGTCGGTGGGAGCGTCGTCCTGATAACACCAAGGTCGCTGGGTACAGGGGTCAACTGAAGAATGCCTCAACAAGTGGGGTGATGGTGGACATTTTTTTAAACACTCCCGTTCTCCTGAATTCTCTTCAGTACATTTTTAAAGAAATCAAACTTCATAAACTGGGCAAGATTCTGTTGGGTTTCTGCATTACAGTGGAAAGAACACTTTGGGATAGGTGTCACTGAGTGGCGTTTTTGTTCATGTCAGCCCAGGTCTGTCTGTTGGGGAGGATTGGACCCCTGTGTGTCCTTGCTCACGTGTGGTTCGCTCAGTGAAGGGAGGTGATGGAAGTAAGGTTCAGGGTCAGCGTGCTGGGGGATGTCAGTGTGGGGCAGAGATTCCCTTGTTATTTGTCCTATCCGGGCTGTCTGGACACATTGCAGAAGTCTTGGATGACTCCCCTAGTTCCTGACCTTGTGCCCTCTTTAGTGGCAGCTTTTTTCCCTACCCCTCTCACAGGTGCACTGTATTTTAGCTGGCCTTTATCTGTAAGTTGATCTACAGATAAATCAGGAGTTTTTACTTGTTGACTTGACTAATCTGTCTATAGTATGAATACTTTCCTGGCACTTGTGATTTTAGTTGGGAACTATGGCGTAAGAAACAGCTTCTATTGAAGGAGTTTCAGATGTCAGCAAGTCAAGGCAGAGGTAGAAAAGCTGGGGAATCCTGGATATACCCCCTGCTGAGGGAGGTTCGTCATGTAAATTGGACTGAGTGGCCCCCTGCCACTCTTGGGGGCAAGTTGGGGGGGGCAGCTCCTGGATCTTGGGGAAGACTGGTTCCTGAGCTGTGGTGGGCCTGGCGGGCCCTTCTTGTGCTGGCCCGGCCTTCAACACATCCATGTCTCCCCCTTTGTTGAAATTCTCCCTGTTGGCGCTCATTTCAACATACTTGATGCTATTTCAATTGATACTTAACCTTCCGATGGAAGCATCCCTTTTCTGATACTCTGAGCAAATCCTTATTTTTACCTCTTGGAATAACACTTCTTAGAAATCACAGTCGAGGACCCGTCAGTGGTGATTGTTGTCCTCAGAGAGGGCCCCAGTGACTGGAATGCAAGTGTGAAAGTGTGAGGTGCACGTTGAACCCATGGGAAGGGAGTAGTTTGAGATGTCTTGGCTTTGCCACATGCCAGGTGCTTTATCGGGATCGGGAATGAACCCCTGTTGGTGTAAGAAGAATCTGGAGGGTAGTGAAGTATCCCCTGGATACCCTTTTATTTGATTTGTAACAGTGAACAAGGCTGTTAACAGGGAACAAGGCTTCCAAACCTTTCAAGCCTGACACGTACCCAGATTTATCCGATTTCCCACTGGGCCCAGGAGCGGGTCGCGGGCCCGCTGAAGCCGCGCTTCCCGGCTGAGGGAAGGAAGGCCTGCGGGGCCCACTTGGGCTCTTCTAGAAGCATCCCAAGGCCCTGCCTGCCTCCCCAGCTCATAGCCCGGGTCCTCCCGCATCGCTGGGGGCACCCGAGGACGCAGTGGTCTGTGCCTGTGCAGCGTGACCCGGCCCCTAGCGTGTCAGGTTTGCCTGGCCATTACCGGGGGCCACCTGGTCTGCCGGGCTGTCGGCTATGACACTGTGCTCTCCGTGGGCCAGGATACAGCCCTGCACTGTCCTCAGGATGATCTGGAGCCTGCGGTCCAGGGCAAGGAGGTGGGGCTCTGTGAGGACGGGGGTGAGCTGGTCCTCCCGCAGGGACTCCCGCATCACGTCGCTGAGCCTGTACTCGGCTTGGGCCAGCAGCTGCAGGTGCGCCAGTGTCTTCTTTTTTATCCTGGGAGGACAGAGCCAGAGGGACCAAATAAGTAAACGGGAAGAAAGGTCTGTCTCCACAACAAGGCGTTGTAGCTGATGTGAGAGCCTCTGAAGGTCTCCTCAGGTGCGTTTCAGTGAAAACCAGGTACAAAGAAACAGCGAGATGACCCAATCAGTACCTGTTGGCCCTTTGCCGGTCACCTTTTGGTCTGCGGAGCCGCGTACACTCAAGCTAGTCACAGTGCCACCCAGCAATGCTGGACCGTACGCATCCCTGCTAAGGGACTCAGAAGTGACAAGGACTTTCCCAGGAGGCTCAAAGCTACGAGAGGTTTCCGGGAGCGAAAGAATGGCATTTGCCATCTCAAAATCCCTACGAACTGCCAGCCTCCAAGCTGTCCCGTGGCAACTTAACACTATTTCTCAGCGTCAGAGTCTCAAATCTCGGAGGGGAACGGGGCGGGGCCGATTTTGACTTCAGGATTCTGATTTCTTTTGTCATACGTAGCTCACCCTCCTACGGCGGAGAGCAAGGGAGCGGGAGGGGAGCACGTGTCCATGGACCTAAAGGGCGGATGGAGAAAATTCAGGCGCCCTGCCGAGTTCCTGCTGAAAGGAAGGAGATGGTTTGGCCAAGTGTGAGTCACTTGTTTCTAATTAGCTCCCAACTGCGGCCGAGCAGCTGGACAGCTTCACGAGGCCGGTGACAGGAGGGAGACTGAGGTGGAGGTCAGAGCCATGGTGGCCAGAGGAGGTGGTACTTCCTTTCCATCTCATGTGAAGCGTCCGGGGCTGGAATCCGAATTTTACTTAGATGGCGATCAAGGACTAATATTCCTGAGCTCCTAGGCGAGCGCTGGGCAAGCAGGTCTGATGAGTCACATCAAGGACAGGCTCTGCCGGAGGGGGTGACTTATCCGAGTGGGCTGACAGATGAGAGTGAGTGATGGAAAGGGTTTGTTGTTTTGTTTTTTTAAAGATGCTAAGTCATCCCATGCTGAAAGAGGGAAGAACCTGAGCTAGTACTGGGGGAGAATTCTGTCCGGCAGTTCCTGTCATTCTACCCGCTCACGTCCCAGACCAGTGAAAAGTGACTGCGAGCCTGAGAAGGGGGTTGACCTGCCCTTGAACCGGAAGCTTACCTGCAGCACTGGGACAGTGGGGAGAGGATGGACATCTCATCATGCGAGTGCCGGCCAAACCTAGGACAAGACAGGCTCTCGTGGGTGGCCAGCAGCACCTCCCTCCTTCATGGTTTTCCCTCTCTGCCCCCTGACATTCTTTTTTTTTTAAGATTTTATTTCATTATTTTTAGAAAGGGGGGAAGGGAGAGAGGCAGAGAGGGAGGGAGACATCAATGTATGGCTGTGCCTCACCTGCCTCCAGCCACAGACCTGACCGGAGACCTGGCTTGCAACCTGGTTATGTGCCCTGGCTGGGGAATCGAACCTGCGACCTTTGGGTTCGCAGGCCGGCGCCTTAACCACTGTGCTACCAGCCAGGGTAACATTCTTCTTTTATTTTTTGAAGCACAGCTTGGGGTAAAATGCCAGGGATCCTGGCAGGCCCCCACCCCTACCCCGCAGTCTCTGCCTTCCATTAGGTCACAAACTTCCCTGTCCAAAAATGTTAAAACCTGTCGGTCACTCATTGAGCCAGACCCTCATTCTCCAACGGCTGGGGCCAGGACACTGAGGGTTAGCCATGCCCCCCCACCTCCTGGACCCTCCAGTAAAACATGCTGGAGAACGCCATCTATTTCACCAGGGCTGTTAGGGTTGAGAAATAAGGGCTACTTTCCACGGATCACGAGGAAAAAGAAAGGAGCAAGGCTTGGGACTGCAGAGCCCCTCCTGGGGCGCTGGTTCCCCCCGGCAGCTGCGAGGGGTTCGGCTGGGCAGGGAGAGTCGCGGGACACTCACCCCCTGGCGTTGTCCAGGTGGATAAGGAACCCATCGTCCCCGAACTTGGTGAACATCTCATAGTGGTGCCGGTCCATGTTGCCTGCAACGGAGGAGGAAGACCTTGGAGACAGGACCCCAGCCCAGGGTGGAGGTGCTCCTGACCCGTTTTCTGTCCAGGGCACGAGGCCTTTCAGCAGTGCAGACAAGAGCCTGTGCTCAGGGCCACGGCTGTCATTTCCCCGGGGTGGATTAGGGACAAGAAGGAGGCTACCCAAGCCAACAAACCCTGGTGTGGACTTGGCAAATCTAAGGCTGTCCGTTTCCCCCAACCCCCGGGCGCAGGACTCGAACACACCACATCGGCATTGGCTCTCCTGGCCTGAGATCCTCAGCTGAGGCTCTGGCAGGGCGCAGACACAGGGCTCCTTCCCAAAGGCTGGGTGCTGCAGGGCTGTAGGTCTGCACGTGGGGGTGCCGGCCACCTCCCCGGGTCCCGGAGGGGCACGAAGCGGGAGGACAGGGCCAGCCCCTTCCGGAGGCCTTCCCGCCACTGCCCGTGCACTGGGCACCCTGATCCTTTCCTTCCTGGCTTCCCCTCACTCGGGCAAGGGAGCAGTGACTTCAAACCTGAGTCTCAAACCTGAGGCAGGCTTGAGCCTGTCTTCAGAGTGACAGGACAGGCGCCTGCGGAGCTCTGCCCTCGGGGGGCCTCCACCACCTCTGAGGCCGTGGGCGGGGTCCGGGCTGTACATGCCCGAAGTCGGGGTGGGGGGTGGGGGACCCCACTCTGCCAGGAGCCCTGGGTGGGGGTCCTACCGATGAGGAAGTCGAAGATTGCCATGTCGATGACATTGAGCAGCCGGCTGCTGCTGCTGCTGTACGGGTAGGCCTGCTTCACCGTGTCGCAGTAGAGAGGGTTCACCTCCCACCTGAGGGGGAGAACCAGTCCTGGGGCTGGAAGAGCCAAGATGGCAAGGTGTTGGGGGCCCTCCTCACGCCTCTCCCCGCCCCCCGAACTCCTGCCTCTCTTACTGCCCTGGGCGTGCTGGTGGTGGCCGGGTCCATTCACGTGGACCCCCGGGCGAAGACGGGGTGGCTGCGCAGGCCATGCTGTGAGAACTATCTGGGTTCTTTAAGGACACGTTTGCTGAGGGTCTGCAGGGGGTAGCTGGCTCGGTGGGCCTGACCTGCACCCTCCATGGCTCCTCTCACCAAACCTCTCGGGCCCTGCGGTTCTGAGACATTCCTCAGCCACCTACAAGTCATTCTCCGTCTCAGACACGCTCCTCCGCCTGGATCCGCACCCTGAACCCCCCACCCCCCACCCCGCACCCCTGGCCATGTCCCTTTTTAGTGGATGGGCTCTTAGCCTTCCGAAGTCCCTTAGGATCTGGCCTGTCCCCCAGAACTTCTCTCTGGGTTGCTTGTCTGAGTTACGAATCCTAATGAATAGCATCGTGAACCTATTCTGTCAACTAACACGAACCAAGTGCCTACGATGCGCCAGGGGTGTGATAAGCCCTGGCGATATGACGATGGGGTATCACCTGTGGGCTCCCCGGTGCCCCTCTGTGTCACAGCAGGGGTTGCGCTGCGTTTTCAGAACCTGGGTATTTCTCTGACACCCACTAGACCGGAGCTTCCTCAGGGGAAAGCCTGTGTCTTTCACTTCTACAGCCGCTAGCACCTAGTGTTGGGTACGGGGGAGGCTCTGTGTAAACCGAGAGAACGAACTAAGAGGAGAATAAACAAGCCAGCTGGGCCCAGGATCTACATGGGGCAAAGGAAGACCAGGGTCGCTTTGGGGGTTCCAAAAGCCAGGCTAGACCCAAGTCCTTGGGATAGGACTGTGGTCACCCTCAGGGACTAACGTGCATGACCACGTGGCAGAGGGGAAACTCACTCCTCTTTTCCCGCCAGCGTGTAGGAGCGGATCCAGGGGTTGGGCACAGACAGCCGGGGGGCCAGGTTGAGGGACGGCAGAAAGGCGGAGAGGGAGCCCTCCAGCAGGTGGGGGTTGCCGCAGACGGCGTACTCGGTCTTGCACATGTAGGGACACTTGGCGAAGAAGCACACGTTGCTGGCTGGAGAGAGAGGTGGGGTGAGAGGTGGGGTGAGGGGAGGGCCGTGGAGGCAGATCGTCTTCTTGCTCCAAGAAACCCACTGGGAGGGAAGGGGACCCCTGGACTTTCCCAGACGGCCAATGCTCTTACCCCAAGCATCCTGAATCCCACCGTTCAAATGTCTCAGGGCAGAGGAAGTGTGGGACCCAGCCCCCCGCTGCCTCCTAGCCATACGATGAGCGTGTTCTTTATTTGCCGTGCTAACATCTGATTCCAGGAAGGCTGGCATTGTCACTGGGCACCTGCCCTGGCTGTTAGCATCTCATGTACGACCTTTCCCATCCCCAGTTCCTCTTGTGTGAAGCTCAGAGGCACCAGGTAGGAGTGCCGGATGGTGGCACACACCCATCCCAGCAATGGCCCGACAGACCAGCGCTGAATGTAATGGTGGCCATGCTGGCCTACGTGTTCTTAGACCCAGATTGCTTTGGCCAGTACTCTACCTGGAGACACAAAGAAAACACTCTGCAGGATTTCATTCTTGGTGACCTCCAGGATTTCCTTGGAGACATTGACTAGCCTCCCCACCGTTGGGGGCACCCGTCGGAAGTCCAGAATCCTGAAAGAGAGGGAGCCCTGCTCAGATCAGAGGGATGGCCAGGGAGCTCGGTGGTCACCCTTTAGAAATGGGTTGGCATTTCTGACCACGCTCCCCTGTGGGGGTCTCTGCAGGGTGGAGCGGACAGTGCCCAGGGCAAATCTACGTCGGAAGGGGCGGGAGAAGGGGTGGAAGAAGAACCATCATCACATCAAGCCTTTTGGGCGAACCTTCCACCGTTCAAGCTGTGTTCTAGGTTAGAGCTTCTCCTGTTTCAGTGTGCGTCTGAGTCACGAGGGGTCTTGTTTAAGTGCAGGCTCTGATTCAGCGGGTCCAGGGTGAGGCTGCTAATCTCTGGGTGGCGTCTGGCCTGCCAGCACGCAGACCACCTTGTGCCGCTGCGACTGGGCAAATGGGAGGATCCAGGGAGCTTAGGGAGGTGCTTTCACCTTTTAATATCACAGCTAAAGACCCCCTGGCTAAATGGCAGTGGGTGCATTCTCCCCATTTTCTTAATGGGAAACTAGGAAAAAGGGCAACACCACGCCCAAGACATTGGCAGCGGGAGCCAATCCGTGGGGTTGGGTGGGCCGTGTTGGATTCGAAGGCATCACTGAGGTTCGTGAAGGAGATGAAGAGCCAGAAGGAAGACATTCCAGGGAGGTCCCCCCACTGAGTGTCTGCCCAGTGTCCCATCTCCATGAGGCCGGACCCTACCTGTCCAGGTGGAAAGCTGCAATCTCCGCATTGTGTCTCTGAAAGTCAATGAAATAGAAGAAGTCCACGGGCGTCTCTTCATCTCGCTGCTGTCTGAAAAGAAGGAAGGAATCATGCCCTGGACGCCGACTTCAGCTGGGAGTCCGAGAAGGCAGCGGACAGGCAGGACCAGAGAGGAAGCAAAACATGCTCTTATGCTTTTAATGTATGCTACTGTACACGTAGTTGATGGAGTGGCAAATCAGGCATGGCTGTAGCTCCCTGGTCTGCCTGCAAGACCCAGTAAGAGGACCCAAGCCACCCGCAAGACACGGCCTTGCTGGCACCCCAACACCTAGTCCCCTTAAGAAGTTTTGGTGACAGCGGCTGATTGCTTTAAAAACAAAACCAAACCCAGTAATGGAGAGGGATGAAATACAGCCCTTTTTCTGCAGAGATAAACAGAGGAGAGGACACTAGTTCACAAAACCAGAGCAGTAGAGATCCGGATGTCAAGGATTAAGATAGGTGGGGTGTAAGACAGACTTGATAAAAGCAAAAGTGCCCCAGAGATGCGATTTCCATGACTTAGTTTCTGGGACTGAGGTAGACAGGGAAGAGTAATTGAACTGTCTTGTCCCCTCCGAGACACCTCATGGGTCAGGAGAGTGGGCCAGCCAGGGGGCTGAGGCAGGTGGCTGGTGGAGAGGATGTGAATTTATATACATTTTTAACTCGAGAGGATTCCTGAAAAGCTGCTGCCTGCCTGAGTGTGGTGGGCCGGCTGGGTGTGTCTGATCAGGAAGGTCCTTCCAGTCAGGAAGGGCATCTCGACTTCTGGTCTGGATGCTAAGAAACATGGAGGAATGATGCTCTTTGGATAGTTTAAGCATCCACAGTTTGGGATGATACTGTAGCTGCAAATGCAACTTACATGTAAATAAACATAATGTTGAGAAAAGCTGAAAGTGAACAGCACCAGCCCTGGAAACAGTGATGAGCATTTTTGAGTCTTGGAAACCACAGTGAGGAGCTGCCTCAAGTTGGGCTTCTCTATTTTGAAAGGTGCGGCCACTTGTCAAGTCCAGCCTGGGCCTGACCTGCCTCTCCTCAGTGTCACCAAGTGTGTCCACCAGTAAGGACCAGCCATGTGTCCCAATCTTTTTTTTTTTAATTCTATTTTATTCATTATGATTTTTCTCCTTTGACCCCTGCCCTCCACCCAGCACCCCGCCCCCACTTCCTCAGGCAATCCCTCCATCACTGTTCATGTCCATGGGTCATGCATATAAGTTCTTTGGCTACTTGATTTCCTATATATCCCCATGGCTATTCTGTAACTACCTATTTGTCCTTCTTAATCCCCTCATCTCTTCATCCATTCCTCCACACCCCCTTCCAATCTGACAACCATCCAAACACTCTCTGAGGCCCTGGCTGGTGGCACAGTGGATAAGGCACCGGCCTGTGAACCCAAAGATCGCTAGTTTGATTCCCAGCCAAGGCACATATCCAGGTTGCAAGTCGGGTCTCCAGTCAGGTCTCCAGCCAGGTCCATAGCTGGAGGCAGGTGAAAGGCAACCATACATTGATGTCTCTCTCCCTCTCTCCCTTCCCCTCTCTCTAAAAATAATAAATAAAATATAAAAAAAAAACAACCCAAAACACTCTCTGTATCCATGATTCTGCCTCTGTTCTTGTTTTCTTAGTTTTTTAGATTCAATTGTTGATAGTTGGTTTTTTTTTGCCATTTTATTGTTCATATTTTTAATCCTCTTTTTCTTAAGTTTCTTTAATGTTTCATAAAACAATGGTTTAGTCCTGGCTGATAGCACAGTGGATAAGGCGCCAGCCTGTGAACCCAAAGGTCGCAGGTTCGATTCCCCAGCCAGGGCAACATAACAAGGTTGCAAACCAGGTCTCCAGTCAGGTCTGTGGCTGGAGGCAGGTGAAAAGCAACCATACATTGATGTCTCTCTCCCTCTCTGCCTCTCTCCCTTCCCCTCCTTCTAAAACTAATGAAATAAAATCTTAAAAATAAATAAATAAAAATAAATAAATAAATAAAACAATGGTTTGGTGATGATAAACTCCTTTAGTTTTATCTTGTATGGGAAGCTCTTTATCTGCCCTTTGATTCTAAATGATAGCTTTTCTGGGCAGAGTAATCTTGGGTGTAGGTCCCTGCTTTTCAAGACTTTGAATATGCCTTGCCAATTCCTTATAACCTGCAGTTTCTTTTGAGAAATCAGCTGACAGTCTAATGGGAACTCCCCTGTAGGTGACTAACTTTGTTTCTCTTGTTGCTTTTAAGATCCTCTCTTTATCTTTAACCTTTGGCATTTTAATTATGATGTGTCTTGGAGTCAACCTCTTTGCATTCATCTTGTTTGGGACTCCCTGTACTTCTTGGACTGCACATCTATTTCCTTCACCAAATTAGGAGAGTTTTCTTTCATTATTTTTTTCCTTTTGTTATTTTTTTCAAATAGATTTCCAATTTCTTGCTCTTTCTCTTCTTCTTCTGGCACCCCTATTATGCAAATGTTGGACCTCTTGAAGTTGTCCCAAAGGCTGCTTAGACTATCCTCATTTTTTTGGAGTATTTTTTCTTCTTGTTCTGATTGTATGTTTTTTACTCCCTTACGTCCCATATCATTGATTAGAATCTCAGCTTCATTCATTATCCTGTTGTTTCCCTGTAAATTGTTTTTTATTTCAATTAGTGTGTCCTTCGTTTGTGACTGGATCTTTCTTATGTTGCTGAGGTCCTCATTAAGTTCCTTATAACTAGTATTTTGTACTCTGCACCTGCATGTTTCTTTGTCTCCTTGTTTTGGTAGCCTCCCTGCATTTGTTTCTGTGTGTTAGGTAGACCTGCTTTGACTCTGTGACTTGGTAGTGTGGTCTAATGTAGCAGGTGTCCTGTAGGGTCCAGTGGCACAGCCTCCCCTATCACCAAAGAGGGGTACTTTGTGTGGGCTGAGTACACCCTCCTCTTGTAGTTGAGACTTGGTTGCTGTTGGCAGATCAGTGGGGTGGATATACCCAGGTCAGTCAGCTGCAAGGACTAGCTGTGACCATTAACCACCAACCTCCTCCCTCCGTGGAATTTCAGCTATGTAGGGGCAGGGTGGTGGTGCTCCAACATGGTCTATAGCTGCCCACTGGGTGCATTGGCCCTGGGGTTTTATGGGTGATGCAGGCCAAGTTCAGTCCCTACATGAGTTTTGCCTGGGGCACCCTCCTGGAGCAATAAAGCAATCTAAGATCATTACTACTGTGCTGGGCTTGGGTATGCCCAGGTGAAGCCCAGCTGTGAATCTAGGTCGGCTGCTGCTAGTGCCGGGCCTGGGGCTCACTGAGGCAGCTATCGCTTGTTTGAGAGGATTTAGGAAGTTGTGAAGCCTGAGCCAAGACTAACCATTCATCTGGACAAGCAGTTGGGTGGGCCTGTAAGTTGTCATGGGGTGGAGTTTCTGAGGGTCTCCAAGGTGGGTCAAAGAGTGTTAGCCAGGTGATGGAGTCTCAGATATGGCACCAGCCTGTGGGCTCTGTGGGAGGCTGGTTTAGAAAAGGGACAAGAGCCTCTGTTCACCTTGGTATCAGACACTTCAGCTCCTCCCCATCTGCCATTGGTGCCTTTCAAGCTGCTACCCCAGTGCTGGAGCTCAGAGGGAGTCTGAGTGGGTGAGTCCCTGTGTGGGTTCTCTGAGAGGAACTGCTTGGGACTCCAGAAGTTTCTTTCACCAACTCAATTCTGGCTGGCTTTTGCAGCCAGAAGCTATGGGGATTTATCTTCCTGACACTGAAACCCTCAGCTGGGGGGCCTGGTATGGGGCTAAGACTCCTCGCTCCCAAGATATCACTCCTGAATTTTTATCCACCACATGTGGTAGAGACCAGCCTGTGCAGCGTCTGTGTCCCTCCTAGCGGTCTTGATGGATGTGGTTTCTCCAATTCTGTAGCTGTCAGACTTCTATTTAACTCGGTTCCTGGTTGTTCTGAGTGACGGTTGTTCTGTATTTTAGTTGTAATTTGGATGTGGTTGTGCAAAGAGGTAAGCTGTGTCTGCCTATGTTGCCATCTTTTTTTTTTTTTTTTTTTTAAGATTTTATTTATTATTTCTACAGAGAGGGGAAGAGAGTAAAGCAGAGAGGTAGAGAAGCATCCATGTGTGGTTGCCTTTCACCTGCCTCCAGTTACGGACCTGGCTGGAGACCTGGCTTGCAACCTGGTTATGTGCCCTGGCTGGGAATCGAACCAGCAACCTTTGGGTTCACAGGCCGGCGCCATATCCACTGTGCCACCAGCCAGGGCTCTATGTTGCCATCTTGATTGGAATCTCCTAATCTCATTTTAATTTCTGAGTTCTGTCCATAGAAATTCAGTTTCTCTGATGCCCTTTAGAATTTTCTAAAACATCATTTCTTCATTTTTGTATGGCTTATGATAGAAGTGATTTTAAATTTGAAAATCACTTTAATTTGATATCAGTGTTTCTCAAAGCATTTTCTCATGGTAAAGTAATGCACCTATTACTTTAAAAATATAATCTTTAATATGCTCATGACTTAATATTATTCAAAGATAAATGTTTACTTTCCATTTTTAAGTTACAGAAAAATATGCATGCTTTTGCAAAAAGTCCATTTTTTAAAAACAATTTTTAAAATGTAGTTTTAGAGAGAAGGGAAGGAGGAGAAGCAGAGAGGGAGAGAGATATCAATGTATGGTTGCCTTTCACCTGCCTGCAGCTATGTAAGAAGTACATTTTAAAAGAATGCTGTGTTTCACGTTGGTGTAAATTTTCTAAAGATACAGATGAAACTTTGTGTTATGGCATTAAAAAAAACCAAATTGTTTTCACAACCTAATGTCAGAAACTTTTGCCTTACATTCATGAAGGAAACTGGTTAATTTGCACAATCCTTGTATTTTGTTTGTGCATGACAAAGCAAAGAAAAGATTTGAGGCTGGTGCTTGCTTTCTTGCAAATAAGACACAGCGGATATGAGCAGTTTTTCCTTCTCAAAATGACAGTGCATTTTATCAGTCTGTGGAGTTTTAAAAATTAGACCTTAGAGGACGCAACTGATGAATCTGATGATGTGTGGTAAATTTGAAGGTTTATTATTTTTGTTTCTCTTGAACGTTTCATGTTTTTTGAATAATTTTTTTTTTCAATTACAGTTGATACGCAACATATTGTCTATTAGTTTTAGGCATACGACATAGTGATTAATGTCTCAATGTTTCTATACCCCTGTCCTTATGCTTTCTCTCTCTAACTGATGCTTTCTGGAGGAGACATGCATGCGATGAACCATAATTTAAAACTCTGCAAGGGCCTGAACATGATGTGGCCCAGGTGTGTGATGTCACACCAAAGACTCATGTGCCCACTTGTGGAATCTTGGCCATAGTGGCTCATTACTACAGCTCCCTTTGAAAAGGAACACAGTTTGTTTGTTTCTTAGTACTTTGCATGCCTGGATGTAAGAAGAGGTCCCCCCAAAATGGTCTCTCAGCAAAGGAGTCTTTCTATATTCAAGTCCTTACGTAGTCTCTCAAATGTCAGGGTCCCCCTCTTAATTTCTTTATTTTGTTTGGGTACAAATTCATTAACCTGAGTTGACCTCACTCTGTGCTGGTTTTATTACCTGACAGAACTGGTTAAAACAGACGTGTGATGGTGACAGGGGAAGAATTCAACACTCATTTCACATTGATCCTAAACTCGGCTCAAGTGACAAATAATGACCAATGTCAAAAATTTTGGCAAGGGAAATGTGAGACTGGGAAGGAAACAACAATTATAAATGTATATTGTTTTGTATAATGGGATTAAAAAATAATACCTTAAAAAATAGTACCTTAATCATTGAACTGTTTCGTGTATACCTCTGAAAAGTTATATATTTAAATTGATCAAATAATTAGGTTTTTGGATGTTCACATAGGAAACCTGGGGGGCTGCCTTATATAGCAGTAATTCTCAAGGTCACCTGGGCCTTGGGGTCACAGGGGCAGCCCCTGGAATCATCCCATTGGACTCTGGCTGAGGGTGGGACTCCGGCATCAGGGTATTTCAAGGCTCCTTAAGCAATTCCCTTGAGCAACTGATCTACTGCAAACTTTTTCGTGAGGATGCTTTTTGCCACAGCATTGCAGGCACTGGAATTAAGATTCTGTATTTGGTGCTCATTCCACAAGACCCCACCCCACAACCCAGCTACTGAGCCATTCCCCAGACCTCTCAGCTGACTGAGCATTTGGAACCACTGAGAGACAGAGCATTCTGGGGGACAGCATGACTTGGGTGATGGGAACCCCTCATGGGGCCATTTTCTCCCGTGCATGTCCCCTCCAGGGAGAACGTAAACTTCAGGAGTCCCCAGCTTTTGGGTGGCAGACCCTTTAGGGGCCAGGAGTCCAGATGCGCATCAAACTCTGTCTGTACTCTGGATGTATATTAGCTCACCCACATACTACAAAATGTTAATGGCATGTACTTGCTGTTGTTTTAACTAAAATAGAGATGAATTTAAAAGTATAATTGACTGCCCCATAGCTTTTTCCATTGCCTAGTTTTCAACCAAAACAAGTACTTGCAGCGACCTGTAAATGCTTTGAAGGTCCTGGAAACATGTGGGTATCTATCAGTCTATCAATGTGGGTGTCTATTACCTATCTATTGATGATAGTGGGAGAGTGTGAATTGAGCAGCCCAGCTGCCCGAGTTTGACTCCTGGCTGCACTGCCTGAAGCTGGAAGGTCGGGGTGAGCTGGCTTCTCTAAGCCTCAGCATTGTTGTCACCTGTAAAGTGACATGTTCACAGTACGTGGCCCATAAGGTTACTGATAATCTGAAGATACAATCATGTAAAGTGTGTAGCCTAGATAGGAGCAAAGATCAGATGACTAGCTCTTACTAAGTCTTATCACCAAAAACAATAAAATGCACGGGCAGGTTGTTCAAAAGAAAAGTTACACATGACTGGCTTGAAGGTGTTCGACCTCTTTTCCTGATTTTTGGGCCAATTCCCCCACTGCCCTCCCGCGCTGCCCTGGGGCTGCCAAGGCCGGGGGTGAGGCAAGGAAGACGGTCACTTACCTCATGGGTTTGAACATGGCCTTCCCGAAGTCTGAGAACCGCAGGACCAGCTTGAGGTGGACCCCACTGGGTTTCACAACTGTCAGGGGAACAAGAATGAGTTAGCCATGCTTCTGGGACAGAGTTCAGGGCCTTGGCCCTTTGTTCATTCTCTCTTTTTTTCCAAAGACTAGAATTTGCTTTTCAAAGCCTGCAGGGCAAATTCCATTGCATCAGGCCACAGAGAGTGTGACTTTTGCTCAAGACTGTCTCTCTCCTGCTGTTCCGGGAAGAGGGCCAACACTATAGGTTCTGCCCAGACAGGCACTCACAGAAAACCCCAAAGAATGTTCCCCTGAGGAGAACCGCCTTCTTCCTCTTTCCTCATTGGCACCTTATAGATTCTGAGTATCCCACCTGCCCTCTTGCATTAGAAGATTAGCTCATCTATCTTCCTGGTTAAGGCTGTGCACCTGGGCAGGGACAGGGCTGGGGGCACAAGGCACCTGAGATGTACTCCCACCACCCTGACCAGTGAAAGTTGCCTCCTGACCTGTCCTGTCCTGGGTGCCTCATGCGCTTACCCTGCTGAGCCCTGTGAGGGCTGCGGCAATGTCTCCCTCACCAACATGCCCAATAAAATGGCAATGTCAGGTGATAAAGAAATGGGAAGTTCTGGGTGCTACAAACCTCTGCCTTTCAAACCTTGAACATGTCATGACACATAGAAATGTCTCATGTGTGGTTGGTCCACTGAGGTAAACGGATGAGGCTACTCATGGCAGGTGGTGTCAAGGCCTGGCTTGGCCACTCTGCAAGGTGCCCAGGTACCACTGTACCTACATCATGACATGCTGGGAGGGGGCTGGGTTGCAGCTCAAGCCTGCCTTTTTGATTCTATTAATCATTGACCCTGGTGAGGGGGTCTTAACTGGGCTGCATTAGCATTACTGAACGGAAACCTGGGGTGCAGGCCAGGCCTCGGCACCTGGTAGATCTCCCCTAGGAGCCTTGAATACGCTGTCAGGGTGGAGAGCCACTGTCTTGTTCAAGTGAGTCTTGAATCGGAAAATGCACTCCAATCCCTTGAGGATTTTGTTAAAATCCAGATTCTGAGTCAGAAAATCGGAGCGGGGCTGAGGTCTGCATTTCTAACAAGCTTCCTGGTGCTTGGACCACATGGGGACCAGCAGGGACTTTTCGGGGGGTGTGGGTGGGAAGAAAAGCTGACTTCTCAGAGCTGAGGCCATTGCGGGGGGCAGGTGGGGTGGGCCCTTCACGCTGCTGCCGGGTTGGGTCCTGACTCGCACAGCTGTGACGGCGGAGGGCTGGCTGGAAGCAGGGCCACGTCACTTACTCTGGGTGCAGTCACACGCCCCAAGCAAGGCTTTCTCGTCCTGGCTGTAATCTGTGGAGGAGACGGGCAGTAAGCACGTTCGGCTGTGTCTAGCACAGACAGCAAAGGGGGACCCTGAAGGCTGGCTCAGACACGAGAGGGGACACAGTGAGGCAGCCTGGGCCCTTCCTTGCTCATTCAGTAGGGGATCTCCAGGAGCCCTGGCTGGCTACAGCCTCTCGCCCGGCTCCACCCCAGGTCCCAGGCTCGCTGGCCCTTCAGCGGGACACTCCAGCAGCGCCTGGTTTTATCTCTGCGAATAACCAGCTCCGTCACTTAAGACTGTTGTAGCACTTGACAGCACAGACCGGGAGAGGCAGCAGGCCAGTGCTGGAATCCCAGCTCCACTACTGGCCGTTGGCCAAGTTGTTTAACCTCCGAGTCTCCATTTTCCCATCAGTACAATGGTAATGTGCCGCCGTAAGAGCTCTGTGTAAGAGAGGGTTGCCCAGCTGAGAAAAGCAATCGATAGGTGCTGGGGATCACCTCCCCTTATGTGGACAGAACACCTCCTTATGGGGCTGTGATAAAGTCATGGTTCTAAGAGCTCTTTTAAAAGGAAGCGGTCAATGTCAATGGTTCTTCCTTCCTTCCCTTCCTTTCCCTCTTTCTTTTTTGCTTCCCCTCTGTCAGGACTCAGAGCCAATGCTTTACTATTTCACCCCAGAGCCTGGTGGTTTACCCAGACCCTCAGGGGGCAACCAGTCCTTCTTGTGGGATCCTGGGGAGCTCACCTGCACTGATGGTGGGAAAGTGGCTCATGTCCCGGAGGAGTCTGCTGATGACTGGACTGGACCGAGGGTACAGCCCATGGCGGTTGATTCCCAGGTGGAACTGGACCCAGCTGGCCTCGGGACGGAACTGCAGCGGGGGGTCCAGGGAAGTGAGGTTCAGCTGCTCTCTGTACATCTTGTGTCGTCTGGAAGAGCAGGAGAGGTTTCTGGTTTTTCTCATTGGAGGACCCAGAACGCAAAGATCTGCCAAAATACCTGCCTGGACTCTCCATTCACTCAACAAGGACATTAAGCACCTGCCATGGTGCGTGTGTGTGTGTGGCAGATAGCCACATGGTCCCTCCTCGCCTCAGACAGCTTACACTCCAGTGAATGAGACAGGGTAACAGTGGACACCATACCAACACACAATATCCAAATACCTTATACAAACTGTGACAGGTTTTGTGAAGGAAAAGGGTATTGGGGACCTCACACAACCTGGGATCTCGGAAAGTGACTCCGAGTGTCTTTGTGCCCCTTCCCATGAAAAAATTTGATCTTATAGTTCCCAATATTTTCTGACCTAAGGAATCAGGAGATAGGGGAGTGAAGGTAACTGGTGCTACTGAAAATAAGAAGGTTGGATCCTTAAGTGGAGTGGGAAGCCAAATTAGACCAATTAGTATGTTGTAGAGGAAAAGAAGAATGAATTCGCCACTCACTCACTGTCTGTCCTGCCCAGGAGCCATCTCTGCCAGGGTGAAAAGAGGAAAGTAGAAAGCAACGTGGCTGCCATAGTGTGGTGTAGGGTCCAGTTTGGGAGACAAGGTGTGTGTCTGTAACGTGATCAGCATAGGAGGCAGTTAGTTGTAAATCGGCTGCTCGATCCGGAGTTTGGACAAACACACCTTAACATGTCTGAGAAAGGAAATATGATCATCGGGTGACGCAGTCAGAGGAAGACTACAGTGGAAGAAGGCGGAGCTCAGCTGGACCCAGTGCGGGGAGTCTGGGTGCTCTCGGATAAGCGACAATCAGAGAACCAGGAAAGGCAGGCGAGGGACAGGTGTGTCTGAGGACTAGAGAGTGAGTCTGAATAAATGCGTGTTTGAGTGAAAGACAGAAGCCTTCTGACCGGAAAGAAGGCAGATTGGCCTGATGCCCTCTGGTTAGGTATGGCTGACAAGGGGTCAGGGTTTGGGGGCTCCTGGACATCTGGGTTTCTCAACCTGTGATACCAGCCTGGGATGGAGTGCATAACAAACAGCCATGGCCAATAGACTTGGTGGGTTCAATTTTCTTACTGGTCAAAAGTTTCTAAAATTACCTTCATGTTAAAGTAAATATAGATAGGTTGTGGGGGAGAAAGCAAACTGAAAACAATCATCTTTTTCCAGAGAAAACCCTAATTCTCAAAGGAAATTTCACTTGGTCACCTCAGGGCAGACCTACAAGAATCAGGATCCTCAGGAGTGGAGGGTGTTGTTACTCCACACTGCCCCTAGTGGAGGAGTTTGGGAAGTGTTCAGTGCCCGCTGGTCAGGGGGTTCAGGTCCAAGTGCAACTGAGCTGTCAATCATCCCTCCCACCTGCTTCTCAGCCCCTGTGAATAAAGTAACAGAGGGTGGTTGCCTTTTGGGGGGATTTCTTGTCCTGGGGGAAAGTCAGGTGCTTTGAGCAAGAGGCACAGCTTTATAGACTGATGTGACAGAATGGCTGTCATCTTTTTGGTGTTGGCCTTCTCAGTACCTGCTCCAGGGTCCTGGTGGCCACTGGGCAGGTGTCCTTTGGGGGCTTTCTCCTCCTATCAGATCAAACATGTTCACACATTGTTGGCTGGCAATTTTATACAAAGGCTAAGGCAAATGCAAATATAAGTTCACTTGTGTAGCAAACTAGCCCCATCTGGTCATTAGAATCCACCCCAGGATCATTAGTCTGGCTATGCTTTTTGCAAGTTTCCTTTTATCACTTCAACTCTGTTCCAAATAGAGTATCTAGTAATAGAAGCGAGTCCACAATGACTTACTGTTTTGTCAACATTTAATTATATGTTCATTCATTTTGATGTCAGAGTTTTCTTTCCACTTTTGAGCCAATTCCTTTTTTTTCCCCCCTGTTGTTCAGGTCTGGCAATGTTTTTAAAAGCTGAGATTTGTCTTCCAAGATAGTGAGGCTCTTCTGCAGCCTTCCCACTTGGGTGGGGGAAGGTTGAGTAATTAATATAATTCTTTAAAGTGACATTTATTTATTTATAAATATTTTATTCTTCATTATTTTCAGACAGAAGGGCAGGGAGGAAGGAAGAAAGGGAGAGAAACATCAATGTATGGCTGCCTTCACCTACCTCCTGCTAAGGACCTGGCTAGAGACCTGGCTTGAAACCTGGTTATGTGCCCTGGCTGGGAATCGAACCAGCGACCTTTGGGTTTGCAGGCTGGCGCCCATCCACTGAGCCACACCAGCCAGGGCTAAAGTGACACATTTAAAACTGCTTCAGATCTAGGGCTTTATGACAATCAAAGGAAAGGGCAAATGGTTGACTAGGTCAGCAGGCTTCCTGCCAGATTAAAAAAAACAAACAACCATATTAATACGTATTTTTATTTGAAAAACTAGTCTGGCCAGGCTCTCGTTCCCAAGGCTACTCTGAGGCTGCAGCTCTGTAATGCTGAGCTCTCTGGGGAGTCTGAGGGAAAGACTGCAAAGTCCTGAGCTAAGTTAGTCGCCCTGAACCAGTGCAGCACAGGAAATCAGAAGAAAGAGAAATAATCACTCTGAGGAAGGAGGGTTGGGATGGGGTGGAGTTTCCTTGAGTGGAGCTGATAGTCCATGGATTCCGGCTACGACAGCAGCTGGGAGTACAGTACCCCCCAAAACCCAAAGGTGACAAATTGGGTGTCACTTCTGGGTAAGAAGATAGTGACCTTTGAATGAATACCCATGTTAACTGCTCAGTGAGGACTCATGGCTCCTTGGTTTGCTATTCTGCCCCTCCCAGAGCCAGTCACAGCCGGGGAGAGGGTGGGAGGGGAAAGAAGGGGGTCATCCTTCCCACTTCTGAGCTGCCCGTGCCCTGGTTTGGAGAGATGATGTCACCTCCCACTCTGCACAGCCCCCATGCGATGGGGCCCGGCCACCTCATCTGCCTCTTGGGTTCCAATCAGGTCTTCCCTCTGTCACAATTATTAGAAACTTTTTTTTTTTTACTTTCTTAAAAATATGGAACGCTTCACAAATCTGCGTGTCATCCTTGCACAGGGGCCATGCTAATCTTTTCTGTATCATTCCAATTTTAGTATATGTGCTGCCGAAATGAGCACTAGAAACTTAAAAAAAAAAATAGCCTTCTTTTTTTATTTTTAAAGCTTTTAAGCACAAGGGGAAGGGAAGGAGAAATAAAGGGAGAGAAATATCAGTTGGTTGTCTCCTGCGTGCCCCTAGCTGGGGAGTTGGCCCATAACCCAGACATGTGCCCTGACTGGGAATCGAACCAGTGACCCTTCGGTTCACAGGCTGATGCTCAACCCACTGAGCCACACCAGCCAGGGTAGAAACTATTTTTCATAAACAAACAAAACCACCCCTTAATCCCATGTGAGCCAACAAGATAACTGCCTTTCTCAATAATCACCATTATCACTCCTAAACCCCTGCTTCATTCCCAGGCTAACTTAGATTCATTTGTCTGTCCATCTTCTAGATAACCCCACTATTTTTCTTAGGCTGTGTCCAGGTCTTCAGTCCACGGGATAGTGGTCTTCACCTATAGACCTCCTTCAAGGGCCATCTCAAATGCCCCATCTCAGGCAGGAACATTTTATGGACTCACCTGAATAAAGAACAAATGGCACAAAAGCAAATCACGAGGCCGGTTTAGGGTGCCAGTGATGACAATGGCAAAGTTCTACCCTGGTTGAAGTGAGGTGAGTGGGATGCAGGCATGGATAAGCACCACGAAGGTGAGCAAGAACTAATCAGAAGTACAGCAGTAGAAAAAGACAGAGACTTTTGTGTCACAAAGGCCTGGTCCTGCCTCTTCCCGGAATGACCTTGAGGCTCGGGCCAGGTGCCATTGCCACACACACACACACTACCTCACATGAGCCTCTAACCACCAGATACATATCTTATGCCCAATTTGCAGGTGAGAAGACCGAGGACAGAGCATGACCTTCAAAAAAGTACTTGAACCCCTCTGAGCCTCAGTTTACCTGGTATGGAAAATGGGCATACTGACAGCTGCCTCACTGTGTTGTAGGAGTTAAGTGCAGTAACATCCAACTGCAGAGTAGGTGCCCAATATGGCTGCTCTCTTTATTATTAGTGTTTATGAAGACCAGAGACCAGGTGGCGGATAGTTTTCAGTGGGTAACCAGAAACAACCAGCTTTTCAAGCCAGAGCAAATCCCCTTGGAACATCCCAGAAGCCAGGGCACAACACCTATGTCATGCTGTTGCATTAGACACCACCACTGCCACGCCTTGGCATGTCTGAAAGGACCAGGATCCTCCAAAGGACCCGGAATCCTGCTGCAGCTTGTCTGTGGTCTCTCCGTGCGCTAACAAAGCATGAACTATCCTTTCAATGTTTAGGCACGTCTGGCCTTGGAGGCATCTGCTGGCAGAGGGTGGGGTGGGAAGCCTGGGACTGGGCATTTCAGCTACCCCTGGTGGGCTACCGAGGGCCTGGACCTTCCTCCTGGGACGTGGTGAGCTGAGACCAAGTGGAGGAGGACAACCTGTGCCCCAGTCCCTGCTGGGGTCCCAGGGTGCGGTGTTAATTAGCCAGGTCTCCAGGTAAGCCTGACAAGGAAGGGGGCAACTGTCACTGAGAGGGTTAAGGGAGGGTTGGACCCCCGGCTCCTGGTCACTGGAATTCATACGGGTGGTCCGAAAACACTCTTTTACAGACAATTTAAAAAGCACACTAGTGAGTTGCTTTTGAATGAAACCCGTGCAGCTGTTAGCTCCATCTGTCTGTTGCAGTATTCTTTCTCTTGACATTCGTTTCAGAAAGAGTATTCTTGAGTTGTTTTATCTTGGTGGTGGTGAGTTTGGAAAAATCCTCCTTTGTAACATTATTTCTCCTTTGACCAAGGAGGTTCAGTAGGGCTTGGTGCTTAGTCAAATCTGGGAGGGGTGTGTGTGTGTTCATTTTAAAGTTAACAAGTAGAAAACTATGAATACAAAATTAGGCACGACAATGACTATTTAGAACGAGAAAAAATGTCAACCAATTACCAGCGCCTTGAGGATTTCCTCCCTCTCTTCTGAGGTTTCATACTTAGGTGGAACTATGACTCGATTGTGACCTGCCTACTCTCCCACCCACTCCCCACCCCCACTAGCTTCCCCCACAACCCTACAGCTCTGCACCCGCAGGGGAAGGGAGGGACCCTGGGCTGCGGCCGTATCAGTTTCATGGAAAATATGCCTGTGAATGGTGCAATTCACAACCTCGAAAGACCTACTGAGTCCCCGTATGTCACTGTCCATCCAGCCCCATTACTTTAGGGGAGTCGGGGGCTTTATGGAACAGACCTTCTTGGTCCTCCCAGCCGGTGCTCAAGTACGAGAACATGAGAACAGCCGCAATGAGTGGACATGGCTGAGGCCAATCAACCCATGGGCTTTTGGAAATGCTTTTTCTGTTCCCCCATCGGATGGACTTGATTTCGGAGACCAAGCGTAGAGTTCCCGCTGGTGGCAGGAACTCCAGGCTCACGTGGCCCAACCAAGTCTCCCCCAGATGCACCCTCAGTGGTCTGGTTGGCTCACTGTCAGAATCCTGAGCTCTTCAAGAACAGGCCATAGAATGCTGACGTCCATCCCGTGGGCTCAAAGGGCATGTCTCCCAGGTGGTCCCTTTCTGTCCATCTGCCTCCTGTTACATCAGTGCCCTGAGGCCACGGGCAGTCCACGGCAGCTGTGAGGCAACATGAGGGTCCTTTGTCCCCACAGTCTTAGCAAAGTGGCTAGGCTCGCCCTTTGCAGACCTGGCTGAGTCTGGATGGCCTAACAGGACTTGTTGGATGCCTGTCACAAGCTGGGAGGAATGTCCCAGGGGCTGGGACTAAGACCGCCGTGAGCCACCTGCTTCTCTATCTTGAAAACCACATGCAGATCAATTGCTGAAGATGTGAGTGGACCCGACACCCTGGAGAAGAAGGTGAGAATGACCCCTGGTCTAAGGGATCCCCAGAGTCAAGGCAGGGGTGACCAGCAGGTCCCTTCCAGCTGGGCCAAGTTTCTCAGATGCTATTCCTGGGCAGAGCGCTAAGCACCAACAGTGACTCACGAATCTCATCGGCTGGGTGCACACGTACATTTGGAAAGCCCTGCAAACTGTAGACCCCTTGGAGGGTCGCTGTTACGAAATGGCAGTAAAGGCTCTGAGAAGTCCCGCCATCAGGCCTCCTGCCCAGACAACTTTTGTAAACCTTTCCTTTCTGTAGCACCTGTCCACATACCCTGGACTCTCTGTCTCACACAATACTTTCGGGACACTCTAACCATTAGCACGGGACCAAGAAGCCCTTCCAGTCAACCTTGGTGGCCACAGATCATCACAGCTGCAGGCTATCTTTTCCCCACAGAACCACCACCTCCGAGTGTAGACCAGAGGTTCTCCACGTGGGGCAGCTTCACCCGAGGGTCATAATACCTAGAGACATTTTGCATCACAGTCAGTGGGGGCAGTGCTCAGAGAGGCCGCTAACCATCCTCCAGGGCCCAGGAGAGCCCGGCACACAGCCCACCATCCGGCCCCACAGGCCAGCCCGCGGTCCTGGGCAAACAGCACTCAGTCCCCCGAGCGTGACCTGGCAATGACGAGGGTGGATTCTGGACTCTGCAATTCACTGGTTCCCATAGAGCACGAAAGCCTTCCCGGGGCCTCCTGAGCGCTTTCTGTATCTTCAGCGCAGCAGAAACTCTAACTGTGTTTCACTGTCTAAAAAAGCAAATGGGTGTCACACTCATTCCTTGTCAGACCAACCTAACAGGCATATGGATAAAATACAAACACATGTGTTAATTGCAAATGATGTGCTATCGATCCACTTAAAGGTCATCATTTTGGTTCTTTTCATCTTCCAACTGTGAGTCCTGAAATAAACAAATGTCCGTTTCAGGCATGCACACACACACATGCATCACATAATACACATGATGCACATACCACACACACACACGTGTATACCACACATGGCATACAAACTACATACATCACAACACACCCCAGATATGTACATGTCACACACATCACGTGCATATGTGTGACATCACATATCACACATATACACACCACATATACATACACTCACTCAGTAAATAACATTGATGAACATGTGTCTTTTTTCTCTTGCACCATTTTTCTGGGTGCAGAAAACAGCAGTACTCTGAATGGATCAAGAGAAAAATGAGCTTTAAGAATACACATCCTAGTCCTGACTGGCAGCACAGTGGATAAGGTGCCGGCCTACGAATCCAAAGGTCATTGGTTCGATTCCCAGCCAGGGCACATAACCAGGTTGCAAGCCAGGTCTCCAGCCAGGTTTGTGGCTGGAGGCAGGTGAAAGGCAACCATACATTGATGTCTCTCTCCCTCTCTGCCTCTTTCCCTTCCCCTCTCTCTGGAAATAATAAATAAAATCTTAAAAAAAAAAAAAAAGATTTCACATCCTGGATCCTTTAAAGGTCAAGGGGTTGCCAGAATATCTGTACATTTAAAAGTGTCTGAACTTTGCGTTGCTGTCTGTCACACAAGCACAGGTATTTGAAGGAGGTATGAGTGTAGAGAGATCTTTGTGTGGGGTCACAGTAGGGGGTTAGGCTGAGGCACCCTTTTCATGGTTCCTAGGCCCATTTCCTGGTGGCCCGCCCACAGATTGAATTATTTTAAGTCCCCAGCCTGTAAGTTAGTGGCACTGGCATGGTATGATTTTTCCATCTGGTTTACAAACTGAAGGATCCCAGATCTTGGCTGTTTTCCCCCTGGGCATGAGCAGTCAGCCCCAGGGCAGGATGATTTATTGAGATGTTAATGGATGTTTTGTTCTTGTGGAATTTCACGTAGCCCTGCTCTAAGAAGACAGTGGGTGCGTGTGTCTTGCTGTCTCAGAAGGTGTTTATGACCAGGGATCAAGCAGATGTTTAGAAAGTTACCCTGTTCCATCTCTGGCTTTTTTCTTTTGATCCTGGAAAGCAAAGGAACATGCTAGACAAGGGTTTGACAGACTGGAGGATCTGCCTACAGAAGCACAGACTTTGAGGGAAGCATGCAGATACCCTGAGGCTAGGAGAGGAAAGTTGGTCTGGGGTCGCGTGTCTGTCCTGGAGGTGAGCCTGGCTGCTGGGTGACGGCCATGTGCTGTGCAAATAACCCAAATTCTGAGCCCAAGGTTGCCATGGAAACAGCTCCACCCACCCGAATGAGAACAGGTGACGGAACCTGGAGAGAGGGTCCTCTCAGGGCCACCTCATGCCCTAAGGACACCCCACCCCCAACGCTAGAGAGTTTGGGGCAAGGAGCTCCAGCAATGACCGAGATTGAATTTCCATCCTGCCTCGCAGAAAAGGGGCCTAAGTACTGTGGTTTAATTTTAGAAAAAGAAAATCAATGTTACATTTCTTTCCCCGTTGAGCTTGTGAAGTCAGGTCTTGCTCGTGAAACAATTTAATCCTCGGTGGCTTAACACAACCAAGGCTGCTTCTCTCTCGTTCAGGCTACCTGTCACATGCAGGTCAGTGGGGATTCTGCTGAGTGACTCGGGGCCTCAGCTTAATGGACACAGCAGCGTCCCAGCACATGACCTTCACTGTCATCGGGGCAAGGAAAGGGAAGCACTGGCCAAGTATTGGCTCTTAGATGCATTGGTCTGGAAGTGACATCAGTCACTTCAATACACGCCATTGACTAGAGCTAGTCACGTGGCCCCACCCAGGGGCAGCGGGCTGGGACACTGGGGGGACCTGTGGAATTTGGTACCTCTGCCACAGCCTCGTGGTACTTATGTAACGTAGGATGCACCTCCTTATGTAATGCAATTAATGGTGTCAGTTGTGTAGAGCTCATCCCAGATGCATTTTAGGGATTCTTTCCGTGTATAATCTTGCTGGAGTCCCCCGGAGCCCGTGAAGAGATCACTCCTTGGGTCCCCAGGGGAGGAAACGGAGGTCCACATGGCAGAGGTGACAACATAATAAGCGAAGAGGAGCAGCCAACAGCCAGAGTCCCCAATCTGGGTCTTTTCTGCTTTTCCACAGAGGCTGCTGAGAAAGCGACACCTTGTCAGAGACTTATTTAGACCTCCTGATGGAACCTGCTGGAAGACCAGGCTGGTGCCATCTCTATACCAAGATGTCAGTGAGATTTTGCCAAGTGGGCTGATGTCCCAACACGAACTCATTTCCCTTCTGGATGAAATGCAATCACTTCCTCCTCTCGGAACTGCTTTCGTGCTATGTTGCAACAGACCGTTGTGGTCATGCTGGGCTAACTGAGTGCCAACCCCATCCTGACTTCACAGCGCCACCACTGCAGCCCAGCCTTCGTGGGTAAGAGGTACCCAGAATGACGCATGGACCCAGACTGGGACTGTTACAGGAGGACTGCGAAGAGAGATGAAGAGCCCACTTTCACCTTTGGACCTCCAAAATCACCTCCAGAAGAAGAGGGTGCTTAAACTCTACCCCTAAACAGATGAAAAAGGGTAAATGGTCCTCAGAGGGGATTGAGGCTGTCTCTTCCGGGAGTCAGGGGGGCCAAGGCGGCTTGACAAGGGGACATGGCACAACCCAGTGCGACTTTCACCATCAAAATCATCATGAAAATTTAACCAGCCATGGGCACAACCCATGAAGTACCTCCCAGAACCCTGCAAGTCCATGAAGCACACTTCGCAAACCTCCCATGCTTTCACTCCGACAGTGAGTGAAAAGACATTCTGGCTGAAGATGTGCCACGCTTGGAAAAGAGGCACATCCGAGGGGTTCAGGGACCTCAGACTCAGGCTCTTGAACTTCAAAAGGAGAAACACGGTCCTGGAAGAAAAGTGTTTCCCTCAAGATTCAAAGGCAGGTACCTTCACTTCACGAGAAAGAGACAGGAGCTCCTGGATGCGCTCAGTTTACATCCTTTTCTTCTTTAGGCTCCCCCAGGAGGGTAAGGTTGATTTAAGAGATCTTGAGGATACGAATCCTCCTGCTTGGCTTCAAAATAATCTGCACGTTAGGAATTTGTTATGAGTGGGTTTGTTTTTAAAAGGCCTTATTACAACTCTAACAGTAGCTATAGGAGTTGGACACTGTGGCAGACATCAGTTGAAAAACTTTCCGGCAGGTTGTAACAATTCTGGGTACCCACCAAGATCTTGGGGGAATGACTGTTTCCCACACTGATCCATGTGGCTGAGTGGAGAACTGTGAATGGTGAGTTTCCAATACCTCCACAACCCTGGTATCAGTGATCAGCGGATCCACCTCAAGGATGGGCCCATCATAACCCTCCACAGCCCCGGCTATGTTCCCAGGCCTGGCCAATCAGCATCTTTGTAAAAAAAGGTTTTTCTTCTTGGAAACTGGCTCTGGGTCCTCAGGCCTTTGGGATTTGAAACCGCAGGAGGGGATTAAGAAAAGCAGCTGCCCTTTATTGAGTTTTGGTTTCTTTCAGTCTCTTTCCTTTTCCTGCTTGTGTTAGTTCGAGATGGGTTTCTGTCCCTTGAAACCCAAGTACCCTGATGAATATAGGCAACACGTTGCAAAAATAATGAACTATATCTAGGGAAACAAACATATGCACAGAACGCAAATTTGAGTACAATTTAAGGAAACTACAGACCTCATCCCTTGAACTAAGTGGGGTTCAACGTCCCCATTAAGGAAAAAAAAAACCTCACAATGAAATAATGAGGCTTGATTTGCTTACGGAGTAGCGGTTAGTCAATTTGATTTTCTCTAGCACCTCAGAATGCTCAAAAGAGCACAGAATGTATAAATAAGCAGCGACTGGTGGTGCGTAATTCTTAACTCAGGGTGGAAAAACATGGGCTGAGCTGGGTGTGCAAATCCACCTTCCCCAGGGGATTTGTAACTCTTCAGCCATGGAAGAAAATGACTCAGAGATCCAAAAATCCCATGTGAGTGAAACTGAGACCCCATGGGACACTTGAACTGGCCAGGAGAGACCCTCTGTCCCTCCCTACGGGCTCCATTTTGGTGAGCATCATCACCAATATTTACTCATAACCTATGGAGCCAGATCCGCTGAAGGCACATTTCCTGCAGGCGAGTTGCACTTGCCTTCCCAGGCAAAACAGCTCTGATTTTCTTCTGCCAGCAGCGCTCTTTTCTAACCCATCAACCTTGCCCGCGTTTTCAAAACTCCCATCCCTTCCCAGGCCGCCTAGTATTTTATGGTCCAGCGTCTCCGTCCATACGCCCCTGGGCCAACAACTCCTTAAAAGTTTCTCTTTTACTTTTCCTATGTCACGGATCTTATTACAGGTTCTTGGCTTGTTGGGAGCCACAGTTCCCTTCTATTTTCTACTTCCTGTCACTTCCCAAGTTTATGTGGTTTATTACTTGTGAGACCAATAAAATAGGCCCTTTGCTGCTTCTTCACTCTGCCTCTTGCTCCAGCCAAGTTCTGCTGGCTGTCTCCAGGCCTTGGCCTCAAGGTCAGGCTTGAGGGGTGCACGCCAGCCTCAGCCGGCTTGAGTTCTGTCCTGATTTCACATTTCCACCGCAGGACAGCCTGCCAAGGGACAGGCCACAAAGAGGACTCAGCCTTTTTATTTCATTTTTTCATACTATGGCTTTCATGAGGTTCTCCTGTGTGCGCCTGCCTGTAATAACAGGTACACAGATGCTCCACACCTGGTAATTTCTGCTCCTCACCACTGTGGCTGTTTAGAACGCTCCCCCTGCTCTGCGTTCAGCCATCCACCAGCCTGCCTCAGCAGAAGCCTCCGGCTTAATGAATAATCGCAAGGAAAACGCAGGCCAGCACCTGCCTGCAGGCTGGGTAGGGCGGGCGTTGGTGAAGTCAAGGGTCTCTGCATTTTCTGCTTTTCTTTAACACAAGATGTTGAGGCTGCTCTTTCTCCCAAATCCCAAGGGATGGAGGAAGTCTTCTCTTGTCGGCCAATGATACCTTTTCAACTTTCCTTTGGTGTATTCTCCCCCGCCCTTCTTCCTTCTCTTCTTCCTCTTCCTTCTTCTTCCTCTTTTTGAAATTGATTTTATTTAGACTACTGCAATGGGGACAGGAACCCCAGACCCAAGTTTTAGAATGTCTCAGGAAGGTGGGTTTTTTTCCCCATGGATGTTCGTAGGGACAAGCAGACAAGTTATAGAGGCGTGGTGATTTTGTAGTTGGAATTGTTTTTGTTCAAGGCTTTTGTCATGGGAGAAAACAGGCCATTGACTAGCAGCTGCCCCCCCCCCCCCAATTCTGATGCCATCTGTTCCCAATTAACTGTCCCATAGATAGTTGCTCTGGCTCCCCACTCTGGGAAAGCACAGAACAGAAGTGTTAGTGCGACCACATGCAAGCTGGGGGCTTTTTATGCCGGGAGCAAGTGGCTATCTGTTGTCACCCTGAGGCTCCAGACAGCTGCTACGAAGCTGGACAGTGGACGGTCATAAAAAGCAATATGGTATTTTATGGGGAGGGTGCGTCTGTCAGGGAGGGGCCAGGAGGTGCGTCTGTCAGGGGAAGGTGGTCAGAAAAGCCTTTCTAGAGGAGGAGTGAGGACCCCTGGACATCAGCCGATGAGGGTGGCGGAGCCACTGGTTAGAGCCCGGATTCTGGCGCCAGACCTACTGCGTATAACCCCTGCCTGTGGTTTGCTGGCTGCCTGACATCAGAAGGCAAATTATATAACCTCCTCGTCCCTAGTTTCCTCTATAAAGTGAAGTAAACAGCAGCACCGGGTTTGTTTTCTATTGCTGTGTGACAATGACCCACAAATCCTCTGGCTTCAAACGACACCCACAGATTCGCTCACAGGGTTGGGGGTCAGAAGCCCCCAGCTGCGGGCTGAGAGGACGCTGTCAGCCGGGGTGCGCTCCCATCAGGAGAGTTCTGGGGGCCAACTGGCAGAATTCATTTCCTTGTCACGCTAGGACTGAGGTTTCTGTTCCCTTGCTCAGCACCCTTGCTAGGTGGGCCCTTCCTTATCATACTGGGAATCTTTCACTTGCTCCTCTTCCACCAGCTGGGGGAAGCTCTCTGCTTTGAAGTAGGTCAGGTGCACCTGGATAATTCCCCTCCTTCAAGGTGAGCTGCCCTTTACCGTGGCACCCGAGTCAGCATTAGGCTGCACTCTCAGGGGAAGGCGTGTGCACACCAGGGCCGGGAGTCCGGGGGACCCACCTGGAATCCTGCCGACCACACGCACCTGCTTCTTGGAAAGTTGAGAGGCCTAAGTCAGCCAAGTGTAGGCCAAGCACATACCTAGGCTGTTTTGAGTAGGGATGTATATGCGAAGAATTAGCCAGTTGGGTGGCCAGGACTGAGGAGAGCTTGGTTAGGGTGAAAGGAGAGCGTAAGGGACTGGCTGAGGGGCTTCATCGGGATAGATCTAGAAACAGGAAGTGTCTGTCCCCTCGGGTGAGCGGCAGCGACACCCTCCCTGCCTGTGCTGTGGTAACGGCAGTGAGGGTGGATGGACAAGGTGGATCGGCTCTCTCTGAAATACTCTGCTCAGAGATTTTGATTTTCGGCAAGAGTGAGGATGTCTCCTCCAACTACAAGTCCAGGGATTCAGAAACCACTAAAATAACAGCTTTTCCCAAACCAGCCAAGCGGAGAGCTCACGGAGGGGAAGTGGGAAACAGGAGTCAGGATTCTCACCCCCTCTGCTAGCCACACGCAGGTCGGGGCTGAGGTCCGGGCTGAGGTCCGGCTCTGGCTGAAAAAGGCCATTTCCTTTCTCAGCCTGGCATTGCTGGCCCAAGAATCAGATAATGACCCCCAAGACCCTGCTGACCTCGGGGAAGGCTGACCGCTGACCGAGAACCTGGGCTTTCACCCGCTCTGTGGGCTGAGCTCCCAATAAATCTACATTCCAAATGGTCTGGGGCCAGCCTGAGATGGGCAGAAAAGAGATGGGGGAAAAAAAAAAAGAAAGAAAGAAAAAGTGGGGCTGAGGGGAGAAGGCAGGGGATAAGAATGTGGAAGTGAGAATAAAAGCACTATTCTTCATTCCAAAGAAGCTTTTCTTTCAAAAATGCCTCCACTAGGCAGCTCTCATTTCCAGCTGGGTGCTTTTTCCTTCCTCCTGACTCTTTCTCCCCCCTCTCCTGTCTCTCTCTGCCTCAGCTTCCAGATCTTCTCAAAGTCCCCCCTGCCGCCACCCCCCTGAGAAACTCGGGCCAGTTTACTCCCCTTGAACAACTGTCGTTTTTGAAAAGCTGCCCAGTTTCTTTGCTGTGATTTTCAAAGACCGACCGACTCAGGGTTCGACTATCTTTCAGGGACAGCAAGGACATAGCAGGAAAGGGGAAGCCAGGGGCTTCCAGTGGGAAGAAAAACACAGACACATGCGCTTCTGACAAACATTGGATCTACAATGGCAGGAAAACGTCCCTGACATCCGAGGAAGATGTCAAGAAAGCAAAGCCCCAAGGAGGAAGCTCACGTTTGTGTTGTGGCTGCTGGAGTTTTTCCGTCAGCGAAGGGGGACTTGGTGTGATCTTGTCTGTCTAGACCAGAGGGCTGCAGGGACAACCAAAGATATGCAGGCAAAACTGGCCAAACTGACCAGGGTGGACACGGCCAGGGACAGATGTCCTCTGGCTCAGGCAGCTTACGGGACAGGGAAGAAATCTGAAGGTCAGCCTCTGGGATGCAAGGATAGTCACAACCTGGACAGGTACCTGTGCTCCAGGTGGGCCCTGCCTCCCCTCCTTACTCTGAAAGGGTAACCAGCTTTGTCTGGCTGGTTGGGGATCCAGGGAAGACTCCTCTTTCCTCACTCCCCATGCGCTCTCTCTTCCCTTCACTATTCAAGACAGGTGTCATTGTGCCTGATGCTGCCTGGCGCTGGCTTGCTTGAGGTCATCAGTGGCCGGTGACGTGACAGAAACACTTCCCCTGATATTTTAGCCTAGCTTGTGCTGCATTTAGCTACATTTGAGGAGGAAACAGAGGAAAGGAGGGAAGGACAGCGGGTGGAGGAGAGTTGCAGAAAGCCTGCATGACAGGCAGAATGCAGAGAGCCCACACACGCCACGTGCCCTTTACACGTTAAGTTCACTAATTACTGGCATCCAACGAGCAAATATTTGAATATTTGATTACCTCAAATGATCAAAACAATGCATACGCTCCATCTTCCACTGTGTGAAATCCACAAGGACCAACCAGGGGGAAAGGCCGGACATACTCATCTCCTGTTGGTGATGAGCTCAAGTTATAGAAAGATAATTTCCAGCTTTAGCGTCATACCGTTACTTATTAGAGTGATGCTAAAAAAAAATAAAATAAAAAAATCACTCACTCAGACTAATGGTCTCCACTGCAAGGGGTGAAGAATGCTGATTTGGCTTATTTCACGACCTGCACCTCTCTTGGTTTGGCAGATGGTTTGCTGATGGGATTGTTTTGGACAGCAGTTAAGGTTAGGTAATTATTGGCATGGGAGCCTCCACCTACGTCTACCGATCCCTGGTGTTTAACTATGGGCTGGACTGTGGCTACAAACCAGGATGGTTTGTGCAAAAACTAAACAATTAGCAAAACCATTCACAGTTTCCTTCTTCTTCTTCTTCTTTTTTTTTTTTTTGCTGTCTATTCTAGTTATTTGTTTGCACTGAGAGCCAGAGCTTTCACTGGCCCTGCCCAGGACAGCAGACATGTGGGTGTCCTCAGTGGTTAAGCTCATGAGCGACTGTCTGTCACAATCCAGCTCCGAGTATGATTCCAATCTTGCTGGCTGATGCGTCTTCCTTGTTCCATTTGTAACCTGATGTACTTAACGATGCAGGTGCCTGCTGATATCCCCCTGATGTTCACTACACAGGTTGGGCAAAGGGACAAGTGCTTCCTGCCTCTGAGCCCAGTCTCACTGCCACGGCCCGCAGCTCTCGCGTGGATTTCAAGGAGTAAAAGGAAGGAAGAGCTAAATATCACAACCGTCACTTTCAACCAACCACACAAAACTGCTGTGTTCCCTCTTCCCACAGCCAGGTCACCAGCTGTACGGATCTTTGGGCGAACGACCAAGACAACTTCTGATCAGGAAATGTTCTGGGGACACATCATAGTGTAGAAACGAAGCTCCACATTGACTGTAGCACAGGTTGGTGAGAAAGAGTTTTTGCTTTTCTGCTAAAACACGCCTCTGGGGTTTCCTTCTGGACCAAAGTAAAGGTGGGGAAGCTGAAGCCACAGCAACGTGACTAAGTGAAAGCTGATCTGCACTGACAAAAGCAAGGGACTCTGCCTCACAGTCCCTTGTTCTTAAATCCGCGAAAGACACGCAGTTCATTTTCCAAGGGCCAAATCTCCTAGTTCACCGATCCCTACTCCCCATTATTGATTGATGCAATAAAGATAATGTTGAAAATGACAGTGTCTGAGAAGCCATCACAAGTTGCCTTTTTTTTTTTTTGGCACCCAATTAATGATGGAATTGAGAGCCCTTGTTTTTAACTAATGGAGTATCACCAGCCAGAGGGTTGCAGTTGAAATTCATTGCAGTGATTTCAGCCAATAAACTAACTCTCTTTTTAATCTCTGGAGGTTTTTCTCCCTCCGGTCCGTCTGGGCTCTCCAGAATAACCAGCACCCAGTGACAGTGGGAGAGCACCCCGATTCACCATCTCCCCTGCTCTGGAGGGACTGCTTCCCTGATGATACCTCATTCTGCTAAGAAAATGGATGGGTGGGGCACAAAAGTGAACTCCAGCTGTGAGTGACATTCAGACAAGTCTGTACTTCAGAGCAGTCCTAACTCACAGGACAGCTTTCGCCATTGGCTCTGTGTGTGTGTGTGTGTGTGTGTGTGTGTGTATGTCAGCATTGACTGTTTTATCTTCTCCAACGTCACCCCTCCCCCACCTTTTTACAAAAAACATCCTTCTTAATTTTACCCTAAATAGGTTTGGTATTTTCCCCCTCCACATTCTGTTTCGGGTTTTAAAAGCTCCTAGGTGGATTTTTAATGTCTTCTGTGAAAGCATCACGCCTCAGATCCAAGTCAGCCCAAATCGCCAGCACGCGAAAGCTGGCTTCAGGTCGCAACCGCTCTCACTCACCAGAAAAGGGCAAATCAGGTTTAAAATAAAAACAGCGAGGTGACCTTATCAGAGAGCTGAAGGCTGGCTGTCTGCCCCGGCTGACCTCTCTCCAGGGCGGAGAACTCAGGAAAGGGAAATCGCTGGCTTTTCAGGGCATAAGGAGCCTGGCTTTCTGGAAGGCGCCCAGGCCCGCGCGAAGAGAAGCTGAATTCGAACCAGCCCTGGGGTGGCTCTGCACGGAAACCTCCTTCTGGAGAACCGAAGTGCAACAGCGGCTTCCCACATCAGGACACGGGGAAGGAGGGCGGAAAAGGCCCCGGCCCGAAGTGAGGCTCAGCTGGGAGCGCGAGGCGGCGGGGGAGGGGCTGGGAAGATTTCTCGGCTGGGCTCTGCTCCCTAGAAACTTTGACTTGCGCTGAGGTCTCTCTGGGACGGCGCTGAGCGGCGAGGTCCGCAGCGGCTGGTGGGGCCTGGGTGGGGGACACACTCAGATCCCAGGGACGGGACTTGTGAGCCGGGCGAGGCCGCCGGGGCCAGGCGGGGACGAGGGGGCGCAGGGCCACGGGGGTCCCCGCTCGCGCGCGCGCTCCACTTGGTGGAAGGGGTCCTCACCTGTTCCAGCGGGCCACCTTCCTCCGGTAGTACCGCAGCGCCTCCGGGCCGGCCAGGAGCACGTCCTCCAGCCCGAGGATGGGCGGCTCCTCCGGGACGTTGTACAGCGGGTGGGCGAAGAGGGCCTGCAGCTTGGAGCCGTGGTCCTGCTCAGCCCCCGGCCGGGCTCGGGAAAAGTTGTGCGCCGCCGTGTGGGGGTCCGAGGCGGCGGCGGGGGAGTCCGGCGCCGGGGCGGAGGCGCGGCGGGCGCACGGGCAGCCGGCCGGGCGCGCCCGGGGCCGCAGCTGGCGCTGCACCTGGGGCCAGAGGTGGAAGTAGAGGTCGGCGGAGAGCAGCGCGCCCAGCAGCAGCAGGGTCAGCAGGCGGTCCCGGCGCAGCCCGGGCATGGCCCCGCCAGGCGCGCCGGGGACCCGGGGAGCCGCTCGGCGCAGAGGGCCGTCTGCACTCCCGCGGGCAGGCCGGGGTCACCGCGGTCAATAGGGCCGGAATGTTGCCCGCGCGGGATAGCTCCGTTTTGGAAGGGTGCCGCCCTTGAACTTGGGGACCCGGTGCAGGGAGCGCGGGGGCTCGCAGTGTTGGCGCGCGTCCCTTCTCTGCGCGGAGTGGAGGCCAGGGGGTGGTGTCTCCCGGGCCCCTGCTTCTCGCACTTTCTGCCCCGGCGCCTGCGGGCTCAGGAGCCACAGCAGGTGAAGGGCCGGGTGCTGGTGTGGCTGCCCCAGCGGGGCGGGGCCCCAGCCCGCGGGAGCGCTGGGTGCGGGCGGTGCTCGCGCCGGGGAGGAGCGAGACCGCCGGGGAGCCTGGGGCGCCTCTCCAGAGGATGCTGTCGCCCTGAGCTGCTGCTGCGACTGTTCCCGCGGCTCCTTCTGCGGGCGGCGGGGACGCCCTTGGCCCCGGCTCCTCCCGGCGAGCTCGTCTGCCCACGCGGCTCCTAGAGGGAGAGGTGGTGCCGCTCCCCCGCCCGGCCGCGCGCCCACCTCCGCCCCCTGGCAGCGGGCACCTGCCCCGGCGCGGCGCGCTGGCCTTCGCGGACCCTCGCGGCGCTGCCCTTGCGCCCGTCACCCTGCTCCCTTCTCGTGCCCTTCCCGCTTTCCTTGCCGAGGGTTCGACCCAGACGGTGTGAGGGATTCTAGTGGTGCATGTGTAAAACCTTTGATACTCCCTTCCTTCCTCCCTTCTTTCCTTTTTTAAGTAAAAGGCTCTCTGAAAGCCTTTCTCCTGTAGATTGGCCAGGTGTGTGTGTGTGTGTGTGCGCGCACGTGTGTGTTGTCTATTCTCTCTGCTTCTTCCCACAGGACACACACTAGATCCGTAACCACCACGTGTCCTGTGCGGGGCACTGAGCAGACACCCACTTAGTGCAGGAAGAAGCTTGACTTTCACAAATAAGGCACCCGTTTTACCTCGAACCTTGGTGATTTCCTGCCTGGAGGGCGTTTGATTTCAACCAGGCCTGCACTTCACAGAGAGATTTTCTTCCACTCAAGCAGGGAGGCGCCCCCTGATGACCTCACCGAACTTTTACATGTAGCCCGGTGGGAAAGCGGTCCGCCCCAATGAATCACTGGAGGACACAGGGCAGGCTCTCCTGATCTCCTGTGACATAACTGATCCTCCCTACCCCATTCTTCCTTTTGAGAAAGAGAGGGCATGCTGTGAGCCCGACCCTGAGCTCCCAGCTCTGGGATGGAAGGAGCTGGTAGGAGAAAGAAGGCTAAGGTTGCCCGAGCAGGCGGCCTGCCCTCCTGCAGGTTCAGGAAAATGTCTCTGCCTTGAGCTGTCTGCCCAGGGGGCAGGGCTTCCCAGGCCTGTTAAAGCCGCTTTTCACTTCCTCCCCTGGGGGGAAGCAGGACCCTCAAACCCGGTGACTGGTGTGTGTGTTCAGGCTGGAGTGCATCCCACCTGGGGCTTGGGAGTGATCCCGTGACCTTGGCCAGGCCCTCATCTATTAAGGGAGACAGCAGCTGAGTTTTCCCCACAAGGTTATTGGGTGGCTTAAAGGAGTTTAATGGTAACTTGCTTAGAGCAGCCAGCCCTGGAAGGGTGTGAAGTGCCTTTGCTAGAAACATGCTTACTTCTTAGTTTCCGTAGTCCACTGCGGGAGGTCAGAGACTGCTCGTGAGTGGAACAAAACCCACAAAGGATGGAAAAGGAAGATACTAGAAAGAGACTATTTTCAGGAGCACCCAGAGGCCTGACTGCCACGTGCAAGTGAGAAGCCCCAAGAGGATGGGGTCGCCAGCTGCTTTGTACACCTGGGCACGGTGACGGGCATCCCTGGGGCTTCTGCAGCCACCTCCTCCTTTCTACCTGTTGTAACTGGTCTCCAGGATCAGAGAAACTGTTCGGCTTCTGATGTGTCACAGCCGGTGGATGAGGAAGTCAGGCGTTGGACCGTGTGGCACACTGATTTCCATTTTCCTGGGCTGGCAAACGCCGGGGGCGTGAAGCCATGACAAGTCTTGTGACTTCCACTCCCCCCGTCCCTGAGGTCATGCCCCCTGAGTGGATGCTTTTGTCTGGTATCAATTCAGGAAACAATATTCCTCACATTTTCCCTGCCTTCTAAACGCCAAGGGTAAACCTGTATGTGAAAGTTGGATATTAGGTGTGAAGGGGGTGGCGGGGGGAGAGCGGAAATATGAGAAGTCAGGGTGGGCTGGTCAGATGCCACATGCCTCAAGGTTTGTCCGAACCTTTCCTCTTCCCTCCCAGAAAGGAGCCTTTCCCTTCTGCCCCCGCGGTGCCGCCACAGGTTGGCTCCTGGCTTCCCTGCAGCCTCCTGCATTTATTCTCAGTTCACACCCCTGTTATTCCCAGCTGCTGTTTCCTAGGCCCCATCATTCTGTTTCAAACCTCCCATCGCAAATTCGTCCCCTCTCCCTTCCTTTTCTCCTGCTCCTCAGGGTCCTCAGGGCCTCCTTTCTTCCTTAGACTCTTGTGAAGAGACTCCTCACTGGTCCATTTCCCAAAGGGCCCATTTCCGTGCCCACCCTGAGGTTTGATATCATCGGAATTCTTGTCCCACGGATCTGTGCAGCCCGCAGATACAGCCAGGATGTTCTCAGGGTTGAAACGCCTTCCTAACTTCTCACTCGCTGCCTCTGGATTAGTCACCGGTGATGCGACTTCCCATGGTCTGGCTTGTCCAGCCTCATCTCCCACGCATCCTTTATATGACCCCCAGTGTCCACCCCATAATACTTTCTGTACTTCCCCTAGTGCTTGATGCTGTCTCAGATGTGCCTTTCCCGTTTCCCTGCTTGGAGAATGTCCGTGGTCTACCCAGGCTTGGGCCACTTGTCCCGTTTTCTCTGATGCTCAGTGTGATGTGCTGTCCTGAACCCTCACAGCTGCTTGCATGGACTCCTGTTAAAGCATCGGCCGCGTTGTGTCTGGTTGGTTGTATGTGTTATGGGTTGATTTATGTCTCCCCCTCCCCCCCAATTTATATGTTGAAATCCTAATTCTTGGAACCTCAGAATGTGATGTTATTTCGAAATAGGATTGTGGCAGATGTCATTAGTAAAGATGAGGTCATGCTGCTGTAGAGTGAGCCCTAAATCAAATGTGATCGGTGTTCTTATGAAAAGGGGGAAATTGGGCCATTGACATGTGCACACAGTGGGAAGTCCATGCGTAGATGAAGGCAGAGAGCTGGTGATACTTCCACAAGCAGCAAACATCAGAGATTGGCAGCAGCCCACCCCGAAGCTAGGCAAGGGGCATGCGATAGATTCTCCCTCGTGACGTCAACTTAAACCAACCCTGCCAACATCTTCATCTTAGACTTCCAGCCTCCAGCTCTGCGAGATAGTACACTTCTGCTGTCTAGCCACCCATGTTGTGGTACCCTGTCACAGCAGCCTTTGTAATCTGATTCAGGACACATGGAGTGTGGTCCTTTCAGTGTGGAGGGCAAGTGTCACTTATAGCTCTGAGGACAGGGCCTCTCGCCTGGGGAATGCTCAGGCGCATGGAGGGATCTGAGGCCATCTCTGCAACCCTAGTGTCTTCTACAGGGCCTTGCACACAGTAGGGGCTTCACTTTTGGTGATAATAAAATAACACCGTTTTGTTTCCTAGGGGGAGACACAGGAGAAATAACCTGTTTATGATGTTAGAGATGTTTAGTGTTAGAGATGCCTTTTATAGTGGCAAGATAATTGTTGACATGTTTTTTAAGGTTTTATTTTTAGAGAGGGGAAGAGAGAGTGAACGACGGAGAGACAGCTTGATGTGCTAGAGATACATTGAGCAGCTGCCTCTCCTAGAACTCTGACTGGGGACCTGGCCTGCCACCAGGCATGTTTCCTGGTGGGGAATCGAACTGATGACCTTTCAGTTTGCAGGCCAGTGCTCAATCCACTGAGCCATAGCAGCCGGTGCTGTTGATATTATTTATGGATAAATATATGTAGTATAATGATAAAAACATGCATGAGCATGATGAACACCAAACTCAACATAGTGGTTGGCTATGAGACCAAAGGGAGAGAAATGGGGCTATTGATTAGACATGGGGTCCAGTAGTATCTGTAATGACTTATTTCTCAGAAAAATGATCTGCAGAATATATTTCCACAAAATGTGGAAATTGGACAAAGTTGGGTGGTAAATACGTAGAGCTTGGTTGTGTTATTCTCTGTACTTACAATATTTCATTAAAAATGACTCGATTTACCTCATGGCCTCGTATCCTGGGCTTTTCTACCTTCTCAGAGGGTTAGACTAAAGCGTTGAGCATTGATATTAAGGTTAAACAGGCTAATAAAGGACAACAGTCAATACATTTGCACCCTTTTTTGGTAAGGGGATACATGGTAGAGGGCAAAGAATATGTGTAAGAATAACCTTGACTTAAATAAGCTGTGTTTATATTTTGAATCTGAAGAAATCCTTACACTCACGTGTAGCTGCTTTCAAATCATGGGGTTCTTCTAAAGCAGCACCTTGTATGTATGATGTGAGCTTTATATATCAGACTAACAACTGATGTATTTTCTTTGCTTCAGTTTTCACTACTTTGACAGCACATCCATTTTCAGAAAGTGGAAATTTGGGGGAATTTGGGGGGTCTTTAAAAAGTCACATCTTAAAGTATTTTAACCTATTGTCTAGCAACAGTTTAAAATACTTTCCTACAATCCAGTATATGAATTCATGGCTAGTGGGTGAGACAAACATTACACAAATGTTACACAAATAAATATCTTGGCCTGGCTCAAAGGTCAGGCTCAGAACATCAATGCAGCTAAAATAAATAGGAATGGCTCCAAAGAGCTTTGCAAATTAACACAGGTTTTGACTCAGTAACTTGGGAAGGGGTTGAAGAAGTGAGAATTCCATTAGTGACATCTGTGATGACTCTCGACCTTTCTAAACATCGTTAATACGTAACTCTGAAGAGAGAGTCTTTGCTTCACAGTCTTCCTTTCTTCCTTTCTTCCTCTCCACACTCCACCCCCACAACTGCCCACCCCAATTCCACCCCACCCCACCACTCCACCTCACCCCACAACTCCACCCCCACTTTTCTGTAACAAAGTGCCACACACGCAGTAGTTTAAAAGAACAGAAATGTGTTCTCTTACAACTCTAAGCCATGGAGTCTGAACTCAAGGGCCACACTCTCTGGAAGCTCTAGTGCGGAACCCTTTCTTGCCTCTTCCAGATTCTGAAGGCTGCAGGCTTCCCTTGGCTTGAAGCCCCATCACTCCAAACTCTGCCTCCTTTGCAAGGCCTTTTCCTCTGTCTGTGGATTTTCTTCTCCTTATAAGAATTCTCATCATTGGCTGTAGGGCCTGCCAGATAATCCAGGATGGTCTCATTTTGAGGTCCTTAATGTAATTCCATTGGTAAAGAAACCTTTTAAGGGGGCGAATGAGCCCCATTCAACCCACTACCTGTGTGAATAAATACATAGCAACATTTTACAATGGCTTCCTTGTGTAGTAGGATTTATGGATAATATAAATTTTGTTTGTTCTTTCTTTTTGTTTGCTTACCAGCATTTTTATGATTTTACGTCGACATCTTTATATTCTTTTTGAAATAAAAAGAAAATAAAAATGTACTGAGCGTATGAAAAATGAGGGACAACACTGAAAAGTCCTGATTTCATTGTCTTGAAGTTATGGTTGAGACCGTAGCTCATAAAACCCTAAATGACTGTACCAATGTAGAGCAGGAAACCATAGAGAAAATAAAGAAACTCAGGAGAAGGGTCCAATTCCTCACATGAGGCTTGTGCTCTGGGGCAAACTGGAAGAGTTCCCAGAAGAAAGCTGAGCACAGGAAAGCTGGCAACTGGCAATCCACACTTAGCCTTCTGGGCATCTGAGTTGAGCACACTTGTGGCCTGGGTAGCCCCACTTTCTGAAGCAACTGACCAAGTCTGGAGGCTCCCTGCATTGTCCTTCAGGGCAGACCTCCTTCCCCTCCTTCTCCTCCTCCTCCTCCCTGTCTCCCCACCCACAGGGCTATAATTTGTTGATGAGCTCCTAGGAAGCTATTAGTCCACTAATATAGGAAGGTCTGTGATGTCAAAAGATCTGAGGATGAAAAGCATTTTAAAAGGCCGTGATATCTGTTTCTTTAGAATGGCAATCTTTCCAAAGGGAAAGGAAAGCGTTCATGGGATCAGGGCATGATTACCTTTGTATTTTTCTGAAAGCTGTGGTTGTGTTATGTTTTATTTCCAGTCTTTTTTTTTTGAGGACTAACCTTTTTTTTTTTTAAACCTTTTATTTATGTATTTATTTTTGGTTGTTGATGTTGTTCCACAGCTTGAAGTTCAAAGCTAGCTTGAAACATGGGTAGAAGATCATTTGAAAAAAAAAATTAAGTTTGTTAAAAGTGAATAACCACCTATGAATCAAAGAAAAAGAAGAGCACCCATTAGTGTCTTTAAAAGTCATTGCTAATTTCAGATCGACACTCGTTAACAATGATGTTAACATGTTAAAATGTCAGTCAAAATGTTATGAATGAATAATAATGAATGGATAAATAGAAATGTAAAAATACACCACACTTTTAAACTAGGACAGAAGTTGGCAATTTTTTTCTGATAGTATTTTAGGCTTTCTAAGCCAGATGGTTTTTGTCACAATGACTCAACTCTGCTGCTGTGGCAGGAAAGTAACCACAGACAATACATAAACTAACAGCATGGCTGTGTTCTAATAAAACTTTATTGATAAAAACAGGTGGTGGGCCAAAGTAAGTCCACAGATGGTGGTTTGCTGACCCCTTCAAAAAAACCATCAGAAAGTTGCAACAGTTTACCAGTGATACTGGCTCTTCAGCACTGGGGAAAGGAGATTTTTATCTGTTGTGTTATTTTTCTTGTAAGAAGGAAATGACAACACATTTACAGATACGTATGCTTTTCTTGGAAGGTTAATTTGAGCTAAATTATTGACGTGAAAGGAAGTAAGAGAAAATGAACCTAGACTTTGCGAAGTAAATGGTTAGATTCTCAGAAACAAAAATCTTCTCAATTAATTCTTTTGGCAAGAACCTTTTCAATTAATTCTATTGGCCGTTATGTTCTGGGAACAGGTTTAGTACTTGCTTTATAAATTCATCTTATTATACAGAGCTTTTGCCATATGGAGCTATGTGTTGAATGATTATGGTTTATGCCATCATCTAGCTGAATCTAGAAAATAATCAGTAACGACACACACACAGAGGATTGTTTTTCCTACATGATATTTGATTACAAAATAAAATTCAACAGGAAAGTAAGGCAATAGAAATGGAGCCCTGGCTGGTGGCACAGTGGATAGGACACCAGCCTGAGAACTCAAAGGTTGCTGGTTTGATTCCCCAGCCAGGGCACATGGCCAGGTTGCAGGCCAGGTCTCCAGCCACAGACCTGGCAGGCGAAAGGCAACCATGCATGGATGTCTCTCTCTCTCTCTCTCTGCCTCTGTCCCTTCCCCTCTCTCTAAAAATAATAAATAAAATCTTAAAAAAAAAAAAAAGAAATGGAGAATGTTTTGGAGGGACTGTTGATAAAACATGATTATAGTCTGAGTTGACAGAAATAAAAACCTGGAAGGACTGAGCATGTTATTTGGGAACGGAACTGCTTAGAGTATGAATTCCTGCGCCTGGTAGTTTTGGTTTGTATTTGATAGTTTTCACTGGGAAAACCTAAACCTCCTACCTCTTCACTGTTGTGCTTAGTAAATGCTTATTTAACCAAGTCAAATAATATGTGTTAACTCAGGTAACCTTTTAATACCCTCCGCAACAAGTGGGGTTGTCTGGGAAGCCGATGCTGAAAAGGAGTTAGCTGAGCAAAAGGTTTACTGGGAGGGGGATGGAGGGCCACCTGACTGCCATGCAGATGTGATCATCTTGACCAGCCCAATGGAGCGTTCTGTAGCTAAGTGCCTGTTAGAAGATGTTGTGTTGTTGGAAGTGTTGTACCATAGTTAGCTCAGTCGTTGGCAGAGCTGTCCTAACAAGAAGTGGCCTTAGTTACCATTGCCTTACTCAGTTAACAGTCTTATAAGCTGAGACAGACCATCAGGGAGGTAACGGCTAGAGACTGTCAGTCCACCCACTACTGGCTGTGAGGTGGTAGGTCCTTCCTTGAATGGGCATCTGAGCGGCATAGCTCTAAGTTTGACATATGCCTTCCATTTCTGACTTGTCCTTTCAGATCTCATTAGTTGACTTGTCTTTCTCAGTCCTTAGCATTGAGGTCCCCAGAAATCTCTTTTTATTCTTCTCCCCTATTCCATAGACTCTTTCTAGAAGACTTATTCCATTTCTATAGCTCTCATGTGGCCTTTTATTATTTCCTATTCCAGGGCTTCCTTATAAGTTAATAATAATTTGATGTATCAGTTTAGATTACACATGGGGACATAAAACATACAACCCAAATATCAATTGTTTAACTGTAGAGCAAATCTGGATGGCCTCAGCCCAGAGCTGTTACCACCATGGTGGCTCCATGTTAATCAGAAACCCAGATCTTTTTATCATTCTACTATAAACTCCTTGTTTATGGTTTTCCTGTTCAAGATCACATTGTGGCACAAAATGGCTGTCACAGCTCCAGCTCTCACATCCTTGATCTTAGAACAATCTGGAAGAGTGGAAGAGCAGAGAGAGCCTATTACCATTTGAGTTATCCAGGTTAAGGTGGTTTTCCTTTAAGTCCCACATGACATTTTTATTTGCATCTTTGGTTGCAATGTAGTCATATGGCCACACCTAGTTACAAGGGGAGCTACAAATGCAGGTGAAACAAAACAAAACAAAATGTTCTAGCCTCTACAGGAAAGAAAAGCAAGTAAGAAGATTGGAATGGATGTTGAACAACCACAGTATCAACCACACTCCTAAATCTATGCTTCTAGGTTGTGTCTTTCTTCTGAGTTTTGGAAACGTGTTCTTCTGTCTATGAAACATTTCCACTTGGATGTCCCAAAGGCAACTCAGTTTGAACATGTGCTAAACTGAACTCCATTGTATTAACCCTCAATGATTATCATGTCATTCCTTCAATATAGTTATTCCATCAACTACTTGGTCAACCAAAACCTCTCACATGATCCTCTTCTCTTTCCCTCACTTTTCCAAATTCAGCCTGTCTTACAGCCTTGTAATTATTTCCTATTTTTCAATGTTGTCCTTTCCTCCCCATTGCCATTCGCAGAATCCTAGTTCAAGATCTCATTATTTTTCAGTTAGGGGATTTATATGTTGCTTTATTCACCTCAGGCTTGTACCTTTTGATTCATTCTTCATGCTGTTGCTCAAGTTAGTTTTTTGCAAAATTTAAATCTGATCATGTCGTTCTACACCATGGAGATGACACTCTCTAGGGAGGCACCTCTCCTGGTCTGATGACTGCTCCCGCTTTGCTTTATCTTTGACCACTTCCTGCTCTGTCTCATCCATGTTGTTTTATACCAGCATGCCATTGTAAAATACCTAGCATACCCAGACAGAGATAAGCCTCCCCTAGTTATAAATATTAAATTCTGTCTTTCTTACTTGTCTGCAAAATGTGCCCCACCGGGGACCTCTCGCTAGATTGATACTCATGGTGTTTTAATAAAGCTTGAAGAGGGTCTTAATCTTAATAAAGATGACAAAAGGTTAGCTTGATATCAAGGGGAAAATGATGAGTTTGGATTTGAATATGTTATATTAAGCTGATGCTACAAAATCTGAGTGGAAACATCTAGTGTTTGGGGCACCTAGGGGAGACATTTGGAGGGATTTTGGTGGGTTCAGCTGAGACATCACAACATGTATTTGTTGAGAACAGATGAGATAGAAAGTGTTGGAAGACCACGTCCATGTATTTGGCCTCATGTAACAGCAATGTAGACAACAGTTGCTTATCTATTTCTAGACCTGTTGTTATTCAAGCTTGTGGGCAGTTGAAGCATTGGTTTGGTTGCCGGATATCAAGGAATACATAGTCTTAGCTTCCCCTTTTCTTGACCTTTCTTCATGGTGGGAAGATGGCACAGCTCAGTGCTTCCTAATCTGACATGATAATGTTCTGAGAAAGAAGAGATGGGCAGGGAGAATGTTTTTTTATCCTTATGTGCCTCCTTTGTAAGAAGTAAAATATTTCCCTGAACTTCTTGGAGGCCTTCACCTTATCTCTGATCAGAAATGGGCCACATGCTCATCCCTGCCCCAATCAAGTGGAACTAGGTTGCCAAGTCTAGTTGAGCGCTGTGTTCTGTTGATAAGATAGATAGTGAGAATAGTAACCCTAAGTGCTGGCCAGAGTTCATCAAGACCTAGGACTGTATTACAGATTTGAGAGAAAGAACATGCAGGGAATACAGGAAAAAGATCAGTAAGCTGGTGGTGTTGGTTGGGGAGTGGTCTTGACATAAAAACAAGTGTAGGTAAGAAAGTGGTCAACAGTATCAACTAGAGTAAAGAAGACAAGAAGCATGACGATGGAGTAAAGACTGAAGAATGTGACAGTGAAGAAATTCCTGGGGAACCTGAAGAGCAATTCTTTCACTTAAATGGCTGGGTTGGAGGCAGAAGGTCATGGCACTATGGAATAATCCGTGATGTGGAAATATAGGGAGAAATATGTAATGATGTCAAGATTTTTGATGGTCAGTGAATAGCAGGTGAGTGGGTAAGGCAGCTAGAGGTGGAAAGGGAGAGGTTTTTCAAAACAGGGAGGTCTAACATTAAAGGCAGGTGGGAAGCAGTCAGTGGAGAAAAAGAAACAGAAAGGACCTAAAAGGACTAGAGATGAGTGGGACTCCTATCTGCTGTGGGTGATGGCAGTGAAAAGTCCACTTTTTAGAGGAAGAGGGGAAAGAATCAGAGGCTGGAGGGAAGGATGAAAAGAGTTGGTAGATATTATGAGATGATAACAAAAGAAACACAAAAGCTCAAAATACAAAAGCCCATTTGAGAGGCAGGGGATTATGAATAGAATTCACTGAGGAGTAAGAATAGAGGATACAGGTAAAGGGAAGGAATCAGTTGACAGTGATTAATTAAAGAGAGAATAAAAGATCCAGAACATCAAGAATTGGGAAAATTTTTACAAGTTTAGACTAGAAACTTAAAAGTCTCCTGGGAAATTAAATATGAGGACCAAAAGGAAAGGAAGCCAGAAACATATAACTTTCCCAGAGAAGGGGAGGATTTACAGATGAAGAGACATTTAATATGGAAAATCCATTTTTGGCTCTCCCCAGCCTCCTGCTGTTTGTGAAATAACAACTGATGTTTCTCAACCCCTCAATGTTTCAGTTTCCTCAGTTAAAAGATGCCACATCACTGTTGTACTATTTATAAAGTCAGGCTTTGTTTGCTCTGTCTTACTCAGGATGAGAAAGTAAATAAGTCTCTAGGACAGAACTCGAGCCAGTTAAATAAAGACACACACAGGGGACACATCACATAGGGGGCACATTATGTGTATGGGACACAAGACACAGGTTTTGAGATGCCTGCTACAAATGGGGAAGCTCCCAAGTGCATGAAAGGAGACGAATGGAGCATGTGTTGTCTATTCCAGGGCAGCCCCATCAAAATACTTTCCTACTCAAGTCATTGCAACAGAGTCCAACAAATGCATGAAGGGAGGTGAAAAGCCCTACAAAGGTGGATGATAGTGGTTACAAGAGTGGAGGAAGGAGGCTCAAAGAAATACCTATGAGCTCTGTTTATGAAGTGGTCAGGTCAACAACACGGAAGTAGTCATGCCCTAACAGTTTAGTAGCCATTAAAAAAAACAATAATACACACAAATAGAAAACATTTTAATAGTTTCTGCGGAGGAATATCAAGCTTGATGCAAAATTTGTTGCAGATTTGTTGCTCTCAGTCATTTTGAAGGCAACAGCCACACAGTACACATGCTCACTCAACAGAGTCTACCCTCCCCTGACTCCTGTATGTTGACGTTGTCACTGTTCACGCATGCACATTGCCGTCCTCGATCCTTGGCTGCCAGGTCACATCCATGTCATGCAAACTGCTCTTGTGAGATTAACCATGGCTGGACTTTTTCTGGACAGGCCTCACATTACCAAGTAATATACACACACATGTATATTGTAGACAACGTGTACTACATCTGGCTATGAATGTACACACGTAGATGATCGTTTTCCTGGTGCTGTAGGGGGATGACAAAGGCTGTCCACTGGGCATCCTGGATGCAGCAGGTCGGTTGGCAGGGTTTTAGAATTTCCTCCCCAAGTGTTTGGCAGTCTAGGGGCAGGACCAGAAAAAATGGATGGTGGGCTATTTATCCCGGATTTGTAAAATTCTGTGGTGATGTGCCTTGGTGCAGGTCTCTTTGCTCTTTCAAACCAGAGGCTCTGTGCATTCCTGTCCATATGTGTTTTCCATCCTTCGTGTTGTGTTTGGAACTAGATCCCTGGTCCCGACAATGTGATGGTTAGGCCTCTGGACTGACCCTTTTTCCTGTGTCTGTCCCCTCCACTCAATATTTTTCATCTTACTGCTGTTTGTTTTCTTTCTGGGAAAGAGAAACTAGGGTGAAGTGAATCTCCAAGTTCATCCATGGACATTTTTATCTTTGGTGTTCTAGCTTTATGTTTTGAGAATTTATCTTTGCTCTGATTAACAAATTCTTGTTTTATGGCTGCCTTATCTTCTCATATCTCTTCAAGAATGTAATTTAACATTTAAAAAGTATCCTGTGTTCTGCCCTGTCTGGTGTAGCTCAGTGGGTTGGGCTTCTTCCCATGAACCAAAAGGTCACTGGTTTGATTCCATCAGGCACATGTCTGGATTGTGGGCCTGGTCCCCAGTTGGGGGTGTGTGAGAGGCAACCAATTGATGTTTCTCTTGCACAGTGATGCTTCTCTCTCTCCCCCTCCCTTCCCCTCCCTCTGAAAAATAAGATCTTAAAAAGAAACCACCTTAAAAAAATATCCTACATTCCCTTCCCTCCCTTCCTCCTTTTCTCTCTTGCCCTTCCTTCCTTCCTTCCTTCCTTCCTTCCTTCCTTCCTTCCTTCCTTCCTTCCTTCCTTCCCTCCTTCCCTCCTTCTCTTCCCCTTTCTCCCTGCCTCCTATCTAAAACAGGTTGTTATAACACATGTAAAATGCGCAGACTGATGTCTGACACAACAGTGAACAGTCAACAAATGTCAGCTATCGTTATCATAGCCTCATCATCTTCTTGGTAGAGTTTAGAAAGTAGCTGTGAGCATCCTATCACCATCTTTCTACATGGTCTTCACGGTTCTCACTTCCACTGGTGTCTCCCCCAGATTGTGATTTCCATGAAAGCAGGATTCATCTTTCTTGTATTCTTGACGGCATCCGTTGCTCTTAGCACAACACATAGCATCCTGCAGTGATTTTCAAACTTTTTCATCTCATGGCACATATAAACTAATTACTAAAATTCTGTAGCACGTCAAGACTATATATTTTTGCTGATTTGATGAAAATTAGGTATAATTTTGATTGGTTTACAAGAAATAATAATAGAAATTACCTAACCTTTTTGCTCCACAGTGACTTTTTAAAACAATCAGATGCCTGTAGTTATACGTATATAAGGATTTCTGGTACCAAGAATTAACCAATCAGATGCAACCTTATTATGCAAGGTGACCAATAGGCTGCAACTCCATTATATGACCTATATGTTTCTGGTTCAAGACAAGCATTCACACCAGAGGACTATGGTCGTGTTGGCTGTTGTCTTTTTTTTTTTTTTTTGACCATCTGAGGGAAAAGAGGTCAGTGCCCCTGACTAAATACTCAGCCGGTGCATGTCAATGAAAAATTCACCCATGATACTCCTTGTATATGAGGTCTGTCCAGAAAGTATTCAGCCACATAATATGGAAATTGGAGACATTTATTGAAGAAGATATAAGATAGATGAAACATTGTACCTAGGACAGTAACACCTCAATCCCTTTCAAAGTAGGCATCTTGGGGTCTCACACAGGTCTCCCAATTGCCATCAGCTGCCCTGTCATATTTTCTTGAACCTCATCGATGGTCTGAAATTTCTTCCCTTTCAAAGGTGATTTTAATTTTGGGAAAAGCCAGAAGTTGCAGGGTGCCAAATCTGGGCTGTAGGGGCTGAGTCACCTGGGTGATTTGATGTTTTGCCAAAAATCTCTGCCTGAGGCATGATACGTGAGTGGGTGTGTTGTCATGATGAAGCTGCCAGTCACCAGTTGTCCACAGCTATGGCCTTCTGAATCATCCAAGTAGTTTGCAGGGAAGAATGTTCAAGCTTAACATAAAATTTGATACAAATTTGTTGCTCGACTAGCTCAGACATTTGGAACGCGACGGCCACACAGTACATCTGCTCACTCAATGTCGTCTACTGCCCCCACTGATTAGTACAGTGAAGTCGTCATTGTTCATGCATGTGCATTCCATTCACTCTCCTTGGCTGCCAGGTTACATTGATCTCACACAAACCATTCTCGTCATGTTAATAATAGCTGGATATTTTCTGGACAGACCTCCTAGACCACTATTAGGAATGGATGCAAAGTGTTCCTTTGTGTGTGTGCGCCATATTTTTGCTTACCTAATCCTTTCTCTTTTCAAGGGCTTTTGTAAAGCAGACAGCATAAACTTGTGTAATTCCTAGGAGTGTGACTGCGAGGCAAAAGCTATGCTCATTTACAATTTGATACTTATCGTGGATAGGTTGCCAACCATCGTTTCATTTTTATGTAGTAAAATCAGGCTCTCTTTATTTGTCAATTTTTTTCTATTACCTTCAAATGTTTGTAGGTTATTTTCTTCCAAGGACTTGGCATTCCTATATGTCATTTTTCTATAATTTGAGTAAAAAGATAAAACTTTAATCTAACTGAAGCCCAAAGGCTTTTTGAGTCCCAGTTTCATTAGAAATAAAGTGTCTAATCTTTTCTTCATATCAGTAGACATATACTTAAGGAAGAGTTAAAAAAATTTTCAATTTATTATTATTATTTTTATGTTATTCATGACTCATTCTTGTGAGAAATGCAAAAGCAAAGGGCTGAGAAAGAGACAAATAAAAAGTCCATGTACTTCTTCAATCACTTCTATACCATCAAATGTATTCCTCTCCCCAGAGGTAACTTGGGTTTATCATGTGGGTGTGTACCCTTCCTTTCATTTTCTTTTGCATTTACATATATAACATTGGCATGTGGGAACATATAGATCTCTTGGGTATTTGTTTTAATATAAAAGTGATCATGCATACATATTCTGCAGATTGCTTTTTTCACTCTCTAGATTACCCTCATTCCTTTTAACTGATGAATGGTATCTTGTACCACAGATGCACCATAGTTAACAGAACCATTTCCAATGGATAGACATGTAAGTTGTTCCACTATTTTAAAAGATGATGCCGTGAGCAACTTCACATACATGTCTATTTTGGGGATTCTTTCTCCAGGAGAGATCATGGAAACAGAATTTCTAGACCAAAAAAGAAACACATTTGAAATATAGATTCATTTATGTCACCGTTTCTCTACCATTTTTCCTGTTATCATCCCATCCTAAGAAAAAATGTTAAACTTAAGTACTGAAATTAATGAAATGAAACATTTCCCTAGATGATAAGATTTTGGTGGGTAGAATTGAGCATTATAGTATGTAAGATATTTTCACCTCCAAGGACCATTCACGACCCACCCCCTCACCTTGGGGCAAATATAACTCCCACTGAGAATGCATGATTGAGATAAACGCAAATTGAAAATGTTTTCATTGGCCAACCCTGTTGCAAAGACACATCCCTCTTCTGTGGGGGCTTTAAGATGCCCCATCTAAGATCTAATTCTGTAGCTCTTGCAGAAATTGACACTTGTGGCTTGTCTGGGACCCTCAGAAAATATTTACTGAATTGACTTGAGTGTTGATAACGCAATATCCAAGCACATTATCATTCTTGCCATAAAGCAGAGCAAGGAGAGACGGCTAATTTGTCTTCCTTCCTCAGACATTAATTAATGTTGTCCAGGATGCCTAGAATATTGCTCCATAATTCATAGAGCAAAAAGGAAACAACAGGAGAAAGAAATAACTGGGCCGGTGGCATCCGTCATGGGAGCTCACCCATGCTCTCCCTTTGTAGGAGCCTCCCCTGTTTAAGGGGATGGAAAGTGAGACTAGTCCTTTGAAATGCACTTTGTGACAAGTAGGAGGGCAGGAAAATCCAGCCTTTACTTTGGTTATGTGAGAAAAACCTTGATAGCTCTCAAGGACACTGGGCTCCTCTGACTCGGGCCAACTGCGAAATGAAAGCCATGGCATTTAGACGCGATGACTTCATGTTCTGTAGTATGAGCCCAGCAAATAGTGCGAAGGGAAGAGGAAGGGGACGCTGACAGGAACAAAAGTCACGGAGCAGGGAGGCAGCCTGCAGCTGTCTCTAGTGCAGCTGGGCAGGAGACAGGCACTTGTGCCTTCTGTCTAGGGGAAAAGCTGTGTTCATTCTCTCTGCCCTGCACTGTGTTCTCTTGGGCAATCATGGGGTGAGAAGAAGCAAAAGGTTTTGCTCAGATCACTTGGGTGGAGAGATGTAATGTCAGGACACTTACAGTTGCAGCTGAGAGCTTAGAAGAGGCTAACGGACGAATGAAGGGACTTCCTGGAGTTCTAAGGAACATTTTACATGTTTTAATTGCCACAGTGATGGTTTCACTTTAAGAAGAATGAGAAAAAACAGCTCGTTCATCAAACCACTGATTTCGATAGATAATATCGATTGCCTAGGAAGTGGCTTAAAAAATAAAATTCATTGTAAGTTGATTCATGTAAAAATAATACACATGGCTGGTGTATGGAAATGGTTTAAAAAAGAGAGGGAAGATGTTTCTGGAATGAATAAAGTTTAATTTACGCCATTCCCTCCTAGAATTGACTACACTACCCACATGTAGGATGGACCTGTCAGAAGCAGTTAAAATGATTCACTGTGTCAAGCAGAAAGAACGTGGAAGGAATCTCCCGGAGTGTTTCAGAACCTGTTAGATATTCAAAACACAAAATACTTCCTCTTAAAAATACTAAAAGCCAGTATTTGCTGTGGGCTCAGTTTACCGGGTACTATGCTACAAGTTTCATAGGTGTTGTTTCATCAAATCCTTTCAACAGCCTTGGGAACGAAATCCATTATTATCATCACTGTCCCATTGTACAGATTAGGAGACTGAGGTCCCGAGAACACGATGCTTAAGGCTGCAGAGCTAACAAGTGGTGAAGGTTGGATTTGAACTCAGGTGGTTTAACTCTAGGGCCTGCCCATTTTTCCTTGCTTACCGTCTAATTTTACAAGGTGTCATCACAAGAAACCTGCTGGAGCAGTTGGGGACCTCAGTTTTTTAAAAGGCTCCTTATTTTTTAACTGAAGTTTTAGTTTTAAAACAACTGAGGAGAAGATACCAAGATTTCCCATATACCTCCCTGCCCCCACAAATGCACAGCCTCCCTCATTATCAACATCATTCACTAAACCAGTATACTTGTTAACAATTAACGAACTTACATCGACAAGTCATAATTACCCAAATCCATAGTTTATCTTAGGGCTCACTCTTGATGTACATTCTGTGGGTTTGGACTAATGTATCCTGACATAAACCCATCATTATAATATCATCCAGAGCATTTTCATGGGCCTAAAGTTTCCTCTGGGTCCAAAGTCCAGTACTTCTAACAAGTACCCAAGTGCAGGTACTGCTCCTGCAATCCTTGGACCCGCACTTTGAAAAGAAAGCCCAAGAACCTTCTGTTATGGCAGGAGGCACCTCTCCTGCCCGTGGCCTCTTGCGTTGAACCGTTGAGTGCAGAGTGGGCATGAAGTAGGACACAACCCCATGGCAGTGAAACAGGCAATGCAAGCGGAGCCCATTCAGCACACATGTGTCTGCAGATTTCTCCCTTCCCTCATTTGTTGGCTAAAATCGGAGCATCTCCAGCTCCTGACAGAGAAAGCAAACGGTGACATCAGGGCCACAGAGGACAAAGGCATAGCCCGTGCTTTTCAGGGAAACAGGGTTCCTAACATGACTGGTGAGGCTTCAGTATTAGGCTTGGGCCTTGGGCTACAAACTGGATTTTCACTTTATGTAACATTTTGGCCCTTTCCGAAGAAGTGTTTTGAAATTGTTCAGTGTCTATAAAGAGGAAAACTGTCCTTTTATATGAGCTGCCCTGGCAGCGAAGTGTGGCCTGTCCCCTTTGCCATCCAGAAATCTCCCAAACTTGTGGCCTGCTGCCAAGGCTCTCCTGGGTCGCCTTCAACTATATAAACAGTCACAAGTGTGAATCTCAGCCCCAGGGTTTGGGTATACAAGAAAAATAGGTTTTTGAAATTCAGTATAACTTGGACTTCAAGCTCCACTTCACCAGGGTGGTAAAAATTTAATTGTGGTTATTTTGAGGTTGCTTCCTGCTCTAGGACTGTGTTTAAATTGTGGGAGAACTAGATGTCCCCTGAGTTTATTTACTCTTTAATGTAACCTGGTTATCAGGGCATTGGATGGGCCATGTGCCACACAGTTTGGTCCTTTCTTATTGGCTGAAGCATGTCACCATAGAGACATCCTCGTTCCTGTTTGTAGGGTTCCTACATGGCTTTCTTATTATTCAAGATGTTTTCCAAACAATATTTATCTAAGCTGAGAGTCCTTTCCCAGGCTCCTACCATTCTAGGCTTTTAAAACTTTAGAGCCGGGAAAACAATGTTTTTTTCCCTTTGCTTCCTTCTTTATATCATTCCCTGAGCCAATAAAATAGCTTTGCTGTTAAAAAAGAGAGACCCTCCAAAAAAGAGAGTCCATGCATTAATATTTGAAACACATTACCTTGCCCCAAAATCGAATGCCCAGGTAAATGCCCAGGTGCAATTTGTGTAGATGCGTGTGTGTTTCAACAGTTTCCCACCCTGTCCACGTTTGAATGATACTATTATGCCTGTAAGAGCCATTCCTCATGTTTGTTCTCTATTCAGCTTCACTCATTCTCTGCCAGAAAAGGTTGGCATTGGGGGAGGTGGGAGATTCAGAGCTAGAGAGAGAAAAGGGTTAACAGAGCACGCCCGAGACCTTTGCTGGGTCAGGGCTGTGGAAACCTGGCTCATACCAATGAGGACCCCCTGTGAGTGTGTCGGGAGGGGAGATAAACCAAGGGTAAGTAGCTCAGTCCTTGCGATCTCGCCATCAGCACGTTCATGTTCCGTGTCCTGGAGGCTGGTGGTGAAGACATCAGCTTTGGAGGGAGAGCTCCTGGGGCTTCCCCTTCTGTTGACTGTTGGGCAAGCTACTCAGCCTCACCGAGTTTCGTTTCGCAATGAGCTAACGGGAGTCTGTCGTGGGATTATGAAAGATTTGAGTGAGATACTATAACGCGTGCTAAGAGCTTAATACAAGGAATGCCTGACATTTGGCAAGCACAGAATAACTGTTCACTTATAAGAATGATCATCATACAAATGGGGTTGGTTTTCTGAAAATGTCCTCGTTTGAGTTAGCTTCAAGGAGATATTCTTTCCTTGGCTCTTGTGTGGGGAGCTGGGAAAATGCAAGAGGGACAAAGAGTTTTATTTAAGGCCTGAAACCTCCCGTGTGGATTTGCCATCACAAATCCCCCCCAAGAAATCACAGCTGTAACACACTTTATTTGGAGCATGTTGATTTAGCACACCTAAGGCCGTGTTTTGTTTTTGTTTTTTTTTTTAAAGATTTTATTTCATTATTTTTTAGAAAGAGGGGAAGGGAGAGAGGCAGAGAGGGAGAGAGACATCAATGTATGGTTGCGTTTCACCTGCCTCCAGCCACAGACTTGACTGGAGACCTGGTTTGCAACCTGGTTATGTGCCCTGGCTGGGGAATCGAACCTGCAACCTTGGGATTAGTAGGCCGGCGCCTTAACCACTGTGCTACCAGCCAGGGAGGCCGTGGTTTTAATCTATAAGACCTGAGGCATGGCCACTCGTCAGATAGTCCCGAATGCTTGTTTCAGGAAGACTAGCTCAGCTGGTCGTGTCCAATAACAACTGGACTCATCTCCCCAAAGCACGACGATGCATGGTTTGGAGCTGGCAACGGAAAGAGTATTTTTGCTGTGAACACAGCGCTCCTGTGCATCAACTGAGGCTGGATACTCACAGGTTGCAAAACCCACTCCAGGTTTTCAAAGACCCAGGAGTGGAGACTGGTAACACTTGCAGGGCCCTAAACGGAGCCTTAGCATCGGAGAGTTCAGGAACAATGGCGGGGCCTCTGCTCCAATTGTTTTGGGTCCTTTTATCCAGGAACCTAAGCTGGTAAACATCTACCAGCCTCCAAGTTCCAACTCAAGATTGGTATCTGTGGTGTCACCCAGCCAACCCTCGTGGGGTGTCCCCATGGAGCTTCCCTTCCCTCCTGAAGACTCTCCTTCACCTCTAACATGCTTCCCTTATTCTCTCTTCTACCTTTGCTTTGAAGTTTTGTTTGTAGTCACTCAAAACCTGGAAATAACTCAGGTGTGCATTAAACAGTGAATGGACAAATTATAATATATCCATTCAATGGAATCTTTCTTCGGCAATAAAAGACCAAACTGCTGGTACATACAATAACATGGTTGTATCTCAAAAGGTTATAATGGATAAAAGAAGGTAAATAGTATGTGACTATATCTGTATGAAATTCTATAGCAGATAAAACCACTTTCTGGTTCTAGAAAGCAGTTCTGTGGTATCCTGGGGCTGGGGGTAGAGATGGACAACTTTGTGAAGTAAAGAAAATGTACTGTATCTTTCTTCTTTTTTTTTTGCTCCTCATTCTTTTTTAATTTTATTGTTGTTGTATTACATCCATCCCTTTTTTGCTCCCCTCTGTCCCCCTCCCCACCCACCCTTTCCCCCCAAAGTCAATCCCACCTGCTGTCCATGTCCATGGTTCCTTTATACTAGGTTCTTGTCTAAGCTGCT